>CP136065.1:23507140-24742088 GCA_032622095.1 Siphonodentalium dalli
TAACCACCAACTAACGAAAGGAACTACGTTACAAAGCGGCTCCGGTCGGTCCCGATTTCGCAAGAATAGTTCGCTGAAAACCCTTTTTGAAAATGGCAGACAGGTTAGCATTGAACCGCTGTTTCCCCCCGAAAGTCTCCTTTGAACCATAATATATAATGACGACAGTTTATTTAAACATTTTATTAGAAACAATCCATTATCTGCACACATACAAGTTCAATATGTTTATGATGGGATAAAGAGTAGCCATTCTATCCCACAGTGGACTGTTTAAGGTCAGAGTTTTTGGGACATAACATTGTGCTAAGTCATACTTTTCCACTTAAATAGGGAAAGACTACTCTTGAATGCATAAACAGTGTTAAATCGCATTCGAACAATCAACACTCGGTGGCACCCATTCGTTGGCGATTTTCCTGCTTACATCATGTGCGTTGGCAAAACAGTTCGTTGATGATTATCTCTACTTCACTCTCAATATATGTCGAATATGACGAACAGTGTCGTCTTTGCCAACATCGGCATCATTGTTCAGCGCCAAATGACCGGAGCATACAGGCCAACGAACCGGAAATGCCATGGCTTCGAGATATTTTAGTTCAAAACTCGCATTTCTTACTGAACAAAATTGAAAGATTGCACTAGATAGATATGTTAAACCTTGATTTATATATCTTGACTTGTGAGACGTTTCTGAGCCAAATAGCGTACAATAGCTCGAATACAATGAGTGGATTAGATACATTTCCCCACCGACCACGTTTTCTTTTAAAATCACGAACCACACCAAATTGACAAAATAACGACATCGCGTGAAACAGTTTAGCCCTAGTTATGACAGAACAACATGTGACGAGGCTTTTCTCTGGTGGACATTGTTATATTTCTCGTAGCACGCTAGCGACTTTCGAAATGATGAAATGATCGATAATATCCTACCAATGGTGATTCAAATGAAATTGATCGGGCGTTTGGGCGTTTGCGTCTGTTTCAAGGGGGTCAAAATGTTCAATTAATAGTTGGAACTTTCCTGTCTGACATGACATCAATGAGAAATTTCACACCAACGATAGGTTGTAATTGTACTCATAATTTGATTTCCAAACTTGTTATTAGTTGACCGGGGGGGGGGGGGGTGCCAAATTGGATCCGAAAGTTGTAAAGTTTGAGGTACCATTACCCAAGGGACGGGGTGCAAATGACATTTTTCACAACCGTGTGTGTTTGGTTTTGATCAAGGGAGGAAGCGCAGTTGGAATTTTCAAGTAGGGGGAGGAGCACCCCCAAACGGAGACCTCTGGTCACGTACACGTGCCAAGCCCCGGGACAGGATACACATTTTGTTATTACGCGCGCCGCGTGCACATGTATACTAATGTACAAATTCTTGTTTCGCCTGGGCGCTGCCATAGCGCTGGGGGTTCTATTTATAGAATGTTAATTATTTGGACACATTAAACGTTGTAGTGCGACCCGAGGCCGAGCTGTAGTGCGACCCCGAGACCGAGCCCGGTAAAAGGTGTAGTTGAGAATTTCAATTTCGTTTATTGGCGTTTACATTATGTCAATAATGTTGATTTTTGGTTTGTGATAAGCTATGCCAATTACAAATAACAGAAATGAAAAAGATTCTATAATTACAATCATGGGTATATAATATATGATCGATCTTGAGCGCGTTACCATTTCTGACTATGGTTTTCTTGTTGGTCGACTCGGGGCTCTCGCAACTTACATGTATAAATATCCCACTGTATACATCCACACAAGATCACAAGCTGATTTTGATATGTGGAAGATGACATCAACGATTAGCATAGGACATTGGCAGCGTCGCTTCAAATATCACGCCATTTACAAGCCGGAGTTTATAGTGTGCCTGTCATTTGCATAATGAGGTCCCCATAGTGTGAATTTAGTGACGCTATTCCACATAGCGGGCTAGCATAACAAAATTCACCCTCGTGGGACCTCATTCTGCATGGCCTCAGATTGGGGTCCCAAATGCTGAATATTGTGATGTAAACCCATTGGGAACCTCGATTATACAATGTGTCGCCTGCAAATTTTGGTAGAGAAACTAAACTAAAAAAGAAATAGAAACTATGGGAAGAAATTTTATAATAAAGAAACTTTCCAGAGAAAATGGGGCCTAAGCAGAATGAGGTCACCAGAGGGTGACTTTAGTGATGCTATCTATGTGGGATAGCGTCACTAAATTCACCCTCTGGGCATGTATCATTTCAGTATGTTTAGGCATGTATCATTTCAGTATGTTTAGGCATGTATCATTTCAGTATGTTTAGGCATGTATCATTTCAGTATGTTTAGGCATGTATCATTTCAGTATGTTTAGGCATGTATCATTTCAGTATGTTTAGGCATGTATCATTTCAGTATTTTTAGGCATGTGTCATTTCAGTATGTTTACGCATGTATCATTTCAGTATGTTTAGGCATGTATCATTTCAGGTCACAACCTAAATATATTGACTTTACAGTTCATACGATCGTACTCATTTAATGTTACGTACTTTCCCCACCACCAGCTCTACTTCATGTTGTTTTACTTAACCCTCCCTATATACTAAATACATTCTACCACTCAGTTATCAAAAGAAATACACTGGAATGGTCTATTATTCATTCGGATGGGGTTTTCATGAAAAATAGATGACAGATAACAAATGTTGTTGGGAGTTCAATGTATTATACCAATGACACGGGTCCAATATACGTATATTATCTAGTCCGGTCATCAACATGTGATGTATACATGTGCAGACTAACATATAGATAACACGCCAAGCGCTCATTGTGCAGTATCTCACAAGCCACGTTCTATTTCATTTTAACTCACCGCCACACTCTCTATATTACTATTGTCATTCTCTGGTGTACGCCTCTTTCTGTTACATCTCACAACATAAGTGCAGACGGAGACATATTTGTTGGATGGAAATGTTCAGATAATAATTTCAACAATTTGTTGAACTTATTATCTGAACATTCCCGAGGGAAATACTCGTCATTGATAATTTAGTAAGGAGAGGGTTAGCCATGTCTATGCTAAATGGAATTCTCCCAGTCAGTTAAACAAGTGTACGTCGGAATGGTCTATTATTCATTTGTTAATGTGATAAAAGCAGACAACAGATAAATAAAAGTGCAGAAGGAACCATATTTATTGAGGGAAATGTTCAGTTAATAAGTTCAACAAACGACATATGCTGGTCGATTGTTGAACTTATTAACTGAAAATTTCTAATGGGATAACTACTCATGAATGATGCTTTAGTATAACACAGGGTTCAACTTATTATCTGAACATTTCTAATGGGATAACTACTCATCAATGATGCTTTAGTATAGAAAGGGTTAAACTTACTATCTGAACATTTCTAATGGGATAACTACTCACCAATGATGCTTTAGAATAATACATGGTTCAACTTATCCTGAACATTCTAGTTGGATAACTACTCATCGACGATGCTTTAGAAATGAAAGAGTTAAACTTATTATCTGAACATTTCTAATGGGATAACTACTCATCAATGATGCTTTAGTATAGAAAGGGTTAAACTTACTATCTGAACATTTCTAATGGGATAACTACTCACCAATGATGCTTTAGAATAATACATGGTTCAACTTATCCTGAACATTCTAATTGGATAACTACTCATCGACGATGCTTTAGAAATGAAAGAGTTAAACTTATTATCTGAACATTTCTAATGGGATAACTACTCATCAATGATGCTTTAGTATAGAAAGGGATAAACTTATTATCTGAACATTTCTAATGGGATAACTACTCATCAATGATGCTTTAGTATATAAAGGGTTAAACTGGAGAATATTATATGCTGCCAACATAATATGCATGCATTGTGCTGAGAATCTGTAATGCATGAATAAATAACGTATACATGTTTACTCCTACTAGCATAATACGTTAAAAAGTCACCCTTAGATTCCGAAGAGTCTTGTGATTACTTTTTCAGTTTTTAAATTAACAGTGAATGCGTTTCTACATACATTAGTAGTTTTACTCTTTAACGGTAATTTTCGAACGCTTGCTATATTGAGTTCCATAATTATCAACGAACCAACACAAGACACGCGAGAGTCCGATTAAAACTCCAGGCAGAGTTATCTCCCATCGCTCCGCTGAGATACCACTGCCATAAGGACATTTGGTAAGGATTTCTTACGTGTTCTTATTTCTTATGTTTTAGGATTAAAATTGTCTATGTCTGGTTCAGTTCATATTGTTCTTATCAATACCGAAAGAATTACCATTATTGCAAACGTTTTGGTGGTCAAATTAAGATAATAGGTTACTAAATATAGTTCCGACGATATGTAAAAATAGATGTATCGGTCCGCAAAGTACCATCCTTGTGGCAGTGCTATGTCGCAGTGATAACGTGGAGGGTGCTGCATGGAGTTTGAGTCCGATTACGATATCAGGAAGCGCGCCAACAGTGGACGTTGTTTCTACGTGTTCCCCTGATACATCTCGGCTCCCCATAGTGACATATTGTGATTTCGCGCTAACTCAATGAAGTGAACACAGACACCCAAGAGCCCGATATTATTGCGAACCAACTACCAGAGCAGCTCTTAGATGGCAATGAAAGGCAACACAGACCATCCGATAAATGAAAGTCTGCCATCATGTCGCTATAATCCGGCGTACATGATTCGAGGCCACCACAATTATGTGTATTGCCGAGTCACCAGAGGCGCGGTCTTATGTTGTAGGAATACATTCTGGGACGCGTCCGTCCAGCTATTACTAATGTTAACGGAAACGAATTATGTTAGATCCATTAGTACAAGAAGCAGGCGTGTGTAATTAATGTTCCGGCTCCTTACTCAATACCGAGGCTATCAGATCTCCATATTAATCTCACTAACATCCCGAGGTATTACCGAGATAACCTTGAACGATGCTGGCAAACTTGTGATCCTGAAATTTCGACAAATCACCATCTAGAGAATTTCCAGAGGATTTCTATTGATAGAGCTCTTGGTTCAAGATCATCCGTCCAATATGACACCAATTTAATTAAAATCTCATAAGCCAATTTTTGGCTCACTATGCATGCAATTACAGTTCAAAATTACCTCCCCTGAGCTTCATTCATTCTACAAACACCATCATAGCTTGGAGTCGGTTTTAACCCTTCTATACTGAATGGATTCTCCCATTTAGCTTTAAAAGTATATATATATATTTGAGCGGTCTATTATTAATTTTGATGGGTGTTCCGAGAAACGCAGCAAACGACAGACACAGAAGGGTTCTTATACATTGGTGAGATAAGAAGTTCCATGGTCGTTCAACTTTCCATGGTCGTTCAACTTATTATCAGAAAATCTCCTGAGGGAAATACTCGTCAATGAGTATTTAGTATAGAAAGGGTTAATAAAATATGTCCAAGAGTATTTACGCACGTTGGAAAATCAGTTATGAACAATCCTTCCTAATTGATGCAGCAGTTAATCGTGACTTTAGATTAATCATATTACAGCTGTTGGAACACATATACAGTTACCATATTTATTCATATCGGGATGGCAAGAAGAACACATTCTTCATTCACAAATGGTGTCTCTTTGAATTGGAAAGTGTCTTCGAATTGTTAGAAATAGTTTACTTCAATGCTGCAATGTAAATTTGACTGAAAGCGAAAAACAAGATTGGACGCAGATAACAAATATACTGAAGCAGTCCAGATTGATGTGATACTCAGGAGAACACTACATACATGTTATCGCTGCAGTGAATTGATCTGGGGCGAAGTATCACGTCGAGTTGAAGAGGTCAGATCGCTGGATCAAACGAGCCGCCGCAGGCGTCGAGTTTGATCCAGCGATCTGACCTCTTCAACGAGACGTGATGCGAAGCCCAGATCAATTCACTGCAGCGATAACAGGTTTATTATATGAAATGCTTTTTATTTAAAAACCACATGCTTTTTTATTTAAAAAGCACAATTTCTCTCATTAATTATGAAATGAAACCAATTCACACGCTCGTTAGTATCAAAAATAAAGAAAGAACTGTCCTGCTTTTTCCGGTCATGCGCAGTATGCGAGATGAGGAAGGGTGGTATGACATCGGATCAAACTGCTGCTGATCCGATGGCCAGGAAATGATCGCTATACAATAGCGGTATTGGGGAAAGAAAAACGATAGTCATATAATAAATATGGAGATCAACGATGTGGCGGCAGTGTGTTTGGACTGGGTATGAGTTCGTCGTTTTGTTTTTGTACATTCTGTGAGTGTGATACTCAGGATAACACTACATATGGAGATCAACGAGGTGGCGGCAGTGTGTGTGGACTGGGTATGAGTTCGTCGTTTTGTTTTTGTACATTCTGTGAGTGTGATATTCAGGATAACACTACATATGGAGATCAACGAGGTGGCGGCAGTGTGTTTGGACTGGGTATGAGTTCGTCGTTTTGTTTTTGTACATTCTGTGAGTGTGATACTCAGGATAACACTACATATGGAGATCAACGAGGTGGCGGCAGTGTGTTTGGACTGGGTATGAGTTCGTCGTTTTGTTTTTGTACATTCTGTGAGTGTGATACTCAGGATAACACTACATATGGAGATCAACGATGTGGCGGCAGTGTGTGTGGACTGGGTATGAGTTCGTCGTTTTGTTTTTGTACATTCTGTGAGTGTGATACTCAGGAGAACACTACATATGGAGATCAACGAGGTGGCGGCAGTGTGTTTGGACTGGGTATGAGTTCGTCGTTTTGTTTTTGTACATTCTGTGAGTGTGATACTCAGGAGAACACTACATATGGAGATCAACGAGGTGGCGGCAGTGTGTGTGGACTGGGTATGAGTTCGTCGTTTTGATTTTTTATATTCTGTGAGTGTGATACTCAGGATAACACTACATATGGAGATCAACGAGGTGGCGGCAGTGTGTTTGGACTGGGTATGAGTTCGTCGTTTTGTTTTTGTATATTCTGTGAGTGTGATACTGAGGATAACACTACATATGGAGATCAACGAGGTGGCGGCAGTGTGTGTGGACTGGGTATGAGTTCGTCGTTTTGTTTTGTTTTATTCTGTGAGGATCCAGAAATTATTCTCGATTTCTTTTTCCATTCTTTTTCACAAAATTGGTTTGGCCATTTGTGTGTCCTCATTCAACCCCATATCTGACTGGATAGGATAGGATAGGATAGGATATTTTTATTTACAATACACATATGAATAGTATAATAAATTAACATAAAACTAGAATAATTCAGTATATTGCTGGGGGGAACATAGCCCTGCCGGGCTGTCTTCCTGTTTCCCCCATAACAAATATCATTATACAAATAATTTATCAGATAGCGTGAATATTATTCATATTCATATCCACGTAGACGTACAGACTAATCGTATATATATAACAAATAATATAAGACAAAATGTTTTAGGCGTTATTTTTACAAAAGTGTTTATATGTTTGTAAGCCAGTCCAGACGAGTGATCACTATATCGCTTTATCTCTCCCCGGAAACGTTACGTTCTTGTCACATGTTCTAAAGTATGAGAAGTTTTTGCATGTCTTAGTTTCAAACGAAGATTGAGAGAATAGTATTCAGATTATAGAGACATCTCAGTAGACGGATGCTGATAATCTGATAGGTTCATGTTATTGATATGTACGGGTGTTGCTACCAGTGTTGAATATAATGCACCGGGACGCAAACTGTAGGTTGAACCGTTTGTTACCTCGTGCGCGGCGTCATCGTGTAGTTTAGCATCTCTAGTCTTATACAACTCTAAATATACGAAAATATATATTTCGATATACCTGTATTGGCATAGCACCCACATCGATCACTGGCATGATTGCAAAAACAGTTATTGTGTTTTATAGATGGGTATTCAACTGAACAAAAAGAAGATAATCTAATTCCAACTCATGTTCTCATTTGACGTTCTAGAAGGATCTGGTTGCATGGAAACAGAACAATCATCAACACGCAATTCGTCGCAGATGTATACGCCATGACCAGATTGAATGACATATAGGATTCAGTTACGAACTCCGGCTTCCTGCAAGGTCTGACTCAGAGATAACCATCAATAATCGACGTTCATCACCACCAGAATGCATTCAAATTCCACGAAAAATGTGAGATGTTCTATTTCTACAGTCTGGACCCAGGTGGTCGTCTTTAATTAATGGTCGTATAGTACTAAAGACGCTGCGTTCGTTTGACAGCACTCTCGTCCAATTAAAACTGTCGACTAATTGGTTTTGACAGACGTGTTCCCGAGGGAGTCAGAGACTCGATGCATCGTTCATGTCTAAACCAGATGGAAGACCGACGTGATCAATCGCAAAAAGCGGAAGTTCAACAAGAATGTGTCACCAATGACGACCGCTCGGGGCGTATCGGCAAACAATGTAGGCAAGGCTGGAGCGGTCCAATGTCCGATTCATTTGCAATTTATGTCAGAGTCTCTGTGGATCCGGGTGTCGCAGTTGGTAATGTGCATGGTGTATTGGGCGAACATGAGCGATCCAGCGATGGTTGGTTCGGATAAGACAAGAGCGTATCGTCACACACCGTTCGCTATGGCTGGCGCGGTTCGATATCCAATTTCTGTCAGAGTAGTCTGTTGACTCTCAAAAACATTTTCTTTGTCATGGCAGCGATTTCCTTCGGCTAAAGGGTCCCCCAATGACCCAATTGGTAAGGTGAATTGTGTATTAGGCCAAACATAAGCTGTCTGGCGACGGCTAAGCTGGTTTAATCCAGATAAGCGCGGATTTGTGATCCACACTATGGCTTCAAGTCCGAGTTTAACGTGCCTGTCATTTGCAGAATGAGGTCCCCAGAGGGTGAATTTAGTGACGCTATCGGGTTAGCATAACCAAATTCACCCTGTTGGGACCCCTTTCTGACCTCCCATTCTGACCTCATCTGCTATGGGAAACATCGACTGGGATTGAAGTTGCCAAATAGTGAATATTGTTATGTACACCGATTGGGAACCTCGATTATTCAATGTGTCGTTTGCCAATTTGTGGATATAACGAAACTAATCTAAAAAAGAAATAGAATCTATATGAAGAATTTTCTATATAGAAATTTGATAATAAAGAAACTTTCCAGAGACGATAGCGTCACTAAATTCACCCTCTGTGGACCTCATTCTGCAAATGACAGGCAAACTAAACTCAGGCTTGTATGGTTGAAGGGGTCATTGTCGCCACAGTTTGTTGTGTTGGGGTACCCTGCTTTACGAAACGGTGTTGTTGATAGCCACCTTGACATTTACAATATTTATATATTTTGCTGGGCGATATAACTTTTATGATTTACGATTATATAAAACGGCAAAAGTCAAGCTGGGAAC
This sequence comes from Siphonodentalium dalli, assembly GCA_032622095.1. Taxonomy (NCBI): domain Eukaryota; kingdom Metazoa; phylum Mollusca; class Scaphopoda; order Gadilida; family Siphonodentaliidae; genus Siphonodentalium; species Siphonodentalium dalli. Next base: position 23,516,553 of record CP136065.1, read on the forward strand.
CCAAAAACACCATTTCCAAAAGCTTGGAACCCACCACACCAAAATATATGGGAGGGTAACCTGATATGCACGCATGTTTGGGTAAGTTTGTCAGTTGCTTATGGGCGTTCGGTAATTTCTACGAATAGTGGATTGATTTCCTTGTGAAATTGACACTCTGTGCGGTCTGGTCTGTAAAACTGACAACGTCATGACATGACCGAGCAATATGTCCCCTGGTGCGACAACCCTGCACGATGAGTATAAACATTAATACAAGGTTTATATCTATCGGACCTATATTGAGCATAGACTCACTTCCTATCAAATTCATCAATATCATATAATGCCACATGCCCTGTTCTTGCTATTCTATATTTGATGGGAATCAAGGGTTTGTCCGGTTTCGAAAGTGTGCACATATATTCATATATGTCTTTGGTGATCTTACACGTATCGATGCGGGAGATACACCAAATTAAAGGCGCGAACATGTTCTAAAGAACTGATTATGTGGCATTATCTTATGTACAGGGGATATTGATGCATTTTGATAGGAGGTGGGTCTATACTCAATATTGGTCCGGTAGATATAAACCTTGTATTAAGGTATATACTCATGGTAGTGTTGTCGCACCAGGGGACATGTGGACCGAGCGGCTGCAACAACGATATTTACCTACAAACCAAACCACAAGCTACCAGAGTCATCTCTCGATTCGCCGATACTCTACCCAAAATAATGGTTTAAAATACTCAACCGCATATCCTTCGAAATATCCAGTAGCAAGAAAAAAACTTGACCGGGACATTGTTACTTCACCTTCCCGGCTGCTGGACTATTTCGGTCTTAATTTAGTCCAAGAATATCACGGAACTACTGCGCTAGAACAATTGACATGGACTCGTATGTGCGCTTGTCTTGTGGTATAATGTCGTTTAATGTGTGGCCTGATTATGACCTAAATAGGTATATGTATAAGATATATAATTATTATGAAATATATGTTCTGTTATATGTGACGTCGTTAAGAATGTTGTCGTCCACTACTGGCTATATACATGTTAATTGTTCAACATTTGTTATTTTGCCAGTGACATACACATATCCTACTATATCAGTTTTTACTGCAAAATCGTCCGCTCTCAAAACTTCAATTCGACTGTCTTTTCTTAAGGCCGACACACCGGGCGTTGTGCAGAATGGATTGGCGTTCCGCTGCAGTCCAACTGAAATATGGACGTCACATTGGAACGACTATAATGGCCAATGCAACACGCAGCGGCAATTTCCGCAAACTGTTCACAATTAAACGATTTTGCAGTCTGTAATCGGATGCTGCGGCCGATGAAGATTCGACCGACCGAGGCACGCCGAACTTAAATTCCCAAGGGTCCAATCACGCTGACGCAACCATATAATGGTTCCCCGAGAAGAGATTGGGGAAATGGATAGCAGTAGAGGCCACTCTGGTCAGATGCAGTCGCATTTCTGAGGAGTCGGGGTTCCCTCAGACGCAAAGTCAATATTGGCAAATTACATGTTCATTTCATCCCGGATGGCCCTTTTCATCAATATTCGCCCGGCAGCAATATACGGTTGATGTTGACACAACACGGCGATTGTCTGGAGCCCTAACTAAATTTGTTGTGCACGAGCCGACCATACCGATAGATTACAGGACAGCTACAACAGACGTAGTACAGGAAAAGTTCATATACATATAGTTCTATGCTTGATGACCATGCACCGATGTTGTAGATAGGACGAGAGCAGATATATAACATAGAGAAAATATGCTTTAATCTATTCATTTATTAGCGAGGAGGGGACATGTACAATGGAGAGTCCGGAGTCAATGACACATTTACGTCCCAACGTCTGTATTATTTATTAACTCTTTCCAGGCACGAACACAAATATTTCCCCAAGTTGGCATCTCAATTAGGTATTCCTTTATGTTTGACAATCTTCATTGAATGTTCAAAGAATGTCAAATCTGATACTCTGCTGCAGTTAACAAATATTGCACGGGCATCAGTGTTGGTTACTCGTAGTAGCAGAGCTGTGTTGCGATATAGCTAGATTCTTCAGAATAAGAAATATTGGCGGAGTTGGCACCACAGGGAGTTACAGAAGTCCGTACATTTACAAAGACTGTTGATGGACTAAGAGTTCCTCTGAATAGTTATATTCTGACCTTCAATCGGTACGAACATCCATCAACATTGAAGGTTGGGTACCTGAAGGTAGATATAAGTACATATGTTCCAAATCCATTACGATGTTTTAAATGCCAGGGCTATGGCCATGGCCAGGAACATTGTAAAAGAAAAGAAACCATGCACGCTTTTCTGTTTCTTGTCATGATCATAAGGATTGTACAAATCCTAAAACATGTTCGAACTGTCAAGGTCCACATGCTGCAATGGATCGTTCATGTCCCATATGGGACTATGAATTCAAGATACAAAGATGTAAAGCTGAGAAACATTTATCGTAAAAAGATGCAAAGGAAATAGTTGGAACCAGACCATCAATTTCTCAAGTCAGATACTCAGCTGCCGTTTCTAGAAAAAGTATATTGATGCCAGCACTCAGACAGAGAGTAAAACAAAACAAAACTCGCCAGTTTATCACTAGCATGTTTAAGAGAATTATATTACTCATTTTCCAGAACCCGTCTTACATGCAATGGATACAGTTACTGCAGTTTTTACGTTTGCTCCGAAACCAACTAAGAAAGTTGATCCCATTGTTCCAAAACAAAAATCTCCAAAATATGTCAAAAGTTTCGACTCAGAACAACAGGCTGATCCTTGAGTTTTCAAAGTTCGATACGATGCTTCGAGGGAAAGTGTAAAGTTTGAGTGAAATTGAAGGAGAAGGAGACGTCCCTGCAATGTTAAGGAAGGAAGCTGGCTTTTGTGTGAGGAATCACCTACTGAGTCAACCACCCGAGTGTCCACTTGATGAATTGATTAAGATCCACGCCAATTTCATCTAATATTATAAATATCTTATCAATCAGCCAGGAGGCGAGGTTGTCAGCTATTCAAAATATTTCGATATTCGGAAGTCTGGGTAAGTTTGTCAGTTTCTTATCGGCGTTCGGTAATTTCTAAGAATAGTTGATTGATTTCCTTGTGAAATTGACTTTATATGCGGTCTGGCCTTCTTCTTCTCTTCTTCTAGTTACAACTGTCGGTCATTTGCTGACCATTATTAGCCGTTGAGTGGAATTTTTGTATTTTTTATACTATTAATAAAAGGGTAGTTTTCGCATTAAAACAATTAAAACTATGTACAACCCCTGTTGTTTACTTGTTGGTGTGGTCGAGGAGGATGAGAGGCTTCAAGACTTCAGGCGATAGTGTTGTCTTGAAGCCTTCTACATCCTCAGAAGATACAGAGTATTGTGTTAGTTTATTCCATTGAGTGACGGTTCGGGGGTAAAAAGAGTATTTGTAATTGTTTAATGTTGTGCCTATCTGGATGAGGTTTGCTTTGTTTACAGAGGATCGTGTGGTTTTGGATTTTGGGATGAGTACATTATTTGAATCAGAAAAGACGAGATTGTTATTAATTTTGTAAAGCATAGTGAGTCTGGATTTAAGTCGTCTCTCTTGTAGGCTTGTAGTATCCCTGTAAAAGGGACAACGTCATGCCATAACCGAGCGGATGTAACAACGATATTCACATCTAAACCAAACCACAATCTACCAGAGTCATCTCTCGATTCGCCGAAACTCGTCTCTTCCCAAAATAATGGTTTAAAATACTCAACCGCGGCCAGGAGGCGAGGTTGTCAGCTATTCAAAATATTTCAATATTCGGCAGTTTTAATAAATTATTGATATTTGCTGAATATATTTCATACCTGTTTATTTGTTTGCTGTTCTCAAAGCAGTATTTCTATCTGTTTTGATATTCTGTTTCATATGTGTTTGCACAACGGTCAGTTTATTAATGGGTCTGGTCCCAATCGAGCACTCACGCTCTGATTTGGGTGTTTTTATTTGTATATATTTTGTTTTGTTTTAGTCAAATTCACTGCCAATTCTAATCACAGTTGCTTTACTCGATTTTGATGATCTGTTTCTTCTCGTCGTGATATGGCCTTGTTGCTAAAACGACGTTAAATCCCAATCAATCCATCAATCAATCAATCAATCAATCAATCAATCAACGAACATTTGCTACTTTACCAACATGCGTAACCACCTCTGGGATGTGATATTCGACCGCCATGGCGTGAATACATTCCTCTTCCTTTATTCGCTCCCGATTGAAGATCTCGTTTCTTTCTTTCTTGGAAGTGTCACAAACGCAATATACCACGGCTGTGTATATAATGGAAATGTACATTACCTGCTAATCGATACTACTACTTATCTGCTGAATGTGTGCTCCCTTTTCAAAAATGGATCATTCACACTCTCCCGAACGATCCCAGCTATTTGCTTTCTGTATATATCATATCTCATAACGTATACTTGTATTTAATATTATGTAAATAGATCTGCTCTTCATCATGGAGGAATAAAGTAATATAAACATAACAAAAACATTCTGACCGAAGTTGCCAGTAGGAGGTTCGTGACTGAACTTATGAATGAAGACCTAATATGGCGTCGTAGTAAATCCACGGGGAGGTTTTCCACGCCGTGACAGCGCTGCGGATGCGGGGACTGTTTAGCGGTTCGTTGTCCTGTTGTAAGTCATCATTAACCGACCGTAGACAGTATCTCATCGGTGTCAAGTCCGGCGTGCATTGTGACAGAGAGGACTCGTGGTGATCTTACAATGACTCGAAACGTAGAATAATTGGTAAAAATGACAATGACCGATGACGCCTACGGCAATATATGTCTCGTGGGATTATGGAGGAAGTAGCTGGTTACTTATTTCTTTCCAGACTAATATGTTTGCGTGTTATGTGATAAGGCTACCAATCACGTGACACGTTTTCGAAATAGAATCTCTAATATACTGGTGCACGGAAGTGTCGTGTCCAGCGATGGTGTGGACAGATGTAAGTCCCACAGGTGTCGTATATGTAAAGATTACTATACAATGTGTCCGCTACATGCAGTATTATACTTAACTTACACCTTTCGCATGTTGAACGACGACAGATTATTATTACGAATAGCTATTTGTAGTCGTAATGTTTTTCGGACTGTCCGAAACCTTTTTCGCAGAATTGACGACTATGAGTCCGTTTGTGAGACAATGCTTGTTACTCGTAATAAGGGAGACAATCGTGCTTGTTACTCGTAGTAAGGGAGACAATCGTGCTTGTTACTCGTAGTAAGGGAGACAATCGTGCTTGTTACTCGTAGTAAGGGAGACAATCGTGCTTGTTACTCGTAGTAAGGCAGACAATCGTGCTTGTTACTCGTAGTAAGGGAGACAATCGTGCTTGTTACTCGTAGTAAGGGAGACAATCGTGCTTGTTACTCGTAGTAAGGGAGACAGTCGTGCTTGTTACTCGTAGTAAGGGAGACAATCGTGCTTGTTACTCGTAGTAAGGGAGACAACCGTGCTTACCACTCGCAGTAATTATGTTGTTATCAGGTCATAGTTTAGCGCTTTGTGTTTGGTAAGATTCTCGCGTTTCACGACGACTAATGATTTGATTGTCACTAATAGATACAAAATTAAGGCCACATGGCGATCACCAATTAAGGACATAATCTCAAAATCACCTCCTACATTGGGGCGATGGGAAAAGATCGGGAAGGTATTACTACATGATGTATTTGTGAGATTTGTTGAAAATCCAAAACCGAAATCGTAACAAGAGATAGGGAAAACGACAACAAATAGAAAGAAAAAAACATATATTTGTCTGACAATCAAGTTTCACGCGAGATATGTGAGAATGAGTGGATGTACTGACTCACTGTGATGTGTTCATTGATTTGTATGTGAGTGAACAAATAATAATTTCGTATCGAAATGGCGATGTTACGATTGGAATGACACAATGAGATGTCCCTCAACTCAGATAAAGTTTGAAAATCGATCCAGATTTTCGCTCATGTCGGAGTTCGGACCAGCGCCATTCTCATCTAGCCCAGACTGTGATAATGGTCCCTGTTTGAAGTCTGCAATCATGCTCGCTTTTATAACACCACAGTCCGGACCAATGAATCATAGTAGGTCGACAAACACGTTAAGTACTCTCACGCGGTCTATGACACAGAACGACCTACTCAAGTTATAAAGTTTAGAGAAATCAAGTCTCGTTTTTTGCAGAACAGAACAACAAAGAGTGTTTCTTGTACTACATTACAACCAACAAAAAGCCATATTTAAACCGCATCATCGTCCAGCAACTGAACCATGCATGTCCAGTAAGCCACTTCCATTGTCAATCAGTGTTGTTTGAGTGTCATTTCATTTGCCAAACACCAAGAAGCAACGCGAACACCATTAGATAAAAAGCCGATTACTCTCCCATGTGTTTACCCTCACACGAAGATTTCAATTATTTCGATACCGCAATCCTATGTAATATTTTGACACCATCTCAGAGCCAAGACAATAACCTAATTAGTTATTTGCTAGTTTGAAAATATTTGAACCTCTAAAATGTAACACAATCCAATTGTTGGTTTTCTCTTGATAACTTTCATATGATATACCGGTATGCAAAGAAATTGATAACATGTGAAATTGAAGAGTGTTCGATGATTTCACCCAGATAAATCAATCGGTGAAAATGCCGTGCAATTATTGAGCGGAATTATTAAAACAGTGTGCCTGAGCCTTTACATATTTGGTTTGGACTACTTTTTTTTTTACTTTAAACATATTTTATTTGTAATAATACAAAGTGGATTGGGGCACAAGTTACATAACTTAATGAGCCCCTCTCTGGTATACATTGTTACAAAATTACATAATTGACAAAGTGGCACAACAAGTAACTTATTTACAGCTGTGTGGAATGTGAGAGAATGGTGACTGGTGAAGTATGATTGTAGCGGATCGTTAGGAAAGGATGATGTAAGGTGGTGGGAGGTGCCAACGTCGATTGTGCTTATTGAAAACAATGTTAAAGTGGAGGAAATACCTGGACGAAAAAAGCAACAAACAACAATAAACATATTTATGTCCTACTTATTAATTAAGTTAATATCATTTGTCAAAACGTTTAGTTTCCATAATAAAATGTTGGACTATACGGTTCTACCGATCAGAGAGCCATAATTTATCGTAAGATCCATCACCACTGGAACAGTGTTAAATTGTAGAACCGATTTACAAAGTATATAAAACGGTACCGGAAACTGAATCATGTCCCGTAACCCACTTCCGTTGTCAAGCAGTGCTGGTTGAGTGTCATTTCATTGGCCGACATCAAGAAGCAGCACGAACACCATTAGATAGAAAGCCGATTACTCTCCCGTGTTATTACCTTCACACGAAGATTGTTTCAATTATTTCGATAGCAAATCTCTAATTTTGTATCATGGATCAGGCGGTATCCACCGCAAGCCGATGGATATATTACACACTGGTTTGCTATTCCTACAATTATCGAAGAATGACGATCGACTACGGTGCAACACACGCCTCGTGGGTTGTAATTAATTCCAATATTGCATGATTACTTTGCATTAGGCCGAGAATAGTTGCCCATAGCTTACAAGATGATCGTCGTTCGAACCAATCACGGGAAAAAATGCGCCGCAGATGAAATTGATGCGGAGAACGTTGGCAGCTCAATTTTGGCTGAGCATGGCAGAGCAATAAATATCCATGCTCAAGGCACTTATTCCATGTGCATACTGCTGCGATATAAGCCTTGAAATCGGTGTTCGTTATGCATAGCCTGTAGGCAATGTTTGCTATGTGTGCCACTTAATTTTGGCTGATCCTGACAGTGCAATAAATATCAAAGCCGAAGGCGCTCATTCCATGTGCATACTGATTCCTTATATTTGACGATAAACTTCGCGTCTCCAACCCAGCGTTCGGTATGCGTGGGCAATCTTTAGAAGCGTGTCAATTAAATCTTTTGGTTGAGAACTTCGGTGCAATTCATTTCGAATTTGGAGAAGCTGATTCTATGTAAATTCTGCTTCCCTGTGTTTGTCGATATATGCGCCAGACAGACGACTTCAAGTTCGTTATGCACAATCTGTAGACAACGTTTAAACTGTGTCACTTAAGTTTGTTTGAGCATGACAGTGCATTAAATACAAAAGAAGAAGGCGCTCATTACATGCGCATACCAATTACTTATGTTTGATGATATATACACCAACACAGCAACTTCAAATCGATGTAGGCAAGTTTCTTCTAATTCTTGCCACTCAAATTTGGTTGAGTTTGACAGTGCAATAAATACCGAAGTTCAAGGTGCCCATTTCAGTTTTACATTGCTGCCTTATATGTGTCGATATACACCAGTTCCGCGACTTGAATTCCTTGTCCGTCATGAATAGCCTGTATGCAATGTTTAATGAATGCGCGGCACTCAAATTTGGCTGATCATGACAGTGCAATAAATAAAAGAGCTGAAGGCACTCATTCCATGCGCATACTGACTCCTTGTCTCCTTATGTTTGGCGATACACGGGTTTCAATCCCATCATTCGTTATGCATGTGCAAATTTTAGACCTATGCCAATAGAGTCTGTTGAACATTTCAATGAAATAAATTTCAAATCTGGAGACGCTCATACCATGTACATATTGCTTCCTTGTGTTTGTTGGTATATCCGCCAGACCCGCGACTTTAAATCGTTGTTCGTTATGCATGGTCTGTTGGCAATGTTATGCAAACTTTCTTGATGTGTGGGTAAAGCACTGATTGCATGTACATACATCTTCCGTATGTTTGGCGAAAAATACGCCTGTCCCGAGACTTTAAATCGGTCTTTGATATGCACGGCCTGTTGGAAATGTTTCTTAAAATAGATGCCACTTAATTTTGACTGAGCATGTAAGTTGCAATCAATTTTGATGCTAATGCGTATACTGCTTCCCGATGCTTGGCGATATATTCGCCAGCCTCGCGTCTGAATTTCAGTGTTTCGTAAGAATGGGCAATCATTCTTTAAATGAGTGTCATGCCGTTTGACTGAACAATAAATATATATCAAGTCTTGAGCAGCATGTAATGTGCATAGAGTTTCTTGTTGTTTGAGGCACTAATATTATGTAAGCCAGCCATGGACGTGTCTTCAAAACGCGCCCCTTAAGTATGCATGGTACACCCAAACCAAGAGCCACTGCGGAAAAGAGTATCTAGGATAAGCTGACTCCCCCTTTAAATGTGTACGTCACTATGCCCAAATACGTGGTTTCCATTTTGGAAGAAATCGACCGCTTACACAAATATTTTATCGCCGGAACGTGACAAACGTGAGAAATTAGTGCATATATATGTGTCAACTTTAAAGTCTGCATATTTCGAGTCGCTTCAATGTGTTGTGGAACATTTCGATGTGGTGTTCAGAAAGGAATAACGAATAAAGCTTAAGTAGTTAATTTTAATAAATTTTATATCCATATTGGCAGAACGCAGCACTATTTTCACGAACGATATGTGCGGTGATTCTTGTTGGATGAATAATTGCCGTATGCTTATCGACTTTAATTTGAAATTTACAATAGACGTGGATGCAATTTTTGGCAATCTTAGTTGATTGCTACAGTAATATGCTACAAATATATGAATGTACAGTAATGCCCTAGTAATCGACTCCTTAACCACAGCAGAATTATGGGTAACTTTTCAGGATTTAGTCAGAAATATGGCTTGTTGCCATTCATCGGAAAGCTCTCAGTAATAGCTTTCCGATGAATGGCAACAAACCATATTTCCGACTAAATCATGAAATATTACCCATAATTTTGCCGTGGTTAAGGAGTCCATTATTTAGGGCATTACTGTACATTCTTCTGGTGGGGATTGAGTCTACATGTGTATAGGTACTAACCTATTAGTTTTGTTCGCTGAAATAATTATGTCTTTAACAAAATAGTAGACATGCAGCACACAGGTGTACTTAAATAACTACTATCTGGTAAGCACACAGACAGACTACCATCTGATTGAGTGCTCCAATAAGCACACCGACAAAGTCGCCTTTTCGATCTGACCGGGGAACAAAGGACATCTGCGACCGTGACAATCATTTCGTGATTGATGTCAGTTCTGACGCCGGGAGTCTCGGAACTCACGCTCACTTCTCGCGAGAGTCTGTGTAGATAAATAACGCGGAACAAACATTATGTTTGTCCTACAATAAATTTTGAACCAAAATCGATACAGCCTTCCGTTTTAAATAAATCACGCGGATCTCCTATCATGCTTCACACATTCCAATTTGTTACAAAACTATTTTTCACAGCGGATAAGCTCGCTGATTCAATTTACTCTTTCAACAATGGATACGCTTCCGTGAGACCATTTTTCTAACCATCCGCAGGAAGTGATATAGGATACCGGGAAAATTGGGGCAATGTAATGAACTCCCTTCTAATATTTCCATATCTCTTGATTCAGATGGTGTACGCATGAAGGGGTATGCATTCCTCGCGAGAATGAATGTCACCAATCTTTAAAAATTAAGATTAAGCGGGAGGTCAAGTGACCAATTTTGAATGGGGATATCCATGCAAATATACAGAGCAAAAGTTACAAATTGCGGGTGTAAGGTGGATAACTCTAAAATCAAGTGCTTACTATTAAAAATAATAACCACTTGATTTTAGAGTTATCCATCTTACACCCGCAATTTGTCCGTTTTGATCACGTATTCTGCCAACTTGTGGGCCACTTATCCGAAAATTAATAGATTTCAAAAATCGATATCTAATCACTATGAGCTTTAATGGGTGGGTTCCTCGACTCGAATCAAATATTTTTTACCCCCAAAGCCAAAAAAATAGTAATATAGGACCCTCTGATCGGATTGAGTACCTTTAATCTTTCAACAACGGGAATGCCAAACTGAAAAGCAGAGTTCAGTACCGTCTTTATGCTGGTCTGACCACTGCCGTCCTGTATACAGATTGTAATGAAATCTTACCGTAGTATTCAAGAGTTTTGTCGGATATAATTAATATTAATGTGATCCGGCTAATTACCAATATGGACAGTTCAGTTTATCAGAATAATGTAGAATGAATTGTAACTGACAAAAGTCAAATAAAAATGTAAGCATTCTTTAAATTATGTATACGTGATGGTAGTGCACTAGTGGTCAGGCCAGCATAGCGAGGGGACTGAACTCTGTCAAGCCAGCGTAGCGAGGGGACTGAACTCTGTCAGGCCAGCGTAGCGAGGGGACTGAACTCTGTCAGGCCAGCGTAGCGATGGGACTGAACTATGTCAGGCCAGCGTAGCGAGGGGACTGAACTATGTCAGGCCATCGTAGCGAGGGGACTGAACTCTGTCAGGCCAGCGTAGCGAGGGGACCGAACTGTGTCAGGCCAGGGTAGCGAGGGGACCGAACTCTGTCAGGCCAGCGTGACTTAACTCTGCGTCTATAATGTCAATTTTCTAACCACCGGCCGTAAGTGATATATGAATCCGGGCCATGGAATGAACTCACTTGGTGTATTTCCATGTCTCTTGAGTTTGCTTAGTTTGGTTTCGTAGGAATGGCATATTCATTCCACAGTAGCATGTTATATCCGAGATATGCCGAGCGTTGCCCTTTCAAAATGCATGGGAATAAGTAACACGCAATGCGCCGATTTATAGAAGCGTGTGTTTTTGAGATAGTGCAAATGCTTCTTTTTTTTCTTTCTTTTTTTTTGGGGGGGGGGGGATTGGATGGGATATAGAAATTTGATTAATATTCCTTGATTCGAAATTATAGAAAATAGTAGAATAGAATTATGCTCTTATCTATTTGCATGACACACCCCTTGATTCCACAATGGAATAAACATTACAATTACATGACGATGATTAGCTAGCTACATGTTATTGCCAATTAATGGTACGACGTTAACATGAGATGGTTTATATAATACATTCTCGGTTACGGTGTTCTCCTAATATATAGCCGTCAGCGCCGTGCCAATTAATACGGCAACGCCACGATATCGATGTGACTCCAACCGCTGGGAGCGCCGTACTCTATCTATCCATCAGCCCATACCGTAGCATTTCCTTATAACAATAGCCTTCGCAACTGTCATGAAGATATTACATTACAGACTCGATTTACCTATTTGCCACATATCTAATCTGATCAGTCTCGAAATGAGGTTTCCTGAACTTGTTTACGTAAACGAGGAATACCTATCACATCGGTTTGAGAGCTGACGGGAATGAAAATTGGACATCTCCGTCGTTAGATTGATGGCACGCCGTGGGAACGTGGACACCATTTGTCGAAATGGCTCGCCCAACTTGTCAGGGGCTGCTGATATCGGCGGAAACATACAGGTCAATTAGTTGGTTTGGCTGTCGTATTTATCTCTTATACTACGGTTCCGGTGTGTGTTTGTTTGCAATCAATAAAGGACAATGTCATACTTGCAAGTGGCTGAAGGACCAGACCACGCGATTATACCTGCGTCAGTCAGACATCTGGTCAAACTGCTCGTAAATATGTATACTGTAAAAGATATAGTTCTATGCCATCGCAACGTTCGTCTGAATACGTGTAAATAACTTTAAGTGATCGGTGTCTATTTTCGGTTGATTCACACAGAAACTTCCCATGATAAGATAGAGACGGCAATTTTCGTGGGTTTTTCAAATCCTCGTTCTTCGCGAACGGCGGTTACCAAAACCGAATGCCAACAAAACTGGCCATCTTGGTGGCCTGTCGTTCACGAATACTCGCTTGGGTTTTCCTCAATTCAACTACACAATAGAACGCGCACAAGGGCCATGGTTAATAGTTAATAATCGGGAGCCGGACATTGAACTTTTATATAAATATTGCACGGCTTGGAGGTGACTATGCCAAAATAGAGGTCCGAGGGGAGGACTATTCCTCCACCGAGGACCACTATTTTTGGCATAGTCACCGACAAGCCGTGCAATGTTTATTATATTTTATCGAACGTTCTTCATTCTGTCCCAGGACCCATAATGTCAAGCATTAACTGGTAAACAATTTAATGATTCATTAATTAATAACACTTTGATAGGCATATCAACACTTATTGCTCAGATTTTTTTTGACCATGAATAACATTGGTAATGTACACTGTGCAGCTGCCTCCAATATAAATTGTTGGATTGTATGTTATCATAGACTTTGGTGGTATTACAGGCTGCTGGATGCTACTTAAAAGGTCATCAATAGGAATATCATCCAGTCCTAAAATTTCCCCGCCATTCAAAGAATTGTTATTTTCACTCATGTCATTGTTGACTGGTACTGGTGTCACCTCAGAAATCGAACCAGCAGATAGATGGTCAGCAATAGCAGATAGCATTTGACATGCTGCGCTTCTGTTTTTCAGAAGCGTCGGCGCAATAACTCATAATTGACTGTGGATTTCTATGCATTGATACAGATGCAATGTGTCTTGCTTCAAAGCCACAATCATTGAGTATAGTAATTGCTGTAGCTCTTATACAGTGGTTAGTGTACAATTGTGACAAACATGCCAATTTTGAGAATTTGGACATCATATTCCCCAGGGTGTTGTGTCCCATGGGCTCATGCCTGTACCAGCTCTCATCACTATCAATAAAGGAATCCCTTGGTTGTTGGAACAGCGCACTACAGTGATTGTTCCGTTTACTCAAATATGTTTCAAATGACTCAATGGGACATGTTGGCTTGCCGGTGGCGTACATCCTAGCACCCGAACCTTCTCCACTGATCACATTATCGCCTTGATAGATTTTTGTTTGTTCAGATGTAACCTTTATGAGATACTTTCTACCCTCATCATCACATTTAACTTCAAAATCAGTTGGCTTCAGTTCACGGAGATTTTCACGACCCCTTCGATAGAAAAACAACACAATCTCGAAGAATGTTTTGTTCACAAGTCCAAATGGTGTATTGGTGTCAAATAGCATAGAGTTGTACATCTTTTTAATGTCCCAAGATGTAATGGGAGCCTTATGAGTTACTTGTCCTTTCCCGACAGAACGACATTTTTTTTAACATTGCCTTGAATGCCTTACAACTTTGGGTGAAGATTGCATCTGTCAAGAGATCGGTTTTTCTCGTCTCCTTTAGTTGCCTATTGATTCCCTGCCGAATTACAAGCAGGCTTGACTTGGAATAATACTCTCCGTCCTGATTTCTCACATTCACAAACAAATCGGTTAGCATTCCATCAACATCGGCCAGCGGAATTTCATCTAAATTTCCATCTATTCCCTTTTCATTGCAGAATGATTTTAAAAGTTTGAGTGCAAATTTGGTTGTGTCCTTCGTTTTTTTGCTGGTCAGATTTTCTTCGATAAATTGACCGGCTTCTAAGGTTGCGAATCTTAAGTTTTCTTCCTCATGCATTATTGTTGCCATTTTGACAAGTCAATGAAAAGCAGACGTCGTTGTTGTTGTTGTTAAACAATGACGTCAGTTCAAAACAATACTTTTTTTACCGAAAAAAACTGAAGATTCGTTTAGAAATTTAGTAGCGCGAACTAAGGAAATAGACAAAAATTTCGAAGCGATATTGTGATCAGCGGAGAAAGGAACATGATAAATCGCCACATCAGACATGGGTAAAACATCACAAATAACATAAAGGATTTGCTTACGATAATTTATTATGCTCTAGTTGTCGATTACAAAGACATTTCGGACAAAAATACGTTGAACTTTTGCAGCGAGGTGGAGATGACTTTCAAATTACCTCCCCGGAATAGTGGGCATGCTAAAAATAGATTTCTGGATTTTCCAAGCGATAGTGGGTGTGCTAAAATTAGGAGACCCACTAAGGCTTCGCGTACAACACTATCGATAATAGTGAATGTCAATCAACCAATCACAAGCCTGGATAAGGCTTAGATAGTCACGTGAGATAAAATATTGCGGAATAATGGATGTTCTCTGATATTATGAATACCATTTACTGAGTGTGATCAGAGATGCCCCGGTGACCAGCCGCTCAACTGTTTCCGTCGAAAGATGCCCCGGTGACCAACCGCACCACTATATCCGTTTCAAGATTCCCCAATGACCAACCACCCAACTGTATCCGTCCAAATGTGTCCCAAAATGACAACCACCATGTACCGGATCCATCAAAAAAGCGCCAAATGACAAACCGCCCAACTATATTCGTTCAATGATGCCACATTGAGCAACTGCCATGCAGTCGCCAAACACGCCCGAAAATGTCGTGTGTTCAGCTCAGATTTCATTGATTATTGTCTGATAAACCATTTAATCGATCGTTTTGTTTCTGACCAACGAATGGTAGGGAAACGATCACGAGATAATTGTATGTATGTTGGAAGACAAGAGCAATCTTTCTTCGCATTGTATTGCATGCGCATTATGCCAGACAAATCTTTCGAGCTGGAAGGCACCGCCGAAACAGAAACAGAGAATGGAATCGAACAGAGATACCAGCTCACACCCTATACACAATGTTAGTTCAGGTTCCAGTTCGAGAACTCACCGGGCACTCAACGTTTGTGCGAATACTGTGTGAACATGTTCCAATCTCAAACAGACCAGCGTGTTCAGTACGGTCTACGCGGAACTTCATTTCCCCCCGAAAAAGCTTACTGTTTCATAAAAGACGTTTTGGCAGATTGCAGTTAGTGGGACAATCTTTTCGTCAACTAATGCATTGCGTTCGCCTGCTCAGCACAACAACAAACTCATCTCATGTTAGTATATAGTATGGTAAGTGTTATAAATGGAGGTCTTCAATCTCGGAACACCAGAAATAATTGATTTCAAAGTACAAAATTAAAGTTTGCCATAATTATTTTCCCCAAACTACTATTTTCCTCACCCTCCTATCAGATATCGATTTTTGAAATCTATTATTATTCACCACCGGTACCTGGTAAAAAGTCGACGAGAAGACGATCTCGGACCAAATCTCGGATGAAAGCGTATAACTCTAAAAAAGTGGCTTAAATTGTGTGTCAGATACTTGACAAACCGGCCAAATTTCGTCGAACAAAATCTTGATAAATAATAGGTTTTGGGAAATTTTATACTATACTGTGGTTGGCATTATTTTGGGCAATTAATCGATTCTGATAACTGAAGCGGCGTTTAAAAAAATGTTGGGATCTGACGATATGTGGTCGGGACCATCGAATCGAATCGATTACATTTAAGCCCTTAATAACTTGTATTGTTTATGATAAAAACCAACGATAAAAAAGCCATGTCCAATTTGGTGGAAGTGTGTCCAAGCTGCCTTTTATTTGGATGGTATTGACACCATAACGACGCAATGTCAGGCTGGTTTCACAATTATGGACTTAAATAGCATTTGAAAGGGCGAACTCGATCGAACACGTGAATATTAATAATTGTCTTGCGATGGAGTACTATCCCGTTGATTATTGTATTTAACAATTGGACGTCATGTTTTCCTTAGGCGACATATTGTTTACTCCTATTGATATCCTTCCCAACTCGACGGATGACCTCCACGTCTATTCGTCGTATTCAAACTCCAGGCAGAGTTACCTCCCACCGCTCCGCTGAGATACCAATGCCACAAGGACATTTGGTAAGGATTTCTGACATGATCTTATAGTTATTATGTTTTAGGATTAAAATTGTCTATGTCTGGCTCATTAGTTCCGACGATACTTAAAAATAGATGTATCGGTCCGCAACGTACCATTCTTCCGGCAGTGATCTATCGCAGTGATAACGTAGAGGGCGCTACATGGAGTTTGCGTCGTATCATGTTGTATGCTCCTATCAAATCCCCTTCTAGTCTAAATGCTAAAGTTCGTAACTCCAATTTTCGTGACCTATTTTCGTAGCTGAATCTTTTTGTTGCGGAATATAGTGATGGAGGGGAGGGCTAACTCCGTGATGGGGGTGGGCGGGCTAAACCCGGGATGGTGGGAAGGGCCGAATCACAATCAAATCAAAAATACAATCAATGACATATCAATTAAGATGTTTTCTTTTTGTTTCTTTCTCCCTTTCGATGGTGATTGGGCTGTTTCTGGATTATGAGTGCTATCGGTGGAATATTTAATGTTGTTGATGTTGACCGCTTTTGGGGATCTTTTTTGCATTTTTTTATCTGTTTCTCTGGCTCCATCGATTTGTATGTGCCAGACCGCTTGTGCATACTTCATATTATTCCGTACCATGGTTGTGTATATACTGACTGAAATGTATCTGGTGTGAGGTTTTTGCATGATCATATTATTACTCCAAATATACAGTAAGCTTTATTTATCTTACTGCTTATATGCTCCTCAAATTTAAGATTGTTTTCGACATCCACGATATATTCGTAGTTTCTCCCAACGTAACGGCTTCACACTGGTCGGGATGGAATTTTCTCAGACCATTATATCATGTTATCAAGTCAAGTATGTCAAGTATATCTAGGGTCCAACCACGAAGCAGTGTTGGTAATTGTTATCGGCTTTTAAAACAAATAGAAATTGGATTCCGCCTTTAAAGACATATTATAGATTTGTTCGGGTGCGTGAAATTGTCAAGTTATTACCCAGGGCTATGCTAACATGGGGAATGTGGCATTCTACTAACATCGCCGAAATTTCAAAGTAATCGACCATACCACTCCATAGAAAACATCGTCTGAACTACGCCCAATTGTAAATATTTACATCTCGATTCTGGACGCAACTATCGGCGATAATCTAACACTAATGATTTCGCCATCGAGAGTCATTGCATTTTTAATTAATATATAGGAATGACAGTGTGTATCGTCAATTTGGATTAATATTAGTAACAAATAACTACTTTGAGCAAGATTATTAAAATAATCATTATTTTCAATTTATATTTGATCACCCAACCGGAGTGTTTCACATCACTTTAACCAATGCAATGGAGGGAATTCCATCGATACACACTGTGGTATACATCCCTAGATTTAATGTACGGACCGATGAAGTTGGAATTCAATCCAGTAAATCCGTCGTTAGCGAGACTCGTGTGTGGCGAGATTCGTGAAAATGTGTCGGATTGTGTCTTGCGTCTATTTCGCACGGGATCGTCGGGAACACGCTTTAATTATGACATGAAGCGTACAGAGCTCTCAGATTTCTATAGATCGCGTGAATCGATGGTGACAGGCATGCATAATATGATGAATATTTCCGGTTAATTTTATCCTCATTCTCACTTGCTGCAGAATCATGCACCAAGAGGCGACAGAGCGACGTGTATTGACGAACTGCTTACGATCACATTATAGCGTGCGAGAATACGAAGCTGCGACTCAGCAGTAGTGTTCGCCCTGCCGTTAGCCATTTTAGCAAATTGCGAAAAAAAATACAAAGTGGCTAAAATAAATATGCTGGTGGCTAAAAATATGGCTACATGCATTTTTCGTGTTGACCGCGGACTGAACGACAATTTATTGTAAACAAACGAAATGAACCGGCTTAGAACAAGACAATTTAACGTTAGTCACGAGAGCTGACGAGAATGATGAGATTACGGATGTGTTCGATTAGCTATATGATCGGGTATCAGTTTCACGCCCTGTGCAATTACTTAGTGATCGTTTAGACGCTATGACAATTGAGTAAACATAGATTTATAAAATGGCTTCTTGTGTAACAAAAGGGCTTTATTTTACGGTCTTTTAAACTGATTGCAAAACAGTGAAGTCATATATACGCCCAATTCAATAGCTTCTCACATTTATTGACGTTAATGCAGGGACAGTGTTGAAGGGGACATTGACACTCACGGACATGACATTACAGATGAACCTAAACTGAGTCAGCAGTCCACGACATTCACGCACTAGACTTGAAACATAATTTAGAGAGAAGATAAGAGAGTGTGAGGTGTAATTATATATCTGAACATGCATATAATTAATTTAAAATAAACCAAAAAGATATATAATAACAAATTTCAAGGAAATAAAAAGTATTTATACATAATTTATGAATGAAAACATAACCATGTGAACATCTGCAGTGGTCCATCGACCCGACGACCCACGTTGGAGAGATCAAGAGCATCTCGGTTTATGATCTACTATATAAGTTCAATATTGCAAGAACCATTGGAAGCGATTACTTGTTACCACGTAACAGTAATATTTACATAACAATAAACATAATTTATTTGCATAACATACACACGGGATTGAGACACAAGTTTGTGCAACTTATTGAACCCCTCTCCGTATACAATATGAAATACACATCAATATAGGTGTAACAATAACGCGGCATTAACGTATTCACATGGTGATAGCTTTTGGAATATGTATTGCCTTCCAGAGGTTATAATATCATTCTGTCGAGGGGATGATGTTAGTCTAATGTGGATTGTGCTCAAATGTAAAGACAAGTGTATGGATGTGTAGCCAAATAGCTATACAGAGTGTAGATTACGAACATTACTGCGCGAGAATATACCCAAGATGGATATCACAAAAATAAAATTGTTATCATTTTCTGTCTAATTTGGATTGAATTTGTGGCCCTAATGTTAAAGGTACTCAACCCGTAAAGAGGGTCCCCATCTCAACAGATTCCAACAACAACAATCCGATCAGAGGGTCCTATATTACTATTTCTTTGGCTTTGGGGGTAAAAAATATTTGATTCGAGTCGAGGAACCCATCAAACAAAGCTCAGAGTTATTAGATATTGATTTTTGAAAATTCTTATGTTCTCGAGATGAGTACTTATAACTGCCGTCAATTTGATAACATGCTCGAGATTTTACGCCAAAATTCTATTCAAACAGACAAGGATGGATAACTCTATAATCAAGTGGTAATAATTGACTACGTACTGGGCCAGAAAGAATTCCCGATAATGAAAAATAATAGATTTCTAAAATCGATATCTAACAAATCTGAGCTTTGATGGGTGACTTCCTCGACTCGAATCAAATATTTTTGACCCCCGAAGCCATTGAAATAGTAATTGAGAGGAGTTTTATCGGGTTGAGTACCTTTAAGTTGCGAACACCTTTAAGTTACCGAAACAAGGCAACAACCAGCAATTTGGTTTGGTAATCAGAGTTTAAAACAGTTTGACGGAATCTTATTGTATTGAACAAGAAAGAAGGTTGCTCGCCGTTTCCACATGCATACATGTATATGGGCATTTTTCAAAAAATGTGGCCGATTTGGGTATTCAAGAATCAAAAAATTATTTCTACGAAAGAACGTATCTTACCTGTTTTCCTGGTTGAGGGATATCCAGTAGAACTGAGGAAAGTAAAGTGCAATCTTAATCACCCCTATATCCTGTCCGGATCAGGTCCAATGACGATGCACACACACCTAGTGTCCCTACTGTTACCGTTAATTTTTTCAATATAAATATGATTTTGTGTGATATAGAGGTGGAAAATAATAAATGCGCAACGTGTGCATTGTGTGGTCATCAGAATTTGCATAAATAAACACCAAAAACATGATGCGCATAACGAGTTATGATAATGTATACGTGATATGCATAAATTTCCGATATCCAGGGATCGATTGTTCTCGACCTGGAAATATGTGCATTTCTATTTTATTATGGCCATATATTTTTCCGAAGGGTAAGGTAAATACTCCACAATTCTATCGGGATGAGGGAATCTAATTCAAATTAATCTCGATACGACAGAAAAGATCCACGGTAACAGGTGTGACAAGCCAGTAACAGGAGAGACACTTGAAGTAACAGAAGGGACAGTTTTATTATGCACATACTTGTGGAAACATTATTTCTAACAATAAAACAAAATGTAATTTTCTATACGTGAACGAGATCCAACTGGACAAAATGCGTACCACAACTGGAAACAAAATGAATTAACTGAGAGTCTGATGCATTTAAGGCCATCATTTGGTAACAGGAGGGACTGGTAGTAACAGGAAGGACTCACACATACAAAATATGACAAAGAACACAATATAGTATTCGACCAGGCACAGGATAACTAAAACGTTCTGATAGTAAAATATAGGTGCAATTTATGAAATACACGCCGCAATTGGTCATTGATAACAGGAATGACATTAGCGTAACTATAGCTTGATTGATTGATTGGGGTTTATTGTCGCTTTAGCCACTAAGGCCATATCACGACATTGCCAGTTTTTGTGGTGGAGGAAATCCGCACACTTGCGACTAATCTAACAGTGATTTCAATGGCTGATAAACTCGTCAACCATGTGCGGCAAACCACCGACCATCGGCGAGTAACTGGCAACTCCACCAGATAACGATTTCGAGTTACAAAGTCCACGATGGAAACATGTGGATTTGAACCCTTATCGTCAGCGCTGGAGGGCGAAACGGCTTGGAGTGGTACCCCTAACCGATTGAGCCACCGAGGCCCCTCGTAACTATAGCATATTGACAATTCGTATGTGTTGTCAGACTATAATGGTGGATTTTAACTATAAATAGTGATAACACACTGGTAATGGCATAATAATACGACATATAGTGACAATAAGCAAGACACACATGACCATTGCGTTTAAATATAGTATTGAACATGATAATACAATAATACATTTTCGCACGATGTTCATCGATGCCCTGCTCGAAATTTGATGAAATGAACTTCATCAGACACATTGTACAGCTGTCGTATCATGAACAAAACACGTTTTGTTTGAAATTCCACTGTAATTGGCTTTAAAAGGGATTTTTATGTGGTTATTGGACAGGATTAGATTGAACAACTTCTGACTCCAAGCACAAACTGACTATATAATTGTCCACACGGTGTGGCAGGTGATGGTGTACAGTGGTAATTTACCAATTACTACTAGTATGTTGATAGCTACTTAACACCGATTGCTCTTTGTTATTTGTTTACACAAGGGTGGTGATCTCGTTAAATGCTGACTATAGTAAACCCTGTATAGTTCATATACCTCATAGACGACTAATGGACTCGCTATGGAATGATGAAGATACTTTGTTCGGATTTATAATTTAGTACCTCACAAGTAAATGATTTTTCACATACATGTACCGTGGCATAAACGCAATCATTATTCAATTTCGTGGGTTCTTGAAATTAGGTTGTCAATCAAAATATATCACCAGCTCATATTTCGAGGTTGCGCCGACAGATTTATCATTAATGGTACACCAATATGCAAAATAGTAATAGGATAAATAGGACTCTTTCAGAAATCAACGATGAAGTTGTTTTACTGCTGCTGAAAGGGCCATAAACTGAACAGAAAAAGGAATCAAATATCGGTGAGAATTGCGCAAAAAAGATACCCGTATCACCCCTGGTCAAGTGGTCTGCTAATGTGCTATGTTGCGGTTGGGTCCTGCTGAATTGCTATGATGATGTTAGGGCAAACTGATGCTGTTAACAATAAGTACCTTTAAAAAATTTAATTTGTCTTTTTCGCGGTGTTCCGATAATCTGAATATATGCAGGAAAAGCCATTATGCGTATCAAACATTCAAAAATATATTTATTGCGAAATATTTTTAATGTAATGTATTAGTTGTTGAAAATTGACTATAATAGTTATTCACGTCATTTTAAAAACACCAGCGCAGGCATTATTATATTTATCAAATATATATATGTTCTTGAATCTTTCATACATACACTGGTTTTTTCTCAAATCGCTCGGACTAGTCAAACATCGCGAACATGACAACTTTAGAAAAAATAACGCTACTAGTTCGTAACGGCATTAGTTTGCCCTACCCGCATCATAGCAATTCAGCAGGACCACCAGCATCTTAGCATATTAGCAGGACCACTTGATCAGTGGTGTGTGTATATTTGACAGTTTACATGGGTTAGTGTTGGGCACGAGAATGTGCCCTATGTGAATGTATGTGAAAACTGTTTGATCATTGCGAATGAGCACCTATACTTTCGTTTACTGGATCTCAATCAAGTATAATAGAAAAGATTATATACCAAAATGAGTGTTTGGAAGACAAGAATGGAAGGCGTTATGCAAGGAAAAACAAATATATGTCAATTCATTGCCAACAATAACAATTATGTAATGGATTGTCACTGCTGTTACCACAATGTCCCTCCTGTTACCACGTCCAGCATTATGTGAATGAGACAGGAATGATGGGTAAAATCTGTGAAAATATTGATGTAATAAGCAAAGAACCAGAGTCGGGTGATGTAAAAATAATTATTACATGCAGACTAAAACTTACTCATGCCTATGCTGAATTTTGTCCCTGCTCTTACCAAAATGTTCCCTACTGTTACTATTTCAAGGGTAACAGTAGGGACGGTAACAGTAGAGACGTTTCGGGTTTATAATGGGGATTCCTCCTGGTCGTCCATTGGAATGAAACAAAATGTATATGTTGCCTCATAGGGATCACCTTGGACAAAACTAAGAAGAGAAACATTTGTGTAATAACAAACTCACAGACCTGTATCTATGGTAACAGTAGTGACACACTCCCAATGTACTCACCTTTTTGGTGAATAAATCTGTCAATTACAGGCAAATTAACTGCGCCGACCAACAGACGACATTTGTTTAGCCATATGTATTGATGAGTAGTACTGAAAACCAATTTGCACTTCCTTATTCCCCAATGCCAAGACTGTTGTATTCTGTGTTTCTCTCTTGGTAACAGTAGGGACCACCAATCGTGGGACAGTGTTGTGAGCTAAATTTTGTCACTTGACTTGGTAAACATTTCGCATACTTTGTGATTTTATGATCAGGTATGTTACATATGATGCAATTTGTCAAATAAAGTGGTATTTAATGGTCATATTTTATACGAAAATGTATGTTTTTGGGGGGATTCCAGAAAATGGGACTGGCATAATTGACCATTTTTGCCATATTACGAGCCTCTGGGATGTAGAGATACCAATGAGCGGACGGTCTACGGTCTGTAACAAGTTGACCCCATACCATTTGATATCTCAAATTAAAAAATGTGATCATTAATACACTTTTCTAAAAAAAAAAGGTGATGGACAGAAATAAGCCACTTTTTTTGAAAAATGCCCATATAGGAAAGAACATGGAAGGCTATGCTTTTAAGTAATATACACTGCATTTCAAGAAAAAAACGATAGCACTATATATATCATTTCATTAATTAATTCAAGTCAGCGAGTCACGTACAGAATCCATAGTGCGCAATAAGAACTGAAACCGAAGCCCCTCTAACTCGATAAGAGGTGATATATATGCGCTGGAAATGATTTCTACCTATAATGCATACTAATGTCTTTGAATGTAGGTCGAAAGACATAAATAACGTAAGTTAATGGGCGATTTACATGAAAAGAACTTTAAAGAAGTTACGAGATCACAAAACATGCGGTCAAACAGAAAGTGTTTTGTGATTTACAATACCAGATCTATGTTATCATCGACAAGCCTGCGTTTAGTGTGCCTGTCATTTGCAGAATTAGATCCCCAGAGGGTGAATTTAGTGACGCTATCCCGCATAGAGGGCTAACATAAATAAATTCTCCCTCTGCATGGTGACACCATTCTGCTTGGGCGCGGCATAATCTTCCCTGGAAAGTTTCTTTATTATAAAATTTCTATAGAAACTTTTCACATCGATTTTATTTCTTTTTTAGTTTAGTTTCTCTATATCCCCAAATTGGCAGACGACACATTGCATAATCGAGGTTCCCAATGTGTGTATATCACAATATTCACCATTTGGGACCTTCAATCTGAGTCTATGTCTCCACTAGCATATGAGGCCATGCAGAATGAGGTCCCCAAAGGGTGAATTTGTTGATGCTAGCCCGCTGTGCGGGATAGCGTCACCGAATTCACCTTCAGGGGACCTCATTCTGCAAATGAAAGGCACACTAAACTCAGGCTTGATCATCAATGAGGGGTGATGCGAATGGACGACATGCAGTCACGAGACTCCAGCGATCGATCCAATTATCAGTCTTCACGAAGGGATGTACACATAAAGTAGTTAATAACGACCCCGCTGGCCGTGTATAGCTAACGCACGTACGTGTCACGTGACTTCTGTCACGGATGATTTACAATACCGTGTCTTTGAAATTTTCGAGCTGGTGCACGTTTGTATATATATTCACGTCACTTCCTGGTTGATACAAAATGTGGAATCAGCAATATACGACTGCGTTGAAAAGAAAATTTGCCATTTCACAAATTCCGATGAACTCCTATATATATGTGCTTAGGACTAATTCAGTTATTTGATTTATTCATGGCAAGGGCGATGTCTAAACAACGCGTATATCGAAGTCTACTCTTCCTGCCCAAAACGGTGTTTGGGGATAATGCATTCGTGACATTACCATGCATGTGTTATATAGGCTCATGACTACACAATCATTCGTAAAATTCATTCCCTTACCATCACATCGTGGTCGTTGCTTTGCATTTTATCATGTTACAAAAGTCGTATTGGGTATGTCTGTAATGTAGCGCTCTTCGTGCTAACCAATCTGAGACTGAGGGTTTCATCACGAATATTAGTTATGACGATGGTCTATATGATAAGCGTATACATATACCACTAGTACCAGACACCAAGATGGTATTAGTTGTCTGGCTGAGCCAGAAAGCTTTAACCAGCTTGACACATGCTTATCGAATGATCTGTTCAAAATGAGCACAATCGCGGTTCCATGTATTTTAGTTATATACCTCAAATTACTATATATGGTCAAAATTGTCAATGTAATTGGCTTCTAAGATATTTAAGGGAAATTTAACTATATTTCCACGCTATCAACACAATTTATATATATTAGTCATGGAGTCGTGAGAGGTAGTTCTGTGTGTTATAGGGCACCTTTTCGTGGATCATTTGATACCAAAACACTACTCGAGTATACATTACAAATATACGCAGTTGTATATCGAGGGGTGGGATCTACGAATATATCTTTACGATCACAGAGAAGAATAGACCACTGACAATCTTCCCCTACATTTTTTCTTCATGAGTTCATTTGCTTGCTAGCAAGTTGACCTATAGCTCACGAAGGATATGTATAGCCAACGCACGCAGTGGGGCCGTGGCACAACCATGCAACAAGTAATTAATGGTGGAATTCATCGTGCTCAAAGAAAGGCCTAGCAAGGCCTAGCTCTCCAAATTGAATTGGCTATTGCGATTTCCAACAAAGTATCGAGTGAGACAAAACAAATACTGGTAGTGATTCATAGATTTGTTGAAACATTATGTTGCTTCAAGTGTGTGTTGTGGAATCAGAATACATCTTTAAAATCGCCGAGAAGAATGGACTACAAACAATTTCTCCTCTTGAGCGCAGTTGCTGGCTATATAGTTGGATTGTCTTACATAGTCTATGAATAGCCAACGCATTCCGTGTCACAACCAATTGATATCGGGTCACTGTCAATCTATATATAATGCTTCCTCTTATTGACCGAGGGACTGTTTTAGTTCCTGTATATCTTACAAATCATCTTCTCGCGCGGTTAATTTGCCGTGGAACAGGTCATCATCGAAGGTAATTATACCATACTAATTCACCGCAAATGAGTCCGTATGAGCAGACGGTAGTCTAATGGACGCAATGAGAAGCAACACTTTGAAATAAACACAATTCAAACCCTTTTCTGTCCAAAATGTCCGGCCTTGATTTGATGCCCGCGATCTTTTCTTATTTCTGGCTGATTTCACCATATTGTCGGACGTACTGGGAATTTTGCTACCGAGCGAAAAGGCAATTATTGTTCGGAACACTTTTACAAATTCGGCCCAAAACATGATTGGACCAATTAACCAGAATGAATAGAATATTGGTCATTTGACACCATTGCCAGGAATATTTCCAAACAAGGAATAAATGATGAAATCCACGTTGCTTTAAGAAAATGATAATATATATATATGCCACGTGTTGTTTCAAACAGAGAAAAGACAAATCCTACATTGAATTTAAATTACATTACATTCTATAAAACATGTTGTTGTTGTAAATGTATTTTTGGAAACCAGAATAATCGAGAAAGATTGACTTACAACAAACCTCCCCTGTAATTTATCCCGATGAGCGCTTTTGCTTGCTATATTGTTGGACTAGCTCAAAAAGTCTATGCTTGCCGTGGCACAACCAATTGATCTCGGGTCACTGTCAGCCGTAAAATCTATAGTGTCAGACCATCCGAATGAATGCTTCCTCCTATTGACTAAGGGACTGTTTTAGTTCCGATATATCTTAAAAATAACTGTCTCGCGCAGTTTATTCTGCCATGGAACAGGTCATGATCGAAGGTAATTATAGCATACTAATAACTTTTACATTAACCGGAAATGACTCGGGATGAGCAGACGATAGTTTAATGGACTCACTGAGAAGCGACACCGGGCACACGTAATCCGCGGACTTAAGTTCGTCTCATGTGCACGATCCTGGTCGAAATTGGATGTTTGACGGAATTTATGACCACGATCTAGTCTTTGGAAACCATACCATAGTGATATAGCGATTTATCTAGTGACACTATGCCGTTCATCTTGTGGTATCGATCTACTTTGGACCGGGAGTTTTATTCCCAGGCTATTTTACCATTATGTATACGCCGGTCTATATGTCTCTAGGGGGCAGCTTGAGAATAATCGAAACTCGATGAACGTTTCGAAGAAAGTCATTCTCCGTACAAACGGTTCCGTCGGGTGAACATCAATCGTTAATGTGCAAATTAATGCCTTTAACATGGAAAATGGCCATAAGATTCGGGCCAAATTAACACGGTTACAATAAAGTCATAATCCGCCGCCGCTTCGATTTCCCTTGGTGGTGAGATTCCATATCTACCGGCCCACCAGGAGCGTCTTAACAATATAATGGAACATTTCCTTATTTCCAAGATCGAGTTTCTCTAATTGCAATCTCTGGAAACGGAACGCTCCGTACATGTTCCACATCACGTGACCATAAAACTTACAACGGACGTCGTGATATGACCTATACGGTTGAAACATGTCACCAAACGCTCTCTAAATCAAAAATGTACACAACATAATCGTTCTTCAAAACGACATATTGTGATATAATATCGAAGCCATACGCTTGACTTTCTTTTAAAGCTCCAAAGTTCAAGAAGATTTTGGCCAAGAAAACAGAGGCGTATCAACAGAAATAAAATTCGATAGGTGTTCTGTAAATCTTGGGGGGGGGGGAGGTAGGGAATCACCGTTCTCTATCGGCTGGACATTGTACCTACTGCTCACGTGTACAACCGACAACTCATGCTTGCACAAATGGTAGCCTATTAATTGCAGGTGCTGCTACATTTCTCGAATGACTGCAATGCACACAAAGAGTACAACAAACAAGGCGATTTATGTACTGGTTCTACTCAGATGGAACATCCTGCATGCGCCGAGAAGTGCAAAATAGCAGCTCACATCGCTATAGGAGTCAGGGAGCTAAATGTGTTCTAGAGTCGGGAAGCGAGTACACCGTGGAATGCTAAAGGTGAAGGTAACTGAAGAATGACCTTCACCTGATACACGTTATTAAAGGATGGAATCTCGTTTATTTGATTTGTACATCATATCTAATTAATTTAAACTGGTGAATGAACGGGGGAATGGATTTTTGTGAGCGGGAAATTTATTAACTAGCTGCTGTAGTTCTGGGTTTTTCCAGATCAAATTTGGCTGTGGGATAGCCCTGTCGTACACTTGGGCCTTGGGGATTTATTTTAAAAAGTAAACACATGACTTATGATTTTTCTTGCATTTTCGTGATCAACTGGTGTCAATCTAGCTGGGTAAACATCACTGGTATGGCCTGCAGGCTTCAATTAAGTGAATTTGGCCGAAACGTTAACACTGTCGCCTATGGGAAACCATTTAGTTCAGTGATTCCTATAAGAAAAATTTGAATTTTACGAAATTTCACGTCTCGCCATGATAAGTTGTTAATTTCATATTTTCTTATTTTCAAATGATAATGACCACATTATGGGCAGATTTAAAGAAGAAACGCACGGATTCGCCTGTAGATAGTAAAGAAAGTGATCAATCTGGGAGTTTTGCATGGACATCAGGTACCATTAGGGGGTCTAAAGCCCCCCTCCCCACAATTTTGAGGAGTGTTAGCACCCCCACCACTAGAGTTACTGTCGTGCAAGAAAATGTGCTTCCGTTAATGATATCAAAATATGACGTCTGACAAAGTACACCACCAATAGTAGTTATAAGATTAACTACCCACAGGTAGAAAAAATTCCAACCACCCGCAGGTAGTAAAATTAACTACTGGGTAGTTCGTATTCATCCTATACTACCAAAAGTAGTTAAAAATTAGCCTCCCGTTTAGTAGTTAAAATAGCCCCCAGAGGTAGTTATTTCAACTACTGAATGTAGTTATTTTAACTACCAAAGGTATTTAATTATTTAACTACCCACCAGGTAGTAGAATTAACCCCCCAAGGTAGCGGGATGAATACGAACTACCCAAAGACTCAAAGTAGTAAATATTTACTACTTTTCGGGTTAATTTAGCAACTTTGAATTTAGTGTGTACCCAGTCCACCTATATCTTAAGGGTTTAATTTACAACGTTAAATTTGGAATTGAAGATATATATATATATATCTCGTTAAATGTCTAATCATTTTAAATCACGGAATGTATACAAGGCACATTCAATTACTTGGTCCGTGGTTAAAAGATAGTTATGGGAACTTGTCTAAGACGAATTCCCAATATGCATTCCATGCATGATAAATATTCCCCGGGAGATATGGGACTTAAGAAATCCATATCATACATATATTCGGTGGGCGATTGCACTATCGCAGACGCATATCTTACTACAAATGAGAATACGTGCGTATACGAAATCGACGCAAACGAATTGGTCTATTGTCTATTGGTCTACAAATGTGTATCGGCGGACTTAGATGGATTCCGCGGTGTTGTTTACCGACCCTGGAAGCTCACAAATCACATATTCTCGGTCAAATAGCAACTATTCGGTGATTTATAACACAATGGCGCAATTTCCTGGCAAGAAATAATATAGGTTTGACTCAATTGTTCTGATTGATTTCGTTTCATTTTTCCGTGTGATATCGCATGCTGTAGCATATACATATTTTCATCCCAAAGGACGTTCACTTAAGGTCTGTGGGAAAGCAATTAACCCTTTACCCAACAGAACGGCCCTGTGCCAATGCATTCTCTTATATATGCGAGTCGACCATATGTGGCCTCGCATATATAAGAGAATGCATTGGCTTAACACATTAAAACTTATAAAATTGTTAAAGAATGTAAGAAAAAATGGTAAAAAGTGTTAAAAAAAGATTTTTTTAGGCCAATGCATTCTCTTATATATGCGAGGCCACCTATGGTCGTCTCGCATATATAAGAGAATGCATTGGCACAGGGCATAACTGTAACCATCACAATGTGGTCAATGAGCCGGTTCCAATGATATCCATATTTGTATGGTTTTATTGAGACAGACCCAAGATAATTTAGGCTGTTGCAGCTTTATTTGGCCGTTTTTGGCCGGTTTGTTGGGTAAAGGGTTAAGCCATATGAAACACCTTTGAATGAAATAGATGTTGTATGGTGGCATGGCAAGATATATTAAATATAGAATATGTTCAATTTGTCCTTAATATACACCATGCAGAAAGGCTATTTAATGAATTTGTTCTCAATTATTTGTTTACATTGAGAAGGGAGTCTCATTTTGTGCAGCTTTATTTGTGTTCTGTCCCTCAGTATTTAGCAATGGGAATTTTACAATTTATGGATGATTAACACAACTAACCGATAAGCTACATACTATGATAGAAATACCAACAATTCACTAGAAAACAGACTCCCCACTTCAACGTTTTCTGGATACAAAACGTCGAACCGGAATCGGATAGTATCGATTGTAGCATGTGAAGTTTTAGCTGATATTTAGGGAGATATCAGTCATGTATCAGGAATCTGGTAAACCAACATCATAGATTCCTTGTAAACACACCTCTATCGAACATACACAGACCAATAGTAAGCGAGAACAAAAGAAAACACACCCTTCAACTGAATGAACCGACGTTGGCTTTAGAACTTCCGCCGGCCTCTGTCAAATTGGAAACACAGAGTTCATTGACTCTGTGACGCATGCAATCATAAGGATGTTACAAGAAAACTAAGATGCATGCATCATGTCGGCCGTGAACTATCTACCATAGAATTGTTGTAGCTATCGATTATACATTTTGGAACACCTGTCTGTATGTATGTGTGTATGCATGAATGCATGTGTGTATGTGTTATAGACTCTAACACTGCTCGACTGATCCGACTCGGATTTGGTATTTAACGTGTCAACTTGACCTCGCTCATAGGCATGTTTCTGGACCTTGACCGATCCGACTAAAAAATTGTGTGTAGGACTACTTCGATCCCGGGAGCAATATTGACGGGTCCAATTTCACGTGGGACCATGTTCTCGAACGTGCTGATGTAGGCATGTTTCTGGACTATTTGGACGGGTCAAATCTTGATCCCGACCTGACTTTGACATTCAAAAAGATCAATTCAAGGTCAAATCTGGTAAAACGAAGTATTTCAACGAAATATAATACCTACTGTTACTTTTGTCCCAGGAATGTTTCGGGTGGGTCAAATTATGACCCTGACCTGATCTTGACATTCAAAATTGTCAATTCAAGGTCAAATCGGGTAAAGCCGGGCGGATTTCGACGGGTACTTTTGTCGTGACTTTTGTCCGGGGAGTGTTTTGGGCGGGTCAAATCGTGACCCGACATGACGTTCACCTTTAAAATGGTCAATTCAAGGTTAAATCGCGCAATTCTCCGAAAATCAGAGGGGAACATCCCGGACGAAGTAGGGTCCACCAGTTACTATTATATATTTCTAGATTTAGTTACAAACTAAATACCTGTATATTGTACAAAGAAATGTTTGACAAATATATCTGTATCAATATTACCATACGGGTCATTAAAATAGATACGACGAAACAAATTTTGAAGGGTGCATGGTATCAGGTAAATTTTTATATTTCAAATGATGACAGGAATGCGGAAAGTTGAAGTACCTACGTAATACTGGCTATCCGAATGAAGAGATATACATGTATATAAAAACCAAAATAGAAGATGACTGCTGGCGACAATGTTTTCCAAAAAATTCAAAGCATTCGATAGCTCCCATCTAGTTGTCAGCCCGAAGATCAATATAAAGTGTGGTGACTATCAGATGAGGGATATGACTGTACAGTTGCTAAACAATTCAGTCACGCAAAAGAGGATCAAACAGTAAGATACCAAATTGCTGCCTGTGGTAATGTTTTTTAACGAAATTCGGGAAAATTAGATTACTCTCCCCCTGGTTATCCAGAAGATCATTGTGGAATCTGGTGACGATCGGACAAGGTGTGTCGTCTGTAGGATCAACCAAATTATTTAGCCATAAAAATAGTAAAATTCAAGATCACCGCTGGCAGTGATGTCTTCACAAGGACAGCTTGAGAACAAAACATGGCTCACATCTAGCGGTGACCCAAACTATCCACATGAGAAAAAGTTCTCCAATAAAAGCTGGCTGCAGGGTGCGCCAATTGATTCAAATTCGAAATTTAACAGGGTGTACTGCTTGTGGCCATGTTTTCCCCGCAAATTTGATAGACTGATGGACAAAACCACTGAATCCGTGGAATCAATATACATGTATACATGGATTAATGTATATGCATTGTTATACACAGTACTGGTATATAAAGGTACTGAAAATAACAATATTACTAGTATACACAAAATAAACCATATATCATGGCTATGGGTTCTAATATCCGAATATGACAGCTGATAACTTGGTGTGAATTGAAGAGTGGTGGTGTCTCACGCATATCTAACCCTCCATGTTAGAAACATGCCATTAAATGTCATAAGTATAATCTAGCTTGAGGACAGAAGTTATCCATAAAACCCCCCCTTAATTCAACCAGATCCTCGCGCGATGTATGGTCGATCACATGATGATCTAGGGGGGATTAGAATTGTTGTATAAAAACAGCACTGCATGTAAATATAAAATAAAATAGTGCTACATCTTATTACAGATTATTGCCATATATAATCAGTGACTATACAGACAGTCTGACAAAGTTTCAGTGACACTCTATCCGAAGAGGGGAATAATTCCATCTGTTACAGTCAATGGAGCAATTATGAATCTGGAAAGGTGAAATTTCTAAGTAATACTAGATATCGACATGACGCGATAACATATAACGTAAATGCAATATGGCCGCTGGCGACCATTTTTTTCCTATAAAATTAAAACAATATTTGATAGCTCTCATCTGATAGATCAATATCAAGATAAATATTAAGTTTAGTGATGATCGGATGAGTGAAGTGGACTGTGCTAAACGGTTTAGTAATGCTTAAAAAGATTTTTACCTTAATATTTTTATGTTCACTTTATAAACTTCACTGAGTCATCTTTGTCATGTATTGAGTTTGATATCTGTTGTTAACAGTTTATAAATCATGTATGTCTCATGTTTGTTATTTTAATTTATGTGTTTATTATCATTAAATAAGTTGAATTCCTTAAAAAGATTCTTACCTCAATGTTTTTATGTTCACTTTATAAACTCCATTGAGTCATCTTTGTCATGTATTGAATTTGATATCTTTTGTTAACAGTTCATAAATTATGTATGTCTCGTGTTCGTTATTATATTATATACACTTTATAGTGTGTTTCAGAACGAAAACAAAATGAATAAAATCAACAAATTTGTAAATTTAAAAACAATTCAAACGTTGTTGTATTCCATGTCCCAGCCCGGACATATACACCAAATTTCAATAATATTCATTGAGAAACAACGGACCAAACGCCATATAACACCCCGTATGCATCTTTTATTCCGAGTTGGCCTTTTATTCCGAGTTGGCACGTGCCGATTGGGCGAGTTAGCCCATGGGGCGAGTACGCCGATTCCGACACCTTTTCTATTTGCAGCAGGTTAAGTTTACGCGTAATTTAATTTACAAAGTTCCCCAATTGGTATCGTAAATAGAGCGACCTTATTTGACAGAGAATGCCTCTGTTATTGATTATAAAGTTGCTATACATTAAAAACGACAATTCATATGCTCGTTCAAGCGCAGTAGTCTATTTTCCCCATGTTAAAGGACATCCACAAATACTAAATAACGCTAACTTACTGCCGAATGTTTTACACGACAACTGTTAACATATTTGGGCTGAATTCATCTGACGCGGTATTATTCCTCAAAATAAACAACAAAACCATCGTTACTTGGAAATGTAGTTTGGGCTAACATTTACATAAATCCTCCATATCATTATTCCGACACACACGTCAGATGAAAAACTCACATGAAGTAACCGGCCAAATTGGCCGAAATAATATACAGTGATGTGAGCAGGTCGCCGACGCATGTAATTATAAGGATGTAATAATATACAGTGAGGTGAGCAGGTCGCTGACGCATGTAATTATAAGGATGTAATAATATACAGTGAGGTGAGCAGGTCGTTGATGCATGTAATTATAAGGATGTAATAATATACAGCGAGGTGAGCAGGTCGCTGACGCATGTACTTATAAGGATGTAATAATATACAGTGAGTTGAGCAGGTCGCTGTACTATTATAAGGATGTAATTATATACAGTGGGGTGAGCAGGTCGCTATACTATTAAAGAAAGATCGAGAAAACCCGCTAAGTCTCCGGATTCTATTTGCAATATTGTGAAACGAATGTGGCAAGATGTTTGATAATGTATTGAAAGGAAGCTAATAACGTCTAGTAGATTCTCCCATCCGTGTGATATACTGTTTCTCTTTTCATGGCTTGACAATCGAGTTAGATGGCCCAGACTTGAATGTAAAGAAACGTCAGAACATATACGTGTTGCCCGCTTATTGATCCGCCCCTGTCTGTCGGGTTCTGTATTACACTCAATCACCGGGCATCTGCGAATTGTTACACAGGTCCATTGTGTATTCCGTCAGGGAGCCAATCTGTATTTATCAACCCTCATTCCTGTAATCGGTATCATCGATACGCGGGGCCAAGGCCACCACTCATCATAGTGACGTAGAAAGCTAGGAATGTTTAAAGCCACTTATATGACACATTCGTCATATCTTGTTTGAACCTAGGTTTAAACCCGAGTTTAAACATACATCGATGGTCAAGTGGGAAACGAGGTGGCGTTTATGGTCGTTCGGGGACAAGTTGAATGACATCTGTATTCAGCATATACTCAAACTATCCAGTGACCTAGAGGAAAAAAACAAGCCCTATACTCCTCACACTAGATGCTTTCGTCATCTAAGTGTCGGTTTAACAAATCCGTTTTTGTTTCCTGACTATTGATTGATATGATTCACGAATGAATATATGCACTATTATAGTAAAAAGGCATAACATCACATTCAGATTCGTGATCTGCGTTCCTTCAATTTATAATTTTAAAATGAAGTCCACCAGACAAGCGTCCCCCAATTGTAGCACGCAGAATTCCACCAATCACCGAAAATTGTTGAAGGAGCTTATATTCAAATTTAAGTTTAAGGCTAAAATAAAACGCTTTCATTGCGTCCATGCATCACCGTTAGTTCAGTTTCAGCGTAAAGATCAGTACATAGCCGGTATTATCGCTCCGTGTGCGGGGGATTTACCAGCTATGATCTGCCCAAAAGAGATATATTTCCTATTCATTAAACACACGTACGAGAAACTACATCGTCTAGTTCTCTGTAATCACCACCGTCACGCAAGCATTATAGAAGAAGCACGTAAATTAGTGGATGAAATCCAGACCCGACGTTCCAGTTGTAGGAGTTCAAAAAGAATGTGCTAAGTTGGCACGCGCTATAAGTCGTTCATAACAGTGGTTCGAACCCCGAAGAGCTTGACATGTTGCTCCAGTGTGGTTGTATTAATAATTATTAATATTTCCCACCCGATATCTAAACATTCAATGCTATTGCGCCGATTTCAATGAATTATTTTGGAACGGGGAGGGGGTGGCGGTCGTGTCGCTTATGCGTTAAGAATTTTGTTGATTGCGACTATACATACTGTTCACTCCACACACAGGAAGACCATTTTGATAAGCTATACTGAATTCGTGGCTAAAAATCCTTCTGGCGAATATTCAGCTGAATCCCATGGTTGGCGCTTCGTTATTATTGAGAGTAAAATTGTACACGTGCTGTCCATTCGACCACAAGTATCCACGAAGGGTCAAGGAGATGAACGCAGCAATAAAAGCAGACGACAGTTACATGTATGAATGTCACGGGTTAGATAAATGCTCAAACCAACCGTCAACTTGACAACACAAGGCGACCCTTCGTGACAAGCGGTGTCAAACATGTGTTTCCATATCACCACGGAGTCAATGTGGCTAAAATAGGCCCGGATATAAGAGGTAATGTCGTGTTATACCGAGATTTCGATCCACTGGTAGTCAATGTTTAATTAAAATTAAACATTAACAAATGATTTCAATTAGTGTAATGCTCGAATAAACTACATTATAAAGTCACCGGGAGTGATACAGAGACGAGATGGGTGGATGATGGTGTGCGTTGTTTCTGTGAGTTTGTTTGAATGGACGTACAACGGAGAGAGTGCAAGATTCACTCAAAATGTTTAAAGAATTTCTATGTAAATTTACAAGAGGCGCCTATCCACGAAAGGTTACACACGGTGCCTATACACAATGGATATACGAGGTGCATATCCACGAAAGGTTATACACGGTGCCTATACACAATGGATATACGAGGTGCCTATCCACGAAAGGTTACATGCACACTGTGCCTATACAAAAAGGATATAGGAGGTGCCTACCCAAAAAAGGTTACACGATGATGAACCACCTAATACGCACACGTTTGACTACCAAAAGATAGCTAATCGGGGTTCAGGATTACATGGTGATTGGTATATAACACCGAGCAGGTGGCACGCGTGGTTTCGATTGAGTATCATATTTAATCTGAAGGGCGATAACTCTATATATAATGTACATTGACGAAATCACGGAGATTTGTTTGAAAGAAATTGCAACACCACAATTGATCAACTCTGGTGAAATAAGTCAAATTCTTCTATTGGGTGGTGGGCATGTGTGGTGGGGTGAAGGATGAGATCACTCGATCTTTTCGACCATCCCGGGCGCTTCGCGCCCAACTACTCTCTTTATGAGCATGTGTGACGTTTGGGGAGCGTCTTTAAAACACTTCTTCAAATGATTGATTGGGGTTTAATATCGCTTTCAGCAACTAAGGCCATATCACGACATTGCCAGTTTTAGTGGTGGATGAAACCGCACATCTAATCTAAGAGTGATTTCAATGGCTGATAAACTCGTTGACCATGTGCGGCAAACAACCGTCCATCGGCGAGCAATTGGCAACGCCACCAGGCGGGTCCAATTTCACGTGCGACCGTATCCTTGACCTTGACCTCGCTCATATAGGCATGTTTCTGGACCGATCGAACACTAGTTTGTCCAGACGCTGTGTATTCTGCCCAGACGGAGGCGATCATAAAGAAATCCACAAATAGCCCGGACGAAGTCAGGCACATCAGCTGGTATCCTATATTCTGATAATCAATCGAACATCCCGTGCCACGTGTTACCGAGATTGACTATCATTATATACCTCATTGCGAACCATGATTACAAGTTTGTTATATAATCCTTGCAGTATTGGCTGTGATGAACACAGCGTCAAAAGCAGACGGCAGTAAAGAATGTCAAGGGTTAAATTTTAAGAAGATGTTCAAATCAGCCGTCAGCTTGAAAACACAGATGACGAGTGGCATCAGACACGTGTTCATATCACCGCCGATTCCAGGTGGCCAATTTTGCTCGCCGGATGATTTAACATCAGCTAATGCCACGCGTTTGACGTATTCTTTGCATCAATTAATTCCAAAATTGTCCTCTCCTGTCAAGAAAACGCGGCCGGATAATCCAATATCATCTCATGATTGTCAAGTGAACGGGAAATAGGCACTTAATTATTGATGCTTACACTCAGGACAGCACTCCATGTGCTGATACGCTCACTCTGTTCGAATAGGATACCGGGGCATTGGTAGAGTGTTGGTAAAACTCAGGGCCATCAAACCATCATGTAGGTTGTTCGGTGAAGGGCTGAATGCTGATTGGTTTATTTGATTTCAGCGACGAGTTAGCTCCTATGCCAAAGATTTAGATGCTATCAGTTCTATATATTGGTGAATGAAAGACCGCACGTACATTGTTAATTTCACCACGAGACACCGCCGCTGATTCAAATAGAAACCACAGATCCTAGATCATGCCGTGAATCTCTATTCTTGCTAACGCCCGTAGAGATCATATTCTACTAGTACAAAACTTGGAAGTTTTGAAGTTTTGACAGGGAACCTTATAAAATATAATATAAGAAATATATTCCCCGCCTTATATTTTTGACTTTATAAGATTCCCTACACAAACCCCTGGCTGTGAGGTTGATCTGTGAATGTTTGTCACGGGGAAACTATGGCCCGCTAAACATAACGAGGACTAAAAGGGCTAAAATGGGGGAAACTAGTGCCCGCTAAACATAACGAGGACTAAAAGGGGCTAAAAACGGGAAAACTAGGGCCCGCTAAACATAACGAGGACTAAAAGGGCTAAAAGGTGGAAAACTAGTGCCCGCTAAACATAACGAGGACTAAAAGGGCCAAAAAGGGGGAAAACTAGTGCCCGCTAAACAGAACGAGGACTAATAGGGCTAAAAGGTGGAAAACTAGTGCCCGCTAAACATAACGAGGACTAAAAGGGCTAAAAAGGGGGAAAACTAGTGCCCGCTAAACATAACGAGGACTAAAAGGGCTAAAACGGGAAAACTAGTGCCCGCTAAACATAACGAGGACTAAAAGGGCTAAAAACGGGAAAACTAGTGCCCGCTAAACATAACGAGGACGAAAAGGGCTAAAATGGGGGAAACTAGGGCCCGCTAAACATAACGAGGACTAAAAGGGCTAAAATGGGGGAAACTAGGGCCCGCTAAACATAACGAGGACTAAAAGGGCTAAAAGGTGGAAAACTAGTGCCCGCTAAACAGAACGAGGACTAAAAGGGCTAAAAAGGGGGAAAACATAGTGCCCGCTAAACATAACGAGGACTAAAAGGGCTAAAAAGGGGGAAAACTAGTGCCCGCTAAACAGAACGAGGACTAAAAGGGCTAAAAAGGGGGAAAACTAGTGCCCTCTAAACATAACGAGGACTAAAAGGGCTAAAAAGGGGGAAAACTCGTGCCCGCTAAACAGAACGAGGACTAAAAGGGATAAAAAGGGGGGAAACTAGTGCCCGCTAAACATAACGCGGACTAAAAGGGCTAAAATGGGGAAAAACTAAAACGCAAGAGAATCATATCATGATAAATATGACCAGAACGCCCCAACAAGCAACTAAAACGCAACAGAGCAAAAAATAGGCGCGATACCGAATCGGCTCCGTGCTCGCTGGAGCAACTGATCCGAATTATACAAGATAATGACTGGTATTTGAAA
The DNA here is from genome assembly GCA_032622095.1 of Siphonodentalium dalli. Classification (NCBI taxonomy): domain Eukaryota; kingdom Metazoa; phylum Mollusca; class Scaphopoda; order Gadilida; family Siphonodentaliidae; genus Siphonodentalium; species Siphonodentalium dalli. The sequence continues at coordinate 23,556,201 of CP136065.1, forward strand.
AGCTATTTACATTAGAATTTTAATTTTCCCAGCAGAATTAAACTCTGAGACGTTATTCCTTTGTGTAGGCGAACCGACCCCGATGGTGATATGATAGTTGCTGGCAGTTCGTGGTACTAAATTCCGTTATGACAGCTTCAAATTCCGTTCAATAAAATATTGTGTTTCCGTGTTTCGCACGCCGTCATCAATCAGACGGAGACATGTTGATCTGTTATTGAACTCTGATCGAGATCCCAATTCATCTTTTTTTCGTTTTTCTATTGAATCTCTTTAAGTGCTCGTGCACGTCATGTGTGTCAGTTGAGAAACCGTCCAGAAAATACTCAGAAACGTTCGTCCATTGTATCCATGGACGTGGCAACAGGGGGTGTCTCACCCCATCTTGGTCAAACTGTTCAATAGTTTAAACATTTCACGCGTGTCATATCAGTAGTAAATTTCACGCGTGTCATATCAGTAGTAAATTTCATGCGTGTCATATCAGTAGAAAATTTCATGCGTGTCATATAAGTAGTAAATATCACGCGCGTCATATCAGTAGTAAATATCACGCGTGTCATATCAGTAGTAAATTGTAGACCAGATATAGGTAGCAATTATTCTGATAGTTTGATATTCTGTCGCTTTTAGAGCAAAAGCCGCATTTTTTTTCCTACTTTCCAGCCTCTTGTCCCGATAAAATGCACATTATCCCAATCTCCTTACAATAGAACTTTTTTAGGTTGACAATCTGCTGAGTATCGCCTTATTTTGAGTCGATAATGTGCTGAAATCAGAGCGTTTTAGTCACATTAACGACTCATAATGAGGAGATTCTAAGCCGATTATGTGCGCACAATGACACAAATAAGCCAACTCACGACATTTCAGTTGTACACTCTTTACATGCGTTTTCACTATGACCCGCGCCATAAAACGAAATAACGGACATGACTCCATTATCTGCTTATTTCAGAATAAAATAATCACATTATGTAGGGCGATTTGCGCGAGGATATGTTTTATGGGCAAAAACCATGTAAATCAGAACGCACTCCAGTAAATTATGCATGGGGTCATGGTGTATCAGATTATAATCTGGTAAAAACCTTGGTGTAACTGGATATACTCTGGTACCACCTCTTTAAAATCACTTCTCGAAAAAAGCCGCTCTTTAAAAAAAAAGGTTCTTTACACCATCAGTTGGAAAATTTCCTACTTACTAAACACGGGGGAGGGGTAGTCGCGAAAGAATGCAGGATACAATGTCCAGGTGGGTGTGTCTGAGCTTCCAAATCCATGTTTAAAGATTATAACTACTAAAAGTGATATAAATGTTCAGGCTTGTAAACTAGACAGAAATAGAGCATTGTCAAGAAAAGGGGGCTCTCAGTTTCAATATTTGTTCTTTTAGAACACGAAGAAATAATTGCACTGAAAAAAGAAGCAATTTCATCAGTTCTTACAGGTTTTCATTGCTGTTTTTTTACCTTCGTGTGGGAACCCCCAACGGAGACCCTCTAGCCACGTCCCTGGTTATATCTCTTGATTTATAACAGATGATCTGCGCTCCTGTGACGGAGACCCTCTAGCCACGTCCCTGGTTATATCTCTTGATTTATAACAGATGATCTGCGCTCCTGTGATCACAGTGGGGATATACTAATCATATCATGTCTTTCAGCAAATATTATGTCAATGTCATCCAACCACAAAAACGAGACAAGTCTGATTAGAGACAATAGGATATTTTTAGGATAGGATATTTTATTTCAATATACACATATTAATGAATAATACATTTGACAAATATTATATTGTATATTCGAGGGGGTGGCATAGTCAGACTAGACTGTCTTACTGCCATCCCCTTAAAGAAGAAAAGATGTTACGATAGGCGGTCAAGATTTCTTGTACAATGCACGGCTATATAATTATGTATCACACAATGGTTGCATTTAACTGGATTATATACATGGAGGGTATACGTCTAGATAAATCACTTATTGGTTACTCGATGGTTTGTCTCTTTCTTGTCAGTGGGATGTTCATTGAAAGTCGAGTAGGAATATGCTGAGTGAGGTTGATGATTGCGATATTGGGGAAGTCACTTATTGACGAGCTACCACACAGTCGGGACATCTTTGATTGTTGCATTTAATTGTTGCAGCATATTTTGTAATGCCATCGGCATGTAAACGCCGTTTGAATGTGTGACAGTTAGAAGATAGTTGTGTGGAATTTGTTGTTGGCTGACACGGACGTAATAGTTATTTAACGTAATGGCACCCCCTGCTATTTGTTCCAGTTTATCGAACGTGTAGGTTACAATCAACAAAATATTTCCCATAGGAAACAGTGTTAGGATCAAGCCATGCCCACGATTCATTACGGTACTGAGCCAAACTTTAAATATTTTGGCGTTTAGAACTCCACGTCGGACATAAGTTGTCAAGAAAGAAATTGTGCCTTACCATACTTATTCCTGGAAATAAATTGGCATTTCCACAACTACCCCCTTTTGTGCACACAATTTCAGTATAGAAAAATACCCCCACCCCTACCAAATTTGGCGACCAACATAGACGCTTGACGAACAATCGCACACAAATGGCCGAGGAATTAACAAAGCCTATGAATTTCTTTTTTCTTTCACATTAAACAACCGAAGATATTATACACCATTCAGCTGCCGGTATTTTTTTTAATGCTAACTCGAGTTTCCCTACACAAATACCAAGGGCTTAATTTCAATTATTTAGTTGCTTATAACCTGCTGCTATTATGAATATATTGGGATCACCCTTACCCTTGAAGAAGGTGGTACCATGATACGGAAAATAACTATTTCCAGTTCATGTTTTTCTGTGTGTCTCGCTCCAGGCAAAACTGATATGCCAGCATTAGAACTCGCAAAGCAATGCACTTGTATTTCTTGTCCACGCACCCCATTATCGCAATTATACTGCAATCATGCCATTACGGTGAAAGAAAATGTTCTTATTTTAGCACGCAATAAAGCGACATCACAGCATGCAAGTCAGTATCTGTCTTGTAACGGGGCAGAACCCAGTTCTGGTTAAAACGCACTCGACAGCTAACGCAGTACCAAGTCTCGAGCGGTGTGACTAATTACTGCCCGGGCAAGCCCGGACACGCCCGGACAAGCCCGGATGGGCACGGGCAGCCCCGTGGGCCCGCGGACAGTGTAATGTGGTGGCTTATATGGTAGTAGGATACACAATAAGAATAGATTTTGAAAATTGACTTGCTGTGTCATCCACCGGCGGGTTTATTAACCCTTTAAATGCCGATATTGACTAAAAGAACCCGGGAGAGTCCGGGCACACTGGTACCCGATCAGATTATACATTGATGAATAATAGCGAGGCACTTACTAAAGGTATACTGTGAAGATTGACTCGCCATCTCGTTCACGACCGGCTTCATTAACCCCTTAAATGACGATATGCACCAGAAGAACACATGAGAGCCCGGCAAGCCCGGGCAGCCCCATGAGCTCATGGACAATATAATATGATGCCTTATGGTAGTGGGATACATACTACGTATAGGTTGCGAACGTTTATTTGCTGTGTCATCCACCGCCGATTTGATTAACCCTTTAAATTCCGATATTGGCTAAATAGTGGAATAGACTAGTAACAAAATTGTTTACTTTATGACTAAAGTATGAGATTTTGCACATATGTACATATACACATAATAATTGATATTAGGTATGGAACCACGCTTAAATTTCACTTTAAGCCCTCTTTTAAGGGAATTCCCAAATTTAAAGAGCGTTTAATAATTATATAATTGACTAAATGTCTCAATTATTCTTACCATGGAATATGCAATTATAAATTAGGCATATACAGTAAGTATGACTCTGTGAGATATATTGATACATTTTTAGGCCAAACTTGGAACTCCCCGTCCAAGATGGCCCTCAAAATGGCAGCCGTAAGTGGAAAATTTGACATTTTTTTCACTAATATATTCTATATCAGTTTCATCTGTTTGGAACTGGTTGAGAATTTGACTTTATTTTGTGATGTTCATGTTAACTGATCATTGTAGCAATTAAATATGTCATTCATGGGGTTCCATCCACTTTAAATCCTTAAAATTTTTTAGATTTTTTACAGAATTCAGTAAAATATTTCACCAAATATAATAAATTTGATCCTAGTCACATTTCAACAAGGAATGAGCAGAACTGCACAATGTAAGTGATGCATACCATTACTTGTGACAATATTAACCCAATGGAATCAAAATTGTCACGTTGGCTAAAATGGCTGTCAAAATGGCTGCCAATATATAGAAAATGGTAAATATGGTCCCAGTGTGCCAAACAATCGCTTGTAAAAAAAATTGTGGTTGATGTATAAAATTGGATACTAAGTCGTAAGTACATTGAATACTAACCTGTATGATGCACCTTTGTTAAGTGTTACGATTACATTAATAAAATATTGGAATTTTCTCTCAAAATTCTAACTTATCAGGCTTGGACTATTTGGAACTATCTTTGGTATTTATTGGTACTCTGGTCCAATAACATGTGTAACCATTATATGAAAGTGGGTGCCAGACCAGATAACAGCAGGCCCCTTTTAGAAAGTAAAACAAGGAGATTAGTGAAAAGCTGCTTAATAACATCAAATTATGGGCCATTGGCATCAAGATTGATTCAGTAGGCATATAATTATGCCCCTCTCAGTTCATTTTCAGAGTTCTGTGCATTTCCGTTCAAAAACATGGCCAGAATCCCATAAGAAGTTTTCGGCAAAATTACATTCTGCCTCATTTAAAATGGAATTGTTATGGGACAACGATAATAGCATATTTAGTTGCCAGTTGATTAATTAGCATGTTTAATAACAAAGTGAATCACAATTTGCTACTCTTACAGAAGAGTAGAGAATGTTTGGGATATATGTGAAAATATGAACGTTTCTATCAATTTTTGTGGTCATTTTGCAAGCCGTCTTGAGTATTCTTTTCTAAACAAACCTCAATGTGATGTAATTTTATTGGACCAGAGTATGCATATAATTATGCCCCTCTCAGTTCATTTTCAGAGTTCTGCTCATTTCCGTTAAAACATGGCCAGTATACCATAAGAGGTTTTCGGCAAAATAACATTCTGCATCATTTAAAATGGAAATGGCATGCCGTATGAGGTAAAGGGACAACAAGAATAGAATATTTAGTTGCCAATTGATTAATTAGCATATTTAATAACAAAGTGAATCACAATTTGCTACCTTTACAGAAGAGTAGAGAATAAGGTTCGGGAAATATGTGAAAATATATAATTTTCTATCAAATTTTGTGGACATTTTGCAAGCCATCTTGAGTATTTGTTTCTAAAAACACCTCAATGTGACGCATTTAAGACGGATTAAATCAATAAATACCAAAGATAGTTCCAAATTGTCCAAGCCTGATAAGTTAGAATTTTGAGAGAAAATTTCTAATATTTTGGTAATGTAATCGTAACACTTAACAAAGATGCATCATAAATGTTAGTATTCAATGTATTTACGACATCATATCCAATTTTATACATCAACCATAACTTTTTTACATATTTACCATTATCCATATTTTTGTCGCCATTTTGACAGCCATTTTTAGCCAAAGTGACAATTTTGATTCCATTGGGTTAATATTGTCACAAGTAATGGTATGCATCATTTCTTGTTGAAATGTGACTAGAATAAAATTTATGATTTTTGGTGAAATATTATACTGAATTCTGAAAAAATCGATTTTTTAAGGACTTCAAGGGGATGGAACCCTATGAATAACATATTTCATTGCTACAATGATCAGTTAACATGATAATCACGAAATAAAGTCATATTCTCAACCAGTTCAAAACAGCTGAAACTGATATAGAATATATTAGTGAAAAAATGTCAAATTTTCCACTTACGGCTGCCATTTTGAGGGCAATCTTGGACGGGGGGTTCCAATTTTGGCCTAAAAATGTATCAACATATCTCGCAGAGTCATACTTACTGTATATGCCTAATTTTTAATTGCATATTCCATGGTAAGAGTAATTGCGACATTTAGTAAATTATATAATTATGAAACGCTCTGTAAATTCGGGAAATCCCTTAAAAGAGGACTTAAAGTGAAATTTCAGCGTGGTTCCATACCTAATATCAATTATTATGTAAATATGTGCATATGTGCAAAATTTCATAGTTTAGTCATAAAGTGAACAATTTTGTTACTAGTCTATTTAGCCAATATCGGAATTTAAAGGGTTAATAAAACCGGCGGTGGATGACACAACAAATAAACGTTCGCACCATATACTTAGTATGTATCCCACTACCATAAGGCATCATATTATATTGCCCATGGGCCCATGGGGCTGCCCGGGCTTGCCCGGGTAATCCTGTGTTCTTCTGGTGCATATCGTCATTTAAGAGTTAACGAAGACGGTCGTGAACGAGATGGCAAGTCAATCTTCACAGTATACCTTTAGTAAGTGCCTCCTACCATTATTCATCAATATATAATCTGATCGGGTACCAGTATATAGTGTACTCTCCCGGGTTCTTTTAGTCAATATCGGCATTTAATAAACCCGCCGGTGGATGACACAGCAAGTCAATTTTCATAAGCTATCCTTATTTTTTATCCTACTGCCATAAGCCATCACATTACACTGTCCGCGGGCCCATGGGGCTGCCCGGGCGTTTCCGGGCTTGCCCGGGTAGTAATTAGTCACACACAGTCTCGAGTATTTGGGGTGTTAGCTCTGTGTCGCTTAAAGGTACTCAACCCGTAAAGAGGGTCCCCATCTCAACAGATTCCAACAACAACAATCCGATCGGAGGGTCCTATATTACTATTTCTTTGGCTTTGGGGGTAAAAAATATTTGATTCGAGTCGAGGAACCCATCAAACAAAGCTCAGAGTTATTAGATATTGATTTTTGAAATTTGTTATAAACTCGAGATGAGTACTGCTAACTGCCGTAATCTGCTCTGGATGTGTTCTCCAAATCTATTCAAACAGACAAGGATGGATAACTCTAAAATCAAGTGGTAATTTTAACACAATTTTGACTGAGTTCTGGGCCAGATAGTATTCCCGATAATGAAAAATAATAGATTTCTAAAATCGATATCTAACAAATCTGAGCTTTGATGGGTGACTTCCTCGACTCGAATCAAATATTTTTGACCCCCGAAGCCATTGAAATAGTAATTTAGAGGAGTTTTATCGGGTTGAGTACCTTTAAAATAATTTCTCCATTGAATTCATGCAGCATCAGTGTGTGACAGACAATGTTTAAGTGCTCTTCTTTTCTTTGTTAGCAATGTGACGAATCTACCGCTGTAAAGGCATTCCAACAACATTCCAGTTTCTTGAAAGTGCCAGCAAATAGCAGTTCTTATGTCGATATATTTCACGCACGGCGGTCAGTCTCAGAAACATATTTCGTTATTCCGAACACGCAATATAAAGAATGCACCACAGGAGCGTGGCTCAATACGTCAATAAGTGAAATAAACCAAAATTACACATGAAGTGTCTGGGCGCAGACCGAAAGCAAAGTCAACATTGAACGGGAATTTCTTAGGATACTGAAATGAATATTTTTCACCATTTTTTTTAAAGATGTTGTTATTCAGACAATACATCATCATAGTATATATAGAACATGAAGTTTCCAAAAAAAAAAAACAAAGCATGGCGAACGCCATGTAAACTTAAATATATGTATTTTACATTATTTGTCTGTTTTTTTTATGAATTTGTTTTTTTTTAAATGTTGGTGTATTCAGCAAGGTCTATACCTCAAACGTTACCTGGCACCATATTCGAACTTATTATCCGGGGGAAAAAATCCGAAATATTGACGGACGGATGGACTGACAGACACAGTGGTTGGTTTTACAATACGGCCGTTTTTAACGAGCGTATAACACACTGGTTTACAAATGTTTCTGTACTTGATTCGCAGATTCTTTATAACCTCCAATGCTAATATCGGTCGCGGTATGAATTCGCGGGAATGGAAAAAAATAAAAACCAAGCAATAAAAACGAATCTGCTGAAACCCTTAATAGGAGCGGAGATATCCATATCCTAAGTGATCGATTTCACCCCTCACGAATCCCGATAGTTGGCATCAATCCATATTTGTCATCCGTCCTTTTGTTCCGACAATTCTTCGGTAAAACAAATTAGCGTTGACTTATTAGCTATCGCGATAAATCAAGTAGGTGGTGGATTTGTACGTACCATTAGGCAGCGATAACGCCCAGCGCTATCATTTATCGGCGTGATCGCCCGCCAGAAAATATCAATCTGCAAAACTCATTATTGTGATATTCAGCGTCCATCAAATGGCGTTACTGGAAATGTAGCAGAATTTAACGGCATAATAAAATTTCCAGCTTTGTTCGCCGGTGATGTGCCTTATTAGTGACTTTTAGAGTGAATGGGTTCATTTGAGTTGAGAAGAACTATAGTATCGTACCATATTGGTGTTAAAGCTAGAACACTGGTGTAAGAATTTGTTTATATTGGTTTAATAATATGTTATTCCATTCAAACCACATAATGTATAATACAATAGCATTGTGTGTTCCTTGTATAGAATGAGGAATTATTTTATTAAAAAAAAAAATCAAAATGTTTAAAAAGATCAAAATTAGCGCAGGGGCCCATAAAGCGCTTAATAAAGACCCCACCCCCACCACGAGCCTCTCTATTCTGTATCAGTTAACGGTAACCATAACGCATTATATGTATGTTATATTATTGGTAAATAAATATGTTTACAGTTCTATAATAATATGTCTTGAACATAAACCATAACATGTCGATATATTGCATTTTCGAGTCAATTCCATTGTTATGTAACACCTGGACTGAGCTATTTAGCCGCGAGAACAAGGGAGGTGGCTTTAAAATGCCATGCTTGAAACTATCTACATCAGTAACTGTTGGAAATAGGTTGACAGTTTTAATTCTCAGCAATGGTTGTCATGACGTTATTTTAGATCAAGATTATTGTGCGTGTAAATTCGATTTATCAGAGTAGAAATTCTGGTTTGGTGCCGGGGGGGGGGGGGAGGGGGGGGGGGGTGCAATTGTGTAATTCTAAGATGGACAAACCTGAACGCAGACCATCCAGCAATGTTGCTGACTACTCAGAAAATAGAACACTTTGAATTTATAAGAGCGACCCGCAATGCATTGGCTTAGTTCTCGGTACGACTGGACAGTTTAGGTGACACAATTAAATAATAAACTTGCATTGGGAAAATGCCAAGACCATCATGTGAAACTATGGTGAAGGCAACCAACATATCCTTTTCATATATCCTATACATGTGATGAGTAGCCTTACTTCATTTTTTTCGTTGAGACTTATGACAATACATGTCCAATAATAGTGTGGCTGGGAGTCAATTCTATTTCATACACATATTTTCGTATAACATGTGCAACCATAACACTCCATTGTTGATCTGGTCTGGGCCTGGCACCATAGTGAGGTGCAAATGTGGTATTGACGCCTGTATTGATCATACAACCAGCTATACTACCGTATGATATATTCCGGGAGGGTTATAGGATCTAGGATCTAGATATATTCCCCGCACAGTTAGAAATGGGTGTCGTCCGTCCGTCCGTAACAATTTTGGAGCTCTCTATCTCAGTTATTTTAGGTAGGATCTCAATGACTTTTGGCATACTGATAAACCGACATTATGAAAGAGATATCCACATGAAGCGATTTCAACACTATTAGTTTGTTGCTGTGTTGTAATCAGGGACGTACCGACAGGGGTGTATCACCCCAATGAGGACCATCATTTTCAATAATTGGAAATTTCATGACTCAAATTCAAATAGTTGTACTCATACTTATACGTTTAGTTCTTCTCATAGCAGTATATTAATCAGTTTATTTAAAATTGTCCTGCAATATAATGCCAATATTACAAGTTAATACACAGTCATTTGAGTAAATACATTCCAGTAATGCTCATTACCTGAACACATATATGAAATTGAAAGTAAAGAATTTCATTCAAGTTCAGACTGGTATGTTTTATCAACCATAGATTCATGGTCACTAGTCTATTAGTAATGTCAAACCTCAATTTCTTTCCGATGACAGCTTTAACAATATAACAATCATTCAGCATGCATACCTGTAGCATTGTGTGAGTTATAACTTGTGACTTTGGAATTTGAATACATGTAATTCGAATTCGTTCAACCATATTCTGATTAATAACATGTATAATGTACTGCATGCACAGTATACTCAATACATAGCACATGGTTCAATGCTATGTCATTCTTGTTACTAGTGTCTTCATTTACAGTCCGTCCCTGAGTGTAATCATTAAGACAGACATGCAAACTTTGTTTCTCAGTCATAGTACGTCATGTTTGAATAATCTTTACTATGATCATAGCATCAGTCAGAGAACAATATCCACATGTAACATGTTTTGTACATTCATTTCTTCTGAAGTTATGATCCCTAGAGTGTAGATTATGTCCATAGCTTTATCACCACAATCTTAAGATCGGACGTGAGTGATCGTTGGTATAGCCATGAACCACAGTGAGGCGAAGGATATTCACATTACATGGGTTTTGTCCATTCGTCGCAGGCCGGATTAAGGGGATCTAAAGTGACCAATTTTGAATGGGGATTTCCATGCAAATCTGCGGACCAATGTTACAGAGTTGTACATACTTCTGAGTGTGACTTGATGTTGTATTGGAAACAACAATTATTTGTCTTGCGGGTCCGCTCGGAAGTTCTTCAATTATAATATTGGTGTATTAATATTTGAATTTTTACTGATATTTCAAATGTAAGTCATGTGATGTAATTCCAGAATTGTTTTCTTCAAAAATGTACTAATTGCCACATTTTATAATTTACCTAGCGCACCTGCCAGTTAAATGTTATGACTGTTCAAAGATATGCTTACTTGGTTCCCGAACATCTGCTTCATACATAATTTTTGCTCCGGAGATTTGCATGAAAATCACCATTCAAATTTGGTCACTTGACATCCCCTTAAGACATCTTTCGAATTAGCCGTGTATCTCATACAGAGGATTAAGAAAATCAGCATAAAGCCAACTTTGCAAGGGGGGGGGGGTACTCTGCGGTGTAATTGTTCTATACTGATGTTGGATGGATATAAAACGTAGCATATCGATAATAATGTATTTTTGACCCAATTACATTGAAATGTTACGCCCTGCATGGCTTAGTTATTTAGCCATATAGATGCGAGGGCTTGGTGGGATTATTTCAACAATTTGAAATGCCATCCCTGAATCTACATAAGTTGGAGATTTCGGACTGGGTTATGTATTGACAGTTTAAATTCCCAGCAATGCTTGTCGCACAAATGACGTTGTTTTAGACCAAAAGTTGCGGATGCACAAAATATTTACCAGAATTGAGATTTTGGTTTGCTTCAGAGGAGAATTCGGAAACTCGGAAATTTGTTTTTGTTTTTTTAATTTTTATTTAGAAGCAAGAATGACAAAGGAGGAAAAGACAAAATGCACAAACAATTTCATTCTCTCAATCCAACTGTTCAATGCCCTGGCCTACTTTCTTACATGTGACATATAATTAGAAAATATTTAAAGGCACACAATGTGTTCGAATAATTTAACAAAGAGTGTTCAAGCTAAAAGTAAATTGACGCTACGATGGTATAATTTTTTTTCCGAAAATGTGATTTTTTTGCTACAACAATGCTGATAAGAACAATAAATTAGTATGTTTCTTCAGAATATATTTAGAATTCACTTTCAGCTACATTATTTGATTATATGTAGTATTTAATGTTTGCATAATCAAAGTTCCAAACGCTATGTGCAGTTTTAAATATTTTACAATCTGAATTTACCAAAAACAATATAATTAGACAATTTAACCATATTGCAACTGCATTGTAAATATTGTAGTTATTCTAATTATTGGTTCGACCAGGTTCGACAGGGAAACTCGAAGTTGAATAAACTCGAACTGAGACCATCCAGCCAGGTTGCTGACCATTCCGGAGATAGAAAATTTTGCATCAGAGCGACCCGCAATGTGTCATTCAACTCAGGGGAGCCCTGATAAATCCAGAGAAATATCGCATTATATGATTCATATAGCATAGCGGCATAGCTTCAGCAAATTCACCCTCTGGGGACCTCTTTCTGCTTAGGCCTCATCTTTTCTGGAAAGTTTCTTTATTATCAAATTTCTATAGAAACTTCTTCACATAGATTGTATTTCTTTTTTTTAGTTTAGTTTCTCTATATCCCCAAATGGGCACACGACACATTGCATAATCGAAGTCCCCAATTGGTGCACAGCAAAATGTTCACTGTGTGGGATCTTCAATATGAGGCTATGTCTCCCATAGCATGCAGATGAGGCCATGCAGCATGAGGTTCCCAGACGGTGAATTTAGTGATGCTAGCCCGCTATGCGAGATAGCGTCACTAAATTCATTCTTTGGAGACCTCATTCTGCTAATGACAGGCACAATAAACTCAGGCTAGTCCATATTCCGTCGAGACGAGCCATAACACACATCCTCCCAAAATGCTTTTTTTCCTACAGGGATCATGCGAAGTCAAGTACACACAACGCGATCAAATTTCTGTTATCAAATCCTAATTTTGTGTAATAAATAATCCAGCACGCAATAGGTCCGTTCGTTTTCCTGTTCGCAGTAATCCAGAGTAACCCGGAATGTCTTTTTCGACATTTTTGCTCACGATAAATCTCATTCAGATCGAGGGCTATGAACCCGCGTTGTTATAATCCAATTATATTTCGTCTGGCGGTCTAATGGCACGATATAATAATATTCTAATAGCATAAAACCTATAGCACTCACGGGTTCGCTGAGATGCGTCCGAGACTTGTCATATACAGGTGCCTACTTATTTCTTAACTTTCACTATAGGGAGATAAATGTATACTCTGTTGGGTTTGACATTTGAGATTCGAGCATGAAACAATTCGGCTGTTTTCATGCTCGAATCAATCCATTAACCCTTTACTCAACAAACTGACCAAAAACGGCCAAATAAAGCTTCAACAGCCTAAAATATCTTCGGTCTGTCTCTATAACACCATACAAATCTGGATACCATTGGAACCGGTTAATTGACCACATTGTGATTGTTACAGTTATGCCCTGTGGCTATGCATTCTCTCATATATGCGAGTCGACCATAGGTCGCCTCGCATATATAAGAGAATGCATTGGCCTAAAAAAACACTTTTTACCATTTTTTTCTTACATTCTTTAACAATATTATAATTTTTTCTTACATTTTTTAACAATTTTTATAACATTTTTCTACATTCTTTGACAATTTTATCATTTTTAATATGTGTTAAGCCAATGCATTCTCTTATATATGCGAGGCGACCTATGGTCGACTCGCATATATAAGAGAATGCATTGGCACAGGGCCGTTCTGTTGGGTAAAGGGTTAAGTCAATCCAAACAAATTGAAAGAAACTACACGAAAAACGCTTTTTTATCGACATTATATGCCACGATCTGAGATATTCTGTTCAGGTTATCAAATTTCTGGGTACGTTCCATGCCGTTACCATGAACAGCGGCCGTACAATTTTCGACGACTGTACCTATAGCAAATAACTTTACGGTTGCTCACGATTACGCGACTCCTGGTTGTCTGATGAAGCATTAACGCTCGTTGTCACTCGCAACGTGTTCCATTTAAATCTGTTCACCCATCTGCTGGTGAATGGAGAACTAAAGTTAGCAGATCTCGACCAATCAGAATTCGATTCTAGCAGCTTTAAAACACTGGAGCCTCATACACTGACATCTCTTTGTACCAACAGGTTGAGTTTTAATATAAAATAAGGATTTTTTTTTCAAATGATACATGTTCGGTCATCACGACGGATTTCTCTGTGAAAGATCAACATTCGATTGTGGTAGATTCAAAATCGTAGGCATTCCATCATCATACAGATACGACTCGAAGACCTGGCACCTTGTTTTTTTGTGTCATATTGTAATACATAAAGAATATGTATGTTTTGTGTACACTGTACTGACAAGTCAGCTGTTCCTAGGGGGGGGGGGGTCACAATTTGTGGGGGTGGGGGCATTATATTGTTGAAATAATGCACACAAAAACAAATGCACAAAAAAAATAATGCTGTGTTCTCAGGCACCTCCCTCATCATCAAAAAAAGAGGGCCTCATCAAAACAATATTTGCAATTTTATCCCAACAATTGTCAAAGTCACAGCAATCGTCCAGCTGTTTTAAATGTTATGCGCAGAAGTGAAATACTAGTAAACTCTCATTATTTTACCGTCAGTATCAGGAATAAACTAACAGATAACCACGGCAATTTTTGTTGTTCTGATGAAGAATTTCGAATTCCTATGAGTGAAAATGTTTTGTTGACATGTAAAGTCCGCATACACTGATTAACGTATTTACAGGCGTATTGTCATCTCCAGAACCGGGGTGTATCGGGGTGTAATAAAAGCAAGCACACATCTCAGGCTTCAAAGCGACACAGACGGAACTTTCAATACAAAATGGGTTGACTTTACTAAATATGATTAGATAATAACGAGGGATTCGGGTTTCTATTCTTTGATATGGGGAAAATAAAGAGCATTTACGTCTGCGACGACTGCGATGTGAATTCCTCGGTGGTGGTGTTGTCGGGAGATAAGATCGGTCATTCGATGCATATGATCGTGTATCTGAGAATTAATTCATTTGATTCACATGGTGTTATCTGTGAGCTCTTTCCTTTGATGTGTGTTGTCATGGCATAGTTATTTTTTGCGCTAAACGTCGAAGTAAACCAGTCGTTTCTGACAAATGGTCCAAAAAGTTGCCTGTATATGATTCAGTGGCTAAGATCAACAGAACTATACAACTCTACAACTCACCCACCCCAAACAAACCGGACATCTCAACTGGAAACAACAAAGTCCAAAGTATGAGACACACGTTGAGAGAGATATATCATCAGGTGACCCAAAAACGCAGTTGTGGATTTTACTTCGCCTAAGGGAGACAATGAGATAACTTGTGTTCTGTCAGACACAAAAATTGTCTCACAACATCTCAGTTTGTCGGTGGTGAGTAGTGTTCAGCTCCTATAAGGTAGAACATACGGTAGATGCAAAGCTAAACGCCTCTAAAAGGTAAGCCCCCCCCCCTAATAGCTAAACACCTCTAAAAGGTAAGCCCCTTAATAGCTAAACACCTTAAAAAGTACCCCCCCCCATAATAACCTCTAATAGGTAAGCCGCCCCTAATATGTTCGAGGATATCTTTAGATGTGGTAGTCAGAATGCGATGAAACTTTTTGAGCATAATATAAAGTTATTATACAATGCTGTGTACAGTGTGTGTTTTTCTTGTATGAGTCCAGGTTGTGGTGAAAAGTCATAGTTGACTCTTCGCCTCAACCTGGACGAGTACAAGAAAACACATACTGTATAATAACACAACATTGTATAATGACATTTTTATTATTAATATGTATGTTTATCCAAATTTTGGGAATAAAACTTTTGTGGTAATTTTTGGAATTTGTCGACACTTGATTCTCTATAAAAGCCTGTATTTGATAATCAGAACGCATGATTTGGAACAGTAAACACGCAAGTGAAAAAAAAACTCAATGCGGAAGTCTGCTAAATCCACCAAAGTATTGCGCGCGAATCACAATTTCACCGATTCATTTGGCAATAGAGTTACTTCGTGACATCGCGAGTCCCGATAAAAAAAAGTCATATTGGACTCTATTGAGTCCAATATGACTTTCAGGAGTCCAATATGACTTTCGGGAGTCCAATATGACTTTTTCCCGGATTATCATGTGACGGCTTTTGTCCAATCAGTTAAGGGATGGATACTAATCCCTTATATGTTACCATCATACAATGTAGCTTAGGACTAATGCTATGGTGAGTTGCTACACACTTGAATGAACACCGATTGAATTGGAAAGAGTCGACTTTCCAAAACAAATCACAAAAGCACTGGGTTAATTAAGAGGTAAGATGTCCATGTTTGCTGAACATTTGGTCAAAAACATAGTCCCCTAACTATGTTAAAAATCAATCATACAACATAACATGACATCAAAATACTAGAACAAGTCAGCGACTTTGTCACGGACAGCTGTTACTGGTTTGGAACGGGAATTCAGAGTTAATATTTCTAAGTGGAATCAAATCGTACATATTTATGTGTCAGCTGAAAACTATACATGTGTTTTGCCAATGGAAGTTGCCAAACATTTAGCATGTCTTATATACACTAAGTTTACCCAACAAGACGTTCGTAATTTAAAACTAGGAAAGAAGGCATTTCGATTGATTGAAAACTGATCATCGGTAAGCTGAAAACTAGAACACAAACTATTATGGGAATAAGAAACATACATGTACCTAGAGGGACACTATGAGTTTGGTTTATTCAGCCTTAACTCCCGTTGAGAGTTGAACATGAGAGTATGCAACATGTATAAATGTATCAGCTGAACACCATACATGCATGATTGTGTTAGTGTTTCTTTTTCAATGAAAGTGGTCTGAACAATATATACCCACAAGTTCGTAATTTAAAAATTGGAAAGAAGGCAATTTGACAACTCAAACTTGTTAATAACTACCCTTGGTATATATACAGAGTATATGGTCTAACTATAACATACAGTATGTGGAAAATGAAAGCAAGCTATAACAAGAATAAGAAACTTACCTAGAGGAACAACTATGGGCCTCTTAGGTTCAGCCTTAATTCCCGTTTGGAAGTGAAGATAAATGCAAGCGATAAGTGCAGTCAAGAAAAACGTCATTTCCATGCACTAACAATATATCAATTCTCATGAATTTTCCACTGCCTCGAAGGCGGAAAGGAAGACGCCAACACTCGAACCGGATCCGGACAGCCGGTGGGTAATACACCACCTCAGATTTCTGAGAACCAGAATGCCGTAGGGTAACAAACACCACTTCAGAGTCGATATAGGACCGGAGTGTCCGCCGCTAACACACACGCTACCTCAGATGTCAGTGAACCGGAATGCCGGTGGGTAGCACACACACACCACCTCAGATGTGAGAGGGTCGTCTGAAACCTCTTTATATACAGGTTCGGATGCGACAGAACTGCTCGAATTTAAACGAATATTGGCAAGCGTAACGACGTTATTGGTAAAGTGGTCACTGTCGCGCACACTGTCTTGTGTCGATCACACCGTTAGTCTCGTAGTTTATCGCGATATTTCACTTATGTGGACTTTATAACTGCTGCTCGATGAATTCTTTTATTTGGCACCGACCGACCGAAGCTGCTTCTAAATGCGATGTTTAATCAATTCGGATCCACATATCCTTACCATCTCCCCAGCATTGTGTATAATAATATAACCGACAAGGGACATAGTAATGTAATTGCATCCAAATCGTTTGTCAAATTCTCGAATTCGTTTGGGAATCGCAACTATAGTGATCAATGATCCGCAGAGTTGCATTGTTGACATACAGCCTCCATCCCGACCGAGTTAAGATATTGCCCCACATATATTGCCATTACAGAAGTCTTTAGAGTATTTGCTTCGGACCAGCAAGAGCATATTTGTAATAGAAATAGAGTTTTGGATACCGGCGAATCAATAGCCGTGTAGCGTGATGTATGGTAGCAGGAAACGCCATTGACAGAATGAAAGGAAGATATTAAACATATTGGGATGGGGTTAGAACTGTCATTAAATGATAAAACGCCATTGAGAGAGCTGGGTCGAATCACCGTAAGTGGTTGGTGAGAGTTAGTGATGGTGCTTCGCGGCGAAATTGAATCAGCTGCGAAATTTGGCAAACTAATGCTGCATTACCGCTGTAGTCTTCTGCCAACATAATGACGTCTGTTCTGGACGTCTGTTCGGTGTTACATCTCATCAATAGATGTGCAATATTTGCATTACTGAAATTGAGTTAATTGGCGAAATGTACTCATACATCACTTCTCAGAACTATGGAGTGTTCAATATATATTGCCTCTCAATATATTGCGTTATGTTGGTAAGCTATCAAAGAATTCTTTGAAACGAGAGAAAAAGCCCGTGATTAAGGTATACATATGAATTAATAATTATTTTCTATTCCACACGATATCATAGGTCAGCATACAGATTATTTACACGCTTATAGTTTTGAGTGTCTATTAGGTCACATTGTATACATGTAGTTTGAATAGGTTGAAAGTTTATTATATGAAAAATGTATGTATAATTATGTAAATTATATGTCTTCTCATTATGTAATGCATACGGCTCACATGAGTGTTTTTATGCTAATAAATATCATATCATATCATCATATGGCGCGCTCATAGGATGCAAAAACAAGGTGTATTTGTTCTCGCACTACGCCATCATGAAGTTTACAATTGATTAGAGATTGTTTACGTGTGTATGTAAACCAAAACGTTCTTATGTATCAAAGCCCATACACGAGGGATACAACTCTGCAGTGTAATATTTGCAAAACATAAATTAAGTAAATTGATGAAATAGACTCATACACCACCTCTCTGCAATATGGAGTATTCATTATATTATGTTGAGTTTTTAAGCCTGTGCCATTCACATACATGTAGGGTGCAAGGCAAGTTGACTCTTGTCCAGTCAGCATAGCTGCTCCTCTTATTGCCCCCGACATTCCGTCGGAGGACTATAGTAATGACCCTCGTCCGCGCGTCCATGCATCCGTCCGGAACTTGGTAGTACAGGGATATGAAATCCATAAATACTTCAAACTTTCCACCTTCGTCGGGGGACATTTTATTATAATATTAAAATATGAGGTCAACTAAGTCCTAAGAGTGGCATAAAACGACGAATACAACTAGTTCACGTGTATTATATGGAAAGCAACGACTTATTTAATACCCTATTTCATACACGGTTGACTAAACTCTTGTCGGAAAGTGGCTCCCGGAACTGCGTGCACGTCGCCAGTCATTGATGTTTTATTGTCGGCTTTAAACACCAATTCCATTAGCTTCCTAATTTCTCTTGAAACTTTCTGCAGTGCAACAATAATGAAGTTATAAAAATGACAAAATGTAAGACCAGTATCTATTGTTGTAATATAAATTGCGGTTGCTCATTAAACGGACATGGCTCATTCGAACCTCCAAATTTTTTGGTCTACATATTTTGGAGCGACGGATACGATAGGTCGATAAAAAACGAACTATTGATATCGGCTTCATATGCTCTGAAAAACACTTGCCAAAGTCACAGCTCATTTTTCAACCGTTTTCAACTTTTCGCCAGGAGTCAGACAAACCCTCTTTATTGCTACCATATCAGGAATAGACTCACACGGAACGCTGTTTTCTGTTCATATCGTGAAAATGGCTGTTTTGTGTTTGGGACCCAAACACCGTATTCACAGTTGTATTTTTCATTACTTCAATGCGTCTTTTTGGGTTACATAATGCTCGTAGAAAGGTAGTTCAGATATTTATCGACCTATTTCGATACTGTGAAAATACAAAAGCGTATTTTGGAGCGCAAGCCGCTATGTGGCTTTAATATGTTAACTTCAGATAAATATATTTAAAACAATCTTTTCATTGATGGAACAATATGATGTGTTCATTCATTATATTTCCTTCAGAAATGCAACCTAAATAAATTTTATCCATTTGTCCCAATAAATAGATGCTAACGTAAGAAATGTTTTCTCTCAATTCTCTTTAAAAATAATCTTGAATACTTTGGAAAGATGTAATCGAAAAGTAATTGAAAATACTCTCCAATTTAAAATTATTCGAATACAAATATAAAACTTTGGGTTATAGAATTATTGATTACAAATACAATACAAATAGAGAATACGATCTCCCCATCCCTGCACACAAGCGGCTCTTTTGCATCTACCTCGGGGCGCCAAACCCATTTGGCTCTTTTGTCACTCTTTGAGTGCGATAAACGATTCGCTTGCACTTGCTCATATGACGAAGTCAACTCAGATATATGACTCACTAGCAGGCATATATTATACTGCAAAACCCAGTTGTCATCACATTTGTAGTGGTCGTCGTTTTATGGTCACGACACCGACGAAATTTACAGCAGATGTATTTCTGAGTATAGAGTCTGATCGATGGGGCGTTTGACCTTGAACAAATTGGCACCAGTGTGGTTTTTGGTATCAATCTGTTTGGATGACATTGTGAAAAACCATCAAAAATCCGCTGAAATTACCTTTGGGGAAAATTCACTATTCAACAGGGCGTCCAAGATGGTCGTCTGTGTTGAACGATATCGAATATTCACCATAGACGCTACACTTTGCATGACTTTAGACTAACTCGACATATATATGAATGCCACATACTGAGGCCATACTTGAAAAATAACGGCCATCAAAATATGACCGAAATCGATTGAAATTCACATTTTGAGTATGGCTCGATAGTGTGTTCTATAATGGTATGTATGTAGTCGCAATTGCAACAAATAATACGGTAGTTGGAGAATATAAGAGGAACCCATATTCGAACAGCCACAAATACACTTTGAAGAATTGTCATCATCACGAGAAAAGGTGTCAGATATGGATACTGCAGTGTGTTATATCAGGATCCAGCTTTCCACAGCCAAATAAAAGATATACAAACATGCACCACCGAGAACCTGGCATACTAAAAGACTAAAATTTAGCTGTATGTGAAATACGCCATTGACCGTTGTCTGCCAATGGTGACCTGATTGCAATTTCACGAGTTAAAACTACAATGGTGTATGTCTTGTTTCAATAAAATGACATGGTACGGTTCATTATCAGAAGATCCCGCAATTATAGTTAATTTCATGATTGAATGCGTGTATTTTGGTGTGGGTGTTAGGATAGACGTTTTCTGATCACGTTGGACGATATTGGTACTGATTGTAGAGCGACACATTGATTTGTGAATTACATACATTATATTGCCATGAATGACCAAATCGCAGAAGTATGTTATGCCGAAATTATAATATAAAACACATAAGGTGTTTGTTTCTTTTTGTTTTTCTATATCATTTCTATCTTTTTGGGGCTGTCATTTACATAGTGCGTTCTTATTTACCAGCTCGGTCGAATATTCAAGCTTTTTCTTCCATTGTAAAATTTCCTTAGATTCCGGCCATTTTGACAGCCATTATGCAGCCATTTCTAAACTTGGATTGCTGTCATTTGGTCTATTTCCCGCCTATTATTTCTCTTTCTCATATTATATATTATATACACTCGAACGTAAATGTACCATATCCATTCACAGATATTCATGTTTTGCTCGCATTTAACGTTTAAGAAAAATGCTGGACGACTTCTTGAATCATAAACGTTCCCCGAAGTGGATTGTGTTTATATTGTTCCGTGGCTATTTGCGCATGTTATCACACCAAACTCGCCTTGATACAAATTTGTTCTGGGCTGAGTCTGATTTTTTACTTCAACGACCAGACTGTTACCACAACGGCTCCTTTACACCTATACACGTCGTGCGATGATGCTCCTGTGACACTTTCAGCCCGATAAACACTCATATGGCACAGTCAGCTAAGGTATATAAGGAATCAGGGAGCTAAATGTGTTCTAGAGTCGGGGAGCGAGTACACCGTGGAATGCTAAAGGTGAAGGTAACTGAAGAATGACCTTCACCTGATACATGCGACACGTTATTAAAGGATGACATCGCGTTTATTTGATTTGTACATAATATCTCAATAATTTAAACTGGTGAATGAATGGGGGAATGGGTTTTTGTGAGCGGGAAATTTATTTAACTAGCTGCTGTAGTCCTGGGTTTTTCCAGATCAAATTTGGCTGTGAGATAGCCCTGTCGTAGACTTGGGGATTTATTTTAAAAAGTAAACACATGACTTATGATTTTTCTTGCATTTTCGTGATCAACTGGTGTCAATCTAGCTGGGTAACTGGTATGGCCTGCAGGCTTCAATTCAGTGAATTTGGCCGAAACGTTAACACTGTCGCCTATGGGAAACCATTTAGTTCAGTGATTCCTATAACGACTCACCGGCTATGTTGAAAGGTTTGACGCATCCTTACATTCAGACATGGCTTATAGTTGTACGGTTAAGGGTTAACGGTTTGACGCATCGTTACATTCAGACCTGGCTAAGCTGTTCATAATAATTTCTCTGATATGCGCTTTACGGCTTTTTGCGTCCCGGTGGACGACAAAATAATCAGAAGAAAGGCGGCGGTGTTCGGGGAGTGCATTAATATTTAACTCGCTTAAAAGCAAGCGTGCCTTGTCGTGCTCTAATATCTTATCAAACCTCCCTTGATTCTCGTTCATTATCCAATGAAAGACACGTCGAGCACTTCAATTTATTAATACTGTTTCAAATTCTGATGTAAAATTGATCACTGTTCACAACCAATCTGCAGATTCTTATCCGTTTTCTCGCTATCATTGTTTGATGACGCTTGATGTAACTATTTGTCCGCCATGCACGTCAAGGCTGTCGAGAAGTCAATATTCATTCGACATTCAACGGTTTTTTTTTGCCAGTTTCATCATAATGTTTGCCGAGTGTACAATCTTTGGTAGGACCTGCAGAACTTTTGAGATTAATGGGTTAGAAGTCAGCTTGGGAGCCACATGCCAATCGCTTATTATCCCGACCAGCAATCACGTGATCTAAAATTGAAATAAACATGACGGATTTTGACAAATATACAGAACAGCGACATAACTTGTTATAAATGCTGTTGGTACAGTTAATGTGTAGGACAACGAGCATATGTCATAATATGAATATAGTTAACTACGACTATATCACCCCTAACCATCGTCATCGTTCCACATGTTTTGTTACACGAGTTGCGCATGTGCATAACGTAAATTGGAATGATCTTACACTATCAAATTATACTCCGAACACGTTGATGTCCGAAATACTCTGTACTGTTCTTTAACACTTCCTACCAAATTGTCCAATCGAAGGATTTTTATACACCGAAGAAAAATGGGGGATATACTGTGTTTACTTTGTCCGTCTGGTCATATATCTCAGCCATGAGTTATCGGACCTTGATGAAATTTGACATGAAGGTTGAAAGAGGGACAACCGACATCCGCATATTCCGAGTTATCGTTTGTTTATCAGGAAATATTGTTTTTTTATCCGTCCGCGAAGATATATTAGTTATCGGATATATCGTTAGTGGTTGGATATCGCTGGTGACAAGTTTGATGGTTGTTGTCAGTGGTCCAGACTTGTTCTGATTGAATTTGGACTGGAACTGATCAACTACTTCTGCGTTATCTTGGCTGTTGCTGCCAAGCGTTCTATTCGATATAATGAGTCTTATTTTTTATTTTATAGAAGAAATAAGTCATTTTGTACTAGCGCTTCCGATATGGTGGTGTTTGCGTAGTCACATTATGCTTGTCTGAGGGATCTCCTGCATTATTTTTGTAAATTCTTTCAACCCTTTCAACCCTTTCAACCCTGCATTGGTGCAGCATTAAAGACCCTGGGCCAGTACATTCTGTTATATATGCGAGTCTCACACAGGAAGCCTCGTATATATAAGAGAATGCACTGGCTTACAAGATCAAGGTATATATTGTTAGCCAAATGGATTCTCTTATATGTGCGAGTCGCCCATTGCATTGACACAGGGTTTTCGAAAATAAAATAAAATAGGAAGCTCCAGTCATCAAAGGCATAATTTTGTCAACTGGATGGGTTTTCGTCTCTCGTATACAAATTTACTTGCTTTGTTATCATTCTATTATCTTTATCACGGATCCATGGTGTCTGCTCGGAGGTAAGACTGTCTTTGATGGTATGTGTTTGTCCATATATGTTTTATGTCTATATTGGGATGTTCCATATGGCATTGATGTTTGCACCTTGCGATGTATCACGATAGAACCTTGCTGAAATCAGGGATGCGTCGAGCTTTAGGTTTGCACACGCTGCTTTCCTGTAGCATTTCCTATGTGGTGTTGGATGTAATGTGGCCTCAGCTGAATATGATTGTGTCATCACAATCTCATGATCGGATATCCCTGGTACATCTGAGGATGATTTAACGAGTGTTGGGTTAGTGACGAATACCAGATATTGCATTGTTTCTTTCTCTGGTGTTGTGGATCTGAGTTAGACAGCGTTCACTCATAATGTGAATTCGTTCTGTCTGGACCGCCTTGTCTTGGCATTCCGATGGTACGTGTGTGTGTCTCAGTTGATATCAGGACATCAAAGTTTCCACCTAGTATAATTTATGTGTAGTGGTTGTCTTGCAGCTTTGGATGACTCCTCAAATAGTTGTTCTTTTCTATGTGGCATGTAGAAGCATCTCACCAGGATAAATTCTATTTAATTCATACGATCTCGTTTTTGTTACCAGTTCTGGTGGCTTGATGTTCGTGTCAACTATTCTAAAGGCACCACCAAAAATTGGCCGATCTGTCGTTCCGGTATATCCATCTGGAAATACTATGCTGTTTTCAACTGTGTCCTTTTGATGTGGTTTCCTGGTTGAGTGTCATTCTGAGAGGACTCTGTTCCACATATGATGGCATTGTGTGACATATAGTCACATGCCACATTCAATGATTGTATCTTGTTCCTTATACTTTGGCAGTTTATTGTCAGGATACGTAAGTTCTGGTTTTCTTTGCTGTTGAATACGTTGGTGATGTCGTTGATAGGTTTTGGTTCTTGGACTGATTTCGATGGGACTCGAATTCGAATTTTCGGACTGCTGGTTTGTTATGGAGAAAACTCCACAGATGATGGTATGTGAATGGCGATACGTCGTTGGTGTCGCAATTATAGCAACGCCATGATATATTTGGTAATGTCATTTCGCTCATTTCTTGCGTGTTGTAACCCATCCAACATTAGTTACAACAAATGTCGCAGGTATCGCAACATGCCACACCTGTGCTCCAGGTTAGTGTTGTTTCGCAATATCCACATGGGAAGATCTTTGGTGGTGTTGTCCTGGGACTTGGATTCAGTTCGATGTCTGCAACTAATATGAGTTATAGGAGGACTGTTGTGTGATTAATTCTTGTAGTGTCCTTTGCTATATGTCCCGTTGATATCCATTTGGAGGTATACTTTGGTTTCCTTATGATGAATGTGATTATTTGTTGTTTTTACCAGAAGTTTTGTTGATACCACTGGATTAAGGTTGTTGCAATATTACTGGGAAGATGTTTCTGAAGGAAATGGTATACTACATGGTATTGGAACCCTAACACTATTGAAAGGAAACCCTCAGGAAACTGGCAGGGGGTACACACGTAGATAGCAGTTACATTCTACCAGCCATTCTATGTTATTATGTCTCAGATTTTCATTAGCCAATACTTGCTAAAACGACGGTGATGTGAGGCAAGCTATGACGCTTAACCCTTTACCCAACAGAAGGGCCCTGTGCCAATGCATTCTCTTATATATGCGAGTCGACCATAGGTCGCCTCGCATATATAAGAGAATGCACTGGCTTAACACATTAAAAATTATAAAATTGTTAAAGAATGTAAGAAAAAATGGTAAAAAAAGATCTTTTTTAGGCCAATGCATTCTCTTATATATGCGAGGCGACCTATGGTCGACTCGCATATATAAGAGAATGCATTGGCACAGGGCATAACTGTAACTATCACAATGTGGTCAAGGAGCCGGTTCCAATGATATCCATATTTGTATGGTTCTATTGAGACAGACCGAAGATATTTTAGGCTGTTGAAGCTTTATTTGGCCGGTTTTGGCCGGTTTGTTGGGTAAAGGGTTAACCGTCTGATGTGGCTATTAAGCTTAAAGATCTAGTCACGTAGTATGTCGTCCTGATTTTGGAATTTACACGGATCGTTAAGTTACTAGTATCGGTTGTGATCCACAATTGTGTAAATTGGAGTTTAAATAATTGTTATCCCATTGCTTCCTCCTGTTATCAGGTCACTGGTTCGGTTCATAGATGGAACCACATTTTGCCATGTTGGCGTTACTGTGCTTGTAATTTCCTTCTGCCATTTTTCGCAGTCTGATTTTTTTGCTCCTCATTCGTAGTACCAGGTTTCTATCAGGTTCAAGTAAAATGCGTGGCTTGTTTTGACAATCGATTTCCTTTATTTCAAAGACAACATGTTTATATTAATTTTTCTTGCGAACTGCCGTTGTTCTAACATACTTTTTCTTATTTTTTTCTCGGCTGACATCGGTGACAATTCCATTGCCAGTCACGGTCGGAGCCGGTATAGCACGAAAATAGGTGAGGTGCTACCACTTAGTTGACACTCAGCGTCACAGGCACTATGACTCTAACTCTTTGGTGTAAGAATTATGTTACAGGAGTTAGTAAGATGTATATTCATCAGCATGTGACCAACCAGACGTGACCTTAGGTGCCGAAAAGAGTCCGCAGATATATTTTGTGGGAAACATGTCCTTTACAAATAATTCAAGTAATTCCAACATTTATTATATGCTAAGCTATCAAATAGTAGTATTTTTGCATCAGATGACAACCGTTATCCGTCGATATCTCACTCGCATCCATTCACGCTAAAATTAATAATGATTCGGTACTAGATGAGTTATAATCGCTATGACTGTGTTAAAAGTTTCTAAGTATTCAGTTTGAAAAAAATGTAATATGTGATCAATTAAATTTTGTGTGTGAAACATACTACGATATTAGCCTCTTTATCCCTCAACCAATCCGTCTGAAAAAAATGTAACTATGCTTACATGCTCATTACCATGGCCGTGCTTTCACTTCTTGGGTAAACAAATTTGCAATTTTTACTCTTCTTTCGAGTTGAGACATGGGCAAACTGAGCGGAGCATATAATAACAGAACATCTACAATTTTGGGTTGGATATGGTAATTATCTCATTCGCGATGACAAAAAATAAAATGAATTTCCACTCGTGGAAATAAATGTTTTTAGTCATCACTCCCATATAATTCCCATATCCAACCAAAATGTGTAGATATCCACTGTGTATGTCTCTAATCATAACCGACACACAAACGTTCGGTGGATATAATATAGAGCAAACCATGTCACCATCTGCCCTGACCCCAATCGGCGGACCGGCCGGTCGTAATATTTCTAAACACAATATATTCGATCCGTGCCATAATTAATTGTCAAGATAATCTTATAAATAGCCAATAGCTGACAACGATCCCGAGAACATGTCGTTATTAAAAACAAAATCTGACGCCAGAGTCAAGTCCATTACTGCACCTAATTATCCAAATATTCTTGACGATGGTTGGTGAAGGGGTGGCGTTTATAACAAGAAATACAGTTTAAGGGCATCCGTGACGTAAAGGAAATACAATATGGCCACAATTGGAACTGAAAGATACGACAGAATGAGAGCCTAAAAATGCATGCAAGCCATGGGTTTGGATTTATTAATATTCTGAGCAAGTGAAAATGGTCTAAATGCTACCAAAAAGTCAGAAAACACACTCGAACGTTAATGGTGTATAGCTCAACTCTATATTTCAGGGCAATGGAACTCTAAAAAGGGAAGTGAATAGATAAACAGTTTTTAAACTTTAAAACTAAATGTGATGCTGAGTTCAGAATAGCGAAGCCGAAATCCCACCTGAGCGCAAGGTTTCAGAGAATTGCGCGGCCATCATTGCCTTCATAATCAAGTTCTTGCCACGAAATTGAGGCGATGTAACTGTGTACTAAAACCGAATATATCTATACTATAAGTGACTCGATTGGCAAAGGGAAGCTGCATAATATAAAAAAAAGGTATTGCGGAATATCTTGACAATATGAAAAGTAATGAGCGTGCCCTTAAAAGGTACTCAATCCGATTCGATGGTCTCCATATAATCAGATTCCAAAAACAACAAAAACGTTTTTAGAAATGGCGCTTCAGTTATCAGAATCGATTAATTGCCCAAAAATAATGCTAACCACTGTCAACTATATATAGTATAAAATTGTCCGAAACGTGTTATTTATCAACATATTGTTCGACGAAATTTGGCCTTATTATCCACAGAAAGCCTCTTGATTTTAGAGTTATCCATCTGCATCCGCAATTTGGTCCGAGAACATCGGCTCGTCGACTGTTTACTGGGCCACTGTTAATTCTCGATGGTGGAAAATAATATATTTCAAACATAGATAGCTAATAACTGTGAGCTTTGATAGGTGGGTTCCTTGACTCGAATCAAATATTTTTAACCGTGTTTATACATCTAGGATACAAACCTTTTTCCGATTGTTGCGCTCGCAAATATATTCGACATAAAGTTAAGCAAAGAACAATATACATGTAATACAACTTTACTAGAATGTTAGCGTAAGATATATATTTTTTGTTCAATAGGTTACGATATTTCAAGTTATAACTTGGGACTATTTTTTTACTGGGATTACGACATGCATCACATTGATAGACAGAGCAAACAATGTGAGGAAAAATACGAAAAAGGTATCAAAACTCGATTATGCTTTCATCATTTTATAGTATGTAAATTAGCCGGCAATTACTTATAATTTAGACATTCCTGTATTTATTAGTACTTTTTGGCTTGTTTTGGAGAAATAATCGAAAATAGAGTGGCACTATATGACAGGCTATTGCTCTATTGAAATGCAGTGAAATTGGCTCAGTTCATCTGGATTAGTCTTCTTTGCTGTTGAATCACGTGCTTTTTGTCAATATTGATATTGTGGATCATTTGACCAAGGATGTGTTACTACAATAGTGGAAAGTGTGCTTACTTTGATTTCTATAATTATAAATCTGGTTGATGTTTCTTGAAATAATTTGCTACTGATGTACCAGTAATTCATTTTGATATATCCGTTTTTGTTGGAGTTATCATTTAGTATTAACTGGTATTGTGATGCCAAGTTGTGTTTGTTACGTTTGTTTTTAATCTCGAACAAAAATCTGCAACGTGTTGAACAGCAACTCACAAAGTTCTACCAATGAGGGATGGCAATTTAAAATTGAAACCTGTGGGAATTAGTGATAATAAAGGGAGATATTAGAAGAAACAAAGTGAAGGAAAAATGATAAACTAATTCTTTGGAATCACCAGTTTGTTAGAACAACTGAGGGGTGTTACGAGTTTCTGAAAGATAACATTTGTGAATATTTTAGAAAGAAACAGGGGTCGTGTTGCTTTATCCATATGGTCTGATATTTACGACTTGATTGATAAAGATTCAGACATTATTGTTGATTCGCACGAAGAAAGGCTTGCAACTACTAAATTCTTCTTTAAGATATAATATATAAGCTTATTTATTAATATTTTATCTTCAAATTATTTGCTGGACTTTAACTTTCCTACTTCTTCATTATTCAGCTGCATCACATTTGCTTTGGCTCCTCCGTTGCTTTATCTGGATAAATTCGAGTAATGTCTTGGACTATCCTTTATCTCAGATATTGTTGGGCCATCATTATAGTTGCCTGTATGTTATATTTTCCCTGAGCGATTAGCGGAGTAAGAATTCGCTTGCTTGGTACTGTCACTTAGTGCAAGTTGTTTCACAAAATTATTTCCTGTGTATTTTTGTTGTATTGGTTCTAATAATGGTTTGGTCGAATTAAGATAAAAGACTATTTCTCCTTGTCGGTCTCGGCTGTATTTGAGCTTACCATTTAATAGTTAAGTGATGATATTTAATCGTGCGGGGTGTTCACCGTTATAGGAGGGTAGCAACAGGTTTGTGTTATTCCTGAATATAGGCTGATAAATGTCGCAAACCTACAACTTCATGTGCAGAGGTCACAAATCATATTGCACATCATATCGTAGCGCATCCAATTATAGAAGATTCAGATAAAGATGTTCCATCTGTTGGAAAGAGTAACACCTATGGCGTTGGCATCAGTGTCCTCTGGTGAGTGCCGCCGTGGTGTTCGAAAGAGTGTTACTTTTAACACCAGTAAGAAATTGATTCTAAGTACTACCAATACATGGTTGTGATATAAACCTGCGTGCTGTTTGGGGTAGCATGGTTACAGGAAGTGGATCTGATCAATTGGATGAGTTATCAACTACTTTAGAGCTCCCTCAAGTGAACCAAACTGCATCTACTGATAATGTGCATGCAATTGGTAAAATGTAAGATGCTAAAAGATGAGGACATGGAAGCAGGCGGAATAGAAGAGAACTGATTAGCCATTGAAAGAAATGATTGTGTCTGTCATAACAGTCATAGTTGATGGCGGGTGGTCCAAAGGAACACACAAACATTCTTACAACGCTCGTGCGAAAATTATAACTTAAAGGCACGAGCGGCGTTCGTTGCAGAAATATTTATATTTGTTCAAATCGCCATCAACAGAAGGAACACCAAAATATATACAGTTCCGCTCATATGCTAAACATAACCAGCGCGTATATAGTATATTGTCGTCAAGACGTACGCTAGTGTACTTAAACAAGATACTGGTCGTGTTACAGATGTTGTGGTTCTGTTTACATAACGAAGCGCAATTCTATTGGTTAATCGCATAAAAATGATATAAACGCTCTTTATTATTTCCAT
This sequence comes from Siphonodentalium dalli, assembly GCA_032622095.1. Taxonomy (NCBI): domain Eukaryota; kingdom Metazoa; phylum Mollusca; class Scaphopoda; order Gadilida; family Siphonodentaliidae; genus Siphonodentalium; species Siphonodentalium dalli. The sequence continues at coordinate 23,586,848 of CP136065.1, forward strand.
ATCAGGAAAACAGTAACAAATAACGCTCTTTATGTTTACCATATCTGGATCAAAACAAAAGCCAGGAAAAGTAACTTTTTTTGCTTTTGTTGACAATAACATACCGTTTATGCCATATTTGTGATTGGCATAAGAACAAAGTCTGTCTATATGTTTTCTATTCCTTCTGTTTATGGCGGTTTTTGACGGAGATGAAAATTTTAACAGCATACCCACCGCCAACGCCGCCCGTATCTTTAAGAACAAATAACGGTACTTTTTTTCGTAACGGCATCAGTTTGCCCCACCAACATCATAGCAATTCAGCAGGACTCCCCAACATCATAGCAGAATAGCAATGCCACTTGACCGGGGGTGATACTGACATATCAGATAATTCGACTAGTTGACATGTCCAGTAATTGCATCTTTGAACTTTCTTACAGCACAGTGATATATGGAGTGATGACAAAGTAGCTGTTAAAGAAAAATATCATTCACTGGGCGTAAGATCCGCCATGAATGGATTATTGATGAACATACTGGTGTGTATAAAGTCTACCATTCTTCTGGGCGTAAGATCCGCCATGAATGGATTCATGATGAACATACTGGTGTGTATAAAGTCTACCTTTCACTGGGCGTAAGATCCGCCATGAATGGATTCTTGATGAACATACTGGTGTGTATAAAGTCTACCATTATTCTGGGCGTAAGATCCGCCATGAATGGATTCTTGATGAACATACTGGTGTGTATAAATTATACCATTCTTCTGGGCGTAAGATCGGCCATGAATGGATTATTGATGAACATACTGGTGTGTATAAAGTCTACCATTCACTGGGCGTAAGATCCGCCATGAATGGATTCTTGATGAACATACTGGTGTGTATAAAGTCTACCATTCTTCTGGGCGTGAGATCCGCCATGAATGGATTCTTGATGAACATACTGGTGTGTATAAAGTCTACCATTCACTGGACGTAAGATCCGCCATGAATGGATTCTTGATGAACATACTGGTGTGTATAAAGTCTACCATTCACTGGACGTAAGATCCGCCATGAATGGATTCTTGATGAACATACTGGTGTGTATAAAGTCTACCATTCTTCTGGGCGTAAGATCCGCCATGAATGGATTCTTGATGAACATACTGGTGTGTATAAAGTCTACCATTCTTCTTGGCGTAAGATCCGCCATGAATGGATTCTTGATGAACATACTGGTGTGTATAAAGTCTACCATTCTTCTGGGCGTGAGATCCGCCATGAATGGATTCTTGATGAACATACTGGTGTGTATAAAGTCTACCATTCTTCTGGGCGTACGATCCGCCATGAATGGATTCTTGATGAACATACTGGTATGTATAAAGTCTACAATTATTCTGGGCGTAATATCCGCCATGAATGGTTTCTTGATGAACATACTGGTGTGTATAAAGTCTACCATTCTTCTGGGCGTAAGATCTGCCATGAATGGATTCTTGATGAACATACTGGTGTGTATAAAGTCTACCATTCTTCTGGGCGTACGATCCGCCATGAATGGATTCTTGATGAACATACTGGTGTGTATAAAGTCTACCATTCTTCTGGGCGTAAGATCCGCCATGAATGGATTCTTGATGAACATACTGGTGTGTATAAAGTCTACCATTCACTGGGCGTAAGATCCGCCATGAATGGATTCTTGATGAACATACTGGTATGTATAAAGTCTACCATTCACTGGGCGTAAGATCCGCCATGAATGAGTTCTTGATGAACATACTGGTGTGTATAAAGTCTACCATTGACTGGGCGTAAGATCCGCCATGAATGGATTCTTGATGAACACACTGGTGTGTATAAAGTCTACCATTCTTCTGGGCGTAAGATCCGCCATGAATGGATTCTTTATGAACATACTGGTGTGTATAAAGTCTACCATTCTTCTGGGCGTAATATCCGCCATGAATGGTTTCTTGATGAACATACTGGTGTGTATAAAGTCTACCATTATTCTGGGCGTAAGATCCGCCATGAATGGATTCTTGATGAACATACTGGTGTGTATAAATTATACCATTCTTCTGGGCGTAAGATCGGCCATGAATGGATTATTGATGAACATACTGGTGTGTATAAAGTCTACCTTTCACTGGGCGTAAGATCCGCCATGAATGGATTCTTGATGAACATACTGGTATGTATAAAGTCTACCATTCACTGGGCGTAAGATCCGCCATGAATGGATTCTTGATGAACATACTGGTGTGTATAAAGTCTACCATTGACTGGGCGTAAGATCCGCCATGAATGGATTCTTGATGAACATACTGGTGTGTATAAAGTCTACCATTCACTGGACGTAAGATCCGCCATGAATGGATTCTTGATGAACATACTGGTGTGTATAAAGTCTACCATTCACTGGACGTAAGATCCGCCATGAATGGATTATTGATGAACATACTGGTGTGTATAAAGTCTACCATTCACTGGACGTAAGATCCGCCATGAATGGATTCTTGATGAACATACTGGTGTGTATAAAGTCTACCATTCACTGGACGTAAGATCCGCCATGAATGGATTCTTGATGAACATACTGGTGTGTATAAAGTCTACCATTGACTGGGCGTAAGATCCGCCATGAATGGATTCTTGATGAACATACTGGTGTGTATAAAGTCTACCATTCTTCTGGGCGTAAGATCCGCCATGAATGGATTCTTGATGAACATACTGGTGTGTATAAAGTCTACCATTCACTGGACGTAAGATCCGCCATGAATGGATTCTTGATGAACATACTGGTGTGTATAAAGTCTACCATTCACTGGACGTAAGATCCGCCATGAATGGATTCTTGATGAACATACTGGTGTGTATAAAGTCTACCATTCACTGGGCGTAAGATCCGCCATGAATGGATTCTTGATGAACATACTGGTGTGTATAAAGTCTACCATTCTTCTGGGCGTGAGATCCGCCATGAATGGATTCTTGATGAACATACTGGTGTGTATAAAGTCTACCATTCTTCTGGGCGTACGATCCGCCATGAATGGATTCTTGATGAACATACTGGTATGTATAAAGTCTACAATTATTCTGGGCGTAATATCCGCCATGAATGGTTTCTTGATGAACATACTGGTGTGTATAAAGTCTACCATTCTTCTGGGCGTAAGATCTGCCATGAATGGATTCTTGATGAACATACTGGTGTGTATAAAGTCTACCATTCTTCTGGGCGTACGATCCGCCATGAATGGATTCTTGATGAACATACTGGTGTGTATAAAGTCTACCATTCTTCTGGGCGTAAGATCCGCCATGAATGGATTCTTGATGAACATACTGGTGTGTATAAAGTCTACCATTCACTGGGCGTAAGATCCGCCATGAATGGATTCTTGATGAACATACTGGTGTGTATAAAGTCTACCATTCACTGGGCGTAAGATCCGCCATGAATGGATTCTTGATGAACATTCTGGTGTGTATAAAGTCTACCATTCACTGGGCGTAAGATCTGCCATGAATGGATTCATGATGAACATACTGGTGTGTATAAAGTCTACCATTCACTGGGCGTAAGATCCGCCATGAATGGATTCTTGATGAACATACTGGTGTGTATAAAGTCTACCATTCTTCTGGTCGTAAGATCCGCCATGAATGGATTCTTGATGAACATACTGGTGTGTATAAAGTCTACCATTCACTGGGCGTAAGATCCGCCATGAATGGATTCTTGATGAACATACTGGTGTGTATAAAGTCTACCATTCACTGGGCGTAAGATCCGCCATGAATGGATTCTTGATGAACATTCTGGTGTGTATAAAGTCTACCATTCTTCTGGGCGTAAGATCCGTCATGAATGGATTCTTGATGAACATACTGGTGTGTATAAAGTCTACCATTCACTGGGCGTAAGATCTGCCATGAATGGATTCATGATGAACATACTGGTGTGTATAAAGTCTACCATTCACTGGGCGTAAGATCCGCCATGAATGGATTCTTGATGAACATACTGGTGTGTATAAAGTCTACCATTCTTCTGGTCGTAAGATCCGCCATGAATGGATTCTTGATGAACATACTGGTGTGTATAAAGTCTACCATTCACTGGGCGTAAGATCCGCCATGAATGGATTCTTGATGAACATACTGGTGTGTATAAAGTCTACCATTCTTCTGGGCGTAAGATCCGCCATGAATGGATTCTTGATGAACATACTGGTGTGTATAAAGTCTACCATTCACTGGGCGTAAGATCCGCCATGAATGGATTCTTGATGAACATACTGGTGTGTATAAAGTCTACCATTCTTCTGGGCGTAACATCCGCCATGAATGGATTCTTGATGAACATACTGGTGTGTATAAAGTCTACCATTCTTCTGGGCGTAAGATCCGCCATGAATGGATTCTTGATGAACATACTGGTGTGTATAAAGTCTACCATTCTTCTGGGCGTAAGATCCGCCACGAATGGATTCTTGATGAACATACTGGTGTGTATAAAGTCTACCATTCACTGGGCGTAAGATCCGCCATGAATGGATTATTGATGAACATACTGGTGTGTATAAAGTCTACCATTCTTCTGGGCGTAAGATCCGCCATGAATGGATTATTGATGAACATACTGGTGTGTATAAAGTCTACCATTCTTCTGGGCGTAAGATCCGCCATGAATGGATTATTGATGAACATACTGGTGTGTATAAAGTCTACCATTCACTGGGCGTAAGATCCGCCATGAATGGATTCTTGATGAACATACTGGTGTGTATAAAGTCTACCATTCTTCTGCTGTACATGTGTAATTTATCAATTACATTTACTGTAATATACGTTAAAATTGGCCAAGACATTTATGTTACATCAAATGTTTTTATTGGCCCTAATATCATCTCTACTTTGAGATCTCCAATTTACCCCAACTTGAAAATTGAAAAGAGTTCTGCCTACTTGATCATGTTTGTTAATTCATCTCGGCTGATATATCAACCATAGCTTTAGTCCAATTTTATTGAATTTGTACAAAGGTTAGTTATTGATTACATTAACCTTTGGTATCATAGATGTTAACCCTTTACCCAAGAGAACGGCCCTGTGCCAATGCATTCTCTTATATATGCGAGTCGACCATATAAGAGAATGCATTGGCTTAACACATATTAAAATGATAAAATTGTCAAAGAATGTAGAAAAACATTATAAAAATTGTTAAAAAATGTAAGTAAAATTGTTTTTAGGCCAATGCATTCTCTTATATATGCGAGGCGACCTATGATCGACTCGCATATATAAGAGAATGCATTGGCACAGGGCATAACTGTAACCATCACAATGTGGTCAATGAACCAGTTCCAATTATATCCATATTTGTATGCGGGTGTTATTGAGACAGACCGAAGATATTTTAGGCTGTTGAAGCTTTATTTGGCCGTTTTTGGCCGTTTTGTTGGGTAAAGGGTTAATACAGTAAACATTGAATTATGTGAGGCCAATTACGGATGTGTACGACATTTGTTGTTTGGCCACATTTCACCAGTTGTTTCTGACTTGTGACAAATTCGTCTTTCAGGTGAAAGAAAATGGTATACTGGCGAATTGATAAACTAATATCTGGGCAAGAATATCAACATCAGGCAACATGCCAGGTGTCTTATGTCGGAAAACCTGATCCATGCGACATTGAAAATTTGTTGACGGATTACGAGGAATGTCACCTGAAATGTTTGGACAACTAGGTGAGTTTCAATAACCTTTATCTTAAAATATCTCCCAGTAGCTGTTGCAAATAGGCTGTGCCAACACACACTTTGGTGACCCCCTACATTTGTATCATTAAGCATATTCTAGCATGGACATGTTTTTATTTATAGAATCTTTTTACCCAAATTGTCATTTTCTACTCGAAGTCAAGTACAGCTGTTGTAAACTAGCGTTGATCTCTGAAATAAAATGAGGACAGTTCTGCCAGATCACCAGTATCAGAATAAAGTATTCGTGCTGTTCAGGATTAATCAGTTAACTTTTGCTACATTTGTCTCTATATTTTGATAAATAGTTCATTCAGCAATGGTGGTTGTTTTATTTACTTTTATGTTTGCACCATGCCCACTTCAAATCATGGATTTTCTTTCAGGAGCTATTTGTGGAAAACATATATGGCCCCTTGGTTCTATGGCCCCTTGATTCTAGGTGAGATATTGAAGCACATTGCTGTTGCATGATTGATGTCATTTGACATCAATAATATTTGAGTTACATGTATAATACCAGAACGGATGACCTTGCAACATATATATTTTATCTCAGGTGAGTTTAGTTAATCAATTATCACATTGCAACAGGTGAATTGTGTTGTATAACAACTATTCTCTTTGCTGTGAAAATGTAAAGTAATAACTTATAGTAGTTTTCTAGTTATTGTATTTTTACTGAGGTGGGGTGTTTATCAAAATCAGCCATCTTGGTTAGGGATGTCCTTGAAGCTGCGAACGGAATTTTGGCACTTTTATAAAAACCATTGACTGGTCTACAGTATATATTGGCTTCCGATATTATCTGCTCTCGATAGTGATAATACAAGCAAACGGAATTATCTATATCTAGTTCAATGTATTTCTAAGTCTCGTCACATAGATTTTGGGATAAAGTTAATCTTCCGCTGGCCATATGTGACCCGCCATATCAAATCCAGTCGGAAGTCGGGATTTTTTTACCCTGTGCCAATGCATTCTCTTATATATGCGAGTCGACCATAGGTCGCCTCGCATATATAAGAGAATGCATTGGCTTAACAATTTTTATCATGTTTTTTAAATAAATGTTTCTTTAGGACATAAAATAAAAAAAACATCCATTACCCTGCAGGGAGCCCCACACATATATAGAAGCACATAGAAGAGTGTCGTCTGCTCATGTTTGTCTGGGGCTCTGTATGGGTGAAATTATAAAATTGTTAAAGAATACAAGAACAAATTATTAAAATTGTAAAAAATTGTTAGGACAATGCATTCTCTTATATATGCGAGGCGACCTATGGTCGACTCGCATATATAAGAGAATGCATTGGCACAGGGTAAAAAAATCCCGACTTCCGACTGGATTTGATATGGCGGGTCACATATACTTGAAGGCGATTCTTGTATGTTCGACTTTATGAACAGAAATATAATGAAACCTATCAATAGATGTTATATATGGACCTCAAATGTTCATATGCCGGGCACTTTTACTGCATTTAAACTATAATCTAATCTAGGCATATGGTAGATATTTGGCGCATCTGCATGTTATATGTACGCGTCTCCGAGACATGGCGAGCGTTGACCTTTGTAGATCCCTGGTACTGCAAACGTATAACACATGGCACCGATTTTTAGATGCTGCATGGGTTTTTGAGACAAATCACATTTTTTGGATTGGGTGGGATTCGAACCCAGGCCCGTGACCACGAGCGCGCCTTGTGACTCAAAGTCCGTCGTAATACCAAACGGCCACCGAAGCGACCCCGAATCTTGGCGTTTCATGTCTAGAACATCCTTCCTTGGATATATAGGTGATGTATGTGTAGTGCCTGGTTGGCGTCTTAAGTCTCACTCTCGTGACAATCTTGTCGGAAAACTCATATACTATATTACAGAGTAAAGCGACGTGTAAAATTAACTTCATTATTGGACATATCTATAGGCCTACTAGTGAGAAAAAGATCAGTATTTAATCTCGACCACGAACGTCGACAATATTAGCGATAGCTCAACAGCAACGGTGGGAATCACCAACGTCTTAAAATTAAATTGACCATGAAGTCGCTTGATCACGTACGCTTGTTCATATCCGATCTCCCCAGCCATTTGAAGCTGCCCTATTACCATTTTATGGGGTAATAATGTAAAACTGAGACATACCGACCATAATAAATACCACATTATATGTTAATCAATTACCGGCTGGTGGAGCTACCCTAAACTAGCACCGCTGCCGTGTGTGTATCACGCAACACATTGATACAACATTGGTCCGAAATGGCAAAGCCAAACAAAAAGCATACCCATCAGTCACTGGCAGGGAGGGATGTCACTAGAGGACATGTACTAAGGGGTGGAGAAGGGGAAAAAACCAAGACATGATCGGCTGAAACAGCTAAGCTAATGAATAGAAGTTTCCGTCACACCTCCACGAAGACGACTAATCAAGCCAGATTCTCCACACTCCTCGCGTGGTCGGAGAGTTCACTTGACCTATAAATACTACAATGCAAATGACCGCCGTCTTATAAATGTACGGCTCAAGATCGAACGTCCATAAAACTAATTTCCATCGTAAAATAATTTTTTCAATTATTAACCGTCTTGATAAATGCTGGATAATGTACTGAACGTTTCCAGTTCGAAAGACTTAAGTTAATCTGAGGGCGCCATCGTGATGTTTTATGCGCGAATCACACGGGTTGTGACGTTGGGCTTCTTGGCGATGGTTGGCGAAGTGGTGGTGTTTATAATAGTATTAAATAACTTGTCCCTGGTCATGGCGGTATATATATCTTTCGTCTGGAAGATGTTTGAAAGAATATAAATATAAATAGAGGTAGCCTGGATAATGTGCTTTGATTGAAGACTTACACTTCTTTTAGAATGCCCATTATTCCGACCGCAAAAAACTAAATTATATGACAGACTAGATGAGTATGCTTTCACAATAAAAGACGAACCATTCCCCAGAGGCGCCCCAAACATTCCACAGCAAGGAAACCAGCTAGTTGACAAATGCTTCCTAACACGTTAAGGAGGCAACAAGATATAGACATGGACAGAAAACAAATGTACTGGATCTAGTCCTAACCAACGAAGCAAATATGGTTCAAAATCTGGATATTGGGAGCCCCCTAGGGAAGAGTGATCACTGCTCCATCAGTTTCTGCTATAAATGCTATATAGCGAAAAAAACCAAGGAATGAAGAAGAAACAATATGCTGCAGGAAACTATGACAAAATGAGAGAAGAAGTTGGGAAGATAGATTGGAAAGGAGTATTTGATGACTGTAATAATGACATCAACGTCCAGTGGAAGAGATTCTACCTAGTACTTGAAGAAGTGACAAACACATACCAGAAAGAAATACATCCAGCAAAAAAAAAATAGAATGCCGCTAGATGCAAAAACAAGGGAGGTGGTGAGGAAGAAGCATAGAGCTTGGACTCGCTATATGGAAAACAGGACACAAAAAACTATAACATATATACAAGATATAGGAACCAAGTGAGCTAAAAATAACCCCAAAAAATTATGGTACTATGTATCGAGACGTACGAAGACGAAAACAGGGATAGTCCCAGGGTCTTGACAATATACACCCTAAAATGCTAAAAGAGCTAGCGAAGAAGCTAAGCATACCAATATCACAAATCTTTAATAACAGCCTACGACTAGGAGCATTACCAAATGAATGGAAAACAGCAAACATATCTGCTATATACAAAAAAGGGGGAAAATATAAACCAAACAACTACCGCCCAGTCAGCCTTACTAGTATAGTAGGCAAAGCTCTGGAGGCAAGAATAAGGGACAAAATAATGGACCACACGAAGAACAACAAACTATTTAGTAAGAAGCAATTTGGGTTCATCAAGGGACGATCTACACCATTACAGCTGTTGCACTCATTTGAGAAGTGGACTAAGACCATAAATGAAGAACATGCAACACATGTAATTTATATGGACTTCCAGAAAGCATTTGATACTCTCCCACATCAAAGACTATTGCATAAGGCAAGAAGCTACGGCATATATGGGAATATATTGGAATGGATAGAAAATTTTCTACAATGACGACAACAAAGAGTGATGATAAATGGCGAAGCGTCAACGGCACTGGAAGTAATAAGTGGAATACCCCAAGGAAGCGTGCTCAGACCCATTTTATTTGTCATCTACATCAATGACCTCCCACCCAACGTCAAATCTGATGTCATGATGTTTGCCGACGACACTAAAATTTACAGAGAAATAAAGGATATATCAGATGTGTATACATTACAGAATGACATAGATGAACTCCAGATATGGTCAGACAAGTGGCTCTTGAAATTTCATCCAGATAAATGTGTGACAATGAACATTGCACGAAAACAGATGAACCAAATTACCACATGAAGAACACAGATGGATGATATGTACAACTGAATGAGGTAAATGAAGAGAAAGATATAGGAGTCACAACTGATAACAAAATGAAATTCGACCAACACATGACCGAGAAAATACAGAAAGCAAATGCAGTCACTGGAGCTATACGCAGAGCATTTACGCATGTGAACACTAAAAAAATGTTGAAACTATACAAAAGTATGGTGAGACCACATCTAGAATATGCCCAACCGGCTTGGAGTACACATTTAAAGAAAGACATTGAAATGCTGGAGAAAGTCCAAAAAAGATTCACAAAACTAATACCAGAAATAAAAGACCTACCATATGAAGAAAGAATAAAGAAGCTAAATATACCAACACTGAATTGCAGAAGAATAAGAGGAGATATGATAGAATGCTTCGAGATATTTAACACCTATGATCCGGAAGTAAATGACATATTAAGAAGAAGCACCGAACTCAGAACCAGAGGGCATAACTACAAGCTATTTCTGGAAGGAGCAAACAGGGATATGAGGAAATACTCATTCGGCCTAAGAGTGGTGGATCCATGGAATCATCTAACAGAAAAGGTGGTCTATGCAGAAGACATGAACACATTTAAAAACAAACTAGATTACCATTGGCAGGACCAAGAAATTAAATTAAATTTCAAGGCTGAGTTGAGTCTGACAGACCCTAATACGATCAGTCAAATCAAAAATAAAAATTCAGGAGAGTTCGGAGAAACAGAAGAGGAAGAATCAGAGGTGGATATAATGGCAAATATAGAAGCCAGCGTCCACTAACTACATACATATAGGATAATGGCTGAAAACTTTACCTTATTTCAGGGAATGGATCGATCGAGAACGCATGTCGAGATAGTTCCATTCGCTGAAATAATGTACAGTTTGAAGCTATTATCTGACTTAAAACATGGCCGAGTCCATTTGTTTGATGCGTCACCTCTTATCAGAATAGATTAACCCGAAATTGGGTCAAGATACCTGAGTTGTACCATGTGTTCGACCCTATCCACTCGCTCATTGGCTGCACGGATGGTGTGACATCTTAACCCATTGTCAACTTAACGGATAGGCAGCACACCATTGCGTTTCCGACCGTTGAATGAACACGACGTACCGACACTGAGTTCCTTTTGCCCTTACATTTCGGCATTTGTATTAAATTATTTATGCGGCATATTTCGGATTTTGCGGAGAATTATACATTGAATGGCAGATTGGTGCGAGCGGTGTGCAAAATCGGATATTTGGCGATCTTGTAGTTTGAGTTCGCGGGTATATAATACTGAAGATCCAAGGACTACATTTACTTGCAAATTACTATATATATTTTACGTTTTATCGTGAGTGGTGCTACAACATGCCACCCGGGAACGGAATCAGATTCGAGAAATTTTAACAGTTGCAAATTCAATGCATATTCATGAAACGACATGCATGGAATTTGAAGTTGAATGCCCCCCCCCCCATTTCATCCCAACCCGAGTGACGAGGCTATATATAGGTTTATATCCCCTGTCCTGTTCTAGCAATCAATCAGATATATATTATACTTGAAAACTGTTGTCTATAGACGGCTACATGCATACATTATGGCATCACACATGCACGTAATATAAAATGAAATCGTCCGCAGCAAAATAACCGTTCATTAAATTAAAATAATGAATCGTTTGAAAAATAATGTACGATCTCGACAATAACCATCCATTATCCTATAAACTGGACTCGACGAACAAAGGAGTGACGTCATAGCCATGTTTAAGGTTACATAAGGTATAATAAGGTAAGTTTTATTCTTTTACATTGTTCAAAAATATATATCAGAAAGCAAACTGTTCACTTAACGAAAAACAGTCGTAACTACCCACGGCATGGCACGACATCTATAGGAGAGCATCTCTGGACCGTTAATCACAATCCACCAATCACCAGACATCATCAACATTCTTACTTTACGTACAGTACCTCTCTTATTCATGTTATCTTGTTTAAACATATGTGACCCGCCATATCAAATCCAGTCGTACCCTGTGCCAATGCATTCTCTTATGTATGCGAGTCGACCATAGGTCGCCTCGCATATATAAGAGAATGCATTGGCCTAACAATTTTTTTTATTTTTTTTAAAATAAATGTTTCTTACAAGTTTTAGGACATAAAATAAAAAACATCCATTACCCTGCAGGGAGCCCCACACATATATAGAAGCATATAGAAGAGTGTCGTCTGCTCATGTTTGTCTGGGGCTCTGTATGGGTGAAATTATAAAATTGTTAAAGAATACAAGAACAAATTATTAAAATTGTAAAAAATTGTTAGGCCAATGCATTCTCTTATATATGCGAGGCGACCTATGGTCGACTCGCATATATAAGAGAATGCATTGGCACAGGGTAAATCTTTCGTAACTATTCACGGCATGGCATGACATCTATAGGAGAGCATCTCTGGACCGGTAACCACAATCCACCAGTCACCAGACATCATCAACATTCTTAATATTACATGTACGTTATGTTATTCATCTTGTGTAATATTGTCGTGAGAGGGCCACCTTAAGTTGTGTCCCCAATCCCTTGTAACTTGTGTTACAATATATATGTTTAAACAAATGAAGAATAAGTGCATAGCATGCACATGAATACAACTATTACAACTTGTTTGAATCATCTGAGTCCAGCATAGTGACAATAAACTGTTTTTGATATCCCAATGTCGTACAAACTTGTCGACTTCTAGTGAACGCAGACAAATCTAAACTCATCAAACTGGTGTATATTAACATCAATAAGATCTGTATTTCTTCTAATAGCAGAAATTGTCTAATTATAAAAGGACCCTGTCTAGTCCTTATGAACCATAGTTTAGTATTCCAAACAGTTTAGAGTGGATGTCCACGCCACTGACCGCATCGATTACTGTAAAATCATTATAATTCGTGTGCATGGGTCTGCTATTCGTTGAATGAGCTAATACCAATATATATGAAATGGAAATGAAGATCGGGCATTACGTCTATTTTCGAAATGTCATAAAATGGAACATTTACCAAATACAATATCTATATGCTACATCATCTGATCCCTTCTATAATAGTTTGTATAAACAATGATAAATGCATTTGTCTCTTAATAAAGGTTAATGGTTTCACAACGTGCGGATTATATAACAAAATAGATAGCTACACCTGGCTAATGTTTGAAATGAAGCAGGTAGCTATTATGTCGGGTAATGATTGCGTGATGCGCTCTCGGCGCCGGAATGCATTAGGGTCTAATTTATCAATAGTGAATACTCACGTATGTCACGAAGCTGCTATTTTAAGACCCGTTGCTGTGCTTAAATATAATATCTGATCCAGGAATTCCAAACTCCAGGCAGAGTTATCTCCCATCGCTCCGCTGAGATATCACTGCCATAAGGACATTTGGTCAGGATTTCTTACGTGTTCCTAGTTCTTATGTTTTAGGATTAAAATTGTCTATGTCTGGCTCGGTCTATATCGTTCTTATCAATACCGAAACAATTACCATTATTGCTAACTTTTGGTGGTGAAAATAAGATAATAGTTGACTAAATATAGTTCCGACGATATATAAAAATAGATGTATTGGTCCGCAAAGTGCCATCCTTGTGACAGCGCTATAACGCAGTGCTAACGTAGAGGCCGCTGCATGGAGTTTGCAGGAATTAATGTCCCGACGAAAAGCCTTTTGATAACAAACCACGGAAATTGATGCCGACGAAATCAAAGCCATTCACAGTATATGTCTGAACTTAAAGAGGATGTGGATAATTTAAATAGTTCCAGCGTTGGCAGCAACAGGGTGTGATATATTAATACGGTCAAAACATTATCTGGATGTTCATGAGTACAAAGATGACAAATCACTGGCAAATATCCTGCTGAGTGAAATGCGGTCACAATTCAGTTCCACAGTTACGATGGCAGTGAGAGAAGCAACTTAGGAATTAAACTGGCATGGATCATTCGAGCATCCAAATTTGGAAGGAGGTGTAAGATAAATACACAAATTGACAACATATTGATATACCAGGTTGTTGAGCTCTGACAAACAAAAAACACTTTTCATGATAACTTTTTCCACTAAATAAATACTTTATTAATCAAAGCTCTGCTGCAGATGAAATAGAACTTCCAAAGTTAATTGAAAAACGGAATAAACCATTATTAAAATCTATAGAACAAGATATTTTAGAATACCTTGATATTAAAACACCATCAAGACCTGATTTAATAAGTAATACCATTACCATAGCAATACCATTGACACGCTCACAAACTCTTCAATATATGCTTAAGGAATGCATATGTCCCTGTTATTTGTAAACATACCCATGTAATGTCCATCCATAAAAAAGGTTTAGTCAACTGGAAAAAATTACCGACCTACATCGCTTACATGTTGTCTTAGTAAACTGTTTGAGAAAGAATTATTCGAGCATGTATTCGATTTCCTACAATTCAACAATTTAATGACAGAACATCATCCAGTTTGATGTCAGGTGATGGTACCATATATCAATTAATATATACTGGTGCTCACATACAAAGAGCTTTGCATGGCGGGGGGGGGGGGGGGGCAAAGCATATTTGTTCCTGTGATATAAGTATAGCAGCTGACGCAGTCTGACATAGAGGCTTATTACCACAATGAAACACATTGGATATTGAAGGTGAACTTCTTCGATGGTTTGAAAATGATTTTCCAAACAGAGCACAACTACGGTAGTCAATGGATACTCTTCACAAACGAGAACCATTCTTGATGGGTGCCTCAAGTATCTGTATTGGGCCCACTTTTATTTTCCTTTAATAAACTGTCTGAGAAGTTTGAAATACAGATTATCAATTATTATAAATGTGATTTGGGATAACTGCTCGGGTGTACTGGCAACTAAGCTAGGACATCTTCAGTAGGATGCTTTGATAACAATTATGGTGTCATTAGAGGGCAAGCCATAGTATTATATATAAAGAAAAATAATTTATACCACTTAGAGATAAATTAATCACAAGGAAGACTATATTGACACACAAGATTGAGCCCGCAATACATATCATTACAAATTTTAAGACGTGTCACAGATAAAACGGATTATCCATTTAGATCCACATCTAATATATCGACTTCCCAAACTGTAAAACCACTCAAAGGCTTTGTGTGATCATTCTTTCAAGCCGGTATTGACCTATGCAACAGCTTAGATAAACCATTAAAAAAACCAATCTGTGTCTCATTTAAATTGATATGACACACTCCAGTAAGGTGTTCAGAATGGAATAGCAAACAATCATGCACAACTTTGCTATTTTTATAAATTATATATCCAAATTGGCAGAAAATGACGTCATAGTTCAGCCTGTTATCCTAAATATCCGCACATTATCTCCTTATAATAGAACTCATTTTTAGTCGATAATGTGCTGAAAATTAGAGCGTTTTAGTCACATTATCGACTCACACTGAGGCGATTCTAAGCAGTTAATGTGCGGATAATGAAACAAATAAGCCAACTCGTGACTTTTCACGTGTAGCTCTTTAACATGTGTTTTCACTATGGTCCGCGCGATAAAACTACACAACTGATATGATCCATTGCCTGCTTATTTTAGAATCAAACAACCACATTATGCAGGGGGGTCTGCAAATATTTTCCGAACATTAACTGGGGATGGATGGATGGTTCAGCAGGTGGCTTACACAATTTTTCCAGGTCCCGTAAATGTTTTTCTACAGTAATTTTTCTTCAAAATAATGGGACAAAAGTTTTAAAGAATGCTTCTATTGTGTAATAGGTATGCACTTAAATCTTGGTAGGGGGGTTGAGTTCACCGTCAGTTAATAATGAGGTATGACAATGGGTAATAAAAAGTTCAGCTCGCTAAATGTTTTCAATGATCTATCAATGCACATTGACATTAAGTTTTAGGGAATAAACGGTTTAAGTTGGACTAAGAGTTGGTATTAATAATACAGTTGGTATTAGACAAATTAATATTAAATCATTAGGAGAAAAGGGAGAATTATATAGTAATGTTTCGGACAGAAGAGAATTTAAAGATATGTGGATATTAACATATATATTACCAGAAATGATTGCTTATTGTCAAGATATTATCTAAGTGGATAAAGGGAAAATTATCATGAAGACTGAGATTAAATTGTAGTGATCCACATGGACATAAAACATTGAATATTTCTTTATTGATAATCCAAGTTGACAGTGTGGATATATATAATATAATATATATACAACAATTTGATTTTGATTATAAGATGATTAATTATTTTACTGCAACACAGCAACAACGTCATGCACTAATAGAAAAACTAAAACATTCGTCAATTGAATGCAACATTGATTTCTTCCTTTATGGGAAGCCAAATGTTTATATAAAGCTGAACACAGAGCTATATAAAGCTGTTCACTAATATATCAGTTCAACATGTCGTTTTAAAGAATGTCAACTAAATGCAAACAAGATGGTGGTCTCAAACCTTCACGATGTTCCGCCCAAACTCCCCGCCAAAGATCCAATTGTATCCCCTCCGGCAACACATCTGGTTTATTGATAGCTATACATTACCATTCTTGTGATCTCTTGGGTGCAACAGTGCATCTCATTTTGTTTGTAAATTGCACCATGAAGAGTGTTTTTGTTAATTATTATTTTGTTTTTGGTCTGGTCTGGACCAGGTGCGATGTAGATCAATAAACTTAATTTGTTTAAAACAAAACACATAAATAGAAGAGAACAGCACAATGCGTGTGGCACACAGGCGTCACGAAAATCACAAATATTCTAAAACTATACAACTTCGAGATGCTCTATCTCAAGATGCCCAATATCTTGTGTTACACATATTTCGCCCCAAAGTGGATGTGTACTAAAAATTGTTCTAATATTTAAAAATAGGAACATTTCCTGACCCAGTTTCTTTCCCATTAGAAACAAATTAGGAAAAGCAATATTTTCGTATAACAGAAGCCCCGCCATGTGACCTGTTTTTCAGGCTAAAAATAATCTTTTCATACGTCAGAATCATTATTAGAAAGATATACTAAATCTTTAGTTAAACAGACACATATCATGAATGTTTGAATGTACATGTAGTGCTTAGCGCACACCGCGGCTTGAACTAATAACTCTTATGAAGACACAGTTCCCAGACTTTGACAACATGACACAAACTGAACAGCTTGTCAAAATCCTATCCAACAATATTTCAAATTCATGCACTTCAATTTGTCATATAATCCGAAAATTATTTTCCGCACGCGATGAGCATCGCCTCATAAATCAATGAATAAATGAAGACGAGACGACCCTATGCACATTCAGTTTTACTAAAGTTATATATTACCATCTATTATTATATCATTTATTATATTGTTCGATGTACAACTAAATGGTATTATGTTGCATACTGTCCTTATAAGGATGTTTTGCCTATTAAACTTATCTTATCTTATCAAAATGAAATCTTGATACATACAAAGAGACACCAGACTATCCCACAACAGCCAACATGGTCATCATTTAAAATTGTGAATCAGCCACTCCACCATAGTCAAGTAGTCCTGCTTATTTGCTATGATGTTGATAGTTTCCGCTGAACTGTCATGACGCTGGTAGGGATAAAATTATGTTTTTTAAGAAAAAGTACCATTATTGTATCTGGTTGTCATTTTCGCGGTGTCCAGCTAATTTGAGCGAATCGAGGAAAGATGACGATTGTATTGATGATGATGATGATGAAGATGGTGATGATGATGATGATGATGATGGTGATGCAGATGGTGTTGATTATTATGGTGTTGATGGTGACGATGATAAAGATTATGGTGACGACGATGATGATGATGATGCTGATGAATAATAATGATGATGGTGATGGTAATGATGATGACGATGATGACGATGAGGATGTTGATGATGGTGGGGATGATGACGATGTAAGTGACCCCATTGTATATATGTATATATCCATGTTTTGCATTAATTTGCAGCGTTGACAATTAAAGCATTCATTCATTCAAAGGCCACCATGTGTATAAAACATTCCAAACATAATTGAGATGGGTATTCATGTGGCTTTGCAAACACTGGTGAATAATTCCTGAATAATTAATACTGACATTGATTTTTTTTCTCAAACCCGCTCGGATTAGTCAATTATCTCGAAAAGGACAACTTTATAAAAATAACTGTACTTTTATTAATAGCATAATTTTGCCCAATCATCATTATATCAAGTCGGATCTACCAGCATAGCCAATTTGCAGGAACACTTCACAAGGGGGTGAATGCTCAAGCATATCAATTTACAGCAAATGCAGTAGGATATATCGCTAATTGAATTATGACATCGACGTCCGAACACACTTTCGTACGAAGTAATACACGCTGATGTAAACAATAACAGTCTTGTGATTACACCAAAGTCATAATCCCAGGCGTCCATAGTGTATGCATTATCGATTGTCGATCAGCGAGCATTGAACATTATTTACACAAGGACTAACTTTTATAGTGTATAAATGGTCCAGGAGATGAAAGACCCTGTAGGCTGCATGACACATAAAATAGGTCACTCTTCAAAAGCTTTCGGGCTTATCCCTTTACCCAACAAACCGGCCAAAACCGGCCAAATAAAGATTCAACAGCCTAAAATATCTTCGGTTTGTCTCAATAGAACCATACAAATATGGATATCATTGGAACCGGCTCCTTGACCACATTGTGATAGTTACAGTTATGCCCTGTGCCAATGCATTCTCTTATATATGCGAGTCGACCATAGGTCGCCTCGCATATATAAGAGAATGCATTGGCCTAAAAAAAAACTTTTTTTAACACTTTTTACCATTTTTTCTTACATTCTTTAACAATTTTTTTATTTTTAATGTGTTAAGCCAATGCATTCTCTTATATATTCGAGGCGACCTATGGTCGACTCGCATATATAAGAGAATGCATTGGCACAGGGCCGTTCTGTTGGGTAAAGGGTTATAGGCCTTCTTCAGTTCATGTATAATATCAACTGAAGTAGGCCAAAGGCCGAAAGCTTTTGAAGAGCGACTAACTTTTATATTCGCAATGTCGATTTATCAGTCCATTTTTACTTTCTGGTTGTTAGTGCCCACGGATAAACTTAATGTGGGACAGATATGGCTTTTTCAGCATTGAGAAAGGTATATTTATAAAAAAAAAAAAACATTCCAGAAATGATGCTATATCTTTGAACAATGTATTCACTGAAAAGCGAGAGAACTTATCTAGCAGAGTCATATAGGCCTATATACTGGTAACCTTTCACGACTGTTGCTTGTATACATTTTGCGAAAATCCTAGGCCAATGCATTCTCTTATACATATAATTATACGAGTCTCTCAGATGGAGCCTCGCCTTTACATTGCCAGCCAGTACATTCTCTTATATATGCGAGGCTCCCTATGGGAGACTCGCATATATAAGAGAATGCATTTGCACAGGGTTGCTGGAAGCTCCAGCCATGCAATGTTACCAGTATATATGGATGATTTATATTAACTGGAACATACATAGACAGAACACAAAGCGCATCTTAATCTAGATTATTTTATCGAATGAGTTGTGGCCGGCGAATGGATATATGCTCGAGCGAATTGCAACTATGCGCCGTCCGCAACGAGTTCGACAATGAATTTGAGATTATGATGCAGTTTGTGTTCTGTATTTATACTACACCGCTATGTCATAAATTCAAGACATTTCTCACCTTCATTGATACAATATAGCTACCTTTATTGTGATTTAAGTCTGATGAATAACCAGTAATGATCGGGGCATCACCCTAAGCGGGTCGTTGATGTAATGTACGTCATCTTTTCTGCCGACATCAACTAGAATAGTTCCGGCTTGTATTCCACTAGAGGTATACAATAATATGTAATCAATTGCTGGGATTCCGTTGAATACATGTGACTCACGTCAATGTGTGTGGAATAAATTGTCAGAATAATGGCGCACACTTAGTATTTAAAAACGACACATCCCGGTGAAAAAAAAATATTTGTAATAAATAATCCATTTGAACTAACTCAACAACGAGTGTACTAACTCATAATATATGAACTTTCTAGCTCGCATGTTATGATGATACAATAACAGTTTTATTCAACTTAGAGTTTTATAAATATTGTTTGCTGTTCAAAAACATGTCACATAATTCTGAGATATGACTAAATAACTAATATTTAAGTGATGGTAGAAAATTGATCAAATCAACTCCCATTAACCCATTCTTTGATATAATTATTAACGGGTACAGAAACCATACAAGCAGTATATTATCTTGAGTTGGGCACTTTAGACCACAGACAACAAAACGGGATTGGTAGAATGTTGCGGCTCAAACCCATAACGAAACCTAAACTATTATCATTACTTTGTTCCAGGCTAGAGTATGGTATGGTCTGTGTTACTGTGTATTATGTATTGTTCTAGCGTTCTGTATCTGAACGATATGAGCTGATATGAACGACCTATTATTTAGATGGGATTATAAAAGTTTATTTCGGTATCACGTTCATTACAGAGTTCAATTAAAGTCATCTTATTCCATGATAATTGTCTTGGTGAGATCTTAACATGGCGTCGTATACAGTTATATGATAACGGACTCATAGATTACATGAAGAGATTGTTACATGAATCTAAATTTCCTTGCTGAACTGACAAAACTGTATTCTAATTGACCACGTGATGTGTCTATGATGGCGCAGGCACCAGAACAGCAAACACCCGCTGCAGTTGCTTTCAATTATGCAACGTCTCCACTAATGCCGCAAAAATTGGACATCAGGATCGACCGCGGTGAAAGTTTCACTCTCTGGAAACAAAGGTGGAACGATTACAGTAAATTGTCCAACCTCGACAAGCAGCCAGGTGAAATTCAAATGGCTTTATTCAGGTCATGCCTCTCAAATGAAACATTGAAAGTTGTTTTAAACTTGAATCTGCCAGATTATAAGAAGAACGTCCCAACTGAGATCATTAAGACCCTTCATCTTCATCTGCATGGACAATTGAATATCGTTATAGAACGCAGAAATTTCAATTTACGAACCCAAAGTGAAGATGAACATTTCGATGACTATGTGACCGACCTGAGGGAACTTGCAAAAACGTGTTCATTTTGCGACGCATGTGAAGAGTCATTGATCCGAGATCGAATCGTTACGGGCATACAAGATTCCGATACGATAGAACGGTTACTTGTTGAGAAGGATGTCGACCTTACGCGTGCGATTGCTATATGTCTCGTAGGGGAAGCTGCGAAACGACACCGCAAAGAGATTACTGGCGATTCCAATGACATTTATGTAATATCACAATATAAACGGGAACGCAATAAAAAACAGCAATTTTCGCGAGACTATAAAGGTACCCAGAAAACGACGATTTGTGAAAAATGTACGAAACAACACGCTCAGAACGCTCGTTGTCCAGCGTTTAATTCACATTGCGCAGTTTGCTTGTGCAGGGACATTGGGCTAAATCAAAATTGGGCCAAGGAAAAGGAACAGTCTCATCGCAAAAACATGTTTCTGTCATACATTTCGGGCCCCTGTTAGCTCCAATATCGCACAGATAAGCACCTACGATTGATGTTCTGGTTGGAGGCAAAATAGCGAATGGCAAGATAATTCAAGCAGTTCCAGATACTGGGGCTGAGGGATCAGCCTGTGGGTTGGATGTACTTTGCCAACTCGAGATTGATCCGCTGAATCTGCGACCAACTACTGCTTCTTTGTGTGCCGCAGATAACCGAGAAATTGAGCAACTGGGATAATTTGATGCTGAAATTGTGTGTGGATCTTATCGTGTTAAAGATACCATTCACGTGTTGCAAGGCACAACAGGGTTATACATGTCATGGATAACGTCACGAGACCTTGGCATCATTCCAGAGGACTATCCAGCACAGAGAGGAGGTAATATGTTGAAACCTATGATGTATCGTGCGGAAAACGACAGATTACTCGCGAGCGACCATATGCATGCGACTACTGCTTTACCTGATGGTTATTATGAAGCGACGACTTCTACTAGTTTAACCAGTGTACAAGGGGACACTTTTGTTAATGATCGGAACCATGTTGACATCGGAGCATCAACAGTCCACACGCATGTGACAAACGCGATTACGGAGACAAACGCGATAACCACAGACCGTATGCATGCGACCAGCGAAATAAGCGAATCTGTAACTCTTCGAGAGCAGTTCATGGCGGAATTTCCCATTGTGTTCGATTGTGAGATCCGCGCTATGCCCGATGAGCAATTTAAAATCGAACTCCAGGACAATCACATTCCTTTCTGTATAAAAGCACCACGCACCATTCCTTATGCATATCGAGATAAACTTCAAGATAAACTGAATAGTATGCTCGAAAAAGGAATCATAGTTCCAGTAACAGATCCTACCGAATGGTGTGCCCCAATTGTAGTGGCCCCGAAAAAAAATTCGGACGATATTCGCCTATGTGTCGACTTCACCAAATTGAACGAGTTTGTTCAACGTTTGACTGTCTCAGCGGCTACTGGCAGTGCCCTCTGTCTTCCGACAGTCAACGTCTGACAACATTTATCACCCCTTTTGGACGGTTCATGTTTTTACGGGCTCCATTTGGAATTTGTTCGATATCCGAACACTACAATAGGCGGATGGACGAAGCTCTCACTGGAATACCGAGACATCGGAAAATTGTTGATGATTTTGTGGCATATGATGACTCACTCGAATCGCACGTGACACATGTACGTCAGATTCTAACACGTTGTTCGCAGAAGGGCATTTCGTTGAATCCTGATAAATTCGTTGTCGGTGAATCCGAAGTTACGTTCTGCGGTTACAGAATACACGACAAAGGATATACAATCAGTTCTGATATTACGGAAACTATCAGTGACTTCCCAGTTCCAAAGAACATAACTGATTTCAGATCATTTTTTGGGCTGGCGAACCAGTTGGCTGGTTTTACTAATCAGATTGCCAAATATCTAGACCCTTTACGACCACTTCTCAAGTCGAGCAACGAATTTATATGGGATTCGGTTCATGAAACGGCGTTCAGAAAAGCTAGAGATGTCATGTGTACTGTGCCTGTTCTCTCGTATTATGAGCCTCAAAGACTTACTGCATTGCATGTCGATGCCAGTCGCTTGAATGGTTTAGGATTCGTCCTTTTCCAACAGGAACCGTCAAATAAAACGTGGCATGTCGTTCAAGCAGGCTCAAGATTTCTATCCGCAGCGGAAACTCGGTATGCCATGATTGAACTGGAGATGTTAGCAGCCGTTTGGGCAGTTCAAAAATGTCGAATTTTCCTGGAAGGACTGTCAAAATTCGAACTCGTTACGGATCATCGACCACTTGTGCCAATATTAAATAGTTATTGTTTGAGTGACGTTGACAATCCTCGACTACAAACTATGCGAATGAAGCTGATGCGATATCAATTCCACACGACGTGGATTCCTGGAACTAAATTGTCTGCTGCAGATGCTCTCAGTCGCAACCCAATAAAAGACCCTGATAACGAGGACCAGATTTTAGAGCAAGAGGTTGAGTACAGTTTGAGATCCATTATGATCCAGCCTATATCAGATGACATTGTCGAGGAGGACCTCCATTTTGAAGCTGTAAAAAACGTTTCAAGTGACGATGACGAATATCAGGAACTGTATTCAGTTGTCGAGAAAGGATTTCCAGACGACAAGAAAGACTTATCACTTGCTCTCCGTCAATACTGGGCCGTACGCGATCGACTTACAATTGACAATGGCTATATCGTGTGTGGCTGCCGATTAGTAATTCCAAAAGAAATGAGGAAAAACATGCTGACTAAACTGCATGCAAGCCACCAAGGGATTGAACGTTCGAAGCGCAGGGCTAGCTTGACTGTTTATTGGCCAGGAATTGATGCAGATATAGATAGGACTGTACGATCCTGTAGGATTTGCAGTGAACGCCTTCCTTCTCAGTGCCAGGAGCCAATAAAACAACATCCGGTGCCTAGCCGAGTGTTTGAACACATGTGTTCATATTTGTTTACATCAAATGGATGTCAGTATCTGATAATAACAGATGTCAAGTCTGGCTGGCCGTCTATTTTTAACTTGGGAAAAGAAGCAACTTCAGTTAAACTGATCGAGCCTTGCAAAAAGACATTCACTGATACGGCAATTCCGACAATTCTATATAGTGATAATGGACCGCAGTATGCATCTCGTGTTTTCCAGACATTTCTAAAAGACTGGGGTGTTCGACACATTACTTCGTCACCGCGATATCCGCAGTCCAATTTTCACGCGGAGGCAAGTGTCAAAGCAATGAAACATCTTCTTCAGTCGGCGTTTCGACCAGGTGAAAAATCAGTTGATATGGACCATTGGCAAAAAGGACTATTACAATGGAGAAATACGCCACGCAACGACGGACGATCACCTGCGCAGATAGTTTTCGGACACCCTGCTCGAGATACGCCCCCTGTCCATAAACGCGCTTTTGCACCAGAATGGCAAATGTCAATCAAAACCGCTGACGAGAACGCGTCGCAAATTCGAGATAAACTTGAGCAACACTATAACAGGAAGTCGAGGTGTTTACCTGAATTAACTGTTGGAAGTAAAGTTGCAGTTCAGTGTCATAAGACCAAGCTGTGGGACATATAAGGGACAGTGATTGAAATCGGGACCAATCGCGATTATCTTGTGAAGTTTGCTTCAGGGCGTGTATGGCGACGAAACCGTCGTTTCCTCCGCAAACGCATCGCGATAAGCCACCCAAATCCATCACCGGCTAACATCAGTATCAGTTCAACGGTCCCACTGACTCCACCCACGGAGCAGTCGTACAAGACATCAACCACGACGACTGATCGAGGAACTGTAAGATGTTACGACATGTGTGAACGTTACTGACAAAACTGTTCATTGTAATTTCGTTACGTCACACACAAGAGAGTGAGAGAGAGAGTGAGAGATGTGTTACTGTGTATTATGTATTGTTCTAGCGTTCTGTATCGGTCGCTGATATGAACGAACTATTATCTAGATGGGATTCTAACAAGTTTATTTCGGTATCACGTTCATTACAGAGTTCAATTAAAGTCATCTTATTCCATGATAATTGTCTTGTGAGATCTTAACATGGTCTATTAGTTTCAATGCCAACTCCGTTGATAAGTAATTGTATAACTATAGTCTTTGGTTTATATACCAGAATCGCGAATTTCGGCGAAATTCATTGGTTGGTGTCATCCATCATCATATTGACAAAATCGCGAATTTGAAATACCATTAATGGCGACAATATATTTCTGCATCTAAAATGTAGTTTCCACTTATTTTACCGAGCGTGCAGTTCACCAACAATGTATTAGTGTTTAGCCCCGGCAATATATTTCTCATTATAGTGTAACAGAGCTTATATAAAACATTCAAGGCGGCTCTAGGAGAACAAAAATAGCGCTCCTCACACCGTCCTGTAAAAGCCAGCTTTGGTCACTAGGACGTAACAACTACAGATACAGATAAATACAAGAGATCTCTCTAATATAGTAGATCATGCCACGAATCTCTACTATGGCTAACGACCGTAGAGATCATATTCCACCAGTACAAAACCTTGGAACTTTTTGAAGTTTTGACAGGGAACCTTATAAAGTCGAAAAAATAACACGCGGAATATATATCTTAATGATTATCTGTTCCTTAATATTGTACATCACTATATGTGACGGTCCCAATTGTGACTTTTGAGAGCCGATATCGCAATAAATATTCAATTAATTACCCAGGAAAAATTCCATAATTGTAAGAATCGCAAAGCTAAATCGTTCACAAAGTCACTTAAATCGTGAAATTTCGAGTTGGGACCTTCACCTACAGTAAAGTACATTATTAAGTAACAGATAACAAAGAAATCTATTCCCTGTGTTATTTTTTTCGATTTTATAAGGTTCCCTGTCAAAACTTCAAAAAGTTCCAAGGTTTTGTACTGGTGGAAAATGATCCCTACGGGCATTAGCCATAGTAGAGATTCATGTTATGATCTATCTAATATAGTAGCCCATGATTTGGGGTACTAAGTTATCCAGGTTCGCAAAACTGGTATTTTGTTATCCAGCTCCGAGCTCTCACAGCGTCGCTAACATCTCTCACGTTATCGACGCTGTCCAGATTCCAGAATTTACAAGAAAACCAATGTCAGAAATGGTAACGCGCTCAAGATCATATATTATATACCCATGTTTGTAATCATAGAATATTAAATATATTGGTTTCGCGACCAACTAAGAATTCCGTTAAAATAACAATAACAACCAGCACCTAATTAACGAACCGGGGGCCGACTCGGTCGTCTCCGACCACAACCCTCAGTGGGCTGCAGAACGAAAAATTTCTTTATAAGACTTACAAATTATATTTTTCATTTCTTTTATCTGTAATTGACATAGCTTGTCACAAACCAAAAATCAACATTATTGACACAATAATGTAAAGGACAATGAACAAAATTGAAATTCCCAACTACACATTTTACCGGACTCGGCCTCCGGGTCGCGCAGTTCGACTTTTAAATCCGTCCCAAAAATTCCCATTTCTATAAATAAAACCCCCAGCGCAAACTCGAGCGCCCAGGCGAAACAGGAATTTGTACATTAGTATACACGCGGCGCGCGTAACATGATTGTTGTAAATTGGAGATAATAAGTGTTGAATAATAATTTTATCGCCGACAACACAGACTGATCACATAATACCAGAATCGTGTTTTAACCCTTTACCCAACAAACCGGCCAAACCCGGCCAAATAAAGCTTCAACAGCCTAAAATACCCTGTGCCAATGCATTCTCTTATATATGCGAGTCGACCATAGGTCGCCTCGCATATATAAGAGAATGCATTGGCCTAACAATTTTTTATCATTTTTTTTAAATAAATGTTTCTGACAATTTTTAGGACATAAAATAAAAAAAACATCCATTACCCTGCAGGGAGCCCCACACATATATAGAAGCATATAGAAGAGTGTCGTCTGCTCATGTTTGTCTGGGGCTCTGTATGGGTGAAATTATAAAATTGTTAAAGAATACAAGAAAAAATTTATTAAAATTGTAAAAAATTGTTAGGCCAATGCATTCTCTTATATATGCGAGGCGACCTATGGTCGACTCGCATATATAAGAGAATGCATTGGCACAGGGCCGTTCTGTTGGGTAAAGGGTTAACCTGTCCATAAATAATGAGTTTCCCAAATAATTGTCTGATTTGCGTGATACTGCAGTAGTATATCTCCTATTGCATTGGTTTCTGAATGAAACGTTCCGCAGAGACAACTGATGCACCACATTGTTATAAACGATACAAGTTTCATGTTTTGCGCATTAACTGCATGGGTGATATTATTTGATTAATTTAAAGGCCCACTTAATTTTCGAACCCCCAGATTACATTATATAAATTATATGCCATATTATATACCATTTGAAAGAGGAAGCTCCAAAACATTGTATTATCAACTTGTCCGGTGTAATAAACTGTGGACATGTTGTTTTTATTGAGTTGCCAACGCGTTTTGTCATCAAGTTTGAAGTAAAAATCAGTATTATTTTCAATGCAGGGGGAATAACTCTATATATTAAAGATAGAGGTCTTCCCCTTCCATTGAAAACGTTTGAATTCTGTTACATTCTGGGTGCCAGAGGGGGGAGGTCATTCTAGGTTTTCAGCAGTTTTCCATTTCTCCGTGGGCATCTTCTGAGACACAGATGTTTCAAATAGTGATGAATTATAGTATTTTAATCATATTCTATGGCATAGATTGTTATTAAAACCGTATATCAAGGCACTATAAAAAAAAATCGGCGACTCGAAAATTAAGTGGGCCTTTAATAGCAGACTAAAAAGTAATTGGTATTTTGACAGAGGTGTTATCGGTAAGGGACACCGCTGGAAGAGATTGATCCAGTTCGAGAAAGTTCCGTTTATAGACAAAATGGCGTCATCAATGACAGACCAAGCCGTCTCAACGTGAGATTATTAGAGCGATTGCTTTTTTCTGCATAGTCGAAATTCAGAACAAAGAACGATCGTTAAAATTTCAATAAATACCTTTCACTTTCATGTCAATCTCAATCATTGTTTCATATTGATTGAACCAAACAATAGCACTCAAATCAACTAGACGACATTAGCCCAACCTGGCTACTAGCATTATAATACCATTATAGAATACAGACAAATTCCGCTCGACTAATGCTCCCATTGGAAAACGAATTTTCAGGTCCGCCGTTTTGAAGTGTTATTTATAGGTATAAAGTATCGTCTGGTTTCGAGCGAGAATGCGCCTGAAATTCCATATGCCTACTATTAACGTAATTTGTGTTATGCTTTACACGATCATATGCCGTCTGTTGGAAATGTTACTGCCCTGTTGGGGTTTCTGGGTACTTTGTACTCTTGTTATTAAGTTAGAAATTGCGTGCTCTTGTACCAACCATGTGTGAATCAGCAAGGTTACTTTACTTTAAATGATTGCTATCCTGATGAAAACAACAAAACGATATAGGAAAGCACCCCTTATTATGAACACAATGACCCAATTCCCATAACTATCGCGTAATGAATAAACCGAAAAATAAATAAATAATACCTCCACGACAAAAGTACCCGTCGAAATCCGTCCGGTTTTACCCGATTTGACCTTGAATTGATCATTTTGAAGGTCAATGTCAGGTTGGGGTCACAATTCGACCCGTCCAAAACAATCATCGGACAAAAGTAACCCTAGGTATCAAATTTCGTCGAAATCCCGTCAAAATTCGCGATTTGACCTTGTATTGACAATTTTGAAGGTCAATGTCAGGTCGGGGTCACAATTTGACCCGTCCAAAAACACTCCCCGGACAAAAGTACCCCTATAGGTATCAAATTTCGTCGAAATCCGTCCGTTTTACCAGATTTTACCTTGAATTGACCTTTTTGAAGGTCAAGGTCAGGTCGGGGTAACGATTTGACCCGTCCAAAAGACTCCTCGGACAAAAGTACCTTTATCAAATTTTTTCGAAATTCGTCCTGTTTTACCCGATTTGACCTTGAATTGACCTTTTTGAAGGTCAAGGTCAGGTCGGGGTCACGATTTGACCCGTCCAAAACACTCCCTGGACAAAATTACCTCTAGGTATCAAATTTCGTCAAATCCGTCTGGCAGTTTTTCCGGCCATAGCTAACACACAGACAGACAGACAGACAGAAGTCCCAAAATATATATTAGATGTATATATTGCTATCATATACATGCTTCATATACTATGCATATATACCTATTATGCAGGATATAAACACTGGATGTGCAATTTGTTGTATTCTCTTCGAATTTCAAGCTTTGGTCACCATACTTCGTCAAACAAGCGATTGATATCATATCTACAGAATGTGTTGATCCTGTAATTATTGTTGCGGCAACATTGTGTATGTCATCGAATTTTTTTTTAAAGTAATCTGTCGTGGTGCCCCACAATACATCACCATTATATAGTCTATAATTGGTAAGATATATGCTGTGTATATTTTGTTGCAGGGCATTCGAAGTGGGTTCATGCAAAATAGCATACATGTAACAGTCTGTAAAACAACTACCGTTAACACTTCATGTAACAGTCTGTAAAACAACTACCGTTAACACTACATGTAACAGTCTGTAAAACAACTACCGTTAACACTTCATGTAACAGTCTGTAAAACAACTACCGCTAACACTACACGTAACAGTCTGTAAAACAACTACCGTTAACACTTCATGTAACAGTCTGTAAAACAACTACCGTTAACACTACATGTATAACAGTCTGTAAAACAACTACCGTTAACACTTCATGTAACAGTCTGTAAAACAACTACCGTTAACACTTCATGTAACAGTCTGTAAAACAACTACCGCTAACACTACACGTAACAGTCTGTAAAACAACTACCGTTAACACTTCATGTAACAGTCTGTAAAACAACTACCGTTAACACTACATGTAACAGTCTGTAAAACAACTACCGTTAACACTACACGTAACAGTCTGTAAAACAACTACCGTTAACACTTCATGTAACAGTCTGTAAAACAACTACCGTTAACACTTCATGTAACAGTCTGTAAAACAACTACCGCTAAGACTACACGTAACAGTCTGTAAAACAACTACCGTTAACACTACATGACTACATGTAACAGTCTGTAAAACAACTACCGTTAACACTTCATGTAACAGTCTGTAAAACAACTACCGTTAACACTACACGTAACAGTCTGTAAAACAACTACCGTTAACACTACATGAAATAATAGTTCGACTTGATTCTTATTGTCATCACTAATAACTTTCCGATAACGATATTTCACATTTCAAAACCATTATTATGTTACTGTTACAGTGGAAACAACGATGTAAACATTTAGGCATACACATATATCCTATGTACCTTTCGGATTATCTCCGCATTGTGTAAATAAGTTTAGGTTGAAAGTTATGTTCGCGTGCCTGTGTTTGTCTGCCTGCTTATTCTGTCCGCATGTCGGTATGTCTTATTGCATGCCTGCATTAATATCTGTCTGTGGGTAAGGTTACTTAATAATTTGACGCAACTTGTATACCATGTCTTTGTGGTACTTGTGTCATTTTGTATACATACCGTCATTTGTTTATTGTCATGTTGGCTGAAATGTTTGCCTACCTTTGAGACTGTATATAACATTTGATGAAACTCTTCAATTATGCAGGACAATAAAGATATATATATATAAAGAAACCAAACCAAACCCACGTCACTCGTTTAGTTCAAAAGAGTTAACCAGTTACCATCCTGATGTCTGGTTTCTAAACGGGAAGTGAAATGAGACACTAGACTCGTTCACTGTTCACTGGAGAGTGTCGTCTGCCATCCGATGTCTACGTATTTCTAAGTAAATTGATGTTCAGGCTGACAGGATGATTTATGGTCTGATATTAATCGTCTTTTCGTTCCCCGGGGAGTTTTCCACACGATTTGCTCCACTATATTGCCCATGAGGATGTGTGTGCTTGTGTTCCGTACGAGACAGATCGTCGCAGACCGCGCCGTGCACATAAAACTGAATAATGACACATCAAGGAACGACAGTCTGGTAGAGCCAGTCTTTAATATTTTACCGGGGACAGAAAGCCATTATTCGAGTCTATCTGACGTAGGTTGTATAGTAAAACCGGAGAAATTTACACAAATTGTTGCAAATTTCAGACAGCAATAACATTGATTGAAATTTTAACATACGAAATGGTTGTAAATATGCCGCAGATAAACGACTGCGAGAAAAATAAAAGATCGCTAACCGTCGGGACATGTCGTTATCGGTTTAGATAAGTGTCTCGAGCATATACATACGGAAGCTTATTCGGGAGTCGGGACATGGTGAAAAACGAAAAATAATGTTATAATTTTGACTTTCAAACTCAAATTTTTGACTTTTAAAGTTAAAATTTGATTTGATAAACTCTTTATAAGCTATTTAGGGAATAAGAGTTTAGTGTAAACATATTTGTTCGCCTCAATATTAATCAAATATCAGGCGATGGGATTGTATGGAGTTCAAAGTTAAAGACACGGATGGCCTTCATGGTGGGTATTGCTCTTAAAATAGTCACTTCCGTTAAAAATCCGCCATAACAACAAGAATATTAAAATATAGACAGATCTTGTTCTTATACCAATCATAAACATTGCGTAAATAGTATGTTATTGTCAAGATCGTATGCTTTATTATGTAAACAAAAGTCAATTTTGTTTACAGAATCTGGCCTTTGTTTACATAACACAGCGTACAAACTTGACATTGACTTGATATTGATGATTGGTATAAGAATAAAATGTCTATATTTTAATATTCTTTTTGTTTATGGCAGTTTTAACGGGTGTGACTATTTTAACAGCATATCCACCGCGAGGGCCATCCGTGCCTTTAAAATGTTTTGGAATTGGTCCTGTTTTGAAAGAAATTTGAACATGCCTACACTCATCATATATAGGGCGCCCTCTAAAGCTAAAGTATCTGAATTCAGAACAGACTATATGAAATATCATCCTACAATTATTTCAAAAACATTGCTGCAACTACATCGATAAGCAATGCAGGCATCATCAGCACAACTGGCGCCATATCATCACCGGCAAAGAATCAAACACCGACATATCCCAAACAATAGCAAAAATTTCAACTCTGTATGAAGATGCCCAAATAAAGGCGTTTGTCAAAAAAAATTAATATATACATGACTGTTAGCGGTGACATCGACAACAAAGCAAAGGTCCTGACTCCTGAATGTAGATCATTACTTATTAATGTTCTTTCCTGTTTGGCCGCGATCGGCGTGGAGTTCAAACGATAGGGGCATACACCCATTATACTAAATAATAACTTTGTAATAGCAATACAATGTTAGTGGCAATATTTCCAAGTCGGTCGATTATAGACCATAGCTTTGAACTCTTCCAGAATAGCTTGGAGTTGTCAGTTCGTGTTGCTGTAACTATACTGATCGAAGGCGAGTGTCTGCCTGTAGCGCTATATTCGGCGTGTTAACATCTCATGCGGTTGATGGCCTATACAGAATTTGTTGATGACCTGTACAGAACTAATTTCTGATCAGAGCTTCGTGGTGCATCTCTGCTGTTTCCCCACTCATATGGAATCAGTTGATTAGTTCCATTTGATATGCGGCTTCTAATCTTTTTTGACATTTCCGAGGGTTATTTGTGGCTTGATGTGATTATTAGGTGTTTGTCTGGGAGTAAGATGGCGCAAAACATGAATGAGCATCGAGACCATAACAATCGTTAATCCATGACAGCGAGACCTTTTGGTCTTAATACCTGGATGAAATGAGGGATTTTTTTTATTAGGAATTTGGGGAGGGGACCCCAGGAGGATTTGAAAGGGCGGGATGTCCTTTCTTACAACCCATTTAGGACTGATGAACGGGGTTATGAAATGATGAAGGTGAAAAAAAAAATTATCTAGATATTATGATTATTTTTGTTGGTTTTACTTTTTCTTTCGTTGCTGTGTTTCTACTTCTGTTGTTGTGGTTTTATGGAGCTCCACTCCTTGCTGTCTCAGTAGTTCTTCTTGAGTATCTCGCTGTTGTTGTTGTTGTTGCTGTTGTTGTTGTCGGTATCTATGAAATGGGGGAAACCACAGCAATGAAGTTTATAGTTGAGCAGAGGGGATAGTGAACCCACTGTTCCTGCACAAGAGGAACATGGGTGAGATGGTGTGTTGTTAACTTTTTCTTAAAGGGGTACTGTACACTAAATCCGACCATTTATGGGGCCATCCCCTTTTATACTCATCAGAATTTATGCAACAAATGAATGAATGTGAGTCATGGTCGGATTAGTTCAAAATACACGCATGTGCTCTATGAACAATGCAAACAACATGGTGATTATAGTGATAATGAGATTATGACTCGATTGCATCGTTCATAGAGCACATGCGTGTATTTTTGCACTAAACCATGGCTCAAATTCATTCATTTGTTGCTTATATGCTTTTGAGTATAATAGGAGATGGCCTCATAAACGGCCGTTATTTAGTGTGCAGCACCCTTTTAACTAAACACTCATAGACGAGAAGTTCCCTTCGGAAATATTGAGATAATAAGTTAGTTGAACTTATTATCTGAACATTTCCCACCAGTGAATGGCCATCCTTCAGCACTTGTATCAGCCATTCGGCTGTCTGTCGTCCGCTTTATCGACGTATTTGCATCACCACAACCGGACTTGGGGTAGCAAACGTGAACCCAATTCCAAGCTTCACTGCCACGTGTGTACGGGTCTTTAAAATTGCGTTATTTTGGTGAAGCGTTTCACCGCCCTGGATGAGGGTTGGGGTTTCATGTATCGACATAAATGAC
Source organism: Siphonodentalium dalli (assembly GCA_032622095.1). Taxonomy (NCBI): domain Eukaryota; kingdom Metazoa; phylum Mollusca; class Scaphopoda; order Gadilida; family Siphonodentaliidae; genus Siphonodentalium; species Siphonodentalium dalli. The sequence goes on from CP136065.1 coordinate 23,621,041, forward strand.
AGCAGATACACAAGATAATGACTCCGATAGTAAGCAGAGCATATATATATATATATAGAATGCGTTCTGTGTTTCATCGACAGGGGAATAACGACTGGGGAACATATACGCATTGGCAGACAATTGGTTCACATTCCAGACGGTGTAATGGAGACCCCCTGAGGCTACCCGAGCCTGTGTTATCATTACCTAACACGAATCATGTCATAATTAAATCATGATTTCTGACTTACTTGCATGCTAAACTTGATATATATTCACGTCTTGACGAGGACCATGGGGTTTTGTGGCCACCCTTGGGTATTATTTGATTAAATAAATGCACATTAACCGCCCCGGAAGTAGGGTTGATTACAGGCTTACACAATGATGGACGTGTCTATGTTGTGTGGAAAAAAGTTTCAATTCTCGTCTGCGCATTGCAATTCTCTTCAATTCTTAATGGCCAACTTGTAATTTATGTCTTAATCAGAAGGTTACGTGAGTTCCGAATTATCATCTCCCAATCTAGATCATGCCATGAATCTCTACTATGGCTAACGCTCGTAGAGATCATAATCCTAGAGTGCAAAACCTTGGAACTTTTTGAAGTTTTGACAGGGAACCTTATAAAGTCAAAAACATAACACGGGGAATATATTTTTTAGTTATTATCTGTTCTTTAATAAAGTACTTCACTGTTGTTGAAGGTCCCAACAAGAAATTGCATGCTTTACTGTGACGTTTGTGAGCCGATATCGCAATAAACATTTCAATTAATTACTCAAGAGAAATACCATAATTGTAAGAAACGCAAAGCAAAATCGGCGACAAAGTCACTTAAATCGTGAAATTTCTTGTTGCGACCTTCACTTACAGTGAAGTACATTATTAAGAACCAGATAATAACTAAGAGATATATTCCCTGTGTTATTGTTTCGATTTTATAAGGTTCCCTGTCAAACCATCGAAAAGTTCCAAGGTTTTGTACTGGTGGAATATGATCTCTACGGGCGTTAGCCAGAGTACATCTCATCATATGGTATCACGTACTCTATTCATCCTGATGTCACGTGGAAACTCAAGCAATTTAACAAATATACACTAATCGAACTGATACCGGAATAACATGTACCTCATCCGTGATGACAATACATCATTCTGGTATCCAATCGAAAATTGCAGATATATTCCTCTGGTTTTTAAATATACGATTATCATCAGTGCGTTTATTTGTGTATAGCCAACAATGAAACCACGAAGAACGAACACTGTATTTTATAGTAGCGTTTAAAATGCATGTCGCATACGAATAACGTATATATGGTGTCGCCTACGGAATATACAGGAGAGAATAAAATAGACACTGGGCCCTGATTGGTCAATAGCCTTGTGTGCTTTTTGCATTAAAAAAATCATCACACCTCTTCCCTATGATTTCCCACTGGTAAAATAGCCATTGGCACAGGAATTAACCCTCTGTAGTGAAGTTTGACTTTTTTGGTGTGGTCTAAAATATGACAGTATTTTTTTATGCGGTTCTGACACTAGTTACGAAAACACAAGATTTAAAGGCGAATTCCCTGCTAGACAGACATGATTTTTTTGCGCAAAAAGTTTCCCCAAATGTAAATTTTTCAGATTTAAAGAAAATTTTTGACCCAAAGTTTATATTGCCAACAGTATACGCTAAAACGTTAGCACTGAGGCCTATGGAAATAATTTACACCAGTGTAACCTACACGATATCAGATGATTAAATTACCTTTAACATGGCTCACCCAATTGTCGCGTTATAACATTGTATTCAATAGCGCAGATCAACTATCAGGGCAGCGTGAACAGATGCTGACTAAGACATTGACATCAGAACACGTGGAAGTGTTTCGCAATGATATATTCAATGACGATAGACCGACAGGGAAAAATAAACTATGAACCTATAGGATATTTAAAGATGAATACAAAATTGAGCCATATGTCATTCACACACGATCACTAATTGCTCGCGAAATGTTTTCTAGATTGCGCGTGAGCAACCACATATTTGCAATAGAAAAAGGGAGGCATCGACAACCAATTATACCATTGGAAAATCGGATGTGTTCCACGTGTGACAAGCAATGTGTTGAATCAGAAATGCATTTTATCATTGAATGTAACGAATACGATGATTTAAAGGGGTACTGTACGCCATTTTCATTAAATTTCCGGTGACAACAACGATCTAATATCGATAATATATAGAAACATAAGTAATTTGAGTCGAAGATGTATTCTGTAAACGCTCAGGTTAATATGCTATCTTAAAATTTAATAATTTAAAAGTTAATAATTTGATATAAATTGAATTTATGACTGGAGCCATAAAATGGCGTCAATTAAATTACGAATTACCGTAATAAAAAACAGTAATTGAGGGATACTGGATTTTAAACCGATCGCACACACGATCGCTTAAAATATTATGATGATACGGGGAGAACACTCAAGCCACTCACTGGCTAGCGATGATACAATAACTTAAATGATTATATGGGACTAGTATGCATATAATAAAACTTTTATTTGATTCATTTGGTTGAAAACGTTACAAAAATTACTCGACAACGACAATTTGTATTTTTGCATTCCGGTAAATTTGTCATCCGTAACATGACTTCGTACTCAACATACTTTCAAATAATGGAAAAATTGTTACCTTATTCTCCGACTCGGAGACTATAGAAACCAACAACAACATTTGGCGTACAGTACCCCTTTAAGATCTAATTTATTCAGCGAAATTGAGAAACATGATAGTGAGTTCAATAATTTGAATGACGCAGATAAATTTACACTCTTTATGAGAAATGATAATATTAAATTAATTAACAAGGTTGGCAACACAGTCCAGCTATTTTTCCTTCAGCAGAATAATAAAACTTGAATAAATTGTTGAGGGAATGTTGATAAAAAACCAAGGGTTCCATATAAAAACAGAAGGTTATATAACTCTAGAATGGAAAATTGGAGCAACGCCATGTCCATCTCTTTTGAAAGCAGTCATGATGACGAACCTCCATACCAAATATCAATGAGCTCCGACAACTCATGGCTAAGATATATACCCCAGCGGACTGACAGACGCACAGGCAGACGGACAAATTCAATCCAGTATACACCACATTTTTCTTCGAACAGTGGGGATATAATAATGTGACCTTTTCTCAAATTGCCCCCTTGATTCACTGGGGAGTTGACATATTCGCTTCGACATAAATCGGGACAATATATATATAAACATATCGTCTCAGCTTTGAAAGGTTTTGATTCAGAAATGTAACGGAGATCTTTCAGCAACAAATACCTTAGGGTTTACATTCGCTAACACGATGCAGTGTCAGATGACTGCGCCGCTAGCATGCTATATATCTATTAATAAAAACACGTGCAAATTTATAAATTCATTCGATGACTCCCATGGGTGAGATGACGATTTTATGTTTTAAATCCTTCACGGGTTGTGGAAAAAAATAGTGAGTGATCGAGTGTTTCTTGACGTCTTTGTGTTAATCCATGAGTGCAGACTTATCTTCGGACATATGTGACCCACCATATCAAATCCAGTCGTAAGTCGGGATTTTTTTTTACCCTGTGCCAATGCATTCTCTTATAAGAGAATGCGTTGGCCTAACAATTTTTTACAATTTTAATAATTTTTTCTTGTATTCTTTAACAATTTTATAATTTCACCCATACAGAGCCCCAGACAAACATGAGCAGACGACGCTCTTCTATATGCTTCTATATATGTGTGGGGCTCCCTGCAGGGTAATGGATGTATTTTATTTTATGTCCTAATAATTGTAAGAAACATTTATTTAAAAAAAAATGATAAAAAATTGTTAGGCCAATGCATTCTCTTATATATGCGAGGCGACCTATGGTCGACTTGCATATATAAGAGAATGCATTGGCACAGGGTAAAAAAAATCCAGACTTACGACTGGATTTGATATGACGGGTCACATATAAGAGGCATAAATCTATTCCGAACAGCATTATACTACACGAGTAAAACAATACAGCATACACCTATATTGACTGCCTTGTGTGGAATAGCGAGAACTCTTTCCCCGAAGTTGTGAACAGGACTATTTATTTCGGCCAATTTGGCCGGTTACTTCATGTGACTTTTTCATCTGACGTGTGTGTCGGATAATTGATCTGGAGGATTTATGTAAATGTTAGCCCAAACTACATTTCCAAGTAACGATGGTTTTGTTGTTTATTTTGAGGAATAATACCGCGTCAGATGAATTCAGCCCAAATATGTTAACAGTTGTCGTGTCAGACATTCGGCAGTAGGTTAGCGTTATTTAGTATTTGTGGATGTCCTTTAACATGGGGAAAATAGACTAACTGCGCTTGAACGAGCATGTGAATTTGTCGTTTTTAATGTACAGCAACTTGATAATCAATAACAGAGGCATTCTCTGTCAAATAAGGTCGCTCTATTTACGGTATTAATTGCGGAACTTTCTAAAGTAAACTACGCGTAAACGGATACATACGGTAAATTCTAGAATGTGCCGGAATCGGCCTAATCGCCCCAGGGCCAACTCGCCCAGTCGACGTGTGTCAATTCGGTACCTACTATAACATGTACCCGAGTCCGATACGGAATAAAAGATGTATACGGGTGTTATATAGCGTTTGGTCCGTTGTTTCTCAATGAATATTATTGAAATTTGGTGTATATGTCCGGGCTGGGACATGGAATACAACAACGTTTGAATTGTTTTTAAATTTACAAATTTGTTGATTTTATTCAATTTGTTTTCGTTCTGAAAACACACTATAAAGTGTATATAATATAATAACGAACACGAGACATACATAATTTATAAACTGTTAACAAAAGATATCAAATTAAATACATGACAAAGATGACTCAGTGGAGTTTATAAAGTGAACATAAAAACATTGAGGTAAGAATCTTTTTAAGGAATGCAACTTTATTTAATGATAATAAACACATAAATTAAAATAACAAACATGAGACATACATGATTTATAAACTGTTAACAAAAGATATCAAACTCAATACATGACAAAGATGACTCAGTGAAGTTTATAAAGTGAACATAAAAATATTAAGGTAAGAATCTTTTTAAGCATTACTAAACCGTTTAGCACAGACCACAGTCCACTTCACTCATCCGATCATCACCAAACTTCATATTTATCTTGATATTGATCTATCAGATGAGAGCTATCAAATATTTTTTTAATTTCATAGGAAAAAATGGTCGCCAGCGGCCATATTGCATTTACGTTATATTTTATCGCGTCATGTCGATATCTAGTATTACTTAGAAATTTCACCTTTCCAGATTCATAATTGCTCCATTGACTGTAACAGATGAAATTATTCCCCTCTTCGGATAGAGTGTCACTGAAACTTTATTTTGTCAGACTGTCTGTATAATCACTGATTATATGTGGCAATAATCTGTAATAAGATGTAGCACTATTTTATTTTATATTTACATGCAGTGCTGTTTTTATACATCAATTCTAATCCCCCTAGATCATCATGTGATCGATCATACATCGCGCGAGGACCTGGTTGAATTAAGGGGGTTTTATGGATCACTTCTGTCCTCAAGCTAGATTATACTTATGACATTTAAAGGCATGTTTCTAACGTGGATGGTTAGATATGCTTGAGAAACCACCACTCTTTAATTCACACCAAGTTGTCAGCTGTCATGTTCGGATATTAGAACCCATAGCCATGATATATGGTTTATTTTGTGTATACTAGTAATATAGTTATTTTCAGTACCTTTATATACCAGTACTGTGTATAACAATGCATATAAATTAATCCATGTATACATGTATATTGATTCAACGGATTCAGTGGTTTTGTCCATCAGTCTATCAAATTTGCGGGGAAAACATGGCCACAAGCAGTACACCCTGCTAAATTTCGAATTTGAATCAATTGGCGCACCCTGCAGCCAGCTTTTATTGGAGAACTTTTTCTTATGTGGATATTTTGGGTCACCGCTAGATGTGAGCCATATTTTGTTCTCAAACTGTCCTTGTGAAGACATCACTGCCAGCGGTGATCTTCAATTTTACTATTTTTATGGCTAAATAATTTGGTTGATCCTACAGACGAGACCCCTTGTCCGATCGTCATCAGATTCCACAATTATCTTCTGGATAACCAGGGTGAGAGTAATCTAATTTTCCCGAATTTCGTTAAAAAACATTACCACAGGCAGCAATTTGGTATCTTACTCTTTGATCCTCTTTTGCATGACTGAATTGTTTAGCAACTGTACAGACATATCCCTCATCTGGTTTTTATATACATGTATATCTCTTCATGCGGATAGCCAGTATTACGTAGGTACTTCAACTTTCTGCATTCCTGTCATCATTTGAAATATAAAAATTTACCTGATACATGCACCCTTCAAAATTTGTTTCGTCGTATCTATTTTAATGACCCGTATGGTAATATTGATACAGATATATTTGTCAAACATTTATTTGTACAATATACAGGTATTTAGTTTGTAACTAAATCTAGAAATATATAATAGTAGCTCGTGGACCCCACTTCGTCCGGGATGTTCCCCTCTGATTTTCGGAGAAATGCGCGATTTAACCTTGAATTGACTATTTTAAAGGTGAAGGTCATGTCGGGGTCACGATTTGACCCGTCCAAAACACTCCCCGGACAAAAGTCACGACAAAAGTACCCGTCGAAATCCGCCCGGCTTTATACCCGATTTGACCTTGAATTGACAATTTTGAATGTCAAGATCAGGTCAGGGTCATGATTTGACCCACCCGAAACACTCCTGGGACAAAAGTAACAGTAGGTATCAAATTTCGTTGAAATACTTCCGTTTTACCAGATTTGACCTTGAATTGATCTTTTTGAATGTCAAAGTCAGGTCGGGATCAAGATTTGACCCGTCCAAAATACTCCCTGGAAATAATTTCCCCTAGGTATCAAATTTCGTCAAATCTGTCCGGCAGTTTTCCCGGCCATAGCTAACAGACAAACAGACAGACAAATGTCCAAAATATATATTAAACTAGCTGATGTACTCGACTTCGTTCGGGTTAGTTAGGGATTTTTTTTGTGATCGCCTCCATCTGGACAGTACCCAGTATATACAGCGTCTGGCCAAACTATTGTTCAATTGGTCCAGAAACATGCCTATATCAGCACGTTCGAGAACATGGTCCCACGTGAAATTGGACCCGTCCATATTGCTCCCGGGATCGAAGTAGTCCTACACACAAATTTTTAGTCGGATCGGTCAAGGTCCAGAAACATGCCTATGAGCGAGGTCAAGTTGACACGTTAAATACCAAATTCGAGCAGTGTTAGAGTCTATAACACATACACACATGCATTCACGCATACACACATGCATACATACATACAGACAGGTGTTTCAAAATGTATAATCGATAGCTACAACAATTCTATGGTAGATAGTTCACGGCCGACCTGATGCATGCATCTTAGTTTTCTTGTATGGTCCTGCGGTCTCGATCAATAGTCCCGTTTGCTGTTCAGGAAAAGAAGACATCGAGAGAAAATATCTCTCATCACTCCACCCCAAGGCAGTCAATATATGACATTATTATATACGCAGAGTTCGAAGATGGTCATTTTTTACCATTGCCTGGTAAGCGAACTATCGCCTGCTGACACCACGATTGGCGCGAGGCGAGACGAATTAGTGTTGATTATTGATATGTCACGAATGACACGAGGCGATGGTTGTGGCATGCAAACTATAACCAGGGCAAAACATCGAACTATTTTTCCCGAGATGTGGTGTCTTTTGTACAGCAAGCAGGACTATTGACCGAGGGTGTAAATAGGTATTTTCAATTCTCGAATCACGCCATCCGTCTAGCTCCATGCAAGTCAAATACAAGAGTTCTAATTTGCTGCAATTTTGACTAGTAGCTTGCGAAAATCGTCAACAAAACTACCGCTCTGATTTTCCATTCTGTCATTATGTTTTATTGTGGGAATTGTTTTCAAAGCACATAGAAAATTTGACTTTGGAGCGATCGGGTTTCGCCATTATTTCTGGAAAATCCCATGCTAAATATAGAAATACGTACTAGTACCCAGTCGGTTACAGAGTCAGAAAGGAGGCATGACTGGTGCGCTCTGCTATATATAGAGATTTCCATCCTTAACGTCAGAAAGCGGGTAATATAGTTCGAAGACTATATCCCGTGCGATACTTCGCTTTCCGGGCAATGGTCAAAACTACTCTCACACGTAATCGCACTGTGTCCAATCAAAATACAGTAATACCATCTGTGTCCAACCAAAACTACTCTCGCACGTAATCGCACTGTGTCCAATCAAAAGACAGTAATACCATCTGTGTCCAACCAAAACTACTCTCACACGTAATCGCATTGTATCCAACCAAAAGACAGTAATACCATCTGTGTCCAACCAAAACTACTGTCACACGTAATCGCACTGTGTCCAACCAAAAGACAGTAATACCATATGTGAACTACTCTGACACCTAATCGCGCTGTGTCCAAACAAAAGACAGTAATACCATCTGTGTCCAACCAAAACTACTCTCACACGTAATCGCGCTGTGTCCAACCAAAAGACAGTAATATCATCTGTGTCCAACCAAAACTACTCTCACACGTAATCGCGCTGTGTCCAACCAAAAGACAGTAATACCATATGTGAACTACTCTGACACCTAATCGCGCTGTGTCCAAACAAAAGACAGTAATACCATCTGTGTCCAACCAAAACTACTCTCACACGTAATCGCACTGTGTCCAACCAAAAGACAGTAATACCAGCTGTGTCCAACCAAAACTACTCCCACACGTAATCGCGCTGTGTCCATCCAAAAGACAGTAATACCATATGTGAACTACTCTGACACCTAATCGCGCTGTGTCCAAACAAAAGACAGTAATACCATCTGTGTCCAACCAAAACTACTCTCACACGTAATCGCACTGTGTCCAACCAAAAGACAGTAATACCAGCTGTGTCCAACCAAAACTACTCTCACACGTAATCGCACTGTGTCCAACCAAAAGACAGTAATACCATCTGTGTCCAACCAAAACTACTCTCACACCTAATCGCGCTGTGTCCAAACAAAAGACAGTAATACCATCTGTGTCCAACCAAAACTACTGTCACACGTAATCGCGCTGTGTCTAACCAAAAGACAGTAATACCATATGTGTCCAACCAAAACTATTGTCACACGTAATCGCACTGTGTCCAACCAAAAGACAGTAAAACCATCTGTGTCCAACCAAAACTATTGTCACACGTAATCGCACTGTGTCCAACCAAAAGACAGTAAAACCATCTGTGTCCAACCAAAACTATTGTCACACGTAATCGCACTGTGTCCAACCAAAAGACAGTAATACCATATGTGTCCAACCAAAACTACTCTCACACGTAATCGCGCTGTGTCTAACCAAAAGACAGTAATACCATATGTGTCCAACCAAAACTATTGTCACACGTAATCGCACTGTGTCCAACCAAAAGACAGTAAAACCATCTGTGTCCAACCAAAACTATTGTCACACGTAATCGCACTGTGTCCAACCAAAAGACAGTAAAACCATCTGTGTCCAACCAAAACTATTGTCACACGTAATCGCGCTGTGTCCAACCAAAAGACAGTGATACCATCTGTGAACTACTCTGACACCTAATCGCGCTGTGTCCAACCAAAAGACAGTAATATCATCTGTGTCCAACCAAAACTACTCTCACACGTAATCGCGCTGTGTCCAACCAAAAGACAGTAATACCATATGTGAACTACTCTGACACCTAATCGCGCTGTGTCCAAACAAAAGACAGTAATACCATCTGTGTCCAACCAAAACTACTCTCACACGTAATCGCACTGTGTCCAACCAAAAGACAGTAATACCAGCTGTGTCCAACCAAAACTATTGTCACACGTAATCGCACTGTGTCCATCCAAAAGACAGTAATACCATCTGTGTCCAACCAAAACTACTCTCACACGTAATCGCGCTGTGTCCAATCAAAAGACAGTAATACCATCTGTGTCCAAACAAAACTACTCTCACACGTAATCGTGCTGTGTCCAATCAAAAGACAGTAATACCATCTGTGTCCAAACAAAACTACTCTCACACGTAATCGTGCTGTGTCCAACCAAAAGACAGTAATACCATCTGTGAACTACTCTGACACCTAATCGCGCTGTGACCAACCAAAAGACTGTAATACCATCTGTGTCCAACCAAAACTACTCTCACACGTAATCGCGCTGTGTCTAACCAAAAGACAGTAATACCATATGTGAACTACTCTGACACCTAATCGCGCTGTGTCTAACCAAAAGACAGTAATACCATATGTGTCCAACCAAAACTACTCTCACACGTAATCGCGCTGTGTCCAACCAAAAGACAGTAATACCATATGTGAACTACTCTGACACCTAATCGCGCTGTGTCCAACCAAAAGACAGTAATATCATCTGTGTCCAACCAAAACTACTCTCACACGTAATCGCGCTGTGTTCAACCAAAAGACAGTAATACCATCTGTGTCCAACCAAAACTACCCTCACACGTAATCGCGCTGTGTCCATCCAAAAGACAGTAATACCATATGTGAACTCACGTATAATACAAAACTACTCTCACACGTAATCGCGCTGTGTCCAATCAAAAGACAGTAATACCATCTGTGTCCAACCAAAACTACTCTCACACGTAATCGCGCTGTGTCTAACCAAAAGACAGTAATACCATATGTGAACTACTCTGACACCTAATCGCGCTGTGTCCAATCAAAAGACAGTAATACCATATGTGTCCAACCAAAACTACTCTCACACGTAATCGCGCTGTGTCCAACCAAAAGACAGTAATACCATCTGTATCCAACCAAAACTACTCTCACACGTAATCGCGCTGCATCCAACCAAAAGACAGTGATACCATCTGTGAACTACCCTGACACCTAATCGCGCTGTGTCCAACCAAAAGACAGTAATACCATCTGTGTCCAACCAAAACTACTCTCACACGTAATCGCGCTGTGTCCAACCAAAAGACAGTAATACCATCTGTGAACTACTCTGACACCTAATCGCGCTGTGTCCAAACAAAAGACAGTAATACCATCTGTGTCCAACCAAAACTACTCTCACACGTAATCGCACTGTGTCCAACCAAAAGACAGTAATACCATCTGTGAACTACTCTGACACCTAATCGCGCTGTGTCCAAACAAAAGACAGTAATACCATCTGTGTCCAACCAAAACTACTCTCACACGTAATCGCACTGTGTCCATCCAAAAGACAGTAATACCAGCTGTGTCCAACCAAAACTACTGTCACACGTAATCGCGCTGTGTCCAACCAAAAGACAGTAATACCATCTGTGTCCAACCAAAACTACTCCCACACGTAATCGCGCTGTGTCCAAACAAAAGACAGTAATACCATCTGTGTCCAACCAAAACTACTGTCACACGTAATCGCGCTGTGTCCAACCAAAAGACAGTAATACCATCTGTGAACTACTCTGACACCTAATCGCGCTGTGTCCAAACAAAACTACTCTCACACGTAATCGCGCTGTGTCCAACCAAAAAACAGTAATACCATCTGTGTCCAACCAAAACTACTCTCACACGTAATCGCGCTGTGTCCAACCAAAAGACAGTAATACCAGCTGTGTCCAACCAAAACTACTGTCACACGTAATCGCGCTGTGTCCAACCAAAAGACAGTAAAACCATCTGTGTCCAACCAAAACTATTGTCACACGTAATCGCACTGTGTCCAACCAAAAGACAGTAATACCATCTGTATCCAACCAAAACTACTCTCACACGTAATCGCGCTGCATCCAACCAAAAGACAGTGATACCATCTGTGAACTACCCTGACACCTAATCGCGCTGTGTCCAACCAAAAGACAGTAATACCATCTGTGTCCAACCAAAACTACTCTCACACGTAATCGCGCTGTGTCCAACCAAAAGACAGTAATACCATCTGTGAACTACTCTGACACCTAATCGCGCTGTGTCCAAACAAAAGACAGTAATACCATCTGTGTCCAACCAAAACTACTCTCACACGTAATCGCACTGTGTCCAACCAAAAGACAGTAATACCAGCTGTGTCCAACCAAAACTACTCCCACACGTAATCGCGCTGTGTCCAAACAAAAGACAGTAATACCATCTGTGTCCAACCAAAACTACTCTCACACGTAATCGCGCTGTGTCCAAACAAAAGACAGTAATACCATCTGTGTCCAACCAAAACTACTCTCACACGTAATCGCGCTGTGTCCAAACAAAAGACAGTAATACCATCTGTGTCCAACCAAAACTACTCTCACACGTAATCGCGCTGTGTCCAAACAAAAGACAGTAATACCATCTGTGTCCAACCAAAACTACTCTCACACGTAATCGCGCTGTGTCCAAACAAAAGACAGTAATACCATCTGTATCCAACCAAAACTACTCCCACACGTAATCGCGCTGTGTCCAAACAAAAGACAGTAATACCAGCTGTGTCCAACCAAAACTACTCCCACACGTAATCGCGCTGTGTCCAAACAAAAGACAGTAATACCATCTGTATCCAACCAAAACTACTCTCACACGTAATCGCGCTGCATCCAACCAAAAGACAGTGATACCATCTGTGAACTACCCTGACACCTAATCGCGCTGTGTCCAACCAAAAGACAGTAATACCATCTGTGTCCAACCAAAACTACTCTCACACGTAATCGCGCTGTGTCCAACCAAAAGACAGTAATACCATCTGTGAACTACTCTGACACCTAATCGCGCTGTGTCCAAACAAAAGACAGTAATATCATCTGTGTCCAACCAAAACTACTCTCACACGTAATCGCACTGTGTCCAACCAAAAGACAGTAATACCATCTGTGAACTACTCTGACACCTAATCGCGCTGTGTCCAAACAAAAGACAGTAATACCATCTGTGTCCAACCAAAACTACTCTCACACGTAATCGCACTGTGTCCAACCAAAAGACAGTAATACCAGCTGTGTCCAACCAAAACTACTCCCACACGTAATCGCGCTGTGTCCAAACAAAAGACAGTAATACCATCTGTGTCCAACCAAAACTACTGTCACACGTAATCGCGCTGTGTCCAACCAAAAGACAGTAATACCATCTGTGAACTACTCTGACACCTAATCGCGCTGTGTCCAAACAAAACTACTGTCACACGTAATCGCACTGTGTCCAACCAAAACTACTCTCACACGTAATCGCGCTGTGTCCAACCAAAAAACAGTAATACCATCTGTGTCCAACCAAAACTACTCTCACACGTAATCGCGCTGTGTCCAACCAAAAGACAGTAATACCAGCTGTGTCCAACCAAAACTACTGTCACACGTAATCGCGCTGTGTCCAACCAAAAGACAGTAAAACCATCTGTGTCCAACCAAAACTATTGTCACACGTAATCGCACTGTGTCCAACCAAAAGACAGTAATACCATCTGTATCCAACCAAAACTACTCTCACACGTAATCGCGCTGTATCCAACCAAAAGACAGTGATACCATATGTGAACTACTCTGACACCTAATCGCGCTGTGTCCAACCAAACGACAGTAATACCAGCTGTGTCCAACCAAAACTACTCTCACACGTAATCGCGCTGTGTTCAACCAAAAGACAGTAATACCATCTGTGTCCAACCAAAACTACCCTCACACGTAATCGCGCTGTGTCCAACCAAAAGACAGTAATACCATATGTGAACTCACGTATAATACAAAACTACTCTCACACGTAATCGCGCTGTGTCCAACCAAAAGACAGTAATACCATCTGTATCCAACCAAAACTACTCTCACACGTAATCGCGCTGTATCCAACCAAAAGACAGTGATACCATCTGTCAACTACTCTGACAGCTAATCGCGCCGTGTCCAACCAAAAGACAGTAATATCATCTGTGTCCAACCAAAACTACTCTCACACGTAATCGCGCTGTGTCCAACCAAAAGACAGTAATACCATATGTGAACTACTCTGACACCTAATCGCGCTGTGTCCAAACAAAAGACAGTAATACCATCTGTGTCCAACCAAAACCTCTCCCACACGTAATCGCGCTGTGTCCAAACAAAAGACAGTAATACCATCTGTGTCCAACCAAAACTACTGTCACACGTAATCGCGCTGTGTCCAACCAAAAGACAGTAATACCATCTGTGAACTACTCTGACACCTAATCGCGCTGTGTCCAAACAAAAGACAGTAATACCATCTGTGTCCAACCAAAACTACTGTCACACGTAATCGCGCTGTGTCTAACCAAAAGACAGTAATACCATCTGTGAACTACTCTGACACCTAATCGCGCTGTGTCCAAACAAAAGACAGTAATACCATCTGTGTCCAACCAAAACTACTGTCACACGTAATCGCGCTGTGTCCAACCAAAAGACAGTAATACCATCTGTGAACTACTCTGACACCTAATCGCGCTGTGTCCAAACAAAAGACAGTAATACCATCTGTGTCCAACCAAAACTACTGTCACACGTAATCGCACTGTGTCCAACCAAAAGACAGTAAAACCATCTGTGTCCAACCAAAACTATTGTCACACGTAATCGCACTGTGTCCAACCAAAAGACAGTAATACCATATGTGTCCAACCAAAACTACTCTCACACGTAATCGCGCTGTGTCCAACCAAAAAACAGTAATACCATCTGTGTCCAACCAAAACTACTGTCACACGTAATCGCGCTGTGTCTAACCAAAAGACAGTAATACCATCTGTGTCCAACCAAAACTATTGTCACACGTAATCGCACTGTGTCCAACCAAAAGACAGTAAAACCATCTGTGTCCAACCAAAACTATTGTCACACGTAATCGCACTGTGTCCAACCAAAAGACAGTAAAACCATCTGTGTCCAACCAAAACTATTGTCACACGTAATCGCGCTGTGTCCAACCAAAAGACAGTAATATCATCTGTGTCCAACCAAAACTACCCTCACACGTAATCGCGCTGTGTCCAACCAAAAGACAGTAATACCATATGTGAACTCACGTATAATACAAAACTACTCTCACACGTAATCGCGCTGTGTCCAATCAAAAGACAGTAATACCATCTGTGTCCAACCAAAACTACTCTCACACGTAATCGTGCTGTGTCCAACCAAAAGACAGTAATACCATCTGTGAACTACTCTGACACCTAATCGCGCTGTGACCAACCAAAAGACTGTAATACCATCTGTGTCCAACCAAAACTACTCTCACACGTAATCGCGCTGTGTCCAACCAAAAGACAGTAATACCATCTGTGAACTACTCTGACACCTAATCGCACTGTATCCAACCAAAAGACAGTAATACCATCTGTATCCAACCAAAACTACTCTCACACGTAATCGCGCTGTGTCCAACCAAAAGACAGTAATACCATCTGTATCCAACCAAAACTACTCTCACACGTAATCGCGCTGTATCCAACCAAAAGACAGTAATACCATCTGTGTCCAACCAAAACTACTCTCACACGTAATCGCGCTGTGTCCATCCAAAAGACAGTAATACCATCTGTGTCCAACCAAAACTACTCTCACACCTAATCGCGCTGTGTCTAACCAAAAGACAGTAAAACCATCTGTGTCCAACCAAAACTATTGTCACACGTAATCGCGCTGTGTCCAACCAAAAGACAGTAATACCACATGTGTCCAACCAAAACTACTCTCACACGTAATCGCGCTGTGTCCAACCAAAAGACAGTAATACCATCTGTATCCAACCAAAACTACTCTCACACGTAATCGCGCTGCATCCAACCAAAAGACAGTAAAACCATCTGTGTCCAACCAAAAATACTCTCACACGTAATCGCGCTGTGTCCAACCAAAAGACAGTAATACCATCTGTGTCCAACCAAAAATACTCTCACACGTAATCGCGCTGTGTCCAACCAAAAGACAGTAATACCATATGTGAACTCACGTATAATACAAAACTACTCTCACACGTAATCGCGCTGTGTCCAATCAAAAGACAGTAATACCATCTGTGTCCAACCAAAACTACTCTCACACGTAATCGTGCTGTGTCCAACCAAAAGACAGTAATACCATCTGTGAACTACTCTGACACCTAATCGCGCTGTGTCCAACCAAAAGACAGTAATACCATCTGTGTCCAACCAAAACTACTCTCACACCTAATCGCGCTGTGTCTAACCAAAAGACAGTAATACCATATGTGAACTACTCTGACACCTAATCGCACTGTGTCCAACCAAAAGACAGTAATACCATCTGTGAACTACTCTGACACCTAATCACGCTGTTTCCAAACAAAAGACAGTAATACCATCTGTGAACTACTCTGTCACCTAATCGCGCTATGTCCAACCAAAAGACAGTAATACCATATGTGAACTACTCTGACACCTAATCGCGCTGTGTCCAACCAAAAGACAGTAATACCATCTGTGAACTACTCTGACACCTAATCGCGCTGTTTCCAAACAAAAGACAGTAATACCATCTGTGAACTACTCTGACACCTAATCGCACTGTGTCCAACCAAAAGACAGTAATACCATCTGTGTCCAACCAAAACTACTCTCACACCTAATCGCGCTGTGTCTAACCAAAAGACAGTAATACCATATGTGAACTACTCTGACACCTAATCGCACTGTGTCCAACCAAAAGACAGTAATACCATCTGTGAACTACTCTGACACCTAATCGCGCTGTTTCCAAACAAAAGACAGTAATACCATCTGTGAACTACTCTGTCACCTAATCGCGCTATGTCCAACCAAAAGACAGTAATACCATATGTGAACTACTCTGACACCTAATCGCGCTGTGTCCAACCAAAAGACAGTAATACCATCTGTGAACTACTCTGACACCTAATCGCGCTGTTTCCAAACAAAAGACAGTAATACCATCTGTGAACTACTCTGACACCTAATCGCGCTGTGTCCAACCAAAAGACAGTAATACCATATGTGAACTACTCTGACACGTAATCGCGCTGTGTCCAACCAAAAGACGGTAATACCATCTGTGTCCAACCAAAACTACTCTCGCATGTAATCGCGCTGTGTCCAACCAAAAGACAGTAATACCATCTGTGAACTCACGTATAATACAATAACAATAGCTATATATCTCCCACGGAAAATACAACAACAATAGCTATATATCTCCCAAGGAAACTGGCCATAGATGAGCATGTGTCTTCTTCAGACCGATATTCCATAACTTACATGTGCAGGCATCGCCATCGTGCCACGAGTTTAGTGTGCCTGTCATTTGCAAAATGAGGTTCCCAGAGGGTGAGTTTAGTAACGCTTTCCCGCATAGCCGGCTAGCTTCACAAAATTCACCCTCTGGGACCTCATTCTGCATGACATCATCTGCTATAGGAGACAAAGACTCAGATTGAAGTTCCCAAATGGTGAATATTGTGATGTACACCCCCATTGTGAACCTCGATTATGCAATGTGTCGTCTGCCAATTTTGGGATATAGAGAAACTAAACTAAAACAAGTAATGGAATCTATGTGAAGAAGTTTCTATAGAAATTTGATAATAAAGAAACTTTCCATAGAAGATGAGGCCCAAGCAGAATGATGTCCCCATATGGTGAATTTAGTGAATTAAATTCACCCTCTGTGGACCTCAAATGACAGGCACACTTAACTCAGGCTTGCTTATATTGCAACTAATCGATCGATCCCTTCTCGTTCGTGAAACGCGCCAAACGTCAGCCAGCAAGAAAGCATGTTGTCGTCTGCATGAGTTTCAGTCCGAAAGAGAGGTTATGAGGTCGTGATAAAGGGCGTGATCATTGTGGACCATGAAGACCTTAATAAGTTGGATTCACCCTTAGAGTCTGATACCATTATACTTCTGATTTTGAAGTTTTGAATCAGGAGCCAGTATATTCAAATCGAGACATCGTGTACGGCCAATAAATATGAGAGCCATAAAGCAATTACAGGTGACCAGGGACGCGACGAGAGGGTTTCCATTGAGGGTGTTGACATTTAAATTTCCAACTGACCCCCCCCCCCAATGCACACAACAAAATCATATGTTCGCGAAATACCATTTGCAACCCCCACCCGGCTTGGAAGTTTTCAACTGGTACCTCAAATATTCCAACTGATGCCCATTTCAGACCAAAAGTAGAAAATATATGCTACTGTTGGTCAAACAAGCACAAATTTCCCACCAATTACTAATTACTGGTTAGAAAATCAAACAATGAGAAAAATGTACACAAATTGTCAACCAATATTGTGTCAGGTTTGTGAAATTTCCAACATTATTACCAAAGTTGGGTATTGTATTTTTACGAGTGCGAAGCGTGGATTTTGACCAGCAGAGTAATTAAACAAAGTGTGTGAAATTGAATCCCAACGTGATTCACACGAACCTTGTTTAAAGGCCCACTTAATTTTCGAACCTCCAGATCACATTATATAAAATATATGCTATATTATCTGCCATCGAACCCCCAGATTACATTATATAAAATATATGTCATATTATATACCATTAACCCCCAGATCACATAATAAGATATATGCCATATTATATACCATCGAACCCCCAGATCATTTATATAAAATATATGCCATATTATATACCATCGAACCCCCAGATCACATTATAAAATATATGCCATATTATATACCATCGAACCCCCAGATCACATTATATAAAATATATGCCATATTATCTACCATCGAACCCCCAGATCACATTATGAAATATATGCCATATTATATACCATCGAACCCCCAGATCACATTATATAAAATATATGCCATATTATCTACCATCGAACCCCCAGATCACATTATATAAAATATATGCCATATTATATACCATCGAACCCCCATATAACATTATATAAAATATATGTCATATTGTATACCATAAACCCCCAGATCACATTATATAAAATATATGCCATAATATATACCATCGAACCCCCAGATCACATTATATAAAATATATGTCATAGTATATACCACGAACCCCCAGATTACATTATATAAAATATATGCCATATTATCTACCATCGAACCCCCAGATCACATTATATAAAATATATGTCATATTATATACCATGAACCCCCAGATCACATTATATAAAATATATGCCATATTTTATACCATCGAACCCCCAGATCACATTATATAAAATACATGCCATATTATATACCATGAACCCCCAGATCACATTATATAAAATATATGCCATATTATATACCATCGAACCCCCAGATCACATTATATAAAATATATGCCATATTATATACCATGAACCCCCAGATCACATTATATAAAATATATGGCATATATTTTATAATGAACCCCCAGATCACATTATATAAAATATATGCCATATTATATACCATCGAACCCCCAGATCACATTATATAAAATATGTCATATTATATACCACGAACCCCCAGATCACATTATATAACATATATGCCATATTATATACCATCGAACCCCCAGATCACATTATATAAAATATATGCCATATTATATACCATCGAACCCCCAGATTACATTATATAAAATATATGCCATATTATATACCATGAACCCCCAGATCACATTATATAAAATATATGCCATATTATATCCAATCGAACCCCCAGATCACATTATATAAAATATATGCCATATTATATATCATCGAACCCCCAGATCACATTATATAAAATATATGCCATATTATCTACCATTTGAAAGACAAAACTCCAAAACATTGTATTATAAACTTATCCGGTGTAATAAACTGCGGACATGTTGTTTGTATTGAGTTGCCAAAGCGTTTTGTCATAATGATTGAAGTTAAAATCAGTTTTGTTTTCAATGCAGGTGGGAATAACTCTATTTATTATATACTTGCCCATGAATTATAAGGTTTTAGCAGTGAGATATAAGTGATATCCCACTAGTGAGATATCGATATCTCACTGGTATTATTGCGCCGTATGGATCCTCATGTGTGTAGTCAGGTTATACTTCATAGTGAATGATTTCCTGCACACATCATGTACTGACATTCATTGGGGGCCATCGGCAAGTAACGAAAGTATATACTAAATACAAAATCTATACTTTTTGAGTGTTTTAAATATGGGACTATTGTTTTGGGCGTAATGTGTCAGCTTGAAAATTCTGATGTATTGACATTCATTGGGGGCCATAGGCAAGTAACTAAAGTATATAATAAACAGAATATCCACACTTTTTCAGTTGATATGGGTTAAATCTCATTCGTGATGACAAAACATTTGAATTTCCACTCGTGGTTTAAATTCAATGTTTTGTCATCACTCATGAGATATAGCCCATATCCACTGAAAAAGTGTGGATATCCTCTATATATTAAAGATAGAGTTCTTCCCCTTCCATTGAAAAAGTTTGAATTCTGTTCCATTCTGGGTGCCAGAAAGGGGGGGGGGGGTTATTCTAGGATTTCAGCAGTTTTCTATTTCTCTGTGGGCATCTTCTGAGACACAGATGTTTCAAATAGTGATGAATTATAGTATTTTAATCATATTTTATGGCATAGATTGTTATTAAAACCGTATGTCAAGTCACTATAAAAAAAATAATCGGCGACTCGAAAATTAAGTGGGCCTTTAATTACTCTGCCGGTCAAAACCATTGACCCCAAATCGGTCTTCCAGTCATTCCTTACAGTCATATACCATTACATTTTAATAGAACATTAATAACACGAACAACTTTTCAAAACTATCAAAAACACTTGTAAGTAACAACAAACAAAGTTTCCCAATAACTACACAAGTGAGCGCTTGACGTGACGTAGGTGGTTCGTCGCTTTTTATGTAGTATATGGGCTGCAATCATTGCATGACAAAACCTTGGAAACGTTCGTGTAATCCGTATGGTGATTTGTACTGATTCTTATGGGCGCTAATTGTGTGAATGTTGAGGGCGTGTGATTATAAATATGTGAATGGTATGTATATTTTTGATCAGTGTGACTATTTCCAACTCGCTAACAATACAAGAACAAGACAGCATCGCCTCATATTACAAGGGACATATTATGACTTCGAAATATTTGCCATGTGATTTCTATCTGGAACTGTTTTGGGTGATTTCTAGTTCCAAGCGAATCACTGGAAAATTTCATGAAGTAATCGACTCACTCTACTGTGCCATGATATCAGCCTTTTCTCAGTTGAGCGGTGACGTTGATGGATACTCCACAATTGATAAATTACATGTTGGGAATGAAACTTCCCGGTACAAAGCATCCGAGGCTTGTTAATGTCATATATATAATTGATGATGAAACCAAATACCGGCAATCAGCAATTACTAAGTTTAACCCTTTCTTTACTGAATGGATTCTCCCAATACGTTATAATATTATACATTCGAATAGTCTGTTATTCATTTGGATGGGTTTTCAGTAAAAATGAGCAGACAACAGACAGAAAGAAGCGATAATACAAGTGCGGACGAATTCATATTGGTTGGTGGGAAATGTTTACCTATAATAAGTTCAACAAACGCCCTTTTGATAACTAATCGTCAATGAGTATTTTGTAAAGAAAGGGTTAATTTGAGGCTGTTTAAGCAGAAACGTGACCACCGGACTCGGGGACAACCCAACCCGGGCCTGTTTTCATTAAGTCCTTTTTGTCATATTCTGTCATATTCCCATTTTGCTTCATATTTCTTCGAAATGTAAAATTCATATTTTAAAATACGAATAATTTACTTGATTTCTTTAAGTTGTCGCTAATATGCACAGTTGTCAGATTCAGATATGTGATTTTCTGGCTCAATATTGGTCGACAGGACTTCAAAAGGTGGGTTTAAGGAATTGACTGTCTTCATTCCTAAGAGTGTCATCTATATCACATTTTCTCTTGCATACATGCATGAGAAACCATATAACAAGCCGTGTCGACTTGTCACCGTGAAAACAATCATGTGCACGGAGACAACTAACTGAATATTAACACTCACCAAGTAACCTATAATATATACCGTTTCCCCAGTATGTTCACGTTGTACGGTATCACAACTACCGCATATCTCTATATATATAGTTATTCATGTTGTATCACGTTGGTGTCACTAAAGAAATAGACAGAACACAGCGCGCATCTTAACCGAGAATCTTTTATCGAATGAGTTGTGGATGGCGCAAGGATATATTTCGTGAGAGCTCAGCTCGAGCGAAATGTAACTATGCGCCGTCCGCAACGAGTCCGATAAAAGATTCGAGATGATGATGCCAGTTGTGTTCTGTATTTATTCAACACCGTTGTATCATATAAGTTCAATCCATGACTGTCACCTTCATTGATACAATATAGCTACCTTTATTGTGATTTACGTCTGATGAATAACCAGTAATGACCGGAGCATCACCCTAAGCGGGTCGTTGATGTAATGTACGTCATCTTTCCTGGCGACATCAACTAGAATAGTTCGGCTTGTATTGCACTAGAGGTATACAATAATATGTATTCAATGGCTGGGATTCTGTTGAATACATGTGCCTCGCGTAAATGGTGTGCAATAATATTATATATATTCCGTTCTTTTGTAACACAACTACAAGTATCTATCATGGTTTGCCATATATTTTATTCTTATATTAAACTAGAAGGTGACCCGACTTCGTCCGGGCTTTGACCTTGAATTGTCCATTTTGAAGGTCAATGTCAAGTGGGGTCACGATTTGACCAGTCCAAAACAATGCCCGGACAAAAGTACCTGACAAACGTGCCCGTCGAAATCCATCCGGTTTTACCCGATTTGACCTTGAATTTATTATTTTGAAGGTTAAGGTCAGGTCGGGGCCACGATTTGACCCGTCCAAAACACTCAGTTGACAAAAGGACCCCCATGTATCAAATTTCGTCGAAATCCCATCAAAATTGGCGATTTGAACTTGAATTGACCCGATTTCAAGGTCAATGTCACGTCGCACGGGCAAATGACAATGCTTATGAGACTCCCCATACGAATGTACCCCCGCATACCAAGTTTCATTGATATCCCGTAATATTTGGGCATTTGACCTTGAAATGACCCGATTTCAAGGTCAAGGTCACGTCGCACGGACAAATTAATAGGTTTATGCCACTTCCCGGCCGAAGATACCCACACATACCAAGTTTCATTGAAATCCCGAGATATTCGGGCGTTTGACCTTGAAATTACCCGATTTGAAGGTCAATGTCACGTCGCACGGGCAAATTAATAGACCTATGCCACTTCCCGACAGAAAATGCCACCACATACGAAGTTTCATCGAAATCGGCTTGGCCGTTTTCGAGTTCATCGCGAACACACAGACACACACACACACAAACAGATCTTCCAAAATATATAATAGAATACCATTGAGAAAGTTATAATTTATTCTTTAATTTGGTCGAGTTGTCCCTGGTCGAGTTGTCCCTGGTCGGGTTGCCCTGGGTCGGGTTGTCTCTGGTCGGGTTGTCCATTGTCGGGTGGTCACTGGTCGGGTGGTCCATGGTCGGGTTGACCTGGGTCGGGTTGTCCTGGGTCGGGTTGTCCCTGGTCGGGTTGTCCCTGGTCGGGTTGTCCATTGCCGGGTGGTCCCTGGTCGGGTTGTCCATTGTCGGGCTGTCCCGGGTCGGGTTGTCCCTGGTCAGATTGTCCTGAGTTGGCTTGTCCTGGGTCGGGTTGTCCTGAGTCGGGTGTCCCTGGTCGGTTTGTCCTGGGTCGGTTTGTCCTGGTCGGGTTTTCCTGGGTCGGGTTGTACCTTCTCTGGTTGTCCCTGATCGGGTTGTTCTGGTAGGGTTGTCCTGTGTCGGGTTGTCCTGGGTCGGGTTTCCCCTGCTCGGGTTGTCCCTGGGTCAAGTTATCCTGGGTCGAGTTGTCCCTGATCGGGTTGTCGTGGGTCGGGTTGTCCTGGGTCTGGTTGTCCAGGGTCGGGTTTTCCTGGGTCGGGTTGTCCCTGGTCTGGTTGGCCCGGGCGGGTTGTCCCGGGTCGGGTTTTACCGGGTTGGGTTGTCACTGGTCGGGTTGTCCCGGGTCGGGTTATCCCTCGTCGTGTTGTCCCGGGTCGGGTGGTCTCTGGTCGGGTTTTGCCTGATCGGGATTTCCCGGGTCGGGTCACTGGTCGGGTTGTCCCTGGTCGGGTTGTCCCTGGTCGGGTTGTCCCTGGGTAGGATGGCCCGTTCCCTTTAAACAATCAACAGCATGAACAGCAATTCAAAACCAACATGAAGAATGAATTCGTGAAACATTTTAATGGCAATTTTTCATTTAACATGGTGAAATATACAAATTATTCATATATGCATTAGGTGTGATACATCCAGAGAAACATGCAACTGTTCATACAAAATGGACTGTTGTATACGATATGATAGTCAATAATTACTCCACAACAGCACATGTACATTTAAAAAACAACCAGAGAATTGACCGAATTGGCACACTGTTTGTGCTCGATTTAACACGAATATACAAGTATTTATTACACGCCTGTTCTAGAAATACAGTGTCATTGATGTACGTTCCATACGTATCTCGTTGACGTCAAATGACGTTCGCCTCAACCATGAAACCGGAAATATAAAATAAAAGCATCACCACACATGACAAACATGCCCTGTATATGCCTAACAAACATTGCAACCCTGTATTTTAATGCACGGTTTCTAGGACAGGTGACGTGTAATAAACACAGAACGTAACGTATGTGTTAATGGGTTTGTTGAAACCGCACTTGTGTCATCGCAGAAGGAAGATCTCGAGGCTGTGCCTCTCGTTCTAACCTTCCGCGCTAACACTCTTGTCGAATGAACAAACCTATTAACGCACGCGTGCCGTTCTGTGTAGAATATATATGGCACTCATCACTCAGTCATTCAATCATGCACCCATTAACACACGTGAACAACAAATAATTTAAAGTCAAACAACCTCTTATTCGACGATGTACAAACTCGAGTTTCAACAACAACATCAACAACAGTTTAACTTCAAACGTACAAGCAAGTACAGCAGGAATGTAAGAAGTAAGCCACCAAACTAGTCGCATGCTGGTCATATGAACAATGTGGCGGGGTGGATTAAATGTGCGGCCATTTGGTCTAAATATACGACAAATGAAAACTAATATATGTCAAATATTAATCAATATGTCAATTCCAACTTAATAATTGTTTGAAAATAAATGGATGTATATTATAATGAATGTTTCAAACGCAATAATTTACAAACGCAAACATAAATATCACGTTTATTTACAGTCATCCATCCAAAATTATATTATAGATTTTCGAAATCAACAGTTAATCATAAACCAATTTAGATACAACATTAATTTAGTGCTGAAATCTCACTTTCCAGTTTCCTAACAATAGTTCATTTAGTGCTGAAATCTCACTTTCCAGTTTCCTAACAATAGTTCATTTATTTGGAAACGGATCTTGAATTTTGTGGCAGTTCTCCATTGAGGGCGGAACCGATTCTCAGTTTTGTGACGGCACTTTGTTTAGTGCGGAACCGATTCTCAGTTTTGTGACGGCACCCTGTTTAGTGCGGAACCGATTCTCAGTTTTGTGACGGCACCCTGTTTAGTGCGGAACCGATTCTCAGTTTTGTGACGGCACTCTGTTTAGTGCGGAACCGATTCTCAGTTTTGTGACGGCACCCTGTTTAGTGCGGAACCGATTCTCAGTTTTGTGACAGCACCCTGTTTAGTGCGGAACCGATTCTTAGTTTTGTGACGTCACCCTGTTTAGTGCGGAACCGATTCTCAGTTTTGTGACGGCACCCTGTTTAGTGCGGAACCGATTCTCAGTTTTTGTGACGGCACTCTGTATAGTGCGGAACCGTTTCTCAAGTTTTTCAAGGTGGAAAATGATGGAGTTTAAATTTACACACGTCACGAAGTCAGTGAAGCGCATGACACCGAAGTGCATCAAAATTCCACCCGTTGGATACGATAGTTATCTTCACACTTGGGTGTGTGTGTTGCTTTCTGAATATCCATCAGTTGCTGCAGATGGTCCGGTATATGTGTACTGAAAGTAAAAAGAGGGAGTCAGGACACCAGATCCGCATAGCATTATCAGATATAGATACTTAATGACGGTCATTTTTAAACCAAATATTGATACTTAATTGTCTACCGTATACACACAGCATCAAACCCACAATTGCGTTATATACGAATTAATAATTGGCACGCTGCGGACACAGTATCAGAAGGGTGATAACCCAATAATGCCAATACAGAACGTATTCCCGTCGAAATAACGGATATATCTTTACAATTTACAACACCACAAATGAGAAACTTTGGCCGTATATATATTAAGTATATATAAGTGGTAAAAATGAGAGGATTTGTAGGAGAGGGCTGACAACCCTTTCAAATGTTCCCCGGGTATGATCCCAAACTCCAAACTTGCGGTAGAAAATGACCGTAATTACGTATTGATATCCGACTATGCTATGCGGATCGGGTGGTCAGGAAGCTGTGGTCAGATCAATTCAATTCAGTTCAAATTGGACTTATTTAATTTTTTTTTTAAATATTCCCATAGTGAACTTAACCCGTTATTATGTTCAAGTGTGCGGGGTACAATGATAACATATTACCACGATAACTCATCATCATCATCAATCATCATCATCATCAATGTTTGGGGAGTAAGTCTCCATGACTTTTACCCCTTTCACATAATAACATACATGTATAGTATAACGTAAACGAATTAATTCAGTTTTAAAGTTATCCTTGACGTTTAGTCATACAGATACCGCTCGTTATAACATCCATTACCCTGCAGGGAGCCCCACACATATATAGAAGCACCTAGAAGAGTGTCGTCTGCTCATGTTTGTCTGGGGCTCTGTATGGGTGAAATTATAAAATTGTTAAAGAATACAAGAACAAATTATTAAAATTGTAAAAAATTGTTAGGCCAATGCATTCTCTTATATATGCGAGGCGACCTATGGTCGACTCGCATATATAAGAGAATGCATTGGCACAGGGTAAATGATCTAGTATCTCTAACAATAATATCTCTAACGATATTCACGTGTTTATCAACCTATTTGGATCACCGGAACCGGGCCATTATCACGGTGGGGAATCACGTGGTTTTGAGTTTGGCGAGTACAACGCATCCAAAATGTGCAAACGCACAAAAACATAACATTTGAGGAACTGACACAAAACATAGCTGAAACTGTTACGAGAACATGCATGTTTATTTTTAAAACAAGTTCATACCTTATTTATTCGGAAATACTCAGTAGTTTTCTATAACATTCTGACAAAAGTTGCCAGTCGGAGGTTCGTAGAATACACAAGTCCACACAGCAGGAGAATTCTTCGACTGACAACTTTGGTCAGAATGTTAGAGCAAACAACTGTGAGTTTGGACACAAATAAGGTATCAGCTTATTTGAAATCTAGTATAGCATATATGCTCGTAGCTGCCAAAAATACTATGTAATATATCATTATCCTAGTTTATCTTTTCCCTCGTTTCTGGTCGCGTTTACAATCGCCTCGGCCATTTTGAATGCGTGATACTCATAAACTCGAAACCATGTGATTCCCAATGCACCGTCTATTTTGATCACCGAAACCGGGCCGTGATATAAAAACGAGTATAATATGAGGTTTCAGACAGGAACATCTTGTAAGCCACGTAGCACTGTTTAACCCTGTCTTTACTAGATACTCATCGACGAGTAGTTCCCTTTAAACAAATTCAGATAATAAGTTCAACAAACTGCCATATTCCGATTGTTGAACTTATTATCTGAACAATTCCCACCAATTAATTCTTTCGTGACGGGAGCAAGCCTTTAAATAGGATGTCTGTCATTTCTGAGGTGTAAGCAGAATGAGGTTCCCAGAGGGTGAATTTGGTGATGCTAGCCCGCTATGCGGGTAGCATCAAAAAATTCACCCTCTGGGGACCTCATTCTGCAAATGACAGACACCCTATTTCAAGGCTTGGACGGGAGCTGCGCTGATGTAGCATTAAAGATCACATGCCAGTGCTTTCTCTTATGTATGCGAGTCTCCCATAGGGAGGTATATATTGTTAGGCCAATGTTTTCTCTTATATATACATGCGAGGCCCCGGTGGTAGACTCGCATATATAAAAACATGCACTGGCACAGGATCTTTTATTATGCACTATTGCAACTCCCGTCATGATAGGGTTAAATACTGCCTCCGTTTGAGGGGCTTACCGTGAATGGATATTTTCTGTACGTGGGTTGTCCATCAACTTGTGGAGTCTCGTTTTCATCCTTCGTCCGCCTACCTCTAAATGACAGTCTCGCTTTCGATTTCAATGCTTTACCAAACGTTATCTGTTTGAAAGAACAAAGTATCGTCATAACAATGATCGCGTGCGATAATTATGTTAGTTTATCTCAGCCCTTTCTGTATCTGTCATTTGCAGAATGAGGTCCCCAGAGGGTGAATTTAGTGATGCTACCCCGCATAGCGGGATAGCATCACCAAATTCACCCTCTGGGGACCTCATTCTGCTTACACCTCATCAGAATGAGGTTCCCAGAGGGTGAATTTAGTGATGCTAGCCCGCTATGCGGGACCTCACTGGGGACTTCATTTCTGCAAATGACAGACTAAAGCATAATTGGTGAGTAGTTATCCCATAGGAAATATTCTGTGTCTCGTGATTATTTTGTACTTTTGCATTATTTTCAAATTGTCCATTGTAAATATATTTTAGTTTGAATTCTGTTGCAATCTGGGAGCCATAACGGGGGGAATCTTTCTATGATTTCAGCTGTTTTCTAATTCTCTATGGGCATCTTATGAGACACATAAATACAAATTTAGGCCACAGAGCGAACACAGTTTAAAGGTACTCAATCCGAATAGACGCTCCTAAATTACTATTTCTTTGGCTTTGGGGGTAAAAAATATTTGATTCGAGTCGAGGAACCCATCCATCAAAGCTCAGAGTGATTAGATATCGATTTTTGAAATCTATTAATTTTCGGAGATGTGGGCCACAAGTTGGCAGAACCACGTGCTCAAAACGGACAAATTGCGGGTGTAAGATGGATAACTCTAAAATCAAGTAGTTATTATTGTTAACAGTACCCACTTGATTTTAGAGTTATCCATCTTACACCCGCAGTTTGTCCGTTTTGAGCACGTGGTTCTGTCAACTTGTGGCCCACATCTCCGAAAATTGATAGCTTTCAAAAATCGATATCTAATTACTCTGAGCTTTGATGGGTGGGTTCCTCGACTCGAATCAAATATTTTTTATCCCCAAAGCCAAAGAAATAGTAATTTAGGAGCGTCTAATCGGACTGAGTACCTTTAAGGACATAATCTCAGAATAATCTCCCACATTGAGGAGCTGGGAAACGACCGTGAACTTATTAATATATGGTGTATTTGTGAGTTTTGTTGACAATCCAAAACGGTAGTCATAACAACGGATGGGGGAAAAAACGACAACGAACAGAAAGAACACAAATTCTAATGACGTAGTACCCTATTGGTATAATAATTATCTGTCGTCGTTCCTTATGTGAAGGGTGTTTATTGTTATGTTGTTCTTGCGACACAAAATATAAATAGCGCATATAAGCGAAGTTTCGTTTTCCGATAAACTGAATGTCAGAATACTAGATCTCTCCACCTCTGCATGCCGCGGGGAAATACCATCATCATCTTGGTTCTACACACTACGTCTTTCAGTAAGTAATATGCACATACCTTGGAATTTTTTGAGTCGATTTTTGATTTGTATACTATCTCCATGACAGCCGTTATAATAGCGAGCAACAATCCGCCAATCAGGATGTAGAAAATACCAGCAACGTTCTCCAGCGTAAGGGCACTTTGCGACTCACCCTGCGTAAAGAATAAACAAGAGATAGCTGAATTAACCCTTTACCCGACAAAACGGCCAAAAACGCCCAAATAAAGCTTCAACAGCCTAAAATATCTTCGGTCTGTCTCAATAACACCATACAAATATGGATATCATTGGAACCGGTTTATTGACCACATTGTGATGGTTACAGTTATGCCCTGTGCCAATGCATTCTCTTATATATGCGAGTCGACCATAGGTCGCCTCGCATATATAAGATAATGCATTGGCCTTTAACACTTTTTACCATTCTTTAACAATTTTATAATTTTTTTCTTACATTTTTTAACAATTTTTACAATATTTTTCTACATTCTTTGACAATTTTATCATTTTTAATATGTGTTAAGCCAATGCATTCTCTTATATATGCGAGGTGACCTATGGTCGACTCGCATATATAAGAGAATGCATTGGCACAGGGCCGTTCTGTTGGGTAAAGGGCTAAGGTCACACCGTCCGACGGCCTTGTCTGTTGTGTACCAAACGGCCGAAAATCAATGGCTGTCGTGTATCATGTATCACGACAAGACCACCTGGGGTTGTTACCTGGCGATCAGATGTCCGAGGTGTAACTCGCAAATGTTTACTGGGTCACAAATTAGCTTGGTACAGGGGCATGCTCTTGTTACTACCCACCTCCCCATATAACTTCAGAACGTTAATGTGTCCATTAAACGCACAAATTGCCGGAAGTCAGATCAGACAAAGCATTTACGTGCAATGAATTGGTAAATGATAACTCAAATCCCAGCAAGTTCCATGGGCGATTTAATAACTGGAGAAAAACGCCTACGTGATTTAGTCGCTTCCACCAACCTGAATTATATCTCAATGAGAGGGTTGCGGTCATTATGTACTCTGGCAATGTCGTACTCTATACCAAGTTATAGGTAAATTGTGTGCTGAATGTACCACGAGTCAACAATTTTCATAGATTAAGTAAAGTTACCGATGTTTACACATAACATACCTTATATATATACATTGTACCTTGGTGTACACATTTGTTTTGAAGGTAATACAAATCTAAGGTGGAAACATGGTCTTGGTGTATAAATAAAAGTAGAGTGTATGCAATGACTCAGGGTGTTACGAATTGACTCAGCTCAGAAATGTTTTGAGGATACGAAATGACTCACTCACTATGGTCAATATCAATATATTGTAATATTGTGATTACCAACGAACTTCACATGCGGCTGAAGGTCCGACGGGCGAATTCGACAGCGTCTACCACACGGATGAGGGCGTCGAAACACCGATGATAGGGAAACTTAAACATTTGCATCACATGTAAAGGTTCCAATTCAACAGTGAAAACCTGAGTGTGGTTTGATTGTTGTTTTCAGAATAAAATCCCTTGAGATTTGGACGTACCTCGTTCCTTAACCATTATATGACTGCAGCTTCCTGAAATTTTGCGACCTGTGCCAATGCATTCTCTTATATATGCGAGTCTCTGATATGGAGCATCGCATACATACGAGAATACATTGGCCTAATAATATTTTCCTTGACTTTGTCAGCCAGTGTCTCCCTATGGGAGAATCGCATATATAACATTTGGCACAGGACCTTTAATGCTACACCAGCACAGCTCCCGTCATGAAAGCTTTGATGCCTTTTTGCAAATGGCGGTGTAAGCGATGTGTGTATTTGGTAGCTTCCGTACATTACGATACGGAGAGTGACAGAGATGGCGGAAATGGATCTAACCCGTCAAGGCTGTTCGGGTAAAAATTGTCTTCGCTTCAAATACTTCTGATTGAAGAGATTTGGTATCATCCTAGACTGAAAAATATAATACAATCAAAACCCGAGGCCTGAAGTGCGACAATAAATTTCACGTGTTGACGCCGACAACGCATTAAACGCGCATGACTTTTATCGATTGTACCTCGTTTTCTTGCTTTGGACATTCGCCTTTTGATATCCACCAATATTTATAGTTCTCATCCAATTCTCCAGATTCTCTTAAAGTGAGAACGGCTAACGTCAGCCTGTCTCTGAAATAAAAATCACAGGACGAACTTTAAATGTTTGACATTGAATAGGATATATATAAACTCGAGCGTATTGGGAACTGTAATACGTAAAGTCCGCACCGTCTCAGTCATAACATATAACATAGCTTACAAGAAAACCATAGTCAGAAATGGTAACGCCCCCAAGATCATATTATTAGCCATAAATATAAATTATAATATAAAATATATTGGTTACATTAATGCACCGCCTCAGAATTCCGTTAAAACAACTAATCCTTCAAATTATTACAAAAAAACTACGGCTTATTACTGCAGGTTTTTCATTCACCGAACCAGAAAGCTTCTAAATGCGGATCAAAAATTGTGTTCTCGCCATAAAATCTTCAAGTGTGCACGGCCCAGCCATTGTTCATACCTAAACATCGAACGCAATTAACGCGGTCATAATAGTTACACACTGCAACTATAAGACATCCAGCGAATACACACCCCACGAAAACCCGAGAGATATTCCATCGCTATAGCTCAATTTGACACGGCCAGTTTAGACTTCCTACAATATCCTAGAAAATAAAGCTTCTCAAATCATCGGCATAGTCAGTAGAACTTTCACGAACTTGGACATTCCAACTACAGCTTTTACCGGACTCGGGGTCGCAGTACAACTTTAACGCGTCCCAAAATAACCGGAAAAAAACAATTATCTATTTATAAAATCCCAATGGGACCACAGATTAGAAAAAATTGTAGAACAGTATACACCGGTGGCGTTAATAAACTTGATATGCAATGTCTTTCATTTTTCGCCGGAAGGGTCAGAAATGATATCCCACAAACGCGATATTTTACCGGCGCGCCTATCTGCCGATATGCGGCGTCAAACTGTTCAGTGTTTTGAGATAGATTTGCCGTTTGAGCGAAAAGTCACGACTTCCATTGTATCTCCCCATATTTTGTGCATGACGTCCCGTATTGAGGTGAAATCGTTTGGTGTTTATTTCTCACAACACATAACAATTAGCATATAAATGATAACAAGAGTCAGACGATAAGTTAGCTGTTTGATCTTATATTGGTGAGACTATATTCGAATTCCATGATTTATCGATGCTGATAATCTCGGAGGGCAGCCTGCCGAGGTAGGCTTATTCATTGTAAATCTGCATGTTTTTCAAACTACATGATAGAGTTATCTCCCGCACCACTCTCGATCGAACACCGCTACAGGTCGATAAGTTCAATTGTTGAACGGTTTTTATTACTAACTCAGTGATAGTCTTACTACCCTTATCAGGTTCAGATCTAACACGAGTTATAACAGCCACCGGGATGACCTCAAACGACAATTTGACAAATAATTGATAACAAAAATAATAGCGTGTACGTTAGTAGACGCTAGGATTTAGCTTATATATATATTTCCATCGCAATACTACTTTTATTGCAATTCTCAAAGTCTAAAAATACGGCGAAGATCCAGCTACATGGAATAGTGCCAGACCTCTGGCAGTGTTCTACACATGTACTTATGGAGGAGGCGCGATGTGTGCGCGTTCTGTTGCCATTCGAAGTATTTAGTCACTGTATATATGTATTGAAATGATTGGGAATTTAAACTATTGTAACATATCGTTTTATTACACGCTTGTTTCTAGAAGTACAGTGATATTGCTGTTCCATATTTAAAAATCCGTATAGAGAGTAGGTTCCATACGCATTTCGTTGACACAAAAAGACGTTCCCATGAACCATGAAACCGGAACTATAAAATAAAAGTATCATCACGCATGACAAAACAATCCACGCATGTGCCTAAATAAACCTTGTAAGCCTGTATTTTTTAACCCTTTACCCAACAAACTGGCCAAAACCGGCCAAATAAAGCTTCAACAGCCTAAAATATCTTCGGTCTGTCTCAATAGAACCATACAAATATGGATATCATTGGAACCGGCTCCTTGACCACATTGTGATAGTTACAGTTATGCCCTGTGCCAATGCATTCTCTTATATATGCGAGTCGACCATATGTCGCCTCGCATATATAAGAGAATGCATTGGCCTAAAAAAAATCTTTTTTTAACACTTTTTACCATTTTTTCTAACATTCTTTAACAATTTTATAATTTTTAATGTGTTAAGCCAATGCATTCTCTTATATATGCGAGGCGACCTATGGTCGACTCGCATATATAAGAGAATGCATTGGCACAGGGCCCTTCTGTTGGGTAAAGGGGGATGGATTCTACGACTGTGGCGAGTAATAAACTCAGAACGACACGTGTGCTAATGAGAGAGAGATATGTTTATTCCTCCAAATATGGAGACCATTATGGTACAATATATGGCAATTATGTGGCAATTATGTGACTTCTGTATCTTACCTTATATTTGAGCTGATAGGTGTGGCTTACCTTAGATTTGAGTCGATGGGAGTGGCTTACCTTATATTTGAGCCGATGGTGTGCTTACCTTAGATTTGAGCCGATAGGCGTGGCTTACCTTAGATTTGAGCCGATTGGTGTGGCAATACCGTAGCCTTTGGAGTCGAGGTTACTCCCGACTTTCATTGAGCGGCATGGCTTTCTGTTGTTGTAGTATTCGTTGCTGGATGACTCAATGAGGAACGCATATTTCTCTTTTGGGTTTATGACCTTCTTATAACCAACCAGGTTAGAAACGACGAAGACATCAGATGCCGACTGCATGTATGCATTCATTCGCTCGTATAACGCAAACTCAGAACTCTGAAAGGTGGGTTTGCACAATATTTAACCCTTTACCCAACAGAAGGGCCCTGTGCCAATGCATTCTCTTATATATGCGAGTCGACCATAGGTCGCCTCGCATATATAAGAGAATGCATTGGCTTAACACATTAAAAATTATAAAATTGCTAAAGAATGTAAGAAAAAATGGTAAAAAGTGTTAAAAAAAGATTTTTGTTTAGGCCAATGCATTCTCTTATATATGCGAGGCGACCTATGGTCGACTCGCATATATAAGAGAATGCATTGGCACAGGGCATAACTGTAACCATCACAATGTGGTCAATGAGCCGGTTCCAATGATATCCATATTTGTATGGTTTTATTGAGACAGACCCAAGATATTTTAGGCTGTTGAAGCTTTATTTGGCCGGTTTTGGCCGGTTTGTTGGGTAAAGGGTTAATTAGCATATTACATGGTTCATTTTATGGATTTTATTTATTATTTAGTTTCCACGAAAATCATTCAACTGCACGTAGAAACCACCTACACATAGAAAGCAACCGAAAACAGGTCCGGGATACAGGAATCAGGTGTTTATCGACTGTCAAACAACGCCATCGTTGGGTTGCTTATATGTTTTGCTAATACGCCATGCACCGCGCATGCCTATCCACTGTGACCCACAAGATATTACATGTACATCAGACAAACTTGCATGAACAAATTAAAAAAATTAACACAATGGAGTGTGGTGAAAATTAACACAATGGAGTGTGGTGAATAGACATCTTATATATCCCTTAACAATTGAAGCGGTAGATTTGTTCTGTCGGTATAATATTAGACACATGGGCGAGGGACATTGGACAACCGGGGGGGGGGGGCGAAGACATTCTAATCACGTCTCTGTTAGCATTGGAGATTATTTTTGAACATTTCTGAAAACAAACTTTACTCGCAAAAACACATGTTCGTATCAATGTATCATACCTCGAAAAACTTTCTCGTGCTTCCAGATCTAACGGTGCCATACGAGATCTCCGTTTGTTTGGACAGCTCCTCTGCCGAGCTGATCGGTGCGTTCATCCGTTCCACGGTGAGAAAGGCGGCCAGATTGGCGGTATATGAAGAGATGATGATCAGCGTGAAGAACCACCAAACGCTTCCTACTATCCTACCGGACACAGACCTGTGGACAAAAAGTGGGGCACATTACAAGTGATTTATCTAAAGAAATAATATTAACGATGATGTGTCTTTTTCCTTTATTGACTCAGATGCACCATAGGAATAATGAACACCTAATGCGCATACGTTTGACCATTAATAAATGGACAATCCGTACCTAAATTTTCATTAATTAATGGTCAATCTTGCAACACGTGGCACGTGAGCTTGGGATTGACCACTAAATCACGACATATATAGATAATCCTGCATGTCAGCTTCATATTTAATCGGAAGGGTAATATGTCTATAAAGAATGTACCTTTACTAAATAACGGAGATTTGTATGAGAAATTGCAACACCACAATAGATCAACTCTGGTGAAATATAAGTCAAATTCTTCTATTGGGTGGGTGGGCTTGGGGAGGCTTGGGTCAAAAACACTTCTTCAAATATCTCCGTTATTTCGTCAAAAACACTTCTTCAAATATCTCCGTTATTTACTTAATACAAATTAAATTAAATGATTAGCGTTAATGGTTCTTTCTAAATGGACAATCGACCACGCGTGCCACGCGTGGTTGCGATTGACCATATATTAATGGCCTTTTTTGGTTCCGATTGTTCATTTATAAATGGCCAATCCTTAAATAATTGCCTGATAATGAGTCACCACGCGCCTGTCATTCGTTTGGAAATAACTCTTTTCTGGGACAGGTAATGTTAATATTTTAGAGTATCTCAACATTTAGATTGAAAATCGATTTAATTCACCTCTAAATTAAATATTTGTAACATCATTGTGTTTTCTGCTTTTGAGAATAAGAATACGCACTTGTTTTCAACTGAAGATATGGAGCGCTTTTAATTATCTAAATGAATTTTCGTTGCAGTCTATAGTCCTACAAACTTATTGGAAGCATATTCGATATCGCCAGCCCGATTGAACATCAGACCAGTCGGCTAACAAGGAGACTAACACAGAGTACGCGTCTGAGATGCTGTGGTCGGCTTGTGACATAAGGAAATGTGTGCTTGAGTAAAAACACAAGCCGCATTAGGCATAACGATTGTTAGGTTTAGTACTCTTTCTTAGTCATAATGGACAGAAAGAAAACAAGCTAAGAGGCACAACTCTTGAAGACTCTTTTTTTTAGTTCCCATATATTTGTGATCAGAAGACATGACAAGTTTTCTGTCAAATTCAAATAACATTTATTGGAGTTATTGCTCTTACATGGTGTTCAATTGACAGTAATAAATAAAAAGAGGCCAGCACTGGTTTTGAAATCATCCAATATACTCATGCGTAGAAGCCACACGCCAAATTTGTTCATCATAGGATGTCATCGTGTTACGGTTATTGCGTTGACGTCACAAAGCGGAATCAATGGCGGAGATATAAATCGTGGTATTTGAACTTGTCAAAGGTATGCGTAAAGGTCGTGTGCCATATTTGGTTAACAACAGACGTTTGTTATTGGGCTTATACGTCGCGAAACGAGACTGCGACGCCCGCCATCAATCATCACTCCATAGCTGAAAAAAACAAAGCAGCATCGTTCTGGATTATCAATCTGGAACACATGGTTTTCTAGATATCTCGATCATTGGTTGTCGGATTGCAAATAAATTTAGCATCGATGTTTATTTCTATCTGCTATATATATGTGATGGAGTTAACGTCTGATGTTACTGACTGTCTTTTTAACCCTTTGGACCCTGACACCCACAGCGATCGACATCCTGAACCGTGGATCCCCGTGGTATTTTAATGTATGACATCTCCTCTTAAAGTTGTTTTTTTTTTGTATAAAACGTGGTCGCCGGCAGCCATCTTGTACACTAACCTTGGAGAGACGTCACAACCTTGTTGCATAAATGCTCCTAATGAGAACCACAGGCTGTTTGATATGGAGAAGTCATTCACTAATTCAGAGTCTTCGTTTATCTTCCATTCGCTGTGACTAAATCGGCTAACAAGAAATAGCACCACACTAACGCCAATATAGGCGAAAACTATGCACATCCAGATCTCATATGAAAGTGGGTCCATGAAGGAGAAAAAGTTCTGCGCCTTGGCCGCCGGTTTTGCGATCATAATGCTTATTCCCAAACTCATAAATGGCTTCGTGAAATCAATGCTTTGTTCCCGATCGGCGTTGATTGTCAGGTCTGCTATCGCCAAATCTGCTCTCTGAAATATATGAAATTAAAAGGCCATGGCTCTTTTGAACTTCGAAATATATCTAAGTTTTTCGGAATTATGAAAATATAGGTAGAAAAATGCAAGAACTGTCGATCTACAAGTTTTATACGCAAAAGTAAAACTTGCGAAAGTCAAAGAAATTGTATTAAAGGCCCACTTAATTTTCATGTCACTGATTATTTTGTATAGTGTCTTGATATACGGTTTTATTACCGTTTTAATAACAATCTATGCCATGAAATATGATTAAAATACTATAATTCATCACCATTTGATATGTCTGTGTCTCAGCAGATACCCATAGAGAAATAGAAAACAGCTGAAATCATAGAAAGATCACACATTATGGCCCCCCAGAATTCAAACTAAAAATGTATTTGCAATGGAAGGGGAATAACTCCATCTTTAAGATATAGAGTCATTCCCCTCCATTGAAAATAATACAGTTTGCACTACAAAACAGACCCAAACTTAAGCACAAAAACACGTCGGTATCTCAACAAAAAACAACATGCTCACAGTTTAATACACCGGACAAGTTGATAATACAATGTCTAGGAGCTTCCTCGTTCAAATGTTATGGCATATATTTCATATATGTGATCTAGGAGTTCGAAAAGTAAGCGGGCCTTTAATTCCCATGCATGAACTATTTTCGTTTAAATTCGCATCAAAACGTACTCACATAGACGTGATTGTCTATTCGAGCTCTTGAGATGGTTATTTAGCACTGTATGTGCGCATCAAGTTTCCCATGCTTCCACTCAGTATTCATTCTTCGCATGTCATATACCTATATGCTACTGAATAATGTTGTTGACAATAGTGCATTGTTCATAACATAAACTGTCCACATAATTATATTCCACCATAGTACACATTTCATGGTAAATAATTAAATCTATAATCCTGATCCATAATGATATGCACATGATAATAAAGTATTATAAGTCACTTATTGTGGGGGTAGCAGGATAAGATAAGAACAATTAAATTTATTTCAATTCGGATGTAAAATAAATACACGTTCTAAACAGATGTTGATTAAGAGCATTAAATAAGTTTCATACCCCATTTATAAGCTCCCCAATCATTCCATTCCAAACTCCGTTGTCGTCTTTTTTCCCGTAGTTATTGTCCGGAACAACTTGAACTCCGTATGTAAACCACACTTTCTTCGCAACGCTCTCCGCTAGCTGTGAACAGTATCCCTCGAAACGATGACTGCCAATGAGCGGCCGACCATCATACATCCCAAACACCTTATCGTCCACCATTGTAGTCCTCTTCATCCAATATGGCGATGTCTGCAATAGGTTGCAAAATAACACAATCAACCAAGTCAACCTTATTGTTACCAGTGGGAACAGCCATAAGTTATTTTGTTTTGCTTGGAACGTAAATTATCACGCCCTGGTGTATACAAAGTATCTAAACATTTTCCTCAATATATTGGACTCATTCTGCACTTTTTCATTTATATATATGTCGTCTGCTTTTGTCATCTTAAAATCCTACCGAATGAATATGGGTCATTCCAATGTAGGCTTGTATAACTTAATGGGAGAATCCATTTAGTAAAGAAAGGTTTAAATGACAATTGCTAATTTCAACCAACGATTTGGAAAGATGTATAAGATATGTCGATAAATACCCGGAATGCTGATATACAGAAGTTACTTACTCTTAAAACATTGTCAAATCAATAACATTTTCCAATTTTGCGCACATAAATTTGGTCAAACGCTCTTTATGTTTACCATATAGGCATAATGAGCAGACTAACGAGGCGGGCTCTTTGTTGTTTGATGCTACATTCTACGACTCTAATAAGTTTCAAATGGCATATAAAGTCCGTAAGAAAGATTTTCATGTCGACCTATTTTGAACACCTCAACCAGACGGGAATATAACAAAGGCGAGCGCTGCTAGTCACAATTAAAAGCTTCAAACCACTGAGTGCCTTCACGCCATAAAGGAACTCACCAGAATCATTGAAATAATCATAGTTTTATTCTCCACCGTTGTACTGCTCTTGTCGGTGACCAGCTTCACTGGAACCTGCTTCCAATCGAGTCCTTCCTCTTTAGTCCAGGATGCAACCTTAATAAGTGAGAAAAGACACGTGACCAATATGTCCATTTTCATTCGCTATAACAGATGACAGTATTAATTTAATACTACACCAATGCATCGTTGTCTGGATGAGCAAAGCAAAAAAAAGTTTCGCTAACATGCACGAACGAGGAAGGACATGTGTCTTAACTTGTCCATTTCCAGTTGTCCATGTTAAAGGCAGTATTAGTATGCAATTCAATACAACGTCAACCAAAGAGAATAGATCGTCAAGATGAACAAAGATGTTCGGAATATATTCGGAAATTTCCCTAACATTTCCAAAGAAATTGCTTTCTGGGACTGTTGAATGGTTCCGTTCTCTTTATTTTCTATGATTGTTATTTTGAATGGAAATGGTAGGTTAGTGCTCGCGTTTGAGTCATATAATACATTGACAAACACAAATACAAATCTGATAGATTGGGTCAATCATATACGGGTATCATCGACAGCGTGTGTCGTTAACGCTATAGCGAAGATACCTTGAGCGTTCAGCCGCTACCACATAAACTACCTGGTTTATAAAATAAACCCACTCGGTGAATACGACCCCTGACGTTTCCCGTAGATAGTAGATAATTTGTACATAACGTTGGCTCTTCGGAGCAGAACTTACCTTCATAACGCCTCTGATATTCCGTTCGATGATGTCGATCTTGAAATGTTTTCGATTTCCATACGAGTCGAATGATATGTTACCACTTAGTCCCATCACAGCAGTCTGATTTAGAAAAAAAGAGCTTTAATTAAATCATGATTGTGGTCTGTGAAAACGTTGTCTGATATATGAGTCCTCATATAATCATGTTCATGCTGACCGGCACACTAAAGTGACGCGTAATAATCGATCCGATGGGTGATCAAATGTTTATCCACCTAATACCCACACGCTTGACTACCAAAAGATAACTAATTGGGGTTCACGATTACATGGCGATTGCTATATAATCGCGAGCAGGTGATATGCTTGGTTTCGATTGAGTATCATATTTAATTCTGAAGGGCGATAACTCTATATAGAATATATTTTGACGAAATCACGGAGATTTGTTTGAAAGAAATTGCAAAACCACAATTGATCAACTCTGGTGAAATATAAGTCAAATTCCTCTTTCGGTGGGTGGGCTTGTTGGAGGTTATGGGAACGCTCTTTAAATATTTCCGTTATTCGGTTAAAAACACTTCTTCAAATATCTCCGTTAGTTCGTTAATAATACTCGCTATGTAATAGTGTATTTAGTTATTTCCTATATCTATATTTCGCTCTATATCGCCATTTCGCTGCACTTTTTAATCCTGCTGTTTCGCTGTATTCCCTATTTCGCCTTTTCGTTGTATTTCATATTTCGATAATTCGCTATATTTAACATATTATGGGATATGGGATTATATGATATCCTATATTGTGATATTCAATCGAACATCCCGTGCCACGTGTTACTGAGATTGACTATCATTAGATACCACATCGCGAACCCCGAGTACATATTGTTTGCTCCTAGGTGTATCATAATAAGTAGTTATTTCATAAATTGTATAATCCTGTATTATCACAATAAGTAGTTATATAAAAAAAATTATATCCAAATCAGGGGGGGTAAAAAAAAAATTCCGGGGTGGGTGGGTGGTCAAAGCCAACAACAAGCAATTTTTTCCGCAACTAAAAAAAACATTCCTGCTTGTTTTTAGTGTTTTGGCAATGAGTTGGGCTTCAAACCCACTTTGAATGAGAGAAATAATGTAATTCTAACTGTAAACTGACTGCAGGCAGTTATCGTGTTGTATTTTGTTGTAAATTTTGAAATCCAAGATGGCCGCTGGCAGCCATGTTTTTTTGGCCGAATGACCTCAAAATGACTCATTCCTATTTACATGTCCATGTTAACATCCATGATAAATAGTATGCACAGAAATTCATATACAGCTGTTTACAGTGAATTTTCCCCCGCAAATCTCTGTTTTAGTGTTAAAAGGGGGGGTGGGTGTCAAAAAATGGTCGGAAAAAACTGCCGAAAACGGAAAACAATTTGGCGGTGGGGGTGGGTGGGTACAAAAAATGATCGAAAGGGAAAAAATGCCATACGTGCCTTAATTTTTTTTCCGACCCCCCCCCCCCCTTTCCAAATTGATAAAAAACCTTTTCAATACTACAGCACCATTGATTAGTAATTATCCAATAGGAAATGTTCATATAATAAGTTCAACATCAGGTCGTTTTTTAACTCATTAGCAAAACATTTCCCTCAAATATATATAGGGCTCTTTCTGTACTTTAGCTGTCATCTGCTTGTATCACATTTACATCCCTCCACATGAATAATAGACAATTCCGATGTACACGTCTTTTTAACTGACTGGGAGAACCCATTTAGCATAGAAACGGTTAAGCATGCAACGCCATTCTTATAAATGAAGTACACGCGCCTATTCTTTTTTTTGGCAAAATCGTTGCCGTTTGTCTTGGGTGAAACTTTGGACTGGATTTGTAAACAAGTTCCCCAAACCCACACACCCTTTCAAGTATTTGTTTTACCCTGTGCCAATGCATTCTCTTATATATGCGAGTCGACCATAGGTCGCCTCGCATATATAAGAGAATGCATGGGCCTAAAAAAAAATTATCATATTTTTTAAATAAATGTTTCTTACAATTTTTAGGACATAAAATAAAAAACATCCATTACCCTGCAGGGAGCCCCACACATATATAGAAGCATATAGAAGAGTGTCGTCTGCTCATGTTTGTCTGGGGCTCTGTATGGGTGAAATTATAAAATTGTTAAATAATACAAGAAAAAACTATTAAAATTGTAAAAAATTGTTAGGCCAATGCATTCTCTTATATATGCGAGGCGACCTATGGTCGACTCGCATATATAAGAGAACGCATTGGCACAGGGTAAAAAAAATCCCGACTTATGACTGGATTTGATATGGCGGGTCACATTTGTCTATAAATTTGTCTCTTTGCATGTGGTGTAAATCTTTAGATATGTCCCGTTATTTCGTAAAAGTGATATTTAACGAAATAACGGGCATCTTAGAGTTATCTCTCATTTTGAAAACATAAACATTGGGATACGAGAGGGCAAATGCCATACATTGCCTACCTATCTCTCTGTCGAGGTCTGAAGTTAAGTCTCCCGTACGGAAGATTACAGTTATTTCCCTTCCCTTGACGAAGACAGCCCAATGGAGAAGTTTCGATTTTCAAACGGAAATCTTTTTAACTTGCAACAGAAATATCCTTGGCGCGAAATCATCTCGCTGTATATACTATTGTAATTCAATTGAGTATTTGTCACTAAAAACAATCATTCTGATTGGCCGAGAGCGGCTAACTTTAGTTTTCGATTCACCGGCATCGGCCGCTTCAGCGTGCATCAAATCTGAATGTAGCACGGTAAAATTTAATCGGAGCAGTACGTTGTATATTTAAAACACTTCTTCGAATATGTCCGTTATTTCGTCAAAAACACTTCTCCAAATATCTCCGTTATTTCGTTTATAATTTTTTTTTCATATTTCTATATTTCGTTCTATATTTCGCTCTATTTCGCTATTTCGCTGTATTTTCCTATTTCGCTTTTTCGTTGTATTTCATATTTAGATAATTCGCTATATTTGACATATTATGGGATATGGGATTATATGATATCCAACATTCTAAGTGTACGTTCAGACGACCACGATTCAATCGTAAGTGGAGGAATCGGGCCCGATGATATCGTGGACAGTTTGTTCAGACGATTGCGATGTCGTCGTGCATTATGATATCGTAGGTTGTTCCTAAAGCATGTGATTGACTACCCTTTGGTCATTTCCAGCTACGATTTTTACGTACACACGACTGCGATTACGTCGCAAGTGGAGGTAACTAAGGATACGCCACGATTTCGCATCTAAAATCAAACAGCGCTTGATATTATTTTATGACCTACGATTTTGCCGTCAGCATGCGCAGTCCAACTATCGGTTACTTCCTACGACGGAAATATTTCCACTTACGATTGTATCGTGGTCGTCTGAACGTTCACTAATATTCAATCAAACATCACGTGTATCCCGTGGTCGCGATTATATGCCAATAGCCATCATATCGTGAACCCCGATTGACTATCTTTTGGTAGTCAAGCGTGTGCGTATTGGCTGACCATTGACGAAGTCCCGAAATATTGGTTATTCCACGTGGGAGTATGCATGAATTAGGTTTAGTTATAATCCATTTATACTCGAATTAAAATTCATATGGTCAGTTCTAAGCCACCACAGGTATCGGAATAATTTGGTTGTTTCATTTACATTTTTGAGTGTTGTCATGATGTCTACTCCGCCTCTAAAGTCGATCACAGAATCGTCGGTACACTGCTTCCCAGGCTGCTTCTTGTTGTTGGTCCGCGGGCTATATGATTTGTGTGGTTTATTATACATCCGATTCGGTTTCAAGTCTTTCAGTGCTTCTACCATAATGGTTACCGCGTCCACTGCCAATGCTGCTTCATACTGAAACATAAAAAAAATTGTGCGTTATAGGAACAGTATGCACCATTTGACCTAATGTTAAATAGGAAGTTTTATAGCATTGCATTATCATTCCAAATTTGAATCACGCGCCAAAATGACGAAATGAATGAGTGCGAAAGTTCGACCATAAGCATTTGATGACGGGGGCTGCGCATGCGCAACATTAAAGACCATGTGTCAATGCATTCTCTTATAGGTCGCAT
This sequence comes from Siphonodentalium dalli, assembly GCA_032622095.1. Lineage (NCBI taxonomy): Eukaryota > Metazoa > Mollusca > Scaphopoda > Gadilida > Siphonodentaliidae > Siphonodentalium > Siphonodentalium dalli. The sequence continues at coordinate 23,666,030 of CP136065.1, forward strand.
CGCATATATGTGACCCGCCATATCAAATCCAGTCGTAAGTCGGGATTTTGTTTACCCTGTGCCAATGCATTCTCGTATATATGCGCGTCGACCATAGGTCGCCTCGCATATATAGGAGAATGCATTGGCCTAACAATTTTTTAACATTTTTTTAAAATAAATGTTTCTTACAATTTTTAGGACATAAAATAAAAAACATCCATTACCCTGCAGGGAGCCCCACACATATATAGAAGCATATAGAAGAGTGTCGTCTGCTCATGTTTGTCTGGGGCTCTGTATCGGTGAAATTATAAAAATGTTAAAGAATACAAGAAAAAATTATTAAAATTGTAAAAATTTATTAGGCCAATGCATTCTCTTATATGTGCGAGGGGACCTATGGTCGACTCGCATATATAAGAGAATGCATTGGCACAGGATAAAAAATCCCGACTTACGACTGGATTTGATATGGCAGGTCACATATAAGCGAATGCTTGGACTAACAATTGTTTATAATTTTTTATCAATTTTTCTTACCTTCTTTAACAATTTTGTATCTTTTTTTTTCTTACATTCTTTAATAATTTTTATAATTTTTTCTAACATTTTATAACAATTGTTATCATTTTGTTTTTATATTGTTTAACAATTTTATATAATTTTTTCTTACATTCTTTATCAATTTTTATAAAATTTTTTATCATTATTATTTCTCATATTCTTTAACAATTTTTATCATTATTTCTTACATTCTTAAAAAAATTGTTATCATTGTTTTCATTTTTTCTTACATTTTTCAACAATTATAAAAAAAATTACAGCAAATTTGTTTGGCCAAAGCATTCTCTTATATAAGAGAATGCATTGGCATGCAAAGCTTGAAGTTTGAAATATGCAACGATTGTGGAAGAAGTTGAGTTTCACAAGTAAAAAGTGCAGGATACATGAACCAACCTTAATGGTGTCCCGACCTGCCCCAGGCCACAATTTCGAGTCGAAGGAACGCCACGACTCCAAAAATGTTTTGACGAGCTGGTTGTAGTATACAAGCTGCAGTCCCGTTATATTCATCGATCTGGCCTGTTTATGGAATGCAGAGAAATCCATTTCGTTTAAACCCTGAAACGAAAACACATACATAATGGTAAAAACAACAACTGATACAATATCGTAAATGTTACTGTTATGTGAGTTCCAACTTAATGTTCATGCGTGCTGACTTTGCACAAGCGAGAAACATAGATATATATGAAAATGGCGGGTTTAAAAAAATATACACAAAACGGGTAAGTTTCGTATAAATTAGGACTATATGACACGGTTATTTTATGGTGGCGAACATATTATCATCGTCAATTGAGGTGATTAAGTCGCCATGACGTATACCCCTTTACATATTATAATGAATTTAGGAGACTCGCATATATAAGTGAATGCATTGGCACGGGGTTTTCGCAAAATTTCAGGAAGCTCCAGTCATGGAAGGGTTAAACTACCTTATGGAACCCCTCACAGACGTGAGCAGACGACACTCAGCAATACAAGCTGCCACCTTTATGGGGCTCCCTACAGGAAGCTCCAGTCATGAAGGGTTAAGTAAATGGATGTTACTAACAACGTTTAATGTACTCCAAAATTGGCCGAATAAGTGACTTGATTAATGCCGACACTAGCTGTGTCCGTTTATTTGTACTGCAGCAGCAATAAACTCACAGTACAGTACTCACAATTATAATCATATAACCATCATATAACTAATATAAACTGACAGGACAGTACTCACAATTACCAGCATATAACTAATATAAACTGACATTTCGCATAGTTTCTGATGGAAAAATGCACAATAAATGACGGTTAATTTGGATTCCACATTGAGTTGACATGAACCGAATTGTCTTAACCATTTGAGTGCCAGGTTGATCTTTGTATCAACCCATATACCCTGTGCCAATGCATTATCTTATTATGCGAGTCGACCGTAGGTCGCCTCGCATATATAAGAGAATGCATTGGCCTCACAATTTTTTTTTTTTTAATTTTTTTTTACAATTTTTTACAATTTTGAAGATTTATTCTTATATTCTTTAACAGACTTATTTTTTAGTTTAGGGCCGATGAGATCGGCCCCTGGCACTCAAAGGGTTAAATTTCAGTTTATTTCTATAAGGCATTCTATTGAGCGTACTCACGAGTTCTGCGACGAATATGTGGATCTGATCTTTGTTAATCGTCGTGTCGTTCACCTGAAAACAATAAGGTTACATGATGTATTACTACCGAACTTAGTTACATGATGTATTACTACCGAACTTAGTTACATGATGTATTACTACCGAACTTAGTTACATGATGTATTACTACCGAACTTAACCCTGAAAACAATAAGGTAACATGATGTATTACTACCGAACTTAGCATGATGTATTACTACCGAACTTAGTTAAAACAATAAGGTTACATGATGTATTACTACCGAACTTAGTTAAAACAATAAGGTTACATGATGTATTACTACCGAACTTAGCCTCATTTACTACTACCGAACTTAGCCTGATGTATTACTACCGAACTTAACCTGATGTATTACTACCGAACTTAGCATGATGTATTACTACCGAACTTAGCCTGATGTATTACTACCGAACTTAGCCTGATGTATTACTACCGAACTTAGCCTCATGTATTACTACCGAACTTAGCCTCATGTATTACTACCGAACTTAGCCTCATTTATTACTACCGAACTAACAATAAGGTTACATGATGTATTACTACCGAACTTAGCCTCATTTATTACTACCGAACTTAGCATGATGTATTACTACCGAACTTAGCCTGATGTATTACTACCGAACTTAGCCTGATGTATTACTACCGAACTTAGCCTGATGTATTACTACCGAACTTAGCCTCATTTATTACTACCGAACTTAGCCTGATGTATTACTACCGAACTTAGCCTGATGTATTACTACCGAACTTAGCCTCATTTATTACTACCGAACTTAGCATGATGTATTACTACCGAACTTAGCCTGATGTATTACTACCGAACATAGCCTGATGTATTACTACCGAACTTAGCCTCATTTATTACTACCGAACTTAGCCTGATGTACTACTACCGAACTTAGCCTGATGTATTACTACCGAACTTAGCCCCATTTATTACTACCGAACTTAGCCTCATTTATTACTACCGAACTTAGCCTGATGTATTACTACCGAACTTAGCCTGATGTATTACTACCGAACTTAGCCTGATGTATTACTACCGAACTTAGCCTGATGTATTAATACCGAACTTAGCCTCATTTATTACTACCGAACTTAGCCTGATGTATTACTACCGAACTTAGCCTCATTTATTACTACCGAACTTAGCCTGATGTATTACTACCGAACTTAGCCTCATTTATTACCACCGAACTAAGCTGACTAATTTTTGGGAGTGTTGACCATCTCCGAAATAATCTAATATGAATAAGCACAAGCTTATCGGAAGCATTGGACGTGGCGGATATATCTCTTATCGGTAGCGCTGGACGTGGCGGATATATCTCTTCTCGATAGCGCTGGACGTGGCGGATATATCTCTTATCGGTAGCGTTGGACGTGGCGGATATATCTCTTATCGGTAGCGCTGGACGTGGCGGATATATCTCTTCTCGATAGCGCTGGACGTGGCGGATATATCTCTTCGCCAGAAAACAGAGTTAATCAATAATGTCGGATTTCCTAACCAGCGGCGTTGCTATGGTGATCATTGTTGGGAGGGTCTAGTTTACAATGTCCAACTTTACCCCCATCAGGAACGAAACCAAAATTCCAACTCTGGAAAACTTCGTTTGCGCTCCTTCAGTTTGGGCGTTTCCAAGCAATTCCAATTTCCAACTCAATCTACTTCCCAATATATAAAATTTGACTGACAGTCAGCTATGACAGGTGGAAAATATATGACTAGTGGTCTAAAACAAATTCATATTAAATGTTGCTTGGTAAATTATCAGACAAATGCAACCTAGTTTCGGTCTGAAATGTCCAACAGCTGTAGTTTCACGCAATGGCATCCAAATCTTAAAGAATCTTGAACCAAAAGTGTGGGTTGAGCCACACCGACCTTCCAGTGAACATCAGCAGCGGGTCGAGGAACATGGCGAGTGGGCTCCGAGGACATAGGATATCAAGACTTGTATGATCCAGGGTCAAAACAGCCAAAGTAGGTATTTACGATACAGATAGTGCAATGTGTCGGAATTAGAATGCACTTTCTTATTGAGAAACCACAGGTTTGACTTTTGAGCATCAATCGGAGATAGATATACATTGGTGCCTTGGAACTTGAATGCCCCAACTTTTTTTCCATATTATACGGAAGCAAGGCGCTCCTAGGATATCGTTTCACATATGCACTAAATTCGCATTTAAACTTCCATGTGAATGTAAATAATTTTGATTTTGTTGCATTCCATCGATTATGACTGCAAGTTTGTCTGACAGTTGTATGTGCCGAACGCGTTCGCATGTCGCGAATGTCATACCAACTTGCATCGATATTCCATGGAACGCAAGCGATTCAACATCTTTATATAAATTGGAATTATCTATATGTGACCCGCCATATCAAATCCAGTCGTAAGTCGGGAATTTTTTTACCCATGTGCCAATGCATTCTCTTATATATGCGAGTCGACCATATGTCGCCTCGCATATATAAGAGAATGCATTGGCCTAACAATTTTTTATCATTTTTTTTAAATAAATGTTTCTTACAATGTTTAGGACATAAAATAAAAAAACACCCATTACCCTGCAGGGAGCCCCACACATATATAGAAGGATATAGAAGAGTGTCGTCTGCTCATGTTTGTCTGGGGCTCTGTATGGGTGAAATTATAAAATTGTTAAAGAATACAAGAAAAAATTATTAAAATTGTAAAAAATTGTTAGGCCAATGCATTCTCTTATATATTCGAGGCGACCTATGGTCGACTCGCATATATAAGAGAATGCATTGGCACAGGGTAAAAAAAATCCCGACTTACGACTGGATTTGATATGGCGGGTCACATATGGTTGTTTTGATAATACATTTACAGAAGATGGGATTCTTAGAATGTTCAGTTTAACAAACGGCCTTATCTGGACATGCACCAAATGAAATACTCGTCAATGAGTATTTATTCTTCAAAAGGCAGCGGAATTTTTTCTAACAAGTACGTATGTTTCGGTTCAACACTCGGAGTCGTTATCGTAATGCAGGTTTAACATTAACTTCCATATATCAGTTTTTAGTTTTGTTTTAAGTTAGTTCGGTTTTATTCAATAAGATTTATATCTAAATTATTGTCAAAAATCAATCTATGTTTTCGTTTTCGGTCTATTCAATCAAAGTGTTTTCTATACTTGTTATAAATGTCAGTCTATAGTAATACATTCTTGGCACATTGTCTAAGTTATAACACGCCACGTAATTATCGCTTCAAGGTGCAATTTCGTTAATCAGATATGACACTGATTTCGGCTAAATGTCAATTTTTCGGCTTAAGTATAAATATTCGGCAATTTTCAAAATTCAATACACATAATATTACGTTATACTGAATGTGTCACCAAATGTATGTACATCTTTCAACCAGCTGGAATTTCGGTTTTTGTGAAATAAAAGTATGTAAAATTCCGCAAGGAGTTTACTAGCACCCAACTCACAGTACAAAATCGTTGTGCGAGCGTGAATGACATTATATATAACATGAAACCCCTATTATATCATTAAAAAAGCTTCTTTTAAGGATTTTGATTCGTTAAAAAGGCATAAAGCTCTAGTTTGATCAATTTGATTCAGAACTCGTCTGCGACTCGTCGTGAATCAGATGATCAAACTCGTTTAACCCTTTATCCAACAGAACGGCCCTGTGCCAATGCATTCTCTTATATATGCGAGTCGACCATAGGTCGCCTCGCATATATAAGAGAATGCATTGGCTTAACACATTAAAAATTATAAAATTTGTTAAAGAATGTAAGAAAAAATGGTAAAAAAAGATTTTTTTAAGGCCAATGCATTCTCTTATATATGCGAGGCGACCTATGGTCGACTCGCATATATAAGAGAATGCATTGGCACAGGGTATAACTGTAACCATCACAATGTGGTCAATGAGCCGGTTCCAATGATATCCATATTTGTATGGTTTTATTGAGACAGACCAAAGATAATTTAGGCTGTTGCAGCTTTATTTGGCCGTTTTTGGCCGGTTTGTTGGGTAAAGGGTTAATACATAGAGGATATCCTAACTTTTTCAGTGGATATGGGTTATATCTCACGAGTGATGACAAAGCATTGAATTTCCAAGAGTGGCTTTAGCCACGGGTGGAAATTCAAATGTTTTGTCATCACGAATGAGATTTAACCCATATCCACTGAAAAAGTGTGGATATTCTGTTTATTATATACTTTAGTTACTGGCCTATGGCCCCCCAATGAATGTCAACACATCAGAATTTTCAAGCTGATATCACTCACTAGTAGGATATCACTTATATCTCACTGCTAAAACCTTATAATTCATGGGAAAGTAAATAATAAATAAAGAATACCTACGAGTTTTGGTTGAATACCCGAATTATCTCATGAGTGGGTGCAAGGAAGTACAGAATTTCCACGAGCGGCTGCAAGCCGCGAGTGGAAATTCTGTACTTCCTTGCACCCACGAATGAGATAATCCGGGTATTCAACCAAAACCCGTAGGTTTTCTTTTTATTATATGCGCTATAAACCGCACCAAAACTGCTAATTTTGTCCTACAGTTCACTTCAAATTGTTAGAAAGCTTCGACATTTGCATTTTGTTTACATTCCATCAATTGATTTGCTCACCACCGAATGACAAATATCGAGCATAGCCGCCATAAGAAATAGTCCCCATTGTTTTATTCTGAAATGATGCGATAAAATTAATGTATACATAATTTAGTGATAAGAATATATTAAAACAAATGAGTTAACATTATAACAATTAAATAACAGTTTATGAACCGTGAAAATCAATAATTAAAACAATAGTCCGGCTGTTATTGATACGCTTTGAAACTTAATGTGATTCGCCGCTATAAACCGGAAGTAATCTCCGAAAAAGTAATACTATTGTGTTATCCATCGAGTCGGTCAGTGTTATCCATCGAGTCGGTCCAGGCGATGGATATAACGCTCTACGCCACGGCAATTTCCCACTATTTAATGGGGAAGCATATAATAAATAGAGAATACCTACGAGTTTTGGTTGAATACCCGAATTATCTCATGAGTGGGTGCAAGGAAGTACAGAATTTCCACGAGCGGCTGCAAGCCGCGAGTGGAAATTCTGTACTTCCTTGCACCCACGAATGAGATAATCCGGGTATTCAACCAAAACCCGTAGGTTTTCTTTTTATTATATGCGCTATAAACCGCACCAAAACTGCTAATTTTGTCCTACAGTTCACTTCAAATTGTTGGAAAGCTTCGACATTTGCATTTTGTTTACATTCCATCAATTGATTTGCTCACCACTGAATGACAAATATCGAGCATAGCCGCCATAAGAAATAGTCCCCATTGATTTATTCTGAAATGATGCGAGAAAATTAATGTATACATAATTTAGTGATAAGAATATATTAAAACAAATGAGTTAACATTATAACAATTAAATAACAGTTTATGAACCGTGAAAATCAATAATTAAAACAATAGTCCGGCTGTTATTGATACGCTTTGAAACTTAATGTGATTCGCCGCTATAAACCGGAAGTGATCTCCGAAAAAGTAATACTATTGTGTTATCCATCGAGTCGGTCAGTGTTATCCATCGAGTCGGTCCAGGCGATGGATATAACGCTCTACGCCACGGCAATTTCCCACGATTTAATGGGGAAGCATATAATAAAATATTATATCGCAACATAACTCGTTGGAGATCCTCTATATATTCATGCATCTGCAAAACTCACTATTTGTCTTATAATCCCTTCGGCGAAATCTATGGGCAGATCTAATAGGATTTTGATCGGTTGCTTTTTATCTTGAATGTGTATGTCTCGTATTGTGTCGATGCATTCGTCGGGATAACGTATCCGCTTCACGTCAAAATCCAGCAGATATTCGTTCGAATTGACGACTTGAAAGACTTGCTGGAGACGCAGAAGACCTGAAATATGAGATGAGAAACGACAGGGTCATACAGTAATGCCCTAAGTAATCGACCCCTTAACCACAGCATAATTATGGTAACTTTTCAGGATTTAGTCGGAAATATGGCTTGTTGCCTTTCATCGGAAAGCTCTCGGGGAAGGCTTTCCGATGAATGGCAACAAGCCATATTTCCGACTAAATCCTGAAAAGTTACCCATAATTCTGCTGTGGTTATGGAGTCGATTAATTAGGGCATTACTGTACCTTATTTGTTTGGAAATACTCAGTCATTTTCTATAACATTCTGACCTGAGTTGCCAGTCGGATGCGCATGGAATACACCAGTCCATACATCTTGGAGAATCCTTCGACTGACAACTTTGGTTAGAATGTTAGAGTAAACAGATGTGAATCTGTACATAAATGAGTAATCAGCTTGTTTGAAAAATAATATAGCATCTGCTCGTAGCTGTCAAAATACTATGTAATATGTCTTATCTTAGTTTATTACCTTTTTTCCTCGATCTAGTCGCGTTTTAGATCGCCTCGGCCATTTTTGAATGCCTGATGCTCATCAAATCGAAACCACGTGATTCCTAAACCGTAAAACCACAGGGTCATATATGCATTTAATTCAGATGGCAGCAATGGATAAACCGGAAAATTAAGCAGTGCTGTTTGATACTTTCTTCCACGGATGCACTTTTTTCTATAAAGTATTGATCATAATTTGGCTAATGGCGCAGTGTTACAAAGTAATATGAATTGAATTACCAAGACAGAAGTTTACTGGAGGGTTTAAATGATTTCATAAATCGATAAACTATCCTAATCTGCACGCTATCTCGGTGTTATTTATGAAGAGAGAGCCAAACCAATGACAGAACATCCTTTATTGATTATCATATTTCGCTTCAATGGAACCGTCATATCTCTTCCACCAATCGTGTCAATAAACCATTCTGTGTTGATGTTGTAGGTGTCAAAATAGAACACGCATTCAATTCATCATATTATTCAACGGGGTTCTGTGTATAATAGATTGTATTTGACACGCTTCCTCTACATAAATTACAAATGCACGATCAGATTCGACACAAAATAATCAAAATTCCCTCAGCCAATTGAAAAACAGTTGCAATCATCATCAATCGTGGGCACATGCATGTCGAAATTCCAGAAAGCATCATTAGTTCTACGTTGAAAGCGAGTACAGAAGATCTTAATTGAGAACGCTCGTTGTTATATTCTGAATTTTGGAAACGAATGCATAGACGCACTTAATGAGAGGCATCATGTATAGATCATTGACATACAGAGAGGAGAACATTGTTGTCCCCTTGGTAAAGGCATTATTACAACCGGTTTTTGGAATACGGGAACCTGTTACGATCAGACAAATTCATAACACATTCGAAAGCCATAGAATGTGTACAGCGAAGATCTAGTATTCCAAAGGTCCGGAACCAACCATATAGAGAAAGGCTGATTAACCTAAGTCTTATGTCGCTGAAGTATAGGAGACTCCGGGGTGGGGGGGGGGGTCTTATTGAAACATATAACATTTTCAGGGGTTCCTGCAATCTTGAACCTGACACGTTTATGTTCCAGAGGGTATACGATTCGAGAACGATGGGCCACACCCAAATAGATGCAACAATGACATCCGTTTGCACTTCTTTACTGAAAGAGTGGTGCATCATTCGAACAATTTATCACAGTTCGTGGTAGATGCGGAAGACCATAAAACCTTCAAAGAAAGACTTGATTCGGAACTTTGGAACATCAGATATCAATTCGATGAGTAACAATCGAATACCGTACATAAACTGTGAACAGATAACTTTCAACGCGTTAAAACTTAAAATTAGATTTCATTTCCGTAACTTTGGGCTAAAGGTCATTGCGACTTGTTGCCGAAATATTTATGTTATGTTATGTTATTACAATTTTTGCTGTATGCTAACATAATTTTAAAAAATGTTAAAACTTCCTCTTTTGAAAGTCGATTTCTGACCATGAAACCTCCTATTAATTGGCCCATGGGTCGGTCTAATTAAACCTCATATTAATTGGCTCGTTAATATATGCTGGCCGTTAATATATCACACACAGCCGACAATGGGTTGAATTTGTAGGTAGTCACCCTTAAAACGAGTAGTTATGTTGGACAACTTCTATAGTTGTTGCATGCTGGCCGTTACTATATAACACAAAGCCGACAATGGGTTGAATTTAGGTAGTCACCCTTTAAACGAGTAGATATATTGGACAACTTTGCCACTTTGTCACGTTGCCACAATTCAATGGACGAGGCTCTATTATTGGATCAAAAATTCCAGTCTAGACCAGGCGCAGAGGAGTTCAGTGCATATGTATTTATACCGGTTTAATCGTACACGAGCACTACATATATCAACATCTGTAACAATATATTACAAGAAAACCATAGTCAGAAATGGTAACGCCACCAAGATCGTATTATTAGCCATAAATATAAATCATAATATAAAATATATTGGTTACATGAATGGACCGCCTCAGAATTCCGTTAAGATAAGTAATTCTTCAAATTATTACAATGAACTACGGCTTATAAATTACTGCCGGTTTCTCATTCGCCACACCAGAATGCTTCTAAATGCGGATCAAAGCTAAGAGTGCGTGGCACAGCCATTGTTCATAGACATTTTACAGATAGCGAGAATGATGCATGCTGGGAACGAAAGCATCCACAGCAAAGCCATGTGCTTACGGGGGCATGCGTTTATTATAGGGGATTTATGGTGGGCCTATAAAACTAATTATAACTTTGTTATCTGTCATAGTTTATGCGTGAAATTTTAAACATATATACCTGGACATCTACCCCTTCCAGAATGTTGAAAAACATTTTCAGTTGCTCATCGTATTTTTATAGACGAAATAGTCCGAAATTCCAGAAAATTGCGCTAACTGCTCAATGTTTTAATGTGTTACAAAACGTCTGATAAAAATAGTTCTATCGGGAATATTCACACCATTTTTTTTCAGAGAACATAGTGTAAATATAGTCCTATCGGGATATCGTAAAGGAGATTAATTAAACCCCTCAGACTGCCGAAACTGACGACATTAAATTCGCTTTTTCGTGTCCCGCGGAAATGAAACTTGTCTGTCCATTGATGACGTTATTTATTTGACATAGTATTTTTTTCTTCTGTTGTATTTGAACACTTGTTGCACGCGCAGGCTGCACGATCATAATAACTTCAACCGATAAGCGCCGACTGATACCCGCGCAACAGTTTGTCTCAAATAAATTGTTATCAAAACGCAGGTTTATGGCCGCGGACATAAGCCGATTAAGTGTAATGTAATTTATCCATGAATTTGACTGAAAAATTGTGATTCTATCACCATTAGCCACGAAAATGGGACCTCTAAACAGGCAAGTTTGATTTTCGGCGGACACGAACAAGCGAATTTATTGTCGGCAGTTTCGGCAGTCTGAGGGTTAATTAATCCCGAATTAAACGGAACTACTTTACGATAGTCCGATAGGACTATGTTTACTCTATGCATGTTCTCTGAAAAAATAGTGTGAATATTCCCGATAGAACTCTTTTTATCAGACGTTGTGTAACACCTTAAAACATTGAGCATTTATAGCGCAAACCGAAATGTGTTGTCTTGCAAGATATCCCACCGCTTTAGCTAAATTTACCTTCCTACAATATCCATAAAGAGGATCATATATTATATACCCACGGTTTTAATTATAGAATATAAAATATATTGGTTTCGCGAATGACCAACTCAGAATTCCGTTAAAATAACAATAACAACCAGCACCTATAACGAACCGTTTTACTGGACTTGGCCTACTGGTCGCGTAGTTCCGACTTTTAAATAAACGGAATTTCCAACTCTATAAATAAAAGCCCCACAATGCATTCGCCCTGTCCACCACGCAATATCAAAATCTCAGCAGCTAGATACACCACAGGTGGCGTAATAAATGCTCTTTATTATTTCCATATCAGGAATACAGTAACAAACAAGACAGCAGTAAAATAAATGGGGACAAAAAGTTAGTGTAATCATGTATGAAATTTCCAACTGTTAAAATTCTTTATAACAGTTGTGACTCCCACCCCCTCAAAATACCTCCATCATTCGATCCCCGTCCCCATCATAATGGGGACAATAATTACTAGTTGGGATACCAGGCAATGGTAACCATGTATTTTAACCTTTATGTTGTAGTGTAATAATGTATGAAATTTCCAACTACATGTGCATTAACTTTTTTTTACAAAAGTTGTGAATCATACACACTCAAAATCTAACTTCCACCCCCACCCCACTACACTGTCCCTTCCACTTAAAAACATTCTGGAGATCAAGTTGGCCACAGGTGTTCAGTTATTTTATACCATGACTCCCTATTGTACTGTGTACAAACATGCTATATAATATATTTGTGCTGTACACCCTACTGTGTGTGAACAGGAGTCCGACCGTGGGTAACACGTTTCTACTGTGGGTAACACGTTTTAATGGCATTTCAATGGTTAAAGTTTATACCCATAGTAGAACTACATCCGAGTTGACCTTTCATTAACCTTCCATGACCTCGATCAAAATCACTCTATTTTTAAAATGTAGCGCCTCGCGATGAAAACAATTTGATACTTTCGATTCAATTGAATATTATACTCACTAATGCGATAAAAACGAACAGTTATTTCCGTGGAAATCACATCCAGATCAACAAATTGAACATATATTTCAAGAAATAGACGTAAAAAACTCGAACAACAAACGGTGGATTTCAAAATGACTTTCGTGGTTTCCTGTTCACTGTACGGCGGAGAAAAAAAAGTTCCCGCAATGTGTTATATTTATATTCATTAAATTCGTATTCCCATATATATATTCATGTTGTTTATTTATGGCGGTTTCATCATGATTACAGTTTATTGTGAATTGGCTACAATGATACCATATTCGTACAATTGAATGTTGACCTAATTCAATGTATCAATACGCCTGATCAGCTGTGATAGTGTACGTCGATGTACGGCCAAGTGTGGGGAACACAACGGGGATGATTGTGAATGGTGCGACAGAATCATCTTAATTTAAGTGGGTTTATTTCGATTTCATAGCAGTTGTTGCTCCTGTACCGGTCATGGTATAAACAAAATACACACGTAGTGTTTCTGAATACCAAATTTACACCACTCGTGGGATTGATGATTTACCACACTCGCTAAAGCTCGTGTGGTAAACCATCAATCCCACTCGTGGTGTAAATTTGGTATTCAGAAACACTACGTGTGTATTCTATATATACCCCACGTGTCTTGGACTGTTGCCAAATTCACAGTGCTCCATTAGAGGGCCTGCTTGGACTGTTGCCAAATTCACAATGTTAACTGCAGAGAGGTTGTATGTTATTGGAGACGTTCTAATATGACAATAGGCTGGCCTAATTAACGAACCATGCACAGCTAAATACACACAAGCAACTTTTAATCTTCAAATAGATACAATTGTCGGCCTCCAAAATTCAATATACTTTCTTATATACAAACAAACATTGAACTCATACCATTGTTTCACTTAACCAAAATAGCGAATTTCCCCAAAAGAACGCATATAGACTGCGCATGCAGAAAATAAAAGATGGCCGTTACTACAAAAAAAACAGACATGCGCACTCCAATTAAAATTACCCATAATTCAGTTCACTACACCAGGGGCTCCCAACAGGTTATACAATGTTTTCAGGCTATCAGATTATTTATATTTTCGACTTTAAGTTTACAATTTGAGCCTGTCCTCACTCTATCGATACGATTTATCATAAACATATTATACACCAGTGGCGTTAACTTTACAACTTCGGCATCTACGTGATTATATCGGTACGATTCAGTAAGGTACAAACAATCTCCATAAAATACAGCAGGGGCTCCCAATAGGTTATTCCCATTTATTATGGGCTCCCAATAGGTTATACAATATTTTCAGGCTATCAGATTATTTATATTTTCAACAACATATTATTACACCGGTGACTTTAAGTTTACAATTTGAGCCTGTCCTGACTCTATCGATAGGATTTATCATATTTTCATAAACGTATTATACACCGCTGGCGTTAACTTTACAATTTCGGCATCTACGTGATTATATCGGTACGATTGAGTAAGGTACAAACAATCTCCAAGAATACATTCGCCCTGTACTCCATGCGATATAAAAAAACCAAATGCAAGTAACACCACACTAGGTGGCGTAATGACTATTGCTGGAATGGCATTGATGCACTATAGCAGGCTACCACAGGCACCAAATTGTTAATATGGAACCCGAGTCGATTATATGGATTCTGTCTCGACATAATTTAATAATACAAAAGACGGCGAAATTGGAGTCATCCCACCATTTGAATGCCTGATAATAATAGCGGGCAACGTGACCACATTCGTGTTGCGGCATGAGCCTGTTCAATTTGATATTGCAGACAGATTGGATTGTAATGCCCATGGACATTGGGTATCTATCTCTTCCCTGTAGTTTCTGTATCGATACATTTGTGACTTTGAGCCAGAGATCAGACAATGGGAGCTTCTTTATTTCTATATTCACCATGCAGCTGAGACAGGAAATCATTATTTTTAGAACAATGCAACATTCTGGAGTGAAAGCAAATGAAAGGCTATCTTTACAATTAAACAATCGAGGAGGGGACTTTAATAAACACGGGGTAGTAACTGTTCCATGAGACAAGATCCTCTTGTGATTTTCGGTCCAGTTCACTATCGATCCGTGTCCAGTTCACTTGCGAGCTTTTTGTGCGAAATGACGACATTTACTACAATTCCGGCAGTTATTCCATAGAATTTCCATAAATAGACCACATATGCAAATAGCATGACAATGAACTTATTTAGATACTTAAGATTATATTAGTTCTATATATACTGGTTTCAAAACTGAGAAACGTTTACTATTAAACCACTTCATCACTTGGTCCAAAACAAATGTTCTTTAGACCATTTACCAAACTACCGTATCGCAATAACCATTAGCAATTAATTAAAAAAAAAATTAGTCTATTGTGAAGTTTTAGTTCCAAAATATACACACTTATTTTACCAAAATATGTTGCATAGATGTTCTGGTAGTGAACCGATCTTATCAATGGTGAACTGGTGCCCATCTATAGTGAACTGGAACATTTTGGAAAATGGATAAATTCTACTATTCCACGTTCACTTAACAATTTCCAACTAGAATGTTTTGATAGTTGACGTAGCCGGAAAGGTGTATTCAACAAATGAAATGCATATATTTCTCTGTTGCGGAAAACCTGTGTTATTTACCATGGGAAAATCCCCAGTGACATTGACCAGATCGTATAAGAACTGGATTGGAAATCGGAAGAGGTATCCGCCTCACGGAGCAGTTCCTACCCCGTGTATATGTTTGATTATTTTTAGATATATTGTTTACACCAAACAATTTAAAGATGTTGTATCTCTTTCCTGAACGTTTTGCATAGATTTGGGGTGTAAAATAATAACTTTGAGTCCGGACACCAGTCAACTGGAGCGGAAAACCAGTCAACTGGATCTTCTGTCAAGAGGAAAACCAGTCAACTGGAGCCGGAAAACCAGTCAACTGGAGCCGGAAAACCAGTTAACTGGAGCTTCTGTCAATAGGAAATTACTACATTTTTATTGACAATTTTCTTTTAAATAGAGAGTAATCACTTGATTGAACTGGTGGCGTGAAATAATTCATGTGAGAGGCAGGGAAGTTGTATAAACACGAGAGCGCATTGCGCTCGATTGTTTTACAAAAAGGTCCCTGCCTCGAATGAATTATTTCACGTCACTAGTTCAGTCAAGTGATTATTCTGTTCTGTTTATTACATTCCACTATAAACATCTGATTTACAAGAAATCTGAATAATACCGCCATTATACCCATGACACATTCATTTCGGTAGCGCGTATGAATACACAACGCGAAATTTAAAGTGACATAATTCACTAGTGAAATCATCGTTTATAATCACTCGGGAAATGAAGGTAAATCACACATAGGAATGTAATAAAACACTTTAATGTGAACCATTTGCAACACAAGATATTTCTCATGTGTTTGTTTTGGGGGTAACATTGCCGCTGTGCCTTCAAAATGAGTTTCATTGACATTTTGTTGTTGAAAGTGACTCCGAGAAGAGATCATCTTTACTGATCTTTAAAGGCCAGTTTAATTTTCGATCCCCCAGATCACATTATATAAAATATATGCCATGTCATATACCATTTGAAAGAGGAAGCTCCAAACCATTGTATTTTCAATTTATTAGATGTAATAAACTGTGAACATGTTGTTTCTGTTGAGTTACCGATGTCTGTTCTGTGCTGAAGTTTCTACACAAAGTGTATTATTTTAAATGGAAGGTGAATAATTCTATATTTCGATATAGAGTTATTCCCCTCCCATTAAAAATAAACTATAGTTTGAATTCTGTTGCATGCTGGGAGCCATAACAGGGGAAATTATTTTATGAGTTTAGCTATTTTCTATTACTCTGTGTCGTCTGTGAGCACATTCTGAGACACATACGTTCCAAATGGTGATGACTTATAGTATTTTAATTATATTTTATAGCATAGATTGTTATTAAAACCGTATATCATGCCGCAATATAAAAAAATAATCGGTGACTCGAAAATTAAGTGGGCCTTTCTGTGCCTTTAAGTGAAATATTTGTAACAGTAATGCCCTAATTAATCGACTTCTTAACCACAGCAGAATTATGGGTAACTTTTGAGGATTTAGTCTGAAATATGGCTTGTTGCCATTCATCGGAAAGCTCTCGCCGAGAGCTTTCCGATGAATGGCAACAAGCCATATTTCCGACTAAATCCTCAAAAGTTACCCATAATTCTGCTGTGGTTAAGAAGTCGATTAATTAGGGCATTACTGTATAAATTATTTCTCTAGTGCATGTTTTGACAATAACATTACAACGTGTTTTCAATTCAATCATACAAAAATTTCAGCGAAGTTACACCATCTGTAAGAGCATTGCAATCAATCTGTATGCAATATCAACATGAAAAGGCATTCGCCGCCACATGAATGTATGGCCTGCTATTATAAACAGCGCCTTAGCATTTTCATGGTGGGAGCTGCAAATTGAGTCATTCTGCACTTGTACTATCCTTTGATCAGTCTGTCGTCTGCTTTTAATACCCGAACACCCATCCAAAAGAACAATATACCATTCCAATGTATACTTTTATAACTGAATGGGAGAATCCATTTAGTATAGAAAGGGTAAAAAAAAGAATTAGCGTGTCCGCGCACTTGTTTCCTTTTTCTGGCAAGATATATCACAGTCTTGGCTGTTACAGTGGATGTGCTGTGTCACTGCATCTTTTAAAGACATATTATGTACTTGTTGTGGTGCGTGAATCTGATCTGTTGGTATCCAGGCGCTATGCCAACCGGAGGAATATAGCATTCTACTAACATTGCCGAAAATCTTAAGCAAATCGACCGTACCACTCCATGGAAAACATTTGTAAATATTTACTACTCGATTCGGGACGCATCTATCGGGGGATAAACTAACAAAAAACGATTTCAGCAACGGGAGTCACTGCATTTAAGTAATATATAACAATCACGGTGTGTGTTGTCAATCTGGATATAATATTTGTAAAAATTACTACTTTGAACAAGATTATTTTCAATTTATATGTGATCACCCTACCGGAGTGTTTCACATCACTTTAAGGGGTTCCACGCATGAGCTCTGTCGGGTGATGGAACGTTTAGATGGATCTACACATAGAATTTAGATGGGAATGTTTGGGCTATAGTTCCTTGATGTAACAATTCATGTTAATGACTACACATTTTTCTTGCACACAACTAACATAATGTTGAGATTCTTGAAGCAGTATATTGAACTCAATTAAATTACCAGTCCACGCTTTTACTAGATCAGATCGTGTACTTTTTATGACAGTTATTCATTTCCACCCACTTTGTATATTTGCTGAGAACGCTGTTCCCACATTTTTCCTTCTAAAACTATGATTCAAGTCATCTTTTGGACATTTACATTGTTATATAATATGCTTGATGTGGTTTTCAGATAGTGTAGATTCTTTCATGTGGTGTACTATCTTAACAATTAAGTAGTTTTTGTGTGTACGTGCATGTAAAATTTCCACCTCCTGACATAGATCAGGCGTGGAAACCCCTCAAGCACCCACGTTGCTGAACAAGTATTGACTTTTTACTTGTCCTCATTACTTGTTAAAGTACTCACCCTCAACATTTGTGTATATATAGTCAGGGATGTTGCTATGGGGTTCCAACTGGGGGGGGTGATACCTTCAAATTTTCAACTATATAGGAATTGATCTAGTATGGAATGTGTAACTAAAGACACTGACACCAGTAACAAGAATGACATTGATCCATGTTTAATGTTTTGAGTACACTGTTCATGCAGTACATTATACATGGTATTAATCAGAATATGGTCGAGGAACGACTACGAGTTTAACTACATGTATTCAAATTCCAAGGTTGATTGATTGATTGATTGATTTATTGATTGGGGTTTATTGTCGCTTTAGCCACTATGGCCATATCACGACATTGTCAGTTTTAGTGGTGGAGGAAATCCGCACACTTGCGACTAATCTAACAGTGATTTCAATGGCTGATAAACTCGTCAACCATGTGCGGCAAACCACCGGCCATCGGCGAGTAACTGGTAACTCCACCAGATAACGATTTCGAGTTACAAAGTCCACGATGGAAACATGTGGATTTGAATCCTAATCGCCAGCGCTGGAGGGCGAAACGGCTTGGAGTTGTACCCCAAACCGATTGAGCCACCGAGGCCCCTCAAATTCCAAGGAGTCACAGGTTATATCTCACACTATGGTAACAAGTATGCATGCTGAATGATTGTTATATTGCTAAAGCTGTCCTCAGAAAGATATTGAGGTTTGATATTACTAATAGACTAGTGACCATGAATCTATGGTAGGTAAAACATACCAGCCTGAATTTGAAGGAAATGCTTTGCTTTCAATTTCATATATGTGTTCAGGTGTTCAGATAACTTGTAGTATTGACATTACATTGCTACCTTGCAGGACAAATTTATATAAACTGATTAATATACTGCAATGAGGGGAACTAAATGTATAAGTATAACTATTGGAATTTGTCATGAAATTTCCAACTATTGAAAATTATGGTCCTCATCGGGGGTGAGACACACCCACACCCCTGTCGTTACGTCCCTGTATATAGTGCACGATTTACTCACCTTCATCGCTGTTGTAGAAGTAGTGCACGCTTTGCCATCTATGGTGTCTGATTATGTCGAACACCCCTTTGATATAGTCCGGGCGCATGAAGAGTTGATATGAAGGGTGTGTCTGAGTCATTTGAGATGTACTGATGGTGATATAAGGTATCTGAAATACGTCACTGTATGACTGGATCGTGGACATCGCTGAAGCATTAGAAACGCCGATGATTGCGTAGACCTCATTGGAAAACAGAGAACACACTGGAAGAGTTAAAAATAAATTGGAGACAAACTATAGGAAATGCTGTCGTTCGAGGGAAAATGTTTACCTAAAACACAAAAGATTCAGTCAAACAATTGGCCTGCATTTGGAAAGTGTAGAATAAAAATATATTTTGAAATATTTGCAAGATTAAAATGTAAGACGAACATCGCCACTAACCGTTATATAATCAGCTTGATGATAAATATGCGTTATTTCTAGCAAAAATAAAACATTGGTCGGAATAACTGCATGTACAACATAACCTCGTGTACAACATAACCTCGTGTACAACATAACCTCGTGTACAACATAACCTCAACATAACCTCAACATAACCTCGTGTACAACATAACCTCGTGTACAACATAACCTCGTGTACAACATAACCTCGTGTACAACATAACCTCAACATAACCTCAACATAACCTCGTGTACAACATAACCTCGTGTACAACATAACCTCGTGTACAACATAACCTCAACATAACCTCGTGTACAACATAACCTCACATAACCTCAACATAACCTCGTGAAAATAATTTCATAATCGACCAATAATATTCTGAAATTCTAAATTGGTGTATGGGGGGGGGGGGGGGGGGGGGGTCTAACACCGAGATGCTCAAAAGGGCCGATGGGTTTTTGTTGCTTTTTTCCTTCACTCCTCATATTAGTTCCTTTATTAATCGAAATGAAAATTTGTCTGCCTTCGTAAACTTGCAGTTGCCTGTTTCCCCTTTTGGACGAATGTGCAGATGTTGTGCAGCTATGGTTGCATCCATCTGTAAATTCTTTGTCCTTTTCCCTGGAGGTGAAGACACGGTTGTTCTTCGTATCTTGGTGTCTTCCGTGGAGGCAATGGTGGTGGTGGTGGTGGTTCTGTCGTCATCTGGATGAAATCAGTCGGCCCCTGTGGTGGCGAGCTTCCGGTGGTAGGAAGCTGGCCCCGTCCTGATGTCAGGTGGGAGGGAACCGGACGTCTCTCAGCTCGCCGCTGTTTACACCTGGCCCTCTTCAACGGTGTGGATTCGACGGTGTGAAGAGGTCTTGGATTTCTTTGATATCTTCTTCGTTGATGGTAGCCCTCCGGATGCGGGGGACCTGTAAACTCCGGTCGTTTCCATGCCTCGGTAGCAGAGGGTTCTGCTGGGACGACTTGGAAGTCCAACACCACTTCCAGCCGACCCAAATGAGCACGGAGAGCCCAGCTCAAACAATAGCCGACTGGAAGCCACTCAGCGCACGCAGGACCTCGGTGGGGATTAGAGTCGAACCCGTGGTCCACCGAGGTCTGACAAAAAACGAGTTCTTCACCTGTGTATTGTGCAGCCAAGCTCAGATCAGAAACCGACCGCACTCTACATATATGGCAAGAAACGTGAGCAAAAAGTTAAGGGGGTATGTTTTTGTCCCATGTAGAAAGCCTTGATACAGAGCGGGACAAGCGTTACAGAAGCTGACAAAATATGTTTTTATTTCTCGTCGTTATCTGCGTCCCAGTAGTAACCCTTGATACAGAGCGATACAAGCGTTACAGCAGTTAAAAAATCGTTTTTATTTCTAGTGATTATCTGCGTCCCAGTAGTAACCCTTGATACAGAGCGATACAAGCGTTACAGCAGTTAAAAAATCGTTTTTATTTCTCATCGTTATCTGCGTCCCAGTAGTAACCCTTGATACAGAGCGATACAAGCGTTACAGCAGTTAAAAAATCGTTTTTATTTCTCATCGTTATCTGCGTCCCAGTAGTAACCCTTGATACAGAGCGATACAAGCGTTACAGAAGTTTAAGAATCGTTTTTATTTCTAGTCAGTGATTATCTGCGTTCCAGTAGTAACATATTTTGTCAGCTTCTGTAACGCTTGTCCCGCTCTGTATCAAGGCTTTCTACATGGGACAAAAACATACCCCCTTAACTTTTTGCTCACGTTTCTTGCCATATCTAGCACTCACGGGTGAACCGGTCACGAACTTTTGACTCTGAAATGAGTAATGGTGATTTGGACACAGGATGCGCCAAACGATCGAGAGATCTTTTTCTTCACCTTAACTTGTTCCAAAAATAAGCCCAGAGTGGACTTATATCCGTTATTCCGTTGTATGGCGTGGGCCACGGTGAAAGCACATTTTAACCCTTTACCCAACAGAACGGCCCTGTGCCAGTGCATTCTCTTATATATGCAAGTCGACCATAGGTCGCCTCGCATATATAAGAGAATGCATTGGCTTAACACATATTAAAAATGATAAAATTGTCAAAGAATGTATAAAAATATTATAAAAATTGCAAAAAAATGTAACAAAAAATTATAAAATTGTTAAAGAATGTAGGCCAATGCATTCTCTTATATATAAGAGCATGCATTGGCACAGGGCATAACTGTAACCATCACAATGTGGTCAATGAACCGGTTCCAATGATATCCATATTTGTATGGTGTTATTGAGACAGACCGAAGATATTTTAGGCTGTTGAAGCTTTATTTGGGGCGTTTTGCCGTTTTGTTGGGTAAAGGGTTAAAGAGCGTACATCTGGTAACTCGTGAGATGATTTATACGTGTTATTTTTCGTCCATAATTAACTTGTAATAAGTCATTATGAGTCGACGATAGCGCTACAACACTCAGTTGCAGTTCATTATGGACTCAAAATGAGAGGATTCTATTACGCCGATTATGAACCTAAAATAAATCGTATTATAATTTTGATTGATCAGCATGCAGACAAGGCATGATAATTCTCAAGTCATGGACAGTGCATGGATGAGCTACTGGACATTCCGAAACTAGAAGGTAGTTTCGAATGTCCAGTCGAGACTCCATTAACTGACTTAAAACACTGTTTTAAAATACACAAAGAGAAATTACTTTTATATGGATGAAAACTTCCGATAAATGAGACGTATACAAACCTTTTAGCGTATAAAAAATAGTCTTTGACTGACCAACAACTCTTTGACATGGCTCATTTTATTAGGATTTGTGTGCTGGGAAAGCAAATTCATGTCGCCTATACATGTACTTTGATTTAATATTATTTTTATAACATCTGAACACATAAAGACACAAGCACATTACATACACAATCTAACAAATTACCGCACACAATGTATAATCTATAAATCATAAATTTTATAAATTAATTAGCTTTATTGAGAGCCTGGTATTTATTATACATTTAGTACCGATGGATTGATACTGACATGAGACAGGATCTCATCGAGGGTAACATGAAAAGCGGACCTAGGTCCATTTATTTCCACCATGGTCCATGTGATCAAGTCACATGACAAGTTCAATTCACACGGGAGAATTGCCACCTAAAGCAAGACCTAAAGCTCGTGCGGTAAATCATCATTCCCATTCGTGGTGTAAATTTGGTATTCAGAAACACTATATATACGATGATCCTACCGATTATAATTATAGAAAGTTAGCACTTAAAACATCGAAGAAAATTTGTCAACACTCAAACTTCCGTGGACCCGGCGGCAATTCAGTACATTAGTGCATTTACCTGGCGAAGGGATATGAAACCTGAGGGAATTGTGAAAGTGTATAAAAAGTTATTGAAATTTAGGATTACATTATTTTGATCGCATAATATTACAGATTTATGAAAGTATAACTAACGTTTTGTTTATTAACGTGTCAACTTGGAACTATATTTTCCCACGGTGGTACTGTAACGCAGAACGAACATTGTAGTTTCAATTGTAGGTATGTCACTTTGCCATTCAAAACGTATGGATATGATTACACCTACAGTGACGATTAACAACTTTTACTCACAATGGCCGTTAATACTATAGTAGAGTACGTTAATACTATAGTAGAGTACGTAATAATTACCGTTAATACTATAGTAGAGTACGTAATAATTACCGTTAATACTATAATATAGTAAGTAATAATTGCTTTATTCTGATACAATTTGACATGAGAAAACGAAATTATATACAACAGATAGATAGAATGAAGAAATTTTGAATGTGCAAAATATACAGCGACCTCTCGAACGTCATAATCAACATTATCATCATCACCGTCATCATCACCAGTTTCATCCTCAAAATAATAGTCATCATTATCATCATCATCACCGTCATCATCACCAGTTTCATCATTACAATAATAATTATCATCATCACCACATGTAATCATTGTCGTCGCGATCTGCATCATCATATCGTCGCCACCTTCATCATCGACGTCGATCAGCGTCATTATCATCGTAATCAACATGATCATAATATTCATAATCATTCCGTGATCATGGTATAAACATATTTTTTACGCGAATTCTGCATTTACGAGGTTATACCAGCTCGCATTCTGTACTATCCACTTGCATTATGGTTTTTGGTGCACGCTGATATGCAAATGAAACCACTGACCGTGTCCTCTTTTCATAAGAATTTTACTTTCGTATAGCTGTTTTAGATATAAAACGCTGCCGAATTGGTGTGCGTATTATCGACGTTTACGCTCATCTTGTTTGTTTGCCAGGAAAACGAACTTTGCTGTATACAGTGACCATTTTGCCAAAGGAAAATAAATCTTCACATCGTTGGGTTCAACTGACTGGGAGGAAATTCTTGTACACAATATAGTAATCAACAAACAAGTTTGTGGCATACTCGATTCAATATTCTAGAGCGCCTACAACTGTTCTGGAGAAGGGCTTCGTCTCTAAAAGTGTTCAGGAATAATGGCTTCTAACGAATTCTTCATCTGCCATCAATGGCTTGATCGATATGAGATCATAAGAGCACACACGCGGGATACCTACTAACGACCCCTCCAGTTCCCACAACATCCGACGGCATAGCGCGTATTCTACCGGATTCGAGAGCTCCCGATGACAACGATTAATGATCACGTCCGTTGCCAAGGTAACCCAAATGTTCTCGTCGAAAATCCGACAGTTAAATGGAGCACATACCATTGTCGGTTAGGAAGTGACACTCAGGCAGACTCAGGGGGAACATTTGATAGGAGAATTACTGGACTGCTTACTCGAGTTTGTCGCGCTGTTTAATCTTCTTGAGTATAGAATTCCCTATCCTATTTCTTTATGCATGCCATACACTGGTGTTATCAGACGGGCTGTAAATGACAAGACACTTACACCACTCGCTCCATGTTCAACAGCCGTTGGAATCTTTTGTAACCATGTGGGACGGGATTTTCTCTTGGTTGTCGAGTGTAACAAAAATCACACACATCTTAATGCAGAAGTCATTATGCATTGTAAATTGTAATTTAATCCTTGCGTTCCAGGCAACGCGATTCTAATTGTCAGCAGCTTGTTACCGCACTATCGACGATAAACACATGTTGGATCTGAGAGCGGTACCATAGTAACGCACGCTAACTTCCGGTCTGTGTAGTTACTCAGCGGCGACACCCATTACACAAATTATGTCAAGTAACCTGATATTGTTGTCAATGGCGAAGTGTAGGAAACGATTCCATAGCGAAAACTGCAGATCCGAACCGGTATCATCACATGTGTTGATAACATAAAGATAACCCAGTACGAAACATTCAATTAGTTCTTGTTCAATGAATTTCGCTAGAGTCTGATGATCTACCTAGTTACAATTCAGCAGGAAATTTTCCGACCATAGCGGTGTGTTTGATTGGAATGATGCAATTAGTTGGAAAGTTTAGATGTAACGGTAAAGGGGATGCAAATGATTTTTTTGTTTGTTCTTCAGCGGTGGCGATGCAGTTCGAAATTCTAAGTCGGGCACCCAAAATAAAGACCTTATAGCGACGTCGCAGTACTTACATGCGTTGCTAACTGCGAAGCTGTCAGTAACATCGAGGACCACAGACGTCCTGTTGCTTTTGAGGTGGAAGTCGGTGTTGAGTTGTTGGTTGTGTTTGTTCACAGCATACCGGAAAGCAGCAAATGCCTCTTGAGAATTTTTGTCG
Source organism: Siphonodentalium dalli (assembly GCA_032622095.1). Lineage (NCBI taxonomy): Eukaryota > Metazoa > Mollusca > Scaphopoda > Gadilida > Siphonodentaliidae > Siphonodentalium > Siphonodentalium dalli. Next base: position 23,691,755 of record CP136065.1, read on the forward strand.
AATATGGCACCTGTATCAAAGTTCGAAATGGTCAGTTAACCCTTTCATGACGGGAGCTTCCTTGGTTATTGCGAAAACTCTGTGCCAATGCATTATCTTATATATACGAGTCGACCATAGGTCGCCTCGCATATATAAGAGAATGCATTGGCCTAACAAATTAGATATTATTTTTTAATAATTGTTAAAAATGTCAGAAAAAATGAAAACAATGATAAATTTTTGTTAAAGAATGTAAGAAAATAATGATAAAAAATGATAAAAAATGATAAAAATTGTTAAAGAATGTGAGAAAAAGTGATAAAAATTGTTAAAGAATGTAAGAAAAATGATAAAAATTGATAAAGAATGTAAGAATAAATGATGAATAATGATAAAATTGTTAAAGAATGTAAGAAAAAATTATATGCATATATAGGTCGCCTCGCATATATACGAGACTGAATTATTAGTCAACCGAAAACTATTAATTGCGCCAATACAGGCTTATATCGTAAATGGAGCTAAATTTTCACGTAAAAAAACCCCGAAATCGCGATATTTCATTGATGAAGAATCACGTTCGCGATGTGTTTTTATGAAGAATTGGGTGAAGCGAACCACCTCCATCATTCTCCAAGCAAAAATGTTGCATTCTATCACTTAATTACTACTGACAATTATCATATAGTATCTACGGTAAATATAGTCGGCTTATATACATGTAGGATGATTGGATAAGGATGAGAATCTTAGTCCGTGTGCCAATTATCATGGTGTTAAGGAGTTAGAGGGTTAGACCCGGAACTCTTTTGTAAATTATCGAATCAATCATATAGTAGCTATTGACGTTGACGAGTTTGACGTTGACGTACATCAATCTTTATGCCGGACACAACTATTGTCATTTTTCAGTTATATTCAATCAAGAACGCTCTTTAAATTTGTCCACTTAATTTTCGAACCCCCAGATCACATTATATAAAATATATGCCATATTATATATCATTTGAAAGAGGAAGCTTCAACACATTGTATTTTCAACTTATTGTAATAAACTGTGAACATGTTGTTTATGTTGAGATAAAGACCTCTGTTCTGTGCTGAAGTTTCTTCACAAAGTATATTATTTTCAATGGAAGAGGAATAACTCTATATATTTAGATATAGAGTTATTCCCCTTCCATTAAAAAGTAAACTGTAGTTTGAATTATGTCGCATTCTGGGAGTGATTATACGGGGGAAATGATTTTATGAATTCAGCTATTTTCTATTACTCCATGGGCACCTTCTGAGACACAGACGTTCCACATGGTGATGAATTATAGTATTTAAATAATATTTTATGGCATATATTGTTATTAAAACCGTATATCAAGGCACTATCAAAAGAAATAATAGGTGAATCAAACATTAAGTGGGACTTTAATGTTCCATGCTGGTGATAGATCGAAACCGGACTTTCCTAAAGTCTTTCTGTGGCACATACACTCGATATATAAAATACTTTATGTATTTACCGACATATGCTGAGCATTATTCATCATTTCATATATTCTAGGCCGCCATGTGGCTTTAGCATTGAATAATTTTTAGATGACAATTTTGCTTATGTAGTCACATCCACGAATGTTGCATCCAAATGGTGAACATGCAACACCATCTTCATTAGAGAACACACAGTTATAATGCATGCGCTTAAAGGTACGGTTGGCCTTGGCGGTGGGTATCCTGTGAAAATATTTCCACCCGTCAAAAACCGCCACAAACAGAAAGAACATCAAAATGTAGACAGACTTTGTCCGTATATAAATAAGAAATATCGCATAAACAGCATGTTATTCTCATATGTTTAACCATTGTTATGTAAACAAAAGCATAAAAAGTTACTTTTCTGGTGTTTGTTTATATTATGATGGTAAACATAAAGAGCGTTCTTTGTTGGTGAATTCCTGATATGGAACTAATAAAGAGCGTTTATGCCATTTGTGTGTGATTAGCCAATAGCATTGTGCTGTCATCTGTAACCCAATCAGACTCTTGCTTAGGTAAAATATAGTAGGTATTTATGATAGCATGCTGTTTACGCGATGGTCATGGTATATATGAACGAAACTGTATTCGTTTTAATGTTTTTCTGTTTACGGTGTTTGTAACAAATATGAATATTTTCGACAAGTTCAATTGCCATTACTCAGCAAACATGACGGTTCGGGGCGAAACCTACCGGTCGCATTATGGCACATGTCGGCAGTGCTGGCATAGGTATGCCAGCAGTAAGCCGGTGCCGCCCGGTACAGTCAACCTAGTGGCAGCATAATGGCAAATATCTCATGCATGCAGTAGGTACGGCGATATTTTGGTAGGAAACCGACAAGCTGACACGAAACTCGTGTTATTTCAGTGTAAATCATCATGGTGTAATGCTATTTGACATATTTGGAAAGTATCTCTTTTAACAGTCTTGAATAGTTTATATGTATGCATTTTCTGGAATGTAATAATGTGATAGCAGTCTGTACCGGCTGCTGTGCCGCTATCGCCATGCCGTGAAATTTGCCAGCAGCCAGTCGGCACCGACCGGTACAAACAACCTAGTGGCAACATAATGGTAAATAAATCACGCAGGTACCTGCCATTTACACTGTTAAAATTGTTTCTATAATTTTTAAGTGTTTGAAGGAATATTCAGCACTTTCCTCCATAAAATTACGGAAGCCGGTTCACTTTATAATAGTAATTTAAATAAATTCACAGGAATTGGTTTCGTTTCTCTACTGTCCGTCCTTTGGGGACGCAACTTAGTCCGATGTTGTATTCCTACATGTTTTAGTCTATTTAAACAAAATGGATATTTAGTGCCATGGGATCCTGTTCACTTGCGATTATAATGTCCGTACTTCTTTTTTGTGGAGTTATCCCCTTTTTTCGAATTAGACATTTATCGCAACGTGCAAACTTTTGTCCGAGCTTGTAGTCCTACACTTTCCGGTCAATTATTTTGAAATTTGGCACATATATTTACCACTATGCGATTATGTACACCTGTGACTATGTACTCGATCCTACTTTTTTAGTTATACCCCTTTTTCGACTTAGATATTTTTCGCAACATGGGTAAATTTCCGTCGGAGCAGGGATGACCAAAATATTTTGACACTCATGCCAATATATATACGACTCAGGTTACCTTCGCGTCGATTATAGAATACAAATCCGCACTTGTCAGGAATTGAACCAGCATCGCCATCGCTTGACATCTTGTAGAAGTATATTGGGCTGTGTACTTTACTGACGAAGCGGCGAGAAGTATATTGGGCTGTGTAGTTTACTCACGAAGCGGTCGGATGGGGGAGGGGAGCCATATCAGTTAAAGACATATTATGTACTTGTTCGGCTGCTTGAAACTGATGAGTTAGTGTTTAGGCGCTATGCCAACTGGAGGAATGTAACATTCTACTAACATCGCCAGAAATCTGAAGCAAATCGACCATACCACTCCATAGAAAACATCGGTCTGAACTACGCTCAATTGTAAATATTTACTACTCGATTCGGGACGCATCTAACGGCGATAAACTAACGAAATCCATTTTGCCATCGAGAGTTGCTGCATTTAATTAATATATAAGAATGACAGCGTGTGTTGTCAATTTGGATATAATATTTGTAAAAATAACTATTTTAAACAATATTTTTCTCCGTTTCTATTTGATCACCCTACCGGAGTGTTTCACACCACTTTAACGAACGCCCCTACTAATGAACCTTTAGAATAAGACACATAATTGTCAGTGGTTTGATTATTTGAGCGTGGGTGGTTTTCTCACGGAGTTCTAACAGGAATTACTAACGGCGTACAAACTGAGACATACAACCGGATGGTAGAGATGAACCAATTTTGCTCGGATAATTTAATTCCGAGCCATCAGTTCCACAGTGCCGGCTTTCGGATGAACAGTTCGACGATCGATACCTTCCTTGCGAAATGTACAAGCAATTTTACATTACAGTTGTAAAAGTCCCGAGGGGTTACCATGTGATATCAAATTAGGCGTGCTGCCAGTTTTCTAAACCAAGAGAACTCGCGGGGCTCCCATTGGACCAGAACTTCCGTTTACCATTAAAACCTCGCGTCACGTTTCTGCGGAGGGATTCTTTTGATTAGAAGAAGAGATGTAGACTCAAATCAATCTGATGATTAGGAGAACTGGAATGTGTGTTGAATGAAAAGCAGCACCGTTAATTGACCTGCGACAAGTCGTTCAGATTGTGGTCTCCATTTTAAATTTTTCTATACTGAATGGATTCCCCCAGTCTGTTAAAAAGTGTATATATAGGAATGGTCTATTATTTATTTGGAGGGATGTTAAGGTGATACAATCAGACGACAGATAAAAAAAAGTGCAGAAGGAGCCCTATTTATTGACGGAAATATTTAGATAATAAGTTCAAAAAAGGACATACATGTATATGATCGTTTGTTGAACTTATTATCTGAACATTTCTAATGGGATAACTACTCATCAATGATGCTTTAGTATAGAAAGGGTTAAACTTATTATCTGAACATTTCATATGGGATAACTACTCATCAATGATGCTTTAGTATAGAAAGGGTTAAACTTATTATCTGAACAGTTCCTATGGTATAACTACTCATCAATGATGCTTTAGTGTAGAAAGGGTTAAACTTATTATCTGAACATTTCCTAAGGGATAACTACTCATCAATGATGCTTTAGTATAGAAAGGGTTAAACTTATTATCTGAACAGTTCCTATGGTATAACTACTCATCAATGATGCTTTAGTATAGAAAGGGTTAAACTTATTATCTGAACAGTTCCTAAGGGATAACTACTCATCAATGATGCTTTAGTATAGAAAGGGTTAAACTTATTATCTGAACAGTTCCTATGGGATAACTACTCATCAATAATGCTTTAGTGTAGAAAGGGTTAAACTTAGTATCTGAACATTTCTAATGGGATAACTACTCATCAATGATGCTTTAGTGTAGCAAGTGTTAAACTTATTATCTGAACATTTCTAATGGGATAACTACTCATCAATGATGCTTTAGTGTAGAAAGTGTTAAACTTATTATCTGAACAGTTCCTATGGGATAACTACTCATCAATAATGCTTTAGTGTAGAAAGTGTTGGATTAGATACGGGCGGCGGCGTTGGCGGTGGGTTAAAGATACGGGCGGCGTTGGCGGTGAGTATGTTAAAGATACGGGCGGCGTTGGCGGTGGACCCCGTATGTTAAAGATACGGGCGGCGTTGGCGGTGGGTATGCTGTTAAGGAGACACGAACCTCGCGGGGCAGACCAAATTCCCATAACTTCCTAACTATTTTACACCAACACTGGAGCTCTCCATTAACAACTCCGGGAGAATACATATCTTAGTATGTTCTGTAATAAGTCAACTTTCCACTACATTAGGTGAGTGGCAGACAACTCAACAGTGATAATGGAATGACACTACTAGTGTTCCCACTAGACAGAAATACCACGATGCCTTAATTTGGGCGATTACGGTGCTAAGTGATATCATGTTGATTATATTACGGGGAAATTGTGAAGATAATGTAAATATCTTATATAAATTATATTTAAACAAGTTAAGCAGTTGATTAATCGTGAATGGTCTCATGTTTCGATAACAACATTTTCGTGAAATAGACAATGTACAGCTAACATTTTAAGGTGTCAAATCTATACGGGAAATCTTTAAATTAATCTTTATTCAGACCTAAAAAAAACAGTTTTTTTCTTTTCTTTTTCAGACTCAGATATCGGGCAATTGATTTATTAAAAAAGCTCAGCTCTTTGTAAAAACATTAACTGTGATGTTATTCAAAAAACTTACTGAAGCAGTCACAATTCAGTTTCCATTATTTGACAAGCAGTAGACACTTCATTTAATCATACACCCGACTACATGTATAGTGTGGGAGGAATGAACAAAAATGCTTGAATGTTTTTAGCAGAAATGCCGAAAGTTGCTTTAACAATATTGAATAATACTCTCTATAATTTGTTCGAAGTTCGCTTTGAATTGAAATTCGCATGCACAAGGCCAAATAATTGCCACACGACTTATGCAATTAAACGGTAATGAATATAGACAACTATGTTTCAAGTGAAGAATATCCACCACAGAAGGAGAGACATTTATTCTGTTCGTGATTTACATTTGGTTATCTCAGACCCAACGTTTGGTGTTCAAGAAACAATTCTTATAAGAAATATTTATTATTATTCTCGAATATAGTTGACCGTATTCACCTGGTAATGGCCTAATAAGTACATATTATTATAGATTGAATATCGACCATGTACATTGAGAATAACAATCAATTATATTATAGATAGATAGATAGATAGATATATTTATTGCAATACACCAATTTATGACAGTTGTACAATTGAAAATAATGAACAATAGATCATATATATATCATAAACAACATAATAACAACATAATATAACTCACTTCTAATATTGATGACACCTTTGCAAGTGTCAACTACTAATGAGCTGTTTTCTCCTAATGAAGAATAACCGGATCATGTTGCACATATAAGCAGTTATTTTCCCATGCTTGTTTTTCATGATATTTAAAAATTCGTTCGCTTCGTTCATCTTGTCAAAATTCGGTTCGTTTCTTTCAATAGTTTCGAACAAATTATGTCTGAGATCCTTATAGGCATCGCATTCCATGACAAAATGTATCTCCGTTTCAATTCTATTCTGTTTGCATACAGGGCATATACGCTATTCTAATTGTGTCTTACAATATTATATTAAAGATGGATTATATCTCCATATAACAATTTTGAAATAGTTTCGTGTATATAAAATGATAAATATGAATAGAAGACCCATGTCCGGAATCGCTTCTGTCTATTAATATTGATTTTATTGCGAATATTTTATTATATTTACACACTAAGTGTTGTCATCACTAAATCCAGCATTCTGATTGGTCGGCGCCCACGTGGCTAGTTGTAGTTATTTCTCGGTGAATGCGCAACGCCTCATAACACCAAGCTAATAACACCATCGATACGTCATTAGGTTTGGAAAGACGAACGCGTAATGTTTTGGGCGCATTTGGACTCGCGCAGGATTGACTTAATACATCATCGGGTTTCAATATGAAGATAAATTGTTCCTATTAACTTTTGGCAAGGGTGCTATTGGGTATTTTGGGCTGATCTTGTCACGATACACTTTTCGATTTAAATATATTTACAAAAGTGGCTTTCTCGCTAAATGTATATAAATATAAGGATTAACTGTCATGTGGACTATTTTTATGGAGATGTAACGGTGAGGTAAGTGGTCATAACTTATGACTACTTACCTCACCGTTACATCTCCATAAAAACAGTCCACATGACAGTTAATCCTTATATAAAAATGAGATGATTATGTAGGACACTTTATTGTTATATGTGGTTGTTTGTATTATTTTATTACATAGTTATAAGCGATAATGAGTCTAATTAACGTTTATATTTTGACAAAATTATACAATTAAATTTCTCGTCTCTGTTAACAGTAACCAATATTGTTCGTTAGCTAAACAACCACACGTTTTTAGACCATAATGTATTCGAAATATAATCAATATTAAAGACATATTATGTACTTGTTCGGCTGCGTGAAACTGATGAGTTAGTATTCAGGCGCTGTGCCAACTGGAGGAATGTAACATTCTACTAACATCGCCAGAAATCTGAAGCAAATCGACCATACCACTCCATAGAAAACATCGGTCTGAACTATGCTCAATTGTAAATATTTACTACTCGATTCGGGACGCATCTAACGGCGATAAACTAACGAAATCTATTTTGCCATCGAGAGTTGCTGCATTTAATTAATATATAAGAATGACAGCGTGTGTTGTCAATTTGGATATAATATTAGTAAAAATAACAATTTTAAACCATATTTTCTCCGTTTCTATTTGATCACCCTACCGGAGTGTTTCACATCACTTTAATCAACAGAAGCAGTTCCGGTCAGGGGTCTTCGATTGATATCGAGTATTTTATTCCCCGGTAACTATCTAACACATGTTTACAAAAGATAGACCATCTTTAAATGAACTGAATAATGAACTTACCTATGTTGTATTTATAGGGGTAACGTGAATTCGCTGTTCTAACTAAAAGTAGCAACATGGCAACAAAGGATAGAGTGCCTTCCATGTTACACAAGTCAACGGGTCCGAGCGTCAAAGAAATTGTGTAAGAACTTCCGATATCACTGACATTCAAACAATAACACGTGATATATTGAAGTATCACTCGCACGACATTTAAAAGTCATATCCAGAAACATCCCGTGCGGTAACCAGTGAGACATAATATCCGCTGACGTCCTATAAAATGAAATAAAATCCGATTTGGAGAAAGAGCAACTTAAGGTTCCATAAACGGCTGAAAACGAACGCCGTTCCGTGAATTCGACTTAACGAATGCGCTACAGTTCAAAGATACTAGGAAGCAGTAAAATCAATTGTAATTGATGTCTTGATGCGATCGACGGGGAGTTCCTCATATCGGCTTCCTGATATGTATATAGATTAGACTGCCGTGTCCGTGGTTCTCTGGCAGCATCGATGTATAGCTATAATGTCTGTCCCATAAGCGACTCCGGACGCCATGTAATATCCTATCCGACCCCAATTTCAATTCTCATTCCATCTGTCACAGACTCGCAGATCTCCCTCTATCCTTGTTCGATTTCGGCTCGGCCGTCGCGCCCCTCTCCGCGATTTAAGGATTATTTCTGGGTCAACTTTGATCACAGACTAGAACCTAAAGTATTCTAAATTAGTTCCTGCCACCATAACTCTGCGTGTCTGAATCCCAATTTCTATTCTAACGATAGTGGATTTCCATCCTGCAAAACAAACAGAGCTATCAATATTTCAATTATTTTCTCGCCGTCGGAAGAACTTGGCGGTTTTACATAACATGAGTAAATTCCGATCTGTTTGTTGAAAAATCAATTTAGCGTTTTGGGAATTGATTTCGACCACTATATCAAATTGGGTTAGTGTATTTACTGGAAATCCGATACAACTGTCGACAGCGCCGCACGAACATAAATTCATTCCGCGGGGTTTCGGGGTTCTGACTGTTGTTCCTGTCTCACACTCAGAAATAATTTTCTTCCGTGTTACGTGTTATATTGCTCTATGTTTTTAAATGTTAACCCAAAGTAAATCACACGTTTGCGTTTACCGTAATTGAAACAACCTTTACTATATTATTAAAATTAATTTATTCCCGGTGCTGTAAATCTATAGACTAATTTGCCACACAAAACGAGAAATTCTGAAAGACAGAATGAATTAAAACTTTCTGAATGCCGCAGTAGCCGAAAACCCGAGTTTAAATTTTTTTTTAAAGTTAAGCTCACAGCTCTATTGAACATAAGTGCTAAATTTTAATCATGAGTTCACACATCCTCTCGGCTAATCATATTTAGGAAGTTCCATCGGATTATGCACTTAGGCCTCAGCTACTATTGGAGAACAACATGAGATTGAAGTTCCCCAGTTGAAGTTTTTTTTGTTTTTGTTTTTAAACATATTTTATTTGTTCATAAATTAAATTAGTTTATGAAAAAAGGGATTGGAGGACAAGTGCTAAATAACTTAGAATACCCTCCTCTCAGTTGAAGTTGGTGATGTTCACCCATTAGTCTCCTCGATTATGCATTTTATCTTGAGCAAATTAGGGGAGATAGAAACTGAACAGAATGGAAAAATTAACTAAAACAATATTTATTGAAAACTATAGATACTTCCAGAAGTATAAGCAGAACTAGGTCTCCAGATGGTGAATTTGGTGAAGCTAGCCCCCCTAGCATAACTAAATTCACCCTCTGTGGACCTCATTCTGCAACTGTGAGACACACTATAACCTGGCACTTCTCCTCCTTCCATAGGTGTACATGATACTAGTGCGTATCTATTGGTTGAGGGGTGAACTTCTCGGATATACCTGTTGTACGAACAGAATGACGAAAGCGTTTGGAGGTCAGATAACAACTTTGTTCTCAGCAGCTCGTGAAGCTAAGAGAATATTGACGCTGATAGCTTGAATGCTAGTAACTTGGAACCCTAGCTGCTGGTATATGGTTTCCTCTGCGCGGGCATCATATTTGGCAGTTGCCTATCCGACATCAGCAACCTCCAAATTATGCAATATGTAACTATATGGTACTATATGGTACTTTTATGTGCCGCGAAAAGACTTATGCAAGCTATAATCTACCGTCTCAAGAAAAAGTTAGCCATTTTTTCTTCAGCATGTAAAATATCCATAGCTATACTTTATATATACGCTTTATAGTTAGCGACCAACAAGTCACGGTATAGGAATCATGTGTGGTCAACATTATTAACCATTTCTTCACTAAATGGATTTTCAAAAGTATGCATTGAAAGGGTTACATATATTATATTCGTCGGGGTGGATGTTCAGCAAATACAATCATATGTCAGATAATAGAGAATGTAGAAGGATTCATATTCATTGGTGGGGGATGTTCAGATAATAAGATCAACACACGCCCTGTTAAATTTATTACCTGAACATTTCCTAAGGGACAACTACTCATCAGTGAGTATTTAGTATAGGCAGGGGTAACAATGCATCTTGGAGCTATGATTTTAGGGGTAACAATGCATCTTGGAGCTCTGATTTTAGAGGGGTAACAATGCATCTTGGAGCTCTGATTTTAGAGGGGTAACAATGCATCTTGGAGCTCTGATTTTAGAGGGGTAACAATGCATCTTGGAGCTCTGATTTTAGAGGGGTAACAATGCATCTTGGAGCTCTGATTTTAGAGGGGTAACAATGCATCTTGGAGCTATGATTTTGGATCATAAATGTATAACGATGCCGCATCCGATTTGATATAAAACTTCAATTCGAACGTTTTCTAAAGACAATATCAGAATAACATTTATTCCTTATATTTGCACCCAACTGACAACATAAAAGGAAATCTAGTACCCATGTTTAACGACATTCTGGTAGTGCGTTGTAAGTTGCTTCCATACATTAATAGCAACCACCAAGGGTGCTTATACCTAAGGCAGGTGAATGACGTCATATAATTTTTTTCTATATCCATCAGTGATTTTTCAAGATCGCGGGTATAGATTCTGGAGAAATTGTCACGTCACTTCCGGCTAGCAACCGTGTTGAGATTGTAAAAAAAACGCGGAATTGGAAATGAAGCATCGCGGTAGAAATGAATGTACCTACTTGACAATTTACGAAGAATTCACCTGTGATTTAAGTCTATTAATTTCATTTAGACCAATTTCGTTGGTCAGCTTAATGAAAACGAAAAATGAAGAAGTCATGACGATAATCCAGACAATATTTTACAATCCACGACACGTCTTGTCAATTTGGCATGTCGTCTCCGTCGTGACCACTGCATGATGTTACGTAAATTATTCTTAGCGTTATGTCGCCGTAAAAATGCAAATTTGAGGCACATCATGATTGTGTTGTTGCTCCACTACGTGTCACGTACAGTCGCTGTCGAACTTGAATGGAGGACGTTGGTTGGTTAAAATCATGCCATGTGACGTCGATAGCAACTTGTCATATTGTATGGACTCAAATTGCAACGCGATACCAGAATATCGTTCAAAACAAAACAAAATTGATTTCGTTGCATTCCATGGAGTATGGATACAATTTGGTCTGACATGTCAAACAAACTGACATCCATACTTCATGGAACGCAAGCAAATCAACATCCATTTGTTAATGGAAGTAAATGGGGCGTGACGTCACATGACGTGATATAAACAAATCAACACCATGCATTCAAGTGGCAGAATGCTGTGAAGGTGCAAGTATATTACCATGACTGTCAGGACTTAGAGGCACCGCAATGTTCCATGTTTTGTTGTGTCCAAGAGATTGTGTATCCGTCTCTTACAGGGTGACTGATATATTTATTGTTCATTTTGAGAGATGTTGTATCCATAATGCGGGGTGAATGATATATTTATTGTTCATTTTGAGAGATGTTGTATCCATAATGTATCCATAATGCGGGGTGAATATATGATATATTTATTGTTCATTTTGTGCAATATCTACAAGGTAATGTCAATCGTGAGTGTTCATATAAACGTGTACTGGTAACTTTGTGTATGTTCTTTGCAATTGTATACTGATTCGAAAAAAATAAAACCATTTCTGTACAAATTTTGTCTTGGTCAAACCTTAGTTTAACAAAAGTGGCTTCCTATTATAAAATAATAAGGTAGTTGTCGCAAAAGTTGATACTTTGTGGCTTGAAGTTGGAATGTATATCGAGTAGTTCATACATACATTGCCGTCAAAATTAATGTTGTGCTTGCATCATTGATTACCATAGATTTAATTATAGAAGCAAAGTTCTCATTTCGTCCAGTCAATGTTAGTTTCTGTCCCTGCGTAGCTGTGATATGGGCAATGTTATGGACATTATTCTTGCAGTAGGGATGTAAGGGATTTGAGACATGATAGTCATCGTCCACTGTTTAACTCCTTCTATACTAAGTGGACTCTCCCAGTCAGTTAAAAGTGTACATCGGGATGGTCTAATAATGATCTGCAGGGATGTACTGGTAATATAAGCAGACGACACAAATACAAGTACAGAAGGAGTGTGAGAGAAATGTTTAGATAATAAGTTCAACAAACGAACTAACTTATTATCTGAACATTTCCTATTAGATAACTACTCAACAATGATGATTTAGTATAGAAAGGGTTAACAGGCTACTCTCTCTCTCTCTCTCTCTCTCCCTCTCTCTCTCTCTCTCTCTCTCTCTCTGTCTTCAGTTGCTACCATACAGTAATGCTCTAATTAATCGACTCCTTAACCACAGCATAATTATGGGTAACTTTTCAGGATTTGGTCGGAAATATGGCTTGTTGCCATTCATCGGAAAGCTCTCCCCGAGAGCTTTCCGATGAATGGCAACAAGCCATATTTCCGACCAAATCCTGAAAAGTTACCCATAATTATGCTGTGGTTAAGGAGTCGATTAATTAGAGCATTACTGTAGGTGCTAACTGTTTATCATAATTATATTTCGCTTAGTTCATGTTTCTCATGTGGATATCCCTTTGAGGACGCGTATCATTTCTTATGTCGATGTCCGTTGTATATCGAAATTAAAATGTCCAAGCGGCTCAAATTATACAAGTCAAATGTTTTCGTTTTTTCTAACAAGGACTTACTTTTTGGTATATCATGCTATAGTAATGAACGAAATATTAATCTTGTTGAGATCGTTCAATTCTATATATCTGCATCTGGTCATTTCCTAGATTAATTTCTATAATTCTAGGCGCGCTTGTATATCCGTATCCATTTAACAACACGCTGCAACATGACCAATATGACTATTATCAACACCACTATTATCAACACCAATGTTATCACCACGTCTTCCATACCTTTAACCCATCTCGTAACAATGTGTGCTTTATTCCGAACCAGGGAAGAGGAACCTCTGCTAAGTTTTGCAAATTGTTTTCTAATCCGCTCTGCACCATATATATATGCGTCAAATTCATATATTATCGTTTGGCGTTTCTGTAATGCATACATCTATACTTTGGGGCATAATACATATGTTTAACGTTAGTGTTTGTGGTCATTATGATGAGGTCCATTCGTAGTTCTAAAGTTATTCGAACACTGGACCAGTATCACTTGACCAGCATGCATGGGCATGTGCCCTGTGTGTGAACACAACCATTTTTTGATGGGTTGATTGTTTCTGATTATTTTACTGCTCATTCAAGCATGAAGCCACTCACCGCACTCTCGACCATAAGCTACATATACACGGTGGGGAATCACGTGGTTTCGAGGTTGGTGAGTACCACGTATTAAAAATGTGCAAACGCACAAAAACATAATATATGAGGAACTGACACAAACATTTTGACTGTTACGAGCATATGCTAGTTTATTTTAAAAACAAGTTGAATCCTTATTTGTTCGGAAATATTCAGTAGTTTTCTATAACATTCTGACCAAAGTTGCCAGTCGGAGGTTAGTAGAATACACAAGTCCATACATCTAGGAGAATCCTTCGACTGACATCCTTGGTCAGAATGTTAGACAAACAACTGTGAGTTTGGACACAAATAAGGTATCAGATTATGTGAAACATAGTATAGCATATGCTCATATCTGCAAAAATACTATGTAATATATATAATTATCATCTTTTAATACCTTTTTTCCTATTTCAGGTCGCGTTTTCAATCGCTTCGGCCATTTTGAATGCGTGATACTCATCAACTAGAAACCAAGTGAATGTGACGTAATTCCGTGATATAAAATGGACTATTCTTCAAACATTTCAGTACATTCTGGCGCTTACAGAGAAAGATATACTCAAAAATATCAGCATTTACTTTTTAGGTTTTTTATTTCAAATGGCTTCCGAAAATATATGCTCGCAGTCTTATTGCAAGATGACATAGGACTCCAATCGCCTAGTCTTTTCTGAGAAAAAAAAGAATGCGTGATTTTTGTGTTGTTTTTTGGAGCGGTAACAAACCGGAAATATGCTGTCATAGCGGAGATGAGATTCAGCAACTCGATTGTGGATTTTTTCATCTCGGCTTCAACGATCACTAATGGCTCTTCCTACGTTGATGTTTTATTAATGCCCCAAATCCCTCTCAGAGGTATGGAACCTCGCACAGTCTCGCGATCCGCGAGAACAGTATTGATTTTATGCCTGCATACTGTTGTCTCGTAAATTATTGTAAACTGTGAATAAGGCTTGCTAATTCCAACATTTAGATGATTTCCGGGAGAAATTGGCCTGCGATCGCTGTCTGCCGCTACACTGCAAACAAATCCAGATTAATGAGACCATTACGGAGGCTTAACCCTGACACGGCCGCGTCGACTCGGCTGTCGAAGTGTTAATGCAAGTATTAATGAGACTTAACCGTGTCATCTATACGGATGTTAAACAGAACTCATATGTTTTGAATACCTCATATCTCGTCCCAAAAAATATGAAACTAATTTACCTATATATATTACTTTTGAATAAACTTAAAAGTGCTTCCGGAATTTCAATTTGTTATGTGGCAATCATCTCACACATGGACTAACCTCCCCTACAAACATGCACGTTCTTATTAATTATCCGTACTGTCTTCCAGAGCGCTACAAGAAACCAAAATCGAGTACATGACTGTCTACCATTATATTTTACTGCCGAACATACCCTAATATAGATTATATATTAGCACTCGCTAATCGTACCAAACATTCGTAATGTAGTGACATTGTAATAAACACAAATTCCCACAACCTCTGAAAGACAAAACAAATTATTTATCTCGAAACTGATCACCATGTAAATACGTTTATACCGTCATCTTGATTACACGTGTGCTATTATAAGGTTTCATAAGTTGTAAAAACGTTTGCCCAATCCATGTTGTATATTATGCAAATAAAATATGTTTCAAGTCATGGACGTTAAAGTGTTAAAGGTCGGGTGATATCAATGAGTCAGTCCTATGAGTGTTAAACAAATCCATACGGACGTTAACCTTGTCACGACCGCGTCGAATCGAATGTTAACGTGTTAAGTGTCACGTGACATCAATGAATAAATCCTGTCCTAATAGTTTTAATGAGACCACCACGAAGACGTAACCCTGCAACGACGGCGTCGAACCGACTGATAAAGTGTTAAATATCACGTGACATCAATGAATAAATCCTGTCCTAATAGTTTTAATGAGACCACCACGAAGACGTAACCCTGCAACGACGGCGTCGAACCGACTGATAAAGCGTTAAATGTCACGTGATATCAATCAGTGAGCCATGTCCTATCAGTGCTGAGCAAATCCAGAAAAATGAGACCATTGCAGAGGCTTAATCCTGATTATAGTCCTCACTTTATAACACTTTATCTTTTGAAGGTAGATTTTTGATATAGTCACCGTTTAAGTCACACATCAAAGGGTGCCTAGGTTCGATCTCGTTCAGCCGAAGTACAGCATTATATATACACCACCAGAAATACATACACAACATAACTACAACTCATTTGGTTGACGTGAAGATAGTTTTTAAAAATCGGTAATAGCTTCCAAAGGCAGTATTCGTTTCACCAAATACATATGGCCACCGACAAGCCCAAGAATGTGTATCTGAAAAGAGTATTGTCGTTTCAGATATTTCAGCTAACCCCAAATGGTAATATCTTGGCCGATGATCGAATGAAGTTTGCTTCTCTATTTTAGGGATCGACTTCAGTCTTAGATTATAGGTCACGTCACCATGGCCTAGCCCCATATGGACATATATAACAACGGAACCATGAACCACATTGATATTAACGTATTGCTCTATAGGGCTCAAGATAATTGGTAACTGAAATATAACTTGATTTCATATTCTAAACAAGATCCACGTGGTTTCTGCAATCTGTTATTCTGAAAAGATTTCAAATTGAAACTCTTCATTTTAATTGAAAGCATTGTGATTATTAATCACTTGGGCCATGCATGCGTTATTGATATCGAGAATGTGTAGTAACGTCCAGTCATGAGGATTTAACACGGAGCATAGAAAATCATGAAAACGTACAACTAGTAAATTCGTGGTTTAAAATCGAATGAAGCATCTTTATCATTATATGTTCCAAGCTCTTCACTTGTAACTGGATCTGTTGGCTCGTTTTTTAACACACTTCTTTGATAACATCATATAATCACACCTGGTTATCCCTTTCATGGCGGGAGCTGCGCTGGCGCAACATTAAAGACCCTGTGCCAATGCATTCTCTTATATATGCGAGTCGACTATAGGTCGTCTTGCATATATAAGAGAATACATTGGCCTAACAATTGTTTATCAATTTTTCTTACATTCTTTAACAATTTTGATAGTTTTTTTTATTATATTCTTTAACAATTTTGTTATCATTTTTTTCTTCTTACATTTTTTGACAATTGTATAAGAAATAATATATAATTTGTTAGGCCAATGCATTCTCTTATATATGCGAGGCGACCTATGGTCGACTCGCATGTATAAGAGAATGCATTGGCACAGAGTTTTCGCAATAATTCAGGAAGCTCCTGTCATGGAAGAGTTAAGAGGTCCTGCTAATTTCTACGATATTAGTGGGTCCTGCTGAAGTGATATGATTTCTACGATATTAGAGGGTCCTGCTGAAGTGATATGATTTCTACGATATTAGTGGGTCCTGCTGAAGTGATATGATTTCTACGATAATAGTGGGTCCCGCTGAAGTGATATGATTTCTACGATATTAGTGGGTCCTGCTGAAGTGATATGATTTCTACGATAATAGTGGGTCCCGCTGAAGTGATATGATTTCTACGATAATAGTGGGTCCCGCTGAAGTGATATGATTTCTACGATAATAGTGGGTCCCGCTGAAGTGATATGATTTCTACGATATTAGTGGGTCTCGCTGAAGTGATATGATTTCTACGATATTAGTGGGTCTCGCTGAAGTGATATGATTTCTACGATATTAGTGGGTCCTGCTGAAGTGATATGATTTCTACGATATTAGTGGGTCCTGCTGAAGTGATAAGATGAATTGAATGCTTTATTGCGAAGACACAAATTAATGAGTAACATGCAAAACACATATACGATATTTTATATACAATATGTACACAATGAAAATGAGACCCCTCCCAACAAACGTGTTGTTTTTTTTTCCTTGTTCCTTATTTTGTTCTTTTAAAAATCGTGTGTGTATATAAGTTATATTCTTCTTATGTTTTCCATGTCCTTTTGACTATCAGTTTGAATGTTTGACCATGCAATGAGCTAATTCAGCTGCCTTCCACAAGGTATACAATTAGTCGCAATTAAGAGACTTCTCAAAAGGCATTTTTTTGAAAAATAGAGAGTTGTTTCAAACGAGAGATATTTTCTATTGACAAGAGCCTATGAAACTTTTCGCGCGAAGGATTTTCCCAGTAATATTTTTGGGATATAGCTAGTAGGCCAAAGCGATGCTATAACAAAAGTATCGTTATATTTCCTAAAGTTGTCATTTTACGGTGTGTTATTGATCTGAACAAATGAAGGAAATGCCATTTTGTGTAGAAAACATTCAAAACATACATACTGTGAACTAGTTTATTAATGGCACTCTTGGTTGAAGCAAACGGACAATTCAAACCAGGCTATGCATATCGTTTTTCAAACACCAGAACAGCCATGATTAAAACAGTATAAAACAGAACAGCCATGATTAAAACAGTATAAAACAGAACAGCCATGATTAAAACAGTATAAAACAGAACAGCCATGATTAAAACAGTATAAAACAAGAACAGCCATGATTAAAACAGTATAAAATAGAACAGCCATGATTAAAACAGTATAAAATAGAACAGCCATGATTAAAACAGTATAAAACAGAACAGCCATGATTAAAACAGTATAAAACAGAACAGCCATGATTAAAACAGTATAAAATAGAACAGCCATGATTAAAACAGTATAAAACAAGAACAGCCATGATTAAAACAGTATAAAATAGAACAGCCATGATTAAAACAGTATAAAATAGAACAGCCATGATTAAAACAGTATAAAATAGAACAGCCATGATTAAAACAGTATAAAACAAGAACAGCCATGATTAAAACAGTATAAAACAAGAACAGCCATGATTAAAACAGTATAAAACAGAACAGCCATGATTAAAACAGTATAAAATAGAACAGCCATGATTAAAACAGTATAAAACAAGAACAGCCATGATTAAAACAGTATAAAATAGAACAGCCATGATTAAAACAGTATAAAACAAGAACAGCCATGATTAAAACAGTATAAAATAGAACAGCCATGATTAAAACAGTATAAAATAGAACAGCCATGATTAAAACAGTATAAAATAGAACAGCCATGATTAAAACAGTATAAAACAAGAACAGCCATGATTAAAACAGTATAAAACAAGAACAGCCATGATTAAAACAGTATAAAACAGAACAGCCATGATTAAAACAGTATAAAATAGAACAGCCATGATTAAAACAGTATAAAACAAGAACAGCCATGATTAAAACAGTATAAAACAGAACAGCCATGATTAAAACAGTATAAAACAGAACAGCCATGATTAAAACAGTATAAAACAAGAACAGCCATGATTAAAACAGTATAAAATAGAACAGCCATGATTAAAACAGTATAAAATAGAACAGCCATGATTAAAACAGTATAAAACAGAACAGCCATGATTAAAACAGTATAAAACAGAACAGCCATGATTAAAACAGTATAAAACAAGAACAGCCATGATTAAAACAGTATAAAATAGAACAGCCATGATTAAAACAGTATAAAATAGAACAGCCATGATTAAAACAGTATAAAACAGAACAGCCATGATTAAAACAGTATAAACAGAACAGCCATGATTAAAATGTGTTGTTTACGAATGTTTCATACAGACACTGGCTTTTCTCTCAAATCGTTCGTATTATTCAAACATCGCAAAATCACAACTTTAGACAAATTATGGTACATGCAGGTTCTTAACTTGACATCAGCATGTTGCCCCGCCAGCATCATAGCTAATTAGCAGGACTCACCAGCATCATATCAAATTAGCTGGACCACTTAATCGGGTGTGGTAACATGCCCTCTATCTCATTATGTTTACTGATCTTGGCAACGCCATTTTACAAGAGTAAGAAACAAATCTGGAAACATCATTTCTGCAGCTACAAGACTGAAAAAGCAGAATTGCTGTACATATAACAAGTCTGAAAGCATCAAACAAATCGGGAAACGTCATTATTGCGCATAATAAAAGCCTGCATGGAAGCATAATAGCTTAAGATATTTTCCATACTTTAGTATTGATTGTTCGCTATGACATGCTTGAAGTTTGCGCCCTCGCAGACATTCATACAGTCTACTTATTTGATAATGTGATTACTCCAGGGACTGTTGGAACATAAGTGTTGTCTACACATTTCATATCCTGAATGTCGTTTTGCCTTTTCCCCAACTTTGAAACACAATGGGTGATTGTATTTATGTCAAAAATATGACATTACTTGATATAATAAAGGTATGAATACATTTATATTATATACGACTAGAGTTTTCACAAATGTTAAATGTATATTTATAGAAGATAACGAAACTTGAGATATTCGTAAAATTCGCTCTTCAGTTAGTAAAGGTGGCCATTTTGGAAATAATTGCAAAGTTAACCGCCGATCGGTAGAATATTACAAATGTCCCTTTCTTCAATAAAATTAAGGGAAAAAAGGATAAGTTTATCTAAATCTTATGTTTTAATTTTGTTATTAAAGACACGTGGCAGTTTGCGAGCGTTTGTTTCACTTATGTGTGAACAATTGAAAAAGCTGGAAAATGACTGTGACCATTGCATGTATTTTTCAGAGCGTATGAAGCCGGTATATCAATAGTTCGTGTATTTTTAATCTATCGTATACCCATAAGTTACACCAAACTCATATCCATATTTTTTTAAATAAACCAGTGGATAAACAAGGTAATATTGTAAAAAAAATCGCCTATATAAAAATAACCATACAACAACATTATTAAAAGCATGAATCAATGCAAATATCTAAAATAATATACATCCACATTATATCCATGAAAAGTGTCATTTTACATGTAGGAGATGACCTTTTGAAGTTATGTACATATATGTCGTTACACTCACCAACCATTCGGCGACATATATGTCGTTCTACCCGCCAAGGGTGGTTGTGTTATAAATGAAGTCCTTGTGCGTAGGAATAAAAACATGGGCCCCGTGTGTACTATTTAAAACGTCACTCCTCCATAATGGTGTAAATGGCAATGCAATGCAGGACGAAACGCATGTTTTAATAAACGGTAGTACTATCGTTTGTCCGATCCTTTTCAAGTTGCAAATGACAATTGTGAGAGCTCGATTTTAACTTCCAGTCAGTCATCGGAAAGAATCAACGTTTTTTAACGCAACTCGTCCAAAAATAGGTCAAGCAGTTGTGCTCTTTCTGTACCCATTACTTCATAGATAGGCTCGTCAGACCATCTCTATGTAGAAGTAGAAGTGGAAATTACCAGTAAGAGTTAAGATGTACATTGAGATTAAATGTGCTCATTAAATAAAAATTCATAATATAACACCATTTAAATCTCAGTTATTGGTTACGTATAGACACTTTTATAATGAAGTGAAGATGTATGAATTCTCAGTATGAGTTAAATAAGCAGTAATATCCTCACATCTAAACTTACAGGTAAATCATCAAAAACAATTAGTTCCTTCGCGTTCAAATATGTGGCGTTATGGAGACTCATACCCAACATTCAAATTAAGCCCGGTAATGCTACGATTTCGTCACGTTCGGTGATCAAAATATTTAGATAAGTACATACTTAACATGCCACAGAACGACTTAACTACTTTCAACGTTTTGCACAGCCGTATGATAAACGCTTTATTTCCACTATATATGTGGGGAAGAAACTAACCAAGAACGTGTTTTGTTCTTATATTGGAGACATTTGATATGTTTTGTCTAACACTTCGAGAAGTCATGGAATACAGACATATTCCCGATATATTAGTATGTCACATATCTATCGGTCTGTGTTCATTTCCAGAATGTGATAGCAAACAATTGCGTATGTTAGTTTGAGGTTTAAAGATGATATATATATGAGTCAGATTAACAGATGTCATTGATTAATAAGGCGGCACTTCGTCTAATTTAATGAAATTATCAAGCTTATAATATATTTTAAATGACGAATTTTGATCGAAACTTACAAACCACTGACTCATAATTGTGGAGATTACCGCGCGAACAGCTAAAATTATTTAATGCGATGATCTGGGAGAAAATTCGTACATCGAATTTTAGATATTTTCACGAATCCATGATTGTCTTTGAATGTCAAAAACGGGGCAACTCCGATGGAGACAACTGAAGCTACTCTGGCCAAATAGCACGAAAACCGAGAGAACATTTAAGCGTACGGTACTTACCGTAGACTATATCAGTATTAGTAACGACAGAGAACGAACATTATTATTGTTTGATAATTATGTATTTGTTCATGGTGCATTTTGTAATACTTATCCCACCTGTCCCCATGTTTATAATGTGTATAACTATATACCATGTACATATGTTAAATGTCTCAATACTCGTGTTGTATTTTGAGTGAAGAGAAATAAACAATTTAATTTCGTATAAGTATGCGCAAATATCACAATATATGCCACACATCATTTAGACTGAGTCCATTATTAGTTGTACAATATTCCTAGGAAATTTGTTGGGTCTACATCCCGAATTGGAGCTTTTCTATAAAGGATAAGTCGTCAATGTATTAGTGAGATTCCACCTGTAACCATTGTACGGACCATTGGGTTTTTATATATGTATCATTGGTAACTGTGTATTACGTAGATATGTTACTTGTAATATATGTGAACGACGAAACACAAGTTTCAATAAAACATTAAAGCAATGCAATTGTTGAATTATTGACTGAAAACGGTTATGTATGTCTCAACAACCGTTGGGTGTAGGCCGTTATGCGATATTAATTTAATCCAGCATGGATTTTTTCATGTTTTATTATCAGATGATATGACCATAAAAAAGCTTTAAAAATATGTTCTAGCTACGATTGTATCACAAACTTTGTCAGCTAATCCAAAACACACCAATTTGGACATTTATAAATGCTCATGTCTGTATAGAAACAGTAACACCTGTTATTAAAAGGTTTAGGTCAACATGACATTCCTGCACAAGCACGCAATTAGCAAAATGTAAAAAAATAATTAGAATTACCCCCTTTATCTACAAGTATACATATAGCCCCACTCGCACAAGTCAATGGCTTATACACGGGCGTGTATACTCACGTGATGTTAGTGTTACGATCACTCGCATAATAACTAGTTTTATGGGAAAACTAAGTATTACCCACTTATACTACAATCATCTTTATCACAATAACTTTTATGAGCAAATAACATATGATTCAAACTACACCATGAGTTCACCAATACAGACGCCTATACGATGATATCCCCATGGCAATGTCGCCGATAGTCTGAACAGCACGCACGCGTGGGCTTCTTCGCTTCAGAACAGATGTCGGATCGGCCATGATGGCTCGTCCGGTCGCGTTTGCTACATTCGTCATCCCCGACTGAGATGTCAAAATGTGTTAAATAATCATGGTCTCCGTGGCAAGGATCGATAAGGCTCGGTCCAAATGGAGTTACTCAGGAATCCGCGCGGGGGCTTCCCCATTAGCATTTCCGACTGCAATTACCACGGCCAAAATACCGAGTATTTATATTCTTCAACACGAATTACCAGATAGCTCGTATACATGGAGTACAGACAGCTCTACAATGACTGAAATCGCCTCCAGTTACAGCAATTTCGTTAGCATTGATCGGCTCACGGTGAAGTGACTTGTATGAGCATTTAGTGAAGTTGGGATAATCTGATCGCGTTGTGTTCTACCGAGGCACAGTATTTTGTAATAATATAATTTGTAGAGGCTCACTGGCAGCTTCCTCGATAAGCGCTTAATGAAATTCCGTATTCCGGCTCGCGAATTTTTCTCATCTTAGAGAAATTGATTTTATGTGTGGAGCTACAACTCTATTACGATGACTTGTAGAGAAAGTTGAACTAGACTGTCATTACTATATTTCATATTCTGTTGTGTTCCACCAAATTGTTATTGAATCGGTCTTCTTCGACCTCTTGTGACGTGTTTAAATATGTTTATGTCTATGTTGCATTGCATCTTGAGACCTTCTGGCGCTGGAAGATGCAACACGTGATATTATTGTGAATAGTGCTGACAATATAAACAAGATGGAAGTCATCTGCATGTTGTTCTGCGTCACGACATCTTACCACGTGGTATCCAGTTCCGTGATACACCATGATATTCCTATCGGTAAGTAATTCAAAAAAGCATTTACCACGTTAATTATATGCTTGTTGCGGAATTGTCATTGAGTTGCATGTATATAACTTTTTCGAACGAACGTAATTAATGTCATTTAAAAAAAAATGCCCAACCGGATTTCACACCACAGAAGTACGATTTCTGTGTTATGTCCTTGCATGCCTATCCTGCTGGAATTTATACACTGGAATACATGGACTTGCAAAAGATGGAATTTGCTGTATTTATGTGTTTTTTGTTTTGTTCTGTTAAATTTTATGTTGTCATTCATCTCTCGTATTGAATGTTGATGTCAAATCGGTTGGAACATGTTTAACTAATGTTATTTACATTTGTTTCTAAAATTACTTTTCTTGCATTATGGTGTCGCAGACATGACATGTTTCAGTTTTGGTAGCCATGGTATTTTTTTTTTTAAAGAAAACAAATCATCCATAAACAAATGTACATCTTCAAACTTGAGAAACTTCGACTCAAAAGCAGCAGTCTTACTGAAGACATCCATGAAAATCACCGAAGGGCAAACAACAGGTGATCATGTGGTGTCTAAGAAGGCACATATCACTTTCTGTTGGTCTGTCCGAGATACTATAAAATCAGGAATGGGTGTGTCATGTCATTAGAAACTTCATACACGACCAGTATCATATTTACGAATGAGTCGAATTGTTTTCCACTACAACATCATTAAAGCAACCGAAACTTCTATCACTAGGAACGTTCGGTTTTAATCTTCTGTCACATAGAATAGAATCGATACTAAATCAATTTGTGGCCATATACGAACAATGTGTTAACCAAGTAGCACAGTTGCCTAATTCGGTGGATGTCGGTTAATTGTCAACCGTTCCATTATCTTATACTAAAATGTAAAGAAAGATATTGTTCATATTGTCTATAAACAAACAGCAGTGGTATGTGTAGTTCACTATCTGTTTCACTCTTCCTTTCCTCACAGCTGATTCATACCTTTCTGTGACGTGTTATTTTCTCGTCATTTTCCACCAACCTGTTATCTACAACATGTTATATTCATCTCGGCCTCGCGGAGAGTAGAAAAATTGGATCATATACGGCCGATATGAACTTATTTTGATTGAAATAACTACATATATAACTTATGTTTCGTTGAAAAGTTAGGTCCAAATAAAACTTATTTCACACCTAAATAAAAGGTCGACCGATCACAGTGTCCCCCGCGTGGCAAGTCCCCCGCATCGGCTTTGTTAAAGAAATTTAATAAAATGTTGAAATTTTCTAAGTCGAAAGGGTTAACAATTCCGTAAAAAAAATAAAACTCAACCTGTATCTTGATATGACTGATCCACATACAAAATGTATTTGCAATTAAAGGATCCAAACTTGAGATATCATCCGGAAACCGAAAAAGTAAGACATTTTCTAAGTAATTAAAAGGTGGAAAAAGGGAAATAACTCCATAAAAGAACATCGGATCAAACCCAAAATTGCACCTGTGTTCTTGGTTGAGACACCTACATACAAAGTTTCAATCAAATCGGATGATCATTACTGGAGTTATAATTCCGGACGGACGGGACGGACGCACACACGGACGGGCTGATTACAATAGTCCCCCAAAAATATTTGTTTCGGAGGACTATAACTTCACCAGGAGCTTATTTCAGTACCATGAAATAACTTCACCATGAGCTTATTTCAGTCCCATGAAATAACTTCACCATGAGCTTATTTCAGTCTCATGAAATAACTTCACCATGAGCTTGTTTCAGTCCCATGAAATAACTTCACCATGAGCTTATATCATTCCCATGAAATAACTTCACCATGAGCTCATTTCAGTCCCATGAAATAACTTCACCATGAGCTTATATCATTCCCATGAAATAACTTCACCATGAGCTCATTTCAGTCCCATGAAATAACTTCACCCTGAGCTTATATCATTCCCATGAAATAACTTCACCATGAGCTCATTTCAGTCCCATGAAATAACTTCACCATGAGCTTATATCATTCCCATGAAATAACTTCACCATGAGCTCATTTCAGTCCCATGAAATAACTCCACCATGAGCTCATTTCAGTCCCATGAAATAACTTCACCATGAGCTTATTTCAGTACCATGAAATAACTTCACCATGAGCTTATTTCAGTCTCATGAAATAACTTCACCATGAGCTTATTTCAATCGCATGATATAACTTCACTATGAGCTTATTTCAGTCCCGTGAAATAACTTCACCGTGAGCTTATTTCAGTCCCATGAAATAACTTCAATATGAGCTTATTTCAGTCCCATGAAATAACTTCACTATGAGCTTATTTCAGTCCCGTGAAATAACTTCACCATGAGCTTATTTCAGTCCCATGAAATAACTTCACCATGAGCTTATTTCAGTCCCATGAAATAACTTCACTATGAGCTTATTTTAGTCCCATGAAATAACTTCACCATGAGCTTATTTCAGTCCCATGAAATAACTTCACCATGAGCTTATTTCAGTCCCATGAAATAACTTCACTATGAGCTTATTTCAGTCCCGTGAAATAACTTCACCCTGAGCTTATTTCAGTCCCATGAAATAACTTCACCATGAGCTTATTTCAGTCCCATGAAATAACTTCACTATGAGCTTATTTCAGTCCCATGAAATAACTTCACCATGAGCTTATTTCAGTCCCATGAAATAACTTCACCATGAGCTTATTTCAGTCCCATAAAATAACTTCACCATGAGCTTACTTCAGTCCCATGATATAACTTCACTATGAGCTTATTTCAGTCCCATGAAATAACTTCACCACGAGCTTATTTCAGTCGCATGATATAACTTCACTATGAGCTTATTTCAGTCCCGTGAAATAACTTCACCGTGAGCTTATTTCAGTCCCATGAAATAACTTCAATATGAGCTTATTTCAGTCCCATGAAATAACTTCACTATGAGCTTATTTCAGTCCCGTGAAATAACTTCACCATGAGCTTATTTCAGTCCCATGAAATAACTTCACCATGAGCTTATTTCAGTCCCATGAAATAACTTCACTATGAGCTTATTTCAGTCCCATGAAATAACTTCACCATGAGCTTATTTCAGTCCCATGAAATAACTTCACCATGAGCTTATTTCAGTCCCATGAAATAACTTCACTATGAGCTTATTTCAGTCCCGTGAAATAACTTCACCCTGAGCTTATTTCAGTCCCATGAAATAACTTCACCATGAGCTTATTTCAGTCCCATGAAATAACTTCACTATGAGCTTATTTCAGTCCCATGAAATAACTTCACCGTGAGCTTATTTCAGTCCCATGAAATAACTTCACCATGAGCTTATTTCAGTCCCATGAAATAACTTCACCATGAGCTTACTTCAGTCCCATGATATAACTTCACTATGAGCTTATTTCAGTCCCATGAAATAACTTCACCACGAGCTTATTTCAGTCCCATGATATAACTTCAATATCAGCTTATTTCAGTCCCATGATATAACTTCACTGTGAGCTTATTTCAGTCCCATGAAATAACTTCACCACGAGCTTATTTCAGTCCCATGATATAACTTCAATATGAGCTTATTTCAGTCCCATGATATAACTTCAATATGAGCTTATTTCAGTCCCATGATATAACTTCACCATGAGCTTATTTCAGTCCCGTGAAATAACTTCACCGTGAGCTTATTTCAGTCCCATGAAATAACTTCAATATGAGCTTATTTCAGTCCCATGAAATAACTTCACTATGAGCTTATTTCAGTCCCGTGAAATAACTTCACCATGAGCTTATTTCAGTCCCATGAAATAACTTCACCATGAGCTTATTTCAGTCCCATGAAATAACTTCACTATGAGCTTATTTCAGTCCCATGAAATAACTTCACCATGAGCTTATTTCAGTCCCATGAAATAACTTCACCATGAGCTTATTTCAGTCCCATGAAATAACTTCACTATGAGCTTATTTCAGTCCCGTGAAATAACTTCACCCTGAGCTTATTTCAGTCCCATGAAATAACTTCACCATGAGCTTATTTCAGTCCCATGAAATAACTTCACTATGAGCTTATTTCAGTCCCATAAAATAACTTCACCGTGAGCTTATTTCAGTCCCATGAAATAACTTCACCATGAGCTTATTTCAGTCCCATGAAATAACTTCACCATGAGCTTACTTCAGTCCCATGATATAACTTCACTATGAGCTTATTTCAGTCCCATGAAATAACTTCACCACGAGCTTATTTCAGTCCCATGATATAACTTCAATATCAGCTTATTTCAGTCCCATGATATAACTTCACTGTGAGCTTATTTCAGTCCCATGAAATAACTTCACCACGAGCTTATTTCAGTCCCATGATATAACTTCAATATGAGCTTATTTCAGTCCCATGATATAACTTCAATATGAGCTTATTTCAGTCCCATGATATAACTTCACCATGAGCTTATTTCAGTCCCGTGAAATAACTTCACCATGAGCTTATTTCAGTCCCATGAAATAACTTCACTATGAGCTTATTTCAGTCCCATGAAATAACTTCAATATGAGCTTATTTCAGTCCCATGAAATAACTTCAATATGAGCTTATTTCAGTCCCATGAAATAACTTCACTATGAGCTTATTTCCGCGAGAACAGACTGACACAGACGATGAAAAGCTAACGTCGTACATACATTCGATCATAGATTTGTATATTTTAATGTGTGCCGAAATAAGGTGACAGGACTAAAGCATATGTGAATTCATACATTGAAAACATCGTACCATCATATCTGTTCCGCTGGACACACGTGGACATGCCGAATGGTTACATTCCAACACCATGTTGTCGAGCCATGTGTATGTTGTATATATACTTTCATGTTTCATCATCTCCTGTTGTAAATATTATTCTATGTATTTCAATGGGATGAGAGTAAAAAACATTAAAATATTGTATGCACGTGTTGTTTGATCCAATTTCAGAATGTCAATATTCATTCAAAGGTAAGAACAAAATACATCCGATAACCCTTTACCCAACAGAAGGGCCCTGTGCCAATGCATTCTCTTATATATGCGAGTCGACCATAGGTCGCCTCGCATATATAAGAGAATGCATTGGCTTAACACATTAAAAATTATAAAATTGTTAAAGAATGTAAGAAAAAATGGTAAAAAGTGTTTTAAAAAGATTTTTGTTAGGCCTATGCATTCTCTTATATATGCGAGGCGACCTATGGTCGACTCGCATATATAAGAGAATGCATTGACACAGGGCATAACTGTAACTATCACAATGTGGTCAAGGAGCCGGTTCCAATGATATCCATATTTGTATGGTTCTATTGAGACAGACCGAAGATATTTTAGGCTGTTCAAGCTTTATTTGGCCGGTTTTGGCCGTTTTGTTGGGTAAAGGGATAAGATAAAAAGGTAACATCGTTGGAAGCAGTTTGGAAAGAATAAGAATTTCACAAATTCATTTTCAACGTTGCGATTTTCACAATGAACACCCTTGAGATAGGAATTGTTCTGTTCCGGGTTACTGTTCCCATGGAAGAGTTTCACTCACACTTAAAGGTCTCATGACATAAGTTCTGGGTGAATGTGCCTTCAATGCATTTAATGCATACATGTATATTAATATTACATATTACTATATGTTATATAATTATGAACCTGTTAAGTGTGCTTTTGTCATGTATTTTGTATATCTCACATACCATATTTATTAAGATTTTAAAGAATTTAATTGAGATCTGGATATATTGTGTACCCTAAGCATTTGTTTCATATGTAATATAACCAAGATAATCGCTTGTGGTTAACAATTTATTTCAGCGCAATTTCAGCGCACGTCAACGCAGTAGTGTGGTAGGAAGGGTGGCTTCAATTCAGTGCACAGTTCAATTCTTTCTTTCGATGAGCAATATTTACCCCTAACTCCAAATAGATGATTACATGATTGTGTTCAGGAGCACAACAATTGCGACTGTTTCGTCTTCTCTGGGGCCAATAGCTTTGTATGCAACATTAATCGAGCGGTCTAAATGTGAGACCAGATGAACATGTATGTTACTTGAATGCTTGTATATTATCAGACTCTACACAGAATGGATGTTAACGAGATCAATAATGGCGGCGTCAATGAACATTCTGGTTAGGATCCTATAATTCCATTTTAATTAACTACTGGTCCTACCTAACACTAGAAACTTGATGTATGGCTGGGCACATTCTTTCTCGACGAGGACTAGTGCCATCTTACAAACTTTACGAGTATCCGATAACGCCCGTTTTGAATTAGATCTCCAATATTCGTGCATCACGAGTTCACGTGTTTTTTGTTGTTGTGATTTGTAAAAAAAAAAAAAAAAATCCTGGAAAAAAAGGAACCAACAAGCCCTGGCCATATATTCAGCCAAACAAAATTTCATAAAAGTACTGGCAGTGTAATAGAATTATGTTAACTGCCAAAAGTTGGCTAGATTAAAAATGCTTTAAAATCCTCAATCTGCAAATGACTGTGAGAGTCCTTACAACTGCTCTGGTGAATCTGCAGATGAAATGAGTGCTACTTAATCATTTTATGACGTGAGCTGCTCTGGCGCAACATTAAAGATCCTGTCGCCTCGCATATAAAAGAGAATGCAGTGGCCTAACACATTTTATATTATTTTTTATAATTTAAACAAAATGTAAGACTTGAAAATGATAAAAAATAAAATTTAAATAATGTAAGAAATAATGATAAAAAGTGACAAAAATTTATAAAAATTGTTAAAGGATGTAAGAAAAATTTATAGTAAAAAATTGTTAGGCCAAGCATTCTATTTATATGCGAGGCGACCTATGATCGATTCGCATATATAAGAGAATGCATTGTCACAGGGTCTTTAATGTTGCGCCATTGCAGCTCCTGTCACGAAATGGTTAAAAACCCAACACCGTGGCTATGACATCATTGGATTGGCGGGATATTTGGTTGAGCATATATTGTGTTGAGTATAAAAGGAGATGGTCCCATAAATGACCGGATTTAGCGTACAATACCCCTTTAATATTGTATCACGTTGAAGAATAAAAAGAATCATTTTGCCCAACCAGTATCGTAACAATTTAGCCAATTTATTGCCAACATATCAGGAATAGACCAACAAGAAACGCTCTTTATTGTTAACATATCAATGAATAGACTAACAAGAAACGCTCTTTATTGTTCCATGTCGAAGAGATGTGAATTCTATCACATGAGGTTTATTATGTGCCATAAAGAGTCCGTGTAACAACATTTAGCGTATGTACCGACCTATGTTGATCCCTGGGTTAGCGTATGTACCGACCTATGTTGATCCCTGGATTAGCGTATGTACCGACCTATGTTGATCCCTGGAACCGGACCGCGATGTAACAACATTTAGCGTATGTATACCGACCTATGTTGATCCCTGGGTTAGCGTATGTACCGACCTATGTTGATCCCTGGAACCGGATCGTGATGTAACAATAGCGAGCATGATTTGGACCTTCAAACCGCCAAGTGGCGTCAACTCTTTCATGGCGGGAGCTGCGCTGGTGCAGCATTAAAAACCATGTGCCGGTGCATTATCTTATATATGCGAGTCTTCCATAGGTAGTCTCGCATATATAAGAGAATGCACTAGCTTACAATGATGTCAAGGTAAATATTGTTAGGCCATTGCATTCTCTTATATATGTGAGGCTCCCTGTGGGAGACTCGCATTTTAAGAGACTGCATTGCACAGGGTTTTCGCTAAATTTCGGGAAGCTCACGTCATGGAAGTGTTAACCATAGATGACAAAGGCTCCAGCCTCCAGAGAACTTGGCTGTTTATATTACGGTCTGATTTGCCGTCCGCCGATCAGACTATTAGTTCCGGCCAGTCAGTCCTACAGACGATAACGTAGTCCACACAATGACTCCACTAAGTGCGTGGTCAAGATTCTTACGTTGCATTATTGCGACTGAAAGTGACACGTGTCTTCTATTAGAGTTTAATGACATCGGGCTAGTGGTGAAATTTTGACCCGAACACTTCCATGTAGAGACAACAGACTTTCTAATCCACATGCATACATACTGATCTTCTGATCCACTTGCATTACATACTGATCTTCGATGCGTTACAAATGTGAATATGCCTACTCGAATCTAAAACATGTAAATAATGGGGGGGGGGGGGGAATACGTGAATGTACATTACATAGAAGATAATGCATGCATTGAATTGTTGTTCTGGTTTAAACAATATTTAATTCTACCCTCAAAGAACATATATAATATTTTTTACAAAATTATACAAATGTTCATTTATGACATGATTTAGAATAGATGAGGGTGAAGAGGATTTAACAACAAGCGAGTCATCGCTTATGTTGAGTTATCTCCTCACAAAAGAACAAAACATGGAGTATATAAGAAGATCGGAGGGTAAGAGGCCAAGTTGAAGAGTACGGGATATGAATGACAGGATATGTATAACATGATAACGATGAATTAATAAGTGTAGACAATTGATGAATCTGCTGGGTTCAGAGAGACAGAGAGCGAGATACAGAGAGAGCGAGAGAGAGAGAGAGAGAGAGAGAGAGAGAGAGAGAGAGAGAGAGAAAAGAAGAAGAGAGAGATAGATAGATAGAGAAAGGGAGAGATTGTGTGTTACAACTGTCGTGTGTTCATGAATATTTAACGCATCTTTTTCACTGTTAAGTTTAAAGACACGGTTGGTCTTGGCGGTGGGTATCCTGTGAAAATATCTCCATCCGTCAAAAAAAGCCACAAACAGAAAAATGTAGATAGACTTTGTCCGTATACAAATAAGAAATATCGCATAAACAGTATGTTGTGGTCATATTTTTGTCCATTGTTATGTAAAGAAAAGCGTAAAAAGTTACTTTTCTGGTGTTTGTTTATATTATGATGGTAAACATAAAGAGCGTTCTTTGTTGGTGAATACCTGATATGGAACTAATAAAGAGCGTTTATGCCATTTGTGTGTGATTAGCCAGTAGCATTGTGCTGTCTTCTGTAACACAATCAGGCTCTTGCTTAGGTATAATATAGTAGGTCTTTATGATAACATGCTGTTTACGCGATGGTCATGGTATATATGAACGGAATTGTATGCGTTTTACTGTTTTTTTCGACAATTAAGGCCACACGTGCCTTTAATGTTCTTTTCGTTTTTAAATTATTGGGAATACTAATGACTGATGGAAATTCACTGAATCAAATTGTTGTTCTTTAGATGACTACTGACTGTCATTGACTAACTTTTTTGTATATAAATTCCCATAACTGAATACATATATAAGTTTGAATTCTACCTATCCCGCACATTACAAGATTAATAATCAAATTAGAAAATAATGAGATGACTTTAAAAAAAATGCCATAAATTTGGCTTGTCTTGAAAATCCTCACTTCACGTCACTTTCATTCTTCGTGCACCCATTTCATCTTAGCTATCGCTTTTTTGTTAAAATTTAAACAGAGCATATATTTATGAAAGTGTCAATTACACTGTAGCTCAACTTGGGGAGGCGTTAATTTTATGCTGAGGAGTCAATAGAATGATAAAGAAGGAAAGTCAAAACATTTCAGTAAATGGATTGTATTGTGTAAAAGAAATTCATTTCATTTCAAACATTTCTCCACTAAATGTGGATTCGAATGTGAAATACAAGATGGGTCCAGGCGCCCATGTTTTTTAAACAAATTTAGGAAGAATTGGACAGTTTCCATCGAGAGGTAACATAAAAGAACCATGTGAAGTTTGGATGAGGGATGTGGCACATAGGGTGCGCCAAAGGATTTACAGATTAAATCGAAGATGGCCGCTGGCGACCATATTTTTAACGAAATTCGGAAAATATAGTGAGATCCCATCTAAAGGTCACCTTGAAGATCCTTATGAAGTTTGGTGACGATCGGATGAGGGATGTGGCCTGTAGGTTGTGCCGAAGGATTTAGTCATGCAAAGAGTAAAATCCAAGATAGCCGCTGGCAGCAAAGTTTTCAACGAATTTCTTAAATAATCAATGGATCCCATCTAGAGGTCACCACGAAGATCCGTTTGAAGTTTGATGACGATCGGATGATGGATGTGGCTTGCAGGGTGTGCCAAAGGATTTAGTCATGCAAAGAGTAAAAGATATGAAATCAAAATGGATGCTGGCGGCCATGTGTTTTAACGAATTTCGGGGGGGGGACGATGGCTCCCATCCAGGAGTCATCCCGAAGATCCATATGAAGTTTGGTGACGATCGGATGAGGGGTGCGTGCTGTAGGGTGAGACAAAGGGAATTGTTGATGGACGCACACACGCGCGGACGACGGACACAAACCCACGACAATTGCTCAAACTTTACAAACTAAAGTTGAGCTAATAACATGATCCGATCCTTATTCCATTCATTAAACCCATTAAATAATAATGATATACAACGGTCGTTCTATAACAGGAAATAGTGCCAGGTGTACCCAAATATATTATTGTAGCGCAAACTTGACCGTTGACATCCGGTGTGTCTTATGTTTACATTCCGTACGCTATGGATGAGGAATGGAGAACAATTGGTCTTTGACTGATATTGATATCGTTTGAAAAGTTATTTCATTAGATTTACGCCATAAATACGTCAAAAGGTCTTATTTTTCTGGTACTATTCGTTGCGCGGTGTTGGTTTAAACAATATTTTATTTGAACTAAACAGAACAGAATTACAAACAATAAATACATGACATATAATTTTAAAGTGTTCAAAAGAGGATTCGGCAACAAGCTTGTGGACTTTTGTTAAGTCCTATCATCAGAAAGGTGTTGTGTCTATATGGGGTGGGGACTTCTCGTTTAATGCCTCAGGGGCTCTATCTTAAAGGGGGCTTCGCGGATGAATATCGATAGGTTCGTAAGGCTTTCCTATTGCTTGTTTTGAACAGGCTGTTCAGTTTCAATGAATTGGGTCGGGTGTAATAATTTGGTTTAATGTATTTTTTCCTGAGATCAGTAACTTTGGTGCACTTCAAAAATAATGTGATATTCGTCTCCAAGGCCATTGTTACATAATTTACACTTTCTATCTTCGTGAGCTTGTCCAACACAGGAGCCTGTCTCGATTGGAAGTCGGTGATTCCTAGTACGGAATTTCATCAGGCGTGAAACGACATTATGGTTGATGTGTGAAAGATATATTTCTCTGCCAAAGTCTGGCTTAATTATTCTGTAAAGGGCCATCTTATTTGAATTCGCTATGCTTGCTGTCCATTCCTGTATGTATACGTCAGAGAGCCTGCGTTTCACCGCCGCGTTAAAAATATCACGAGAGTGTATACTTTGGTTGAGCCAGTAGTACGATAGTCCCAAATGATCTAGTATGGTGTGTATGTTTTTTAACCATGCATTGGTTGGCTGTTTACTGAGTGGGGGGGTGATACATACAGGTATATAATCTTAAAGGGATTCTCTCAGGTCCCGTCGTCACCAGCCTACCCCAAAACGTCAGAGTTCTAAGTTTTATTTTCATCGATATTGGGAATATTCCCAACTCGCCGTACAGAAAGGGGGCGGGCGTGGTCTTCTTAAGGCCGAGTAAGAATTTTAGGAACCATAGTTCAAGTTTCTCGAAAGATGAAATATTTTCGCATCCCCAAATCTCGGATCCGTAGGTCATTATAGGCACTATGGCTTTTTCATATATGTCAATTACGCAGTCAGTTGTCATTTTATATTTCCTTACTCTACTAATGAGTGTATACATTGCTTTTAATTGCATCTTTACAACGCATATTCCTTTCTCGGCTATAATCGCCAGATTTCTTGAACCATGTTCCGAGGTATTTGTGTAATTGTCCACGATTTCAATGTTGCCCCCGTTTATTGAATAGGTTGGCATGCGTTTTTTCTTCTTGCGTCCGCCAAAAATCATTATCTTTGTTTTCGATAAGTGAATTTCAATTTCCACTGGTTACAGTATCTTAGTGTAAACAATATTTAATTTTCGAACAGAACATTTAACACATACAAACAAATTGACATAATATACAACACATGTTCAAAAACGGGGATTAGACAACAAGCCTGAAAGGCTTTTATCAAGTCTTTTCCTCGGAATAAAAAGTTTACCCTTGGTATCAGAATAGATACCATATAGGGTAAATTTAGCAGACGGGATATCATGTTAGATCCGAAAAAAATATTGTTCTGGGAGGGGGTAGAGGGGTAGAGTTGTATACCATACATCAGCCAAATTGAAAGATGGGAGTGAAGCGAAGTACCGTATATATTTTTTTGTTACACAACTTTGATATTTAAAACATATACTATTTACGAACCATGGAAAATTCAAAATCAAATCGAATCGAAACGCATCGCGGCCCACATGGAGGAAATGCGAAAGAACAGAGTCAACCTACTTGTAATATTAATTAATATTAAGATAATTGGTTAAAATAATTGGTTAGAAGCGTACTTTAGCATTATTTGATGAAACAATGACTCAATTGCATGGAGAGTGGCCCAGTGACACGGAGAACGCATATTCCTTTCTCGGCTATAATCGCCAGATTTCTTGAACCATTTTCCGAGGTATTTGTGTAATTATCCACGATTTGGTGTAAACAATATTTATTCCCAATACAAAACAAGATGAATATTTAACAAAAATGCTAATGGATGGGGTTGGGTGATTGGAAAGGGATGAGACAACAAGCCTATTGTGGCTTTTTTGTAAGTCCTCTCCCAGATCGCTTAAATTTTCCGAACTACATAGGGCCGTTCGGGCGTGTCAGACGGGAATTTTTCTGAAATATTCAGAGCAGTCATGGAACTGTATCAGCGCATAAATTGACAAGAGGTGTCTTATGTATAACTTGTCAATGTGATTTTATGTTCTTTTGTTCAAACAAAATATTGTTTACACGAAAAACAAACGAATTATGTTTACATGGCTTGATTTCCAGTAAACATGTTGATGACTACGATAACTCGCTATTTCCGAGTTACATGTTATCTAAAATCAGCTTTAAATGTATATATAGATATATACAATTTTGCGTGATTTTGTCCTGATGTTACAACAAATAATCAAAACAAAACATTCCTGAACCATCACAAATCCGGCAACAAAATGACTTCCCATGTACATGTAACAGTTACAACACAGTGCGAACAATAATAATGCCGGTGCGCCAATTCAAAAACGAGTAAGGCAATTGATTGCACGTGGGGCAGCATAATAAACAATTGTGGTGAAAAATGTCCATTTGAACCTTCACAAAGAGTCATCTGTATTTAGAAATGGTGAGCAATATACAGGTTTTACATAGTGTGAACAAATTACAACTTTCTAATTTTTCGCGAAAGATTAAACCAAACGCTCTTTATTTTTAACATATCATGAATAATTCTAACAATAAACGCTCTTTATTATTGGATACTTCTAAATTATATGACGTAAACACGCCTTTCGATGGCGTATAAAGTCCATATCAACGTTTTTAACGAGTTAATCCAATATTTGATTATCACAGCACATGCAAAATTGTTTTATTATGTATACAATAGATTATTCCAGTTTCTGAATAGATGAGATGTAAATTTAAAATCTCGAGAGAAAACATGCTTACGCCTTAACATCAACATAGCTAGTGTGCGGTCAGACACACCCCCCCTTGCACTGCGCGATCTATCGTACTTTATTAACATTCTGTATTCTGTATATATTTTTAAGCTTCGTGATAAATCCCCACATGTGTTTGTCACGATACCAAGTCCGACAATTCTCCCAAATCTTCTAAATGTTTGTGGCGTCGGAATGTATAGACAGAAGACATAGCCTGTTACAAAGCCCAAAAAAAGTAAATATGAAATTACGGAGAGTTTCAGTGCATTTTCAGTTTGTATGCGCAACAGTCTTTTTTTTTTTTGCATCCATGCGTTAAGTCGTACCGCAGTTGAAGTAGTGATTCGTGGCCAGGCATCTGCAGAAAGTTCACAAATACAACCTCTAACATGAGTAACAGGTCAGATTGTACACAAAAAATACAATCATTATATTTTAGTTATACCATTAAAAAGTCAATCACTAGTAAATCAGAGAATGACTGTTTAATGAAGACCTGACAAAATATTTTAATGACACGGATTTCATTTTAAATTTAACGATATTTGACACTGTGCCATAATATAACGTAAAAATGCATTGGAAAAAGTTAGATTTAATAGCATATATCTTTATTATTATACAAGTTATGCGTGTACATGAATGTATGTAATAACATATCGCAAATTGTACCAAAAAGATGAATAAAGATTCGGGGCCAGGTGCTCGAAAACATCCAAGAATATCCCCCCCTCCCTTGTGTCAAACCGTTGTCACTTAGATCAAAGTAATAAAACACCGCTCGAGTGAGAACTGTGAACTCCCAAAGAGTGATAACGAACGACGCCGAAAATTGCGAAGTGGCTGTCAAAACATCTCGTTTGACCTGGGTCCACAGTCGGCGTTCTTGTCAATTCAATACAATTTTATGTTTTCACAAGGTCAAAGGAATACCGCATCGTGGCTACGCCCATGACAAGCGTGAAATAATTCTACCCACCCTTTAAATACCTGGACTGAGGTGAAAAAAATTATATCAGTTTTCATACTCCTTAGAATCTGTACTAAATCGTGTGAACTCTAAATTGTTAATTAAAACAATGGCCGGAAAGAATTACTCGCCGTGGGACGATTATTTCGGTTTTAAGCACCTTATGTTCGATTCGAGAGATAGCGACGACGAAATGTTTGGTCGTGATTCAGACATACCAACCGACGAAAAGAGCGAATCAGATGTTGCTGCCGCTTTAGAAAAGTTGCAAGCTAGTGTCGCATATCATGACACTTTGGACAAACTTGCTACATTATCAGTGTCACCTCGCCAACGTGAACCAATGTATTTACCAGTGTCAACTCGTCACCACGAACCAATGTCTATAGCAACATCAACTCGTCTTCGTGAACCAATGTGCTTACCAGTT
Organism: Siphonodentalium dalli; assembly: GCA_032622095.1. Lineage (NCBI taxonomy): Eukaryota > Metazoa > Mollusca > Scaphopoda > Gadilida > Siphonodentaliidae > Siphonodentalium > Siphonodentalium dalli. The sequence continues at coordinate 23,730,845 of CP136065.1, forward strand.
TCACCTCGCCATCATGAACCAATGCGCGTAGCAGCATCACTTCCCCATCATGAACCAAAGTATGTACCAATTCCACCTCGACATACAACGATGACTCGACCTCATCTGGCTCTTTCGCCAACCTCCAGGATTGACATTCTATGTGTGTTCTGTCGCAAGAACGGAGAGACGGAAGAATTCTACACGGCCCACAAGTTAAAGGACTCAAAGGGCAAAGTTCACTGCCCTGTGCTGAGGAAATATGTGTGCCCGAAATGTGGTGCGACCGGTGATGGAGCCCATACGATCGGACACTGCCCAGATAGACGACAATAAAGGAACACCGGGTGATCATCGTGTACATTATACCATGACGTTATTTGTGCTATGTTTGTGATAACAATCACATTATTTGTGCTAACATTGGTGATAACCAGTTTATATCACAATGTGTCTTTTCGTCCATGCCACATATACAGGTGTCTTTTCGTCCATGCCACATATATAGGTCTACGTGCATAAAAATACCCTGTTTGATTTCATATTCCAAATTACTATGGTTATAAGTACATCGGCAAAAAAGACCTGGGACGCCTTTGGGTGACTCCTTCCGCCTTTCGATTGTTTTTCTGCGAAGGAGTCCACAACACAGGGGCGCGTCCACGTCTGTGCCAATTTAGGCACATTAATTAACGCCACATAGTTAGCCTTGATATAGTAAGTTCATGAACCTTTTGACAAATAGCCATCAATTTGTTCATTTTGTAGACATGCAGCGAAAATATTGGAAACTTCGTTTTTAATATAAACAAATCACTGCATTCATCATAGAAAATACTGTTTTAGTAACTTGATAAATGCGTTTTCATTTGACATTTTCGCCTTAAGTATTTCATGTTTTGACCGTTTTGAATAACGATAGTGCTTGTGTGTGGCAATGGTTTCTAGATTAACACCCTGTATATATGTTATTTGTTCTATGTTTTGTATATATCCTTGTATAAAATAAACTTATTTTATTTGGTATATTCGGTCTCTTTGTCGATATAAAATAGTTAAACGTATCATACCGGTAAATGTCCCAATAGGGTAACTAGAACATGGGTTATGGAAATTAGGACAAACAATGGCAACATTGGTCTTGATGCCATTAAAAGAACAGTATTTGTGTTGGTTTAAGCGATAGAGGAATCTAAACCTGGGGCCAAACCCCAGGCCTTTAACGATTCTGGTGCAATACAGAGGCTATTTGTATATTCCCTTTACCCAAGAATATTAGTTTCGAACCATTGAGCCTATCCATCGGGATTTTAATGGTCAGGTGCAGTTTTAGCCAAGAACCCAAAAGTCAAAACACCACACGACGAAGTGCGTTAATCTGTGTTACCATTATTATCCAATAATCTACCCGGTGTTCATTCATGACCGACCAAATAATAATGTTATAGGGTTTGTTCAGAACCAAAATTTGGCTTTAAATACTGCCTAAACTGCATGCGACCAATTTTGTATTACGGAATTTTATGCTTTTATTTCCTTGAAATTTGTCATTATATATTTTTTTCTTGATGTGCATGTTCACATATATAATTACACCTCACACTCTGTAATTTCTGGTCTTCTCAATAAATTCTGACATGCTCTTCTGTGTCCCTGCCTCGCCTCCAGTTTTCATTTCTTGTTTCTATGGATCTTGTTCTGCCTCACTACCATTTGCTCCTACTAGCAATCAAGTAGGACCGTGTCATTGTCAAGGGAGATGGCTTCAAATAAACGAAGGGCGTATTGCTTAATCCCATGTTTCTTGTGCTAAATTTGTATCTATATTGTAATTATATATTTGAATGTCCACAGAGGGAAAATAAATACCGTTTAAACTAATATTGATATAAGGCTAATCTGAAAAGAAACATAAGTAACACAAATGCAGTAATTGTCCACGATTTCAATGTTGCCAAAAATCTTTATCTTTGTTTTCGATAAGTTAACTTTCAATTTCCACTGGTTACAGTATCTTGAAAAGGTACACAATGATGTTTGCAGCTCTGATTCCGTATTTGCCAAGATGACTGTATCATCAGCGTAAATTAAGAGAAACAGTTTAGTGTATATATTTATAGCAGTATCGGTAAACGTTGTATAATCAATCCCGCTGCAGCTATGTGATTTCATGTAACCCTCAGTTCATTGCGATAGAGGACGAATAAAATGGGGGAGAGGCCATCACCTTGATTTACGTCTGGAAGGGAGTGGAGCGAGGCAGTCATCATTTGCTTTGTCTGTATTAGTTCCTCTCTGTCAGACGTTAACACGAGTGAGTTGTGTGGTCGTGTCTTCGGGTGCAGCTGCCCTCGTGTTAATGCCGGCGAGTGAGACGGTTTTGGATTAGGCTCAGGACGGATTATGGAGCTAATCCCCGACGCCGCGTTGGCTGCAATGCAAAGAAGTCAGATAGTTGACTCTGTTAGTTGGAATCTCCAAGCTAACAGGGGCTATTTGGTTCTTTGCATTGAATTCCGGACAGAGGATGCTGGTATCCAGATGTCTTCTGCCCGGGACGGGAACGCCGAGACATGCCGTAACTTGAAGAAGGGGCCTCCAAAAAGAAAAACACCAGCCAAACCAACCAGTATGGGATAATTGTCCTAATTATCTCAGCAATGATATAGAGAAAATACAATTTGAAATGGCAAGGATCGTTACTGGAGCGACGAACAGCGCCAGTAAAGAGAGCCTACTATTAAGATACTGGTTGGGAGACCCTGGCATCAAGGAGGAAAAAACAAAAGCTTATACAATTCCATAAAATAGTTAATAGTACAGCACCCGTGTACCTACGAAATTATATTTGTCACTCTGAAAACCAAACCGGTTATAATCTTAGACATCATGCAATACGACTACCATTGGACGCCACAAAGGATATTTATAAAGATACATTTTTACCCTCTACAATAAGCGATTGGAATAGACTGCCAGAGTGTGTAAAAAATTGTACCAACCTGGACAAGGTTAAAGAGTCACTTGCTGACGATCGTATATACACACATCCATACTACTATCATTGCCATAGTCGCAAATCCCAAGTATACTACACACGATTGAGACTGAAATGTAGTAATTTGAACTTCGACCTCATGACCAATTTTGTTAGGCTCGACCCATATTGTGCATGCGGTGCTGTTGAAACAGCCCATCATTACCTGTTAGAATGCCATTTATACCAGGCATAAAGATTGGAATTGCTATCATCTCTACCAAACATAATATTATCAGAAAGAACCCTACTCGAGGGTTCACCCGAAAGTTCCATTAGGGAAAATCATAGTATTTTCGAGGCCGCACAAAGATACATAATTAGTACAAAACGATTCTAAACGTAATACTATGTCACATGTCTTCTGCAATTGAGTCATATATAAAGTCATACATAATGTCATAATTCGGAAAGCCTGACTGCCCAGCTAACTCATGTAGTCTCTGTACGCCAAGTTATACACAATTGACATATAATTATACAGCCGAATGTTAAACTACCCCGCCCCCATTGACCATCCTATCTTTCTGACCTTTCTTAAACCTAACTACTCTCCTTTCGTCCCATTGGTTACCTTTAATTCCCTAATCACACCCCACTCCAGTTCTTATCTTATCTCTTGTTATCTGTTGTTGAGTGCGATCTATATCAAAATAACCAATAAGTTATTTAAAGTACAAACCAGAAAAATTCCCGTCTGACACGCCCGAACGGCCTCATGTAGTTCGGAAAATTTAAGCGATCTGGGAGAGGACTTACAAAAAAGCCACAATAGGCTTGTTGTCTCATCCCTTTCCAATCACCCATACTCATCCATTAGCATTTTTGTAAAATATTCATCTAGTTTTGTATTGGGAATAAATATTGTTTACACCAAACGGAGGAGGGACGCCGCCAGACGGGCGAAATGGATGAAGATGGGGGTGGCGTTGATCTGCCGGTCACCCCTCCCCGTGTGGTTCAGCCGACGTCCGCTGTCACAGCCGGTGGGTCGGAGTTGTCTGAGAGACGCCCAGACGACCGACCCGTCTGGAGACAGGCGACATCAGACCAGCTAGCAGGGACTCCGTGGATCTGCCGGAGGTCCCTGCTGTTGTCACGGAGACTGCTGAGGTCATCACACCAGCAGTACCATGTGCCAGTGCCGAAGCCAGAGGAGACAGGGACGCGGACACCACCCCCGGTGTTCCTGCCGCTGACTTCGGGGTGGAGATGGACACGTCGACACATTGGACACCGGAATACCATCACAGCCCGGTGTCCCCCATCTCCACCAGCATCATCAACAACAACAACAGCTACAACACCAGCAGTAAATCCACCTACTCCGTCAGTTCGGATGCTGAACAACATGAGATGGAGATCATGCTCTTTGCGACAAAGTACGTCGCCGAACAGACAAGAATGACAGCAGCACTTATGGCTTACATCGATTCCAAGTGTCAGCGATCTCAAAGACCAACAACAACCGAGCGAAAAAAAAAATCAAGAACAAAGTACAAGAAATAAAGAAAACAAATAATATGCCTAGATAAATTTTTTCACGATTCACTGATATCTCATCACCATCACATCACCTCCAAGTGGGTTGTATGAGAGGGGTTTCAAATCTTCCCTGGGCCCAGTCCCAAAATCCCCAATAAATAAACCTTGTTTTACGCCAATCAAGCTATCGAAATATTCAGAGCAGTCATGGAACTGTATCAGTGCATAAATTGAGGTGTCTTATGTATAACTTGTCAGGGAGAGGAGGGTATTCTAAGTGATTTAGCACTTGTCCTCCAATCCCTTTTGTCATAAACTAATTTAATTTATGAACAAATAAAATATGTTTAAACAAATGTGATTTTATGTTCTTTTGTTCAAACAAAATATTGTTTACACGAAAAACAAACGAATTATGTTTACATGGCTTGATTTCCAGTAAACATGTTGATGACTACGATAACTCGCTATTTCCGAGTTACATGTTATCTAAAATCAGCTTTAAATGTATAAATGTATATATAGATATATACAATTTTGCGTGATTTTGTCCTGATGTTACAACAAATAATCATATATTTCTACATGTATATTATGTTTATGTCATATGTTTGATTTTTTGAAACAAATATTGTTTACACCAACAAATAATCAAAAGAAAACATTCCTGAACCATCACAAATCCGGCAATAAAATGACTTCCCATGTACATGTAACAGTTACAACACAGTGCGAACAATAATAATGCCGGTGCGCCAATTCAAAAACGAGTAAGGCAATTGATTGCACGTGGGGCAGCATAATAAACAATTGTAGTGAAAAATGTCCATTTGAACCTTCACAAGGAGTCATCTGTATTTAGAAATGATGAGCAATATACAGGTTTTACATAGTGTGAACAAATTACAACTTTCTAATTTTTCGCGAAAGATTAAGCCAAACGCTCTTTATTTTTAGCATATCATGAATAATAAACGCTCTTTATTATTGGATACTTCTAAGTTATATGACGTAAACACGCCTTTCGATGGCATATAAAGTCCATATCAACGTTTTTAACGAGTTAATCCAATATTTGATTCACACAACACATGCAATTGTTTTATTAGCTATACAATAGATTATTCCATTTTCTGAATAGTTGAGATGTAAATTTAAAATCTCGAGAGAAAACATGCTTACGCCTTAACATCAACATAGATAGTGTGCGGTCAGACACAAACACCCCACTTGCACTGCGCGATCTATCGTACTTTATTAACATTCTGTATTCTATATATATTTTTAAGCTTCGTGATAAATCCCCATATGTGTTTGTCACGATACCAAGTCCGACAATTCTCCCAAATCTTCTAAATGTTTGTGGCGTCGGAATGTATAGACAGAAGACATAGCCTCTTACAAAGCCCAAAAAAAGTTAATATGAAATTACGGAGAGTTTCAGTGCATTTTCAGTTTGTATGCGCAAGTTCGCAACAGTCTTTTGTTTGCATCCATGCGTTAAGTCGTACCGCAGTTGAAGTAGTGATTCGGGGCCAGGCTTCTGCAGAAAGTTCACAAATACAACCTCTAACATGAGTAACAGGTCAGATTGTACACAAAAAATACAATCATTATATTTTAGTTATACCATTAAAAAGTCAATCACTAGTAAATCAGAGAATGACTGTTTAATGATGACCTGACAAAATATTTTAATGACACGGATTTCATTTTAAATTTAACGATATTTGACACTGTGCCATAATATAACGTAAAAATGCGTTGGAAAAAGTTAGATTTAATAGCATATATCTTTATTATTATACAAGTTATGCATGTACATGAATGTATGTAATAACATATCGCAAATTGTACCAAAAAGATGAATAAATTATTAAAAAGATTCGGGGCAAGGTGCTCGAACACATCCAAGAATCTTCCCCCTCCCTTGTGTCAAACCGTTGTCACTTCAAAGTACTAAAACACCGCTCGAGTGAGAACTGTGAACTCCCAAAGAGTGATAACGAACGACGCCGAAAATTGCGAAGTGGCTGTCAAAACATCTCGTTTGACCTGGGTCCACAGTCGGCGTTCTTGTCAATTCAATACCATTTGATGTTTTCACAAGGTCAAAAGAATACCGCATCGTGGCTACGCCCATGACAAGCGTGAAATAATTCTACCCACCCTTTAAATACCTGGACTGAGGTGAAAAAAATTATATCAGTTTTCATACTCCTTAGAATCTGTACTAAATCGTGTGAACTCTAAATTGTTAATTAAAACAATGGCCGGAAAGAATTACTCGCCGTGGGACGATTATTTCGGTTTTAAGCACCTTATGTTCGATTCGAGAGATAGCGACGACGAAATGTTTGGTCGTGATTCAGACATACCAACCGACGAAAAGAGCGAATCGGATGTTGCTGCCGCTTTAGAAAAGTTGCAAGCTAGTGTCGCATATCATGACACTTTGGACAAACTTGCTACATTATCAGTGTCGCCTCGCCAACGTGAACCAATGTATTTACCAGTGTCAACTCGTGACCACGAACCAATGTCCATAGCAACATCAACTAGTCTTCGTGAACCAATGTGCTTACCAGTTTCACCTCGCCATCATGAACCAATGCACGTAGCAGCATCACTTCCCCATCGTGAACCAAAGTATGTACCAATTCCACCTCGACATACAACGATGACTCGACCTCATCTGGCTCTTTCGCCAACCTCCAGGATTGACATTCTATGTGTGTTCTGTCGCAAGAACGGAGAAACGGAAGAATTCTACACGGCCCACAAGTTAAAGGACTCAAAGGGCAAAGTTCACTGCCCTGTGCTGAGGAAATATGTGTGCCCGAAATGTGGTGCGACCGGTGATGGAGCCCATACGATCGGACACTGCCCAGATAGACGACAATAAAGGAACACCGAGTGATCATCGTGTACATTATACCATGACGTTATTTGTGCTATGTTTGTGATAACCATCACATTATTTGTGCTAACATTGGTGATAACCAGTTTATATCACAATGTGTCTTTTCGTCCATGCCACATATACAGGTGTCTTTTCGTCCATGCCACATATATGGGTCTACGTGCATAAAAATACCCTGTTTGATTTCATATTCCAAATTACTATGGTTATAAGTACATCGGCAAACAAGATCTGGGACGCCTTTGGGTGACTCCTTCCGCCTTTCGATTGTTTTTCTGCGAAGGAGTCCACAACACAGGGGTGCGTCCACGTATGTGCCAATTTAGGCACATTAATTAACGCCACATAGTTAGCCTTGATATAGTAAGTTCATCTGAACCTTTTGACAAATAGCCATCAATTTGTTCATTTTGTAGACATGCAGCGAAAATATTGGAAACTTATTTTTTAATATAAACAAATCACTGCATTCATCATAGAAAATACTGTTTTAGTAACTTGATAAATGCGTTTTCATTTGACATTTTCGCCTTCAGTATTTCTTGTTTTGACCGATTTTGAATAACGATAGTGCTTGTGTGTGGCAATGGTTTCTAGATTAACACCCTGTATATATGTTATTTGTTCTATGTTTTGTATATATCCTTGTATAAAATAAAGTTATTTCATTTGGTATATTCGGTCTCTTTGTCGATATAAAATAGTTAAACGTATCATACAGGTAAATGTCCCAATATGGTAACTAGAACATGGGTTATGGAAATTCGGACAAACAATGGCAACATTGGTCTTGATGCCGCTAAAAGAACAGTATTTGTGTTGGTTTAGGCGATAGAGGAATCTAAACCTGGGGCCAAACCCCAGGCCCTTAACGATTCTGGTGCAATGCAGCGGCTATTTGTATATTCCCTTTACCCAAGAATATTAGTTTCGAACCATTGAGCCTATCCATCGGAATTTTAATGGTCAGGTGCAGTTTTAGCCAAGAACCCAAAAGTCAAAACACAACACGACGAAGTGCGTTAATTTGTGTTACCATTATTATCCAATAATCTACCCGGTGTTCATTCATGACCGACCAAATAATAATGCTATATGGTTTGTTCAGAACCAAAATTTGGCTTTAAATACTGCCTAAACTGCATGCGACCAATTTTGTATTACGGAATTTTATGCTTTTATTTCCTTGAAATTTGTTATTATATTTTTTTTCTTTGAATTTAATTATTATGCATGTTCACATATATAATTACACCTCACACTCTGTACTTTCTGGTCTTCTCATTAAATTCTGACATGCTCTTCTGTCTCCATGCCTCGCCTCCAGTTTTCATTTCTTGTTTTATATGGATCTTGTTCTGCCTCACTACCATTTATTTGCTCCTACTAGCAATCAAGTAGGACCGTGTCATTGTCAAGGGAGATGGCTTCAAATAAACGAAGGGCGTATTGCTTAATCCCATGTTTCTTGTGCTAAATTTGTTTCTATATTGTAATTATATATTTGAATGTCCACAGAGGGAAAATAAATACCGTTTAAACTAATATTGATATAAGGCTAATCTGAAAAGAAACAGAAGTAACACAAATGCAGACATATCTCACAGATCACTTCAGGTGACGCGGCTAGATTCCATTTGCATGAACCGCTTTTTCTCCTCCGTGGTCGTGACACATTCGTGCAAGTGAATTCCCCACTGAACGGATGTTGTTGTGTTATTTTGTATCGAATGTATGTTGTGTCAAACCTCTCGCCCTCTCTCTCTCTCTCTCTCTCGTTCATTCTCTCTCTCACCCTCACCCTTAAAGACACGGTTGGCCTTGGCGGTGGGTATCCTGTGAAAATACCTCCACCCGTCAAAAACCGCCACAAACAGAAAGAACATCAAAATGTAGATAGACTTTATCCGTATACAAATAAGAAATATCGCATAAACGGTATGTTATGGTCATATTTTTGACCATTGTTATGTAAAGTAAAAGCGTAAAAAGTTAGTTTTCTGGTGTTTGTTTATATTATGATGGTAAGCATAAAGAGCGTTCTTTGTTGGTGAATACCTGATATGGAACTAATAAAGAGCGTTTATGCCATTTGTATGTGATTAGCCAGTAGCATTGTGCTATCTTCTGTAACACAATCAGGCTCTTGCTTAGGTAAAATATAGTAGGTCTTTATGATAACATGCTGTTTACGCGATGGTCATGGTATATATGAACGGAACTGTATGCGTTTTACTGTTTTTATGTTTACGGTGTTTGGAACAAATATGAATATTTTCGACAATTAAGGCCGCACGTGCCTTTAACTTCCGTATATATTACAATGTTATACCCGTATCTCAATCCTAAACATGTAATAACATTCCAGTCAAACAAAACTATATATCCCGTCTGCTTTACCTCAAGTGATATTTCTGTCACTTGAGGTAACATTTATTACACGAGAGAGGACTTTAAAAAAGCATTTTGCTTGTTGTCCAATCCTCTTCATAAATCTCTATGTGTCTACATGTATATTGTGTCTGTGTTATATGTTTGATTTAAAAAAAATAAATATTGTTTACACCAACACAAATGCATTAGATACTTTTAATTTACACAAAATGGCTCTTTATTTTACCATATCTGGTAAAAACCACGAACGCTTTTTCTGTCACACATTGTAGACAGGGGGATCCATCGTTGCTGTCTCTGAGACGATAATTTCCTTCAATTTTTGAGACATAAGTCGGCCGAAAATAAATATAACATGTATTTATCTGCATAGTTTGATTGGTGGAACGCGATAATCAGACGACGCTGGTTGGATTCCCATGGACAGCGTGGCTTCTACAGTAGCACAATATCCTAGTAAGACTAGAAATGGCAAGAAATATCGTCAAATAAATTAGGGAATGCATTTTTGTTGCCAGAATCATGATACAAACAATTATCAGAAAAGACAAGACATGCACCTCTATAGAACTGTGTTTTGTATTGTATGGCAACGAAGGAGACGCTTTATTTTGTTCAAGGCATGTATTCAATGATACATTCTACAAAGCTGTATGGAATTTAAAGATGCAAAACCAGTTTACGCCCCTCCAAAATTACTATTTAGGCGGCTTCTGTGGTAAAACTATTCGATTCGAGTCGAGGAATCCACACATCAAAGCTTAAAGTAATCAGATTTCGATCTTTAAAATCTGTTATTTTTCACCGCATCGACTATTTGGCGGCCTGGCAGATATTCGAATGACCTTCTTCAAGAAATGCGCAGACGCCGCCGCGAGAGTTCGGCAGATCATTTCAATTCTTTAATCTCGATAAACCAATATACATGGCATTTGGGATACATAAATATAAATACAAATAAATGACAAAAGCATGCAATGTCATGGCGATCAATGCTATCGCAAATTAACTTCGAAATATAACACGATGATAAGTAACGTCAGCAACAATAAATAAGTTAACTTGTGATAGTTGACGTGCGGATACATAATATATCCTTATTAACGAATCGGTAAGCATATGTTTAGTCATGCAAATAGACATGTCATATAACAGCATGCCGGTTACTGGATGTGTTTGTTTACATTTGTGACGGCATATGTGGGCAATCCACTAAAATGGGCATCACCATATATACACATGTAGTTGCAAAGCACACTCGCTCGTCGTACAAACCGTCAAGAACAAAACGTTACTGTAGGACTTTTTCGGCAAATATGATAGATAGATAGATAGATATTTATTGCGCGACCACAAACAAATACATTTGGGTATGGCAATATACATGTACATGTACACATACAGAGAATAAAGAAAACAAACATATAACATGGTATGGTAATCAATGGGTAATATACAAGCATAAATTCTGAAATATAAAGTTCTTGTCTAGCATTGGCCCGTTATTGTCACATTATTCGCGTCTTAAATAAGAAGCTGTCTGAATATAATTACTGAGGGCCCTATTACAAAGTCTATCATCAACTGCAAAAATTATACGTAGTTTGGCGCTAGCGTCAAGTTCCATGAAATTTGTTGTAATTTGTTCCATTGTTTCATATAGCAATATCCGTTGGATATTATATCGAGGACAGTGTAATATAAAATGTTCCTCGTCCTCAACGACGCCTGTATGACACTGTTTACATACACAGTCCGGTATGAGGGTAATAGGCTTAGTGTACCGGCCGCGTTCAATTTCTAGATTATGACAGCTGGTCACTAATTTAGAAATCACTTTACGGCCACCTCGCGGTAAATTTCTGAGGTAATTTGATAGCTCGTATGTGTCAGCCGGTTTTAATTTGGATATGAATTTTACCTTACTATTCTCAGTGGGTTTTCCAAAAATATCACTGATATCGTGTTATCGTTGTGAGTATTTATTGGTAATACACTCGAACGGGCGAACGAATTGCCGGAGCTCTTTACTATGCGCCGTGAACATACGACGGTGTAGGGTGCATACAAACATCCGAAACGCTGAACATGTTTGTATCTCAGAAGAGTCATGTTATATGAATAGTTCCTGAATAAGCGAATTGTTCATAAGAAATCTATTAAAATACAAAGAAACAGAAGGATATAGCCGTGAAAACGGTAACACTCATCAATGTAAATTAAATAAGAAATTGAATTGGTATGAACCTATAATTTATCTCGACATGCGTGACTCCAATCATTCATCAGCATACGTCAAGAAGCCCCACATTGTAGGTAGAATTAGAGTCATTAGAGTCCACCGGGCGATGATTGATAGTTATATCGAACGCACCCAAATAATAGACCAAATTGGGCGACTCCAGGCGCGGGCGAAGCTGATCTCCCGCTCCTTAAAGTGTATGTAGAATGATACATGGTTCCATGGGTCTGGTGAATAAATTGCATTAGTGATTGTTCGCTCCGTCAGTTTGGCTATCGACCTTATTTGATCTCCAAGAAACCAGACTTCCGAGCAATTAGGCAGTTCTTCTCCTGTGTATTACAATTACGACTTTTGGGTCTGTACAACTCTATTAGCACTAATTCAGCACGACATATTCTTCATGGACTGATCGTGATAATCGATTTCAGAAAACATTCTTCCCCTTCCCGAACTTGAATTGTTGAAATTAACGTTTCTAAAGCCGTGACATTTATATCTCGGTCCAACGCCCATAACAATCTTAAGCCGTGACATTTATATATCGGTCCAACGTCCATAACAATATATTAATCTTAATTTAACGACAGCATCGTGGGCATAGGGCCAACGTAACAATGTAACGAACATATATGGTTTAAAGTCACACATACGGTTTGTATAGACCCCCACCCAAAAAATAAGTACAATTTGGAGATACGACTTTAACACCAAGGCTGCGTTGAGCTAACATACCAGTAATCAAAATAGCAAGCTTAATAATAAGATGTACTTGTTATATAATACAAACATCTCTCTATCTCTCTCTCCCTCTCTCTCCATATCTCACTATCTCCCTATCTCTCTGTCTCCCTACCTATCTCCCTCTCCCTCTCTATATCTCTCTCTCTCTCTCTCTCTCTCTCTCTCTCGCCTCTCCCCTCTCTCGCTTTATTTGGGTGAGCGCAAGCCACTCAGGTAAATTGCCTGTAAAATGGCAGCAGACAACTCGGTATTGCTCGTTAGTATTGCATGTGGTTATTCCAGGAAACGTATGAAAATTCAATTTGAGTATGATGTGAATAACTGACAAGATTATTGACTTCCATGGTGGACTGGAAGCTAACTGTTACAATTACGAATTTTGGGCTTAGACAACTCTATTAGCACTAATTCAGTATGACGTATTCTTCACGGACTGATGGCGATAATCGTTGTTGCGTTAAATTGTTGCAGTTAACGTTATGAATTCCGCGGAAATTTATATATCGACCAAAAGATGCACAGGACAACACACCACCTCAAATTAAATGAGTAAAAATAGGGACCACTCTTTCTTTCATACACACTATCAAAATATCTCTCCCTCTCTCTTCCTCTCACTCCCCCTCTCTCTCTGTACCATCCTGCATAGCATATTACTCATGAATATATTCCCCTTTCCTTATTCATTCCTATATCCTTCTGCCTCCATACTTAACATATAGTATTATATACTTGCATGCATAATTATTACGTGCGCTCCGCGTGTATACTAATGTATAGATTCTTGTTTCGCCTGGGCGCATGGGTGTTTTATTTATAGAATGGGAATTTTTGGGAGGATTAAAAGTCGAACTGCGACCGGAGGCCGAGTCCGGTAAAAGGTGTAGTTGGGAATTTCAATTTCGTTTATTGTCGTTAATTTAAGATAATTTGTAAGTCTTGTATTTCAACTTTTATAGACATTTTTCGTTCTGCAGCCCATTGGGGGTTGTGGTCGGAGACGGCCGAGTCGGCCGCCGGTTCGTTAATTAGGTGCTGGTTGCTATTGTTATTTTAACGGAATTCTGAGTTGGTATTTTCGCAAAACCAATATATGTTATATTTTATAATTACAATCATGGGTATATAATATATGATCTTGAGCACGTTACCATTTCTGACATTGGTTTTCTTGTATACAATATATACACAATTATTTCATAAACCTTTATTATTTCCCGAACACGTCCAATGCTGGGCCCTGTACTATAGATTTCCAATAGCCGTGTTTGAACACGTGGACAACGTTCATCGGCAATTTCCTAGTCTTGTAAAGCGAGACTTGTGTTCTATAGTACTCGAGCAATTGTATTCTTGTAAATTCCTTGCATTGTATGTTGGAATTTAACAATAGGCGATTACCCTTTTTCACACCATACATCGTTGTGAACTGACTTATATAATATTCTCGGAGAGCCATTCTGTAACTGGGATTCATTTCAGCAGCAAGCTGCTCGGTTTTTGGGGTGAATGGTGTGTTCCAATGCTGCATCTTTTTGTTATTCTATAGTACTCGAATTGTCTATCTTGGGGAAAAACAAGAACTCGCTTGACGGGCTGATAAATTACCAACTTAGGGAGTTCCATAGTACAGAAATAACACAGTCTCGGGTAGAACACGGTGTTAAAATTACAAGTATACGAGGCTGAATTAGTGGTTGTCACCGCAATGAAACTCGTGCGAATGTCGATATGTCGGATTATCGCTTGGTGTATTGCGCACTCATGCATTAACCCTTTGTCGTCGTGCGAAGTTTCACGGGGTCAGTAGAATCGATGTCATATTGGGATGATGGGTTCAAATTACGCATGGGCTTATATAGATATACTTTGAGACGGGGTTCATAAACAAAGACAAATTGGCTTTGATAAATAAGGGTTTCCACATAAATTATGTTGTGACAGGGCCGATTCTCACCAAAATACTCAACAATTGGGAATTTCAGCAGGGACGTGTCGATGGGTGTTGGCGCATCACAATAATCTTCGTCCCAAAGTTCGTGATGATTGAATTATGGAGTTAAATGGCAATTAGTTGAGAAGTTTCGATCGGTTGGAGTTGTTGGGTTGGAGATTTCTAACAGTTGGAAATCTTGAGTAACCATTGCAGACTTTCAACCGAATGGGGTGCAAATATAGTTTTCCGGACTCGGAAATAATATCTGGTTCAGGGATGGAGGTGCACTCGGGCAGCAGAGACGCTATACGTGAATGTTACCTCGATGCCATGGTAGAAAATGGCACTGAATTTGATAATTAAGACTGGAGAATAGATTGTAATCATTACAATGGCTAAATTTTCCAGCTAATATAACTGCAAATTATACTTTATACCACCAGTATGATGTTTTCCTACATTCAGTGTAATTTTGGTTGTTAAATCTAAGTTTCTCCTTAAACAAAAAGTTACACCGACCCTTTGCAAAATATACTTGAAATATATATTTGCAACCTTTTAACTTGGAAATATTTTTTATCAAATCTGTTATCTCCGACAATTCAGTTTGTTTTCAATTACATT
The DNA here is from genome assembly GCA_032622095.1 of Siphonodentalium dalli. NCBI lineage: Eukaryota > Metazoa > Mollusca > Scaphopoda > Gadilida > Siphonodentaliidae > Siphonodentalium > Siphonodentalium dalli. The sequence goes on from CP136065.1 coordinate 23,746,209, forward strand.
CTACATCTACCATATAATCACCATGTGTAGGTTTTTTTCCCTGTCGGTGGGGTTTATGAAAAGCTGTATATATAGTCTTCTATGATGTAGATCAAGAAAACATCTACCTCTTATAAAGAGCGTTTTCACTTATGATCTTTTGTACTCGTGTTCAGCGTAAAATGATGTAAGCATTTGTGTAGTAGCTATAACAGAGGCGGGGCAAGCTGACCGCCATAGGACATGTGGGTTCATATATGAATAGTTGGGTGGGGTGTCACATTATACGTACATTGAATTCCCTATATTCCGCTCTAATACGCAATCAATGTGGGATAAAACATAGATGTACCTTTATCCATCAACTAAACACTCGCCAACTGACTCAAATATATATAGGCATTACTATATCCCATTTATGTATAATATTATAGTAAGTTCCCTTTACCCATTAACAAGCGTTCGCCTCCACGCGCAGCAAACGGAGATCCATAGTACTGGATTGTGTCTGTTCTTGTAAATGACGGGGAATCGCACACACTTGTAAATTACCGTATCCATAGTATTCGACACGTTGTCCACGTGTTCAAACACGGCTATTGGAAATCTATAGTACAGGCCCCTGGCGTAACTACATAACTGAATGCTTAACTCAATAATGAATTAATCACAATCATCATCACCATAACCGTCATCATTGATAGATGATGATGATGATCATCATCATCTTCATCATCATCAACACCATAACCGTCATCATTGATATGATGATGATGATGATCATCATCATCATCATCATCATCATCATAACCGTCATCATTGATATGATGATGATGATGATCGTCATCATCAGCATCATCATCATCTTCGTCGTCATCGTCACCAGCATCATCATCATCATCATCATCATCAACACCATAACCGTAATCATTGATATGATGATGATGATCATCATCATCATCATCATCATCTTCGTCGTCGTCATCAGCATCATCATCATCATCGTCATCTTCGTCGTCGTCATCATCATCATCATCATCATCACCATCAGCAATCATCATCCTCACCGCCACCAATGGTATCATCAGCACCGTCGTCATCATCTTCATCGTCATCATCATCTTCGTTGTCGTCATCATCACCATCACTGCAATCACCATCAGCAACCATCCTCACCACCACCATTGGTATCATCATCAGCATCGTCCATTAGCCATCTTCATTATCGACATCCGTCATCATCATCATTATCACCACCGTAGTCATCGTCGTCATCATCATCATCACCGCGATGATGCAATCATCATAATAATCGATATACTCGCCACCATGATCATTATCGTCTTCATTTTCATCATCATCATCGTCGTCGTTATTATTATCACCATCACAGTCGTTACGTGTGGATATCTTTCAGTCCTACTACTGCACCTTTATATGACATAATGATTGATAATCTGCATAACTGCACTCAGTGCCGTTGAATGACGCTAAATGAAGAGCGGTGTCTTTATTTTGTCTTAACTTTTACATTTATCAGACAACGAGGCATTTAGATATCATAATTTAAATATATTTTACTATCTTTAAAGATACGGGCGGCGTTGGTGGTGGGTATGTTGTTAAAATAGTCACATTCGTCAAAAACCGCCATAAACAGAATAATAGTAAAATATAGACATACCTTGTTCTTATACCAATCAGAAATATGGCATAAACAGTATGTTATTGTCAAATGTTTTTTCTTTGTTATGTAAACAAAAGCAAAAAACGTTACATAACCTGGCTTTTGTTTAGATCCGGATATGGTAAACATAAAGAGCGTTATTTGTTACTGTTTTCCTGATATGGGAATAATAAAGAACGTTTATATCATTTGTGTGTGATTAACCAATAGAATTGCGCTGTGTTATGTAAACAGAAGCAAAACTTCTGTCACACGAGCAGGCTCTTGTTTACCTACACCATCGTACGTCTTGGCGACAATATACTATTTACGCGCTGATTATGTTTGGCATATGAACAAAACTATATATATTTTAATATACCTTCTGTTGGTGGCGATTTGAACAAATATGAATATTTCTGCAACGAGCGCCGCCCGTGCCTTTAACTAACATATATTACGTTTTATATTAAATAAGCTGTATAACCTTTTTTCCATGTCATATATATGTGATTGTGTCTAAATTTGCGGGACACTAGACTTCCACTCCATATAATCTATTCTGTGCACATGATTTACTGCACAATTTATATAATAATATGGTTATCGGACATTATAACACCATATATGGCACTTATAATATTGTAAAGGCCTGGCCTTTATGACTATATAATTTCTCCAAACCATTCATATCATAAAACTATTTGGTATTCTACACCATTCTCAATCTCATCGTATTCAGAAGTTTCACCTTACAAATGTCTCATCACAACATACGTAATAAGTCACAAATCACTAGGTCATAACTTACCACAGTCTCTTTAATTATTCACTATATCGTGCTCTTCATATTTGCAAAGTGTCATTTATACTAAAGCGCTAATTATGCATCTATTGTTAAATCTTTCATTTCAAAATTTGGCATTTTCGCTTCTTTATGGGCGCAGCCATTTTTGCGTAGTCCTACGCTGGTATAAACATCTTTGCGTAATCAGCCTAAACTACATATTAACTCAAATAAAAATGTGTCCACCACAATTATGCATAATTATGAATTATTATGTACTTATTTATAAAATATTACAAATTTTTCATAAATATCTTGTGTTTAATACGCTAATTATGCGAAAACGTAATTGGCACTATTTCTTCTACCAGATTCTGGTTGCGGAGCTGCTGGCCAATCGTTGAGGGTTAACGATTAGGCGGCCAATCATTGTGCCAGTTTGCTCCACCACCAAAATATGGTAGAGGATTTAAGAATATATAGATAGGCATCATTGAGAACAATATTCTGTCGCTTCATTCAAAATTTGTTGCTGTTCATTCTGCTGCTAGGTATTTGGTAACATGGGTTATATGACTTATTATGTTTTTCAGGCAATTATTTCTAAGTTGTTACTAAATGCTATTTAATTACTTAAAGTAATATCTAACTTTTGTAATAAGTAATTTAACTTTTAGTGGTTAAAACAATAGTGTTTCTTTTACTATTTCCAAATGGCTCTTGATGTTGCTCATTACTAATTTGTTCAATGGCTTAAATTATGAGATGTCTTGGTTGTATTTGTGCAAGTGCTGTAAGTAGCCATGCACTATTACTGTCATATATGACAGAATCCTTCCATGATGGGAATTTTCAGTGAGAGCCTGAAGTGGCATGCTGAATTAAGTGGTATGTGCTCAGCTGAGTTTGCTCGAAGAAGCCTAGTTAGGACAATGCATGAAGTGGTTAGATCCTCGAAGCTGAGAGCCATTTAATTCAACTATCACTGAAATTTGGCCTGAAGAGGCAATTAATATTTCTATTATCCCATGGGAAATTAGGCATTGAAGCCATACTAGCCTGAAGAGGCATGTAATAAGTTTAGGTTGTATCTAACTATTTAGCCACTTGAAATGAGCACTCATCTTTATCTTTGTCATAGCCTGAAGTGGCACATGACTTAGAAATTTATCAACCATAATAAATAAATATTCTTCTAATAAATAAAGTAAGTCATTTAAGTTACTTACAGTTAATTGGAGGGCAGAATCCTGAAATAAAACTTACCTTGGCCACTTGGTTTTATTTCAGCCATTGTGTATTATTTCATATTCTCACATCAATATATATCATAGTTCCATTCATTGGAAAATGGTAACTCAATCATTGATCAAATTCGTGTCTTATTCACAATCACAAAATAGTGATAATATATCAAGCACTTTAAGTGTTCATACATTTCATAGTGCACATCTTAATTCATATTCATCTAGTCTTAGCAAGTAATTGATGCTAAGATGTTCAGTTCATGGTATTAATAATATTTTTGGACTTAGCCTGTAAATTCTGCTAAGTTATCTTCTCCATATTTAAATGGAGATTTATTCTTATTTCACACAAATAGTCTGTGTGAACTTTTGCCTGTGTGGACCGTAGCCTTCGTGGAAGTAGTTATTCATAAGTTTAAATTAGATTGGGGCCTGTGTGGGTGTAAATTTTACTAAGTCCAATCATGGTGTGATATTTGGTTGTGTCCAAAGGTTACACTTTGATTGACTAATTACTAACAAGTTTATATTATATTGGGACCTGGTGGGGTGTAATTTTACTAAGTGCAATCATGATGTGATATTTGGTTGTGCCCAACTGTTACACTTTGATTGGCTAAATATTGATATTCACAGACAAACAAAGTGAAAATAACTGTGTCTCTGTTATGTGTTGTATATGTACAAATGTTGTGATAATTATTGTCACCAATTACTTCAATCTTCATAGTTTTCTATTGGCAAGTAATAAATGCCAATGTTTCAAATACTTTAAATATTCATATATTTAAATAAATTCTCATATTTAAAGTAAATACATTAAATAGTCATATTTAAAGTAAATACTTTAAATAGTTAAATTTAAAGTCAATCTTTAATATATGTATCTGACTTAGATCATTTTTCAGTTACCTAATTTCTATTCTTAATAAATATTTCTAAGTCAAACATGTGAACACCAAAAATAAATCACTTATATAAAATACATATGTATAAATGAACGTTTCATTCAACTTGTACTGAGCCAGTGTCTTCATTTCTCTTACACATAGATGTATATATGATATTGGAAAAATAAATTCGTGTTCGTGTATTTCACAACATTTGCAGAGATCATACAAATGTACAAGTCTCAGATACTATACTCAAGCTATGGAGCTATCACACTGAATAGAAACTATAGGGTGAACCAAAATTAACTCATAATACGTTGTAAGGTTTGCAATACAAATAATGTGTGTTGCTAACCTACTCGTCGCCCGTGGATAACTCTGTTCGCGTTTTCTCTCTCACGATAACACCTTGATAAAATGATCGATTTTCAACTCGTATTCTGAGTTATTCGAATTTAAAATTTGAACTCGAGTTCAATGCAATAAGTTTTAAAAACTGGAATTCGTCTGCATGCATATACCTTTCTGGTATACACGGGCTACTGTTGTGTTGTTGCTTATTGTTCACATCAATCTAATTCAGACTAATTGTTGCATTTGCATGAGTTTCATGTGCTATATATATTCATTCACCAATCGTATTAGGTCAGTTTCAGGGGCTATATTCGATCCTCGATCGCTTATTATCCGTTTCATGTTCTATATATGTTCGTACACCGATCGCTCCCTGTCCGTTGCATGTGCTATATTCAATCATCGGTCGCTTTTTAGCCATTTCAGGTGCTATATTCAATCATCGGTCGTTTTATCCGTTTCAGGTGCTATATTCGACCATCGGTCTCAAGCTCTCGTTGAAGCCTTCCGTTATGCAATGATGATACACAATAAAAATGAGACGATACAGAGGTCGCGAATCGCTTATGACCCAGTTAATGTCACTGACGTCCGAAACGGGTTCAACCTCACCTCAACCAGTAAGTGACTATTATTTAGCGGTGGACCCCACACCATCATTAAACAGTCTCATCTGCATCTAATACACGCCTATGTATGCTGAAAATAAGTTGGGAAATTTATTGTATTTGTTGCACAGAATACGTCAGTTTTCAAGTATTCCACTGATTTGCGTGTATTTTCGCGATGCATGTGTCATATACATGATGTTGATCTCAAGAATCTCAAGTATTCTTCATTAGCTCAACTTTAAGAAGTCAAGCTTGAGCTATTGTTATGGGTTGGCATCCGTCGCATGTGTGCGTCCGTCAACAAATTACTTTGACTCACCGGCAGGCCGCATCCCTCGTCCGATCACCACCAAACTTCATATGGATACTCGGGGTGACCTCTAGATGGAGCCACCGATTTTTACCGAAATTCGATAAAAATATGACCGCCAGCAGCCATTTTGGATTTCAGATTTGAATCCATGGGCACACTATGCAGCCCGTATTTATTGGAGAAATGTTTTGAAAAAATACAGGCATGTTTAGGATCAACTGTAGATGAGAGGCATCGATTTTGTTTATTTTCTATGAAAAACATCGTCGCCGAATTGCGTTGAAGGACATGGCCGTCAGCGGTCATCTTTTATTTTACTCTTTGTTGACTAAATCCTTTAGCACACCCTACATGCCACATCCCTCATCCGATCGTCACCAATCTTCATATGCATCTTATGGGTGACATCTAGATGGAATCGATTTTTTTTCGAAATTCGTTAAAAACATGGCCGCCAGCAGCCATTTTGCATATCAAATTTGAATCCATCGGCACACCCTGCAGCCCGTATATATCGGAGAAATGTTTTGAAATTTTATAGGCATTATTATGATCTCCTATAGATGGGAGCTATCTAATTTGAACGTTTTCCGATTAAAAATATGGCCGTCGGCCGGCCTTCTTGTATTTTACTCTTTGGGTGACTAATTCCTTTGGCACACCCTACAGACCAGATCCATCGCCCTATCATCAACACATTTTAAAAGGCTCACCAAAGTGACCCCTAGATGGGTATATTGATTCCCCCCCCCCCCCCCGAAATTTGTTGAAATGCAAGTGGTAATCTTGGATTTTGCTCTTTGTACTGTATGAATAACTCCTTTAGCACACCCTTCAGACCACATCCTTCATGCAATTGTCTCCAAACTTCATATGGGTCTTACGAGTGACAACTAGATAAGAGCCATGCATCCCCCTCCTAATTTATTCAAAAACATGGCCGCCAGTGGCCATCTTTTATTTTAGTCTTTGCATGCCCATATAAAAATTTACCCGGGTAAAACTGGGGGTTTATCCGGTTTAATCCATGGTAAACCCCGGTTCACCAGGGTAAAATAATATTCTACCCAGGTAAACCCCAATTAAAAAGTCATTATACCGGGGGTTAATCCAGGTATATAAAACCAATATCGAGATTTACCCGGGTGTCTTATCCATTTGGTAGGGATTTACCCAGGTGTTTCTCCATCTCATGGTATACCCAGGTGTTTATCCATCTCATGATATACCGGGGTGTTTTACTGTCCATTATGGGAAAAAAGTTACCAACAGGAGCGAACTTGAATATGTATTTTCGACCAAGCCTTGGTGCTCAACCCTTAAATTACAACAACATATTTCACATGTATAGTTTGGATTACCATTACATTAATTAATTAATACCAGGTGTAGATCCACCGTTTTTCTTACGAGTCACTTAGCCAGTTTGATGCAAATTAAAGTGAGAACATGTTGTCATATGTATACAAATGTATATATTTTTTGTGAAGTTACAATACCACATTTTAGGGCAAAATTGCTCCTTCCAAAATGGCCGCCAAAATGGCAGCTGGAAGTGGAAATTGTTATGTTTTCTCCCACCGATATCTTCTAGATAAGTTAATTATGTATGTGACTGGTTCATAGTTGGGACTATTATTATTATTATTATTATTGTTTTTTTCATGTTAACTGATTATTGAAGCAATAAAATATGACATTCTTGTGGTCCCAGCCCTTCCGGTCCCTCAAATATTAAATTGTTTACAGAACGTGGTATAAAATTTAACCAAAAATCACCATTGTGATTCTATTCATTGTTCAACAAGAAATGAACAGAACTGTGCAACGTAACTGAGGCATACCATTATCTATAAATATTTTAACTCAATTTAATAAAAATTGTCACTTTGTCCCCAACTGGCTGCAAAAATGGCAACAAAAAATTTAAAAAAAGGCAAATATTGCGACATCATGCTATGTAATCGCTTACAAGTTGTGATTAGGGAATAAAATGGACTATTCTATCTTGCATATATTAAATACTAACATTTGTATGCGGACAAATATGAAGTGAATATGTATGCAGGGAGTTACTATGTGATCATAAAAACAAGGAATTGTTATATATGATACTAGAAGGTGACCCGACTTCGTCCGGACTTTGACCTTGAATTGTCCATTTTGAAGGTCAAGGTCAAGTGGGGTCACGATTTGACCAGTCCAAAAACACTGCCCGGACAAAAGTACCCGACAAACGTGCCCGTCGAAATCCATCCGGTTTTACCCGATTTGACCTTGAATTGATCATTTTGAAGGTCAAGGTCTGGTCGGGGTCACGATTGGACCCGTCCAAAACAATCAGTGGACAAAAGTAACCCCACGTATCAAATTTCGTCGAAATCCCATCAAAATTGGCGATTTGACCTTGAAGTTACCCGATTTCAAGGTCAAGGTCACGTCGCACGGGCAAATGAATATGCTTATGAGACTCGCCATAAGAAAGTACCCCCACATACCAAGTTTCGTCGAAATCCCGTGATATTCGGGAGTTTGACCTTGAAATGACCCGATTTCAAGGTCAAGGTCATGTCGCACGGACAAATTAATATGCCTATATTCGTCCCCGGCCGAAAATACTGCCACATACCAAGTTTCATCGAAATCGGGTGGGCCTTTTTCGAGTTCATCGCGAACACACAGACACACAGACACACAGACACACAGACAGACACACAGACACACAGATCTTCCAAAATATATAATAGATGGTGTTATCATAGGCCTATAGAGTAATTCCCTATATACCTATGCACCTCACGGTAGCAGGGTAATGTCGCCCTTGACCTTAATAAATGGTATACTCGTAGGGCGCGCATCTATAATCTCAAATCGACTCCATTCTACCCGTATGTGCAATTTGACATATATATCAAGATGTTCCACCCATTTTGGTGTTCTATAAACCACCAGAAAAAGGCCCGTTAATTAGTTGAATATAACGTGACTGCAAATTATGTGGTGAAGGTCGAGTATAGCTCTTGTGACATTACCCCTCTACCGCACCTCACCTGTGACCACATATTCACCTCCTGTTGTTATATTTGACGATTTCGATGTCAAGCTTGTGATAGAAAAATCAGATTTGTTCTTGTAATGTCAGTAGTTACACTAATAACAATTAACTAAGGTGCATCAGAATTGTTAGCATCATGTATATAAGACATAAGGTTATTCATCAGCCACAGCTCGTAAGCGATTAAATGGCATGCTAGGGAAAAATTCACCGTTTTCCATATATTGGCCGCCATTTTGAGACAAAATGACAAATTTCTTTCCGCGTTGTGTAAAATCGAATTTTTGAGGGCTCTGAAGGGGCTGGGACCCAAATGAATGGCAAATTTCATTGCTCGATGATCATTAACTTGAACAATACAAAACAAAGTCCTTATTCTGAACCAATTCCATAGAGCAGAAACTAATCTACAAGATATTAGTGTAAAAACGTCAAAATTTCCGGCAGCCATTTTGGCGGCAATTTTGCCTTAAAATGTGGCAATACATCTTAGCTTCACACAAGTATATACATTTGTATACACAAGACAAGATGTTTTCACTATAATATGCATCGAATTGACTTAGGGACTCGACTGGGAAAAAGCGGCAGCCATATTGGACGCCATCTTGCCTGGTGTCTACACGGACACTTTTCGCATTGACATTGCTTACAAGTTGAGTGACTTAAAATGAGTCGGGAGCTATATTATATTAGACCCTAAATGAACAGAAAAATATTAGGGCATAGAATTACAGTTTGTAACCTTTAATCTTCGAGATTTCGTTCCGTTTCGTTCGGCAAACTAAATATATTCTTCCAACGTGAAATGAGCGCAAAAGAGTTAGCGTGTATTTTATGGTAATTTTGTCGCAAATTAACATGGACTGACAACAGAAAATGATCGACTAGATACAAATCGGATATTTTGTGAATTAAATACAAGATTCAACGATTTTATTCATATGGATGTTCGCATAATATCGAAAGAAAAGTCTTGTCAAAATTATTTAAATTTCCAATTTGAGGACCAGGAAACGGACTGAATATGACAGTACCAGTACCGGTACTCAATGGCTATTATGGCACGAATGAAAACCACTGGGTCACTCATTACTGATATGCAACTGAGAAGTTTGATCTACAGGCTTCAGATCAGTACTAGTACCTGTACTCTAGGACTACAACTGTACTGTGTAAATTAATAGTATTAATTAGCCAATCGACTTGGAATTTGGAAACTTAAAGCGATGATCCTTCGCATCACAACAACAAAGAAATAAGAGTGTCTGGAAGAGTATATGTATACTGTTTTAAAATTATATTGTCTTCATGCCAGAGACTTTTGGCTCCCAGCTTCGAGGTTTGACATTACGCAAATTGCTGCAGCGGTTGGAACAGAAGAAGAATATTGTGATATAAAATGTTATGTTGTATGTAAATTCAGTTCCACTGGTACTGTGCATTAACTGAGCGCATTTGGCAGTGATATGTCACTAACGTATCGGTAGGGCCCAACATCATTTGTGCTACTACATCTGTCAGGATCCTGCAGTGAAACCATATACAGATTCCCGGCAGTGGACAACAGATGTCAACAATACAAATTTGTTTTATCAAGTTCTAGCCTTGAAGTAGTCATCAAAATTGCAAATTAAAACACATTGTCAATGAATATTAGTATTTATTACTGCATGCAGTTGGCAAGATTCTGAGAAGTCACATTTATCCGAAAGCCAAGAGGTAGGCCTACATGTAGCAGTAATTACGCAATTGCATCAAGATGGAACACCTCAACCTGTGATACTGAACAGTCAAAATAATGGGACAGATGAACGCTGGACTCAACATAAAAACTACTAGTACATGTATATTCATACAGCATATGGAAAGTTCAAAGATTTTGACAGCACTTTGATTCCATAAGAGGATCCACATGTACTGTACCACCTCTGGATGATGTATGCTGTGCACATTACAATGAAGTTTACAATGAAGTTTACAATGAAGTTAACACTTCATGTTATAATAGTTTGACTGTTAGCGTGTACTTCACTTCCATTCCAAATTGAAGATGGACCCAATTGTACTTTTTTACAAGTTAATTAGTCATTTACATTTATATCTAAAGGTACTCAATCTAATCAGATTGCGGATGAAGATGGAGAACTCTAAAATCAAGTGGTAGTAACTGTAATAACCACTTGATTTTAGAGCAATTTGTCTGTTTGACCACATGTTTTCTGGCCGGGCCACATCTTGAGAAATTAACAAATTTACTAAATCTATATCTGTTCACTCTGAGCTTTTATGATGGGGTTCCTTGACTCGGAATCAAATATTTATACCCCCGAAGCCAAATAAATAGTAATTTAGGAGCGTCTGATCGGATTGAGTACCTTTAAAGATGCTCTATCATTTATGATGGGTGTATGAAAAAGTGAAACACAATGGTCAACCGAAGACAAGTTCAAATAAGGGTCAATCCACACCGGCCACGAGAGTGCGATTTTTACGTCCGTTTTCTGTCGTCCGTAGCAGCTTATTAAATTATCATAGCATTTGCGTTTAATTGAATTTAATTCTATTCCATTGCGCGCTTTGAAGTTTGAACTGCTACAGATGACAGAAAATGGCTGTTATATTCATGCGCTCGCATCCGGTGTGGATCGACCTTAAGAAAATGTTTTTTAAGACAGTTTAGACATGCGCACATGTTTAACTAGTTCCATGTGAAGTCCAGTGAACATGTTTATATGTAGTTTAAGGTCACTAATAAGATCTTTAATGCATGTTTGTATATCCAAATACAAGCATGTCAAATTTCTTCCCTGGATCAACATTATGCACAATATGCATCTGTAGCATATACCGGTATCTCATCTGATTTTGCGAGAATCTACATGTATACATACTTTTTCACGAGAATCCAGGGTAATTTGCGAGAATATTTACAGGAATCTAGATTTGGATTCTCGCCAAAATATAAGCCCTTCTTAAGATTCGACGAGAATTACCGAATCGATTTTTGTAATGATTATCGCGAAACCTTTCCGTTTTCAGTGCTTAATGACTAACTTGATTCGTCATTTGATTCTTGCAAAATTAATTGTACTAGTGTTTTGGGCCCTGCATCCGCATTGCCAATTTTTGTTACAAAACCGACAATAAGTAGTGGCGATATCATTTATATTTATTAAATATAAGTACTTAATTTATTTAATTAATTATAAAAATTGCAAGTTGGTGGTTATACTGGTGCACTGTACTTGTTTTAAAGCACATTAACTGTGTACCTGTACATTGTATGTGAATAAAGATCTTATTAGTGACCCAAAACTGCACAACACTTCACAAGAGGCTACATTGTATTCTTAAACATAACTACAATATATCTGTATTCATGCAATACAACTTTTATATGGTTGGTGCCAACTTGGTGGGCTTATACAAGGTTGTACCTCAGGAAAATCAAACTGTTCAGGATTAACAAAAAAACTGATCATATCTGAAAATAGATTGGTATAATGCCAATATCTTTGCATAATAACACAGAACGTTATACTAGATAAATGTACACTTTTATTTTCACTTATCATCTAGTTGATGAGAAAACATGATTTTATGGTGTTATATGACACTTTTAAAAGTAAAAAAAATAAAAATCTTGTCAACATGTACATGTATACAACATATTAATTTTGATGATTGCCGCATCTTCGTTACTAGTAGTCTCTGTCACCCAGGATAAGGAAGATACGCCCTCAGGCCATTCTTCTACAAAACTATCTCATCAGAATTATCTTATCGGGAATGGTTTCGAATATAAAATATACAATATTCATAAATGACAAATATTCTTCATGGAGAACCCAGGTACAACATTTTACAACACAAATTTCCCTGAAAAACATTGAAAAATGGCATTTATACCTGAAAATTTGACAAGTTATCTCGGGAACGGTACCCGTAGATTCCGAGAATGCAATAAAAAGTTTCGCTCCAAAATGGCAGGTACAACCTTTTAGAAGCCCACTGACAATTACATGTACTAGTAGTTGTATTTGTGATTTGTTATTGGTTGTGTTCGGCTTTTAGATGGAGTGATGGACAATAAATGACATCAAATGTGTCAAAATTTAGCAGTGCAGCCATCATTGTTACCTAAAATAAACAAAATTAAATAACACCCGAATGAAATTCCAAATGAGCATATAAAAGTACATGTAGCATTTATGTCGACTATGGTTTAAACATACATGTAACTTATATGTTCATAAATTGATTTATGACAAAAGGGATTGGAGGACAAGTGCTATAACCACTTGGATTACCCTCCTCTCTCTAAAACACTATGAAATCCCTAGTTGTTTCAACACTACATATACATGTACATGTATGCCGTCAGGCCTTAACCACATTACGGCATAATCCATTATTTGGCATGCATCTCTCAGGATCTCTGTTCATTGTTCCATCCTACATAAACATAGGACTCTCTCAAATAAAACATCGCATTAGCTTGAGAGGCGCCATATTCGGTTTGGAAAACATGAACCATTACAGTAGATTTACAATGTCAAATTGAATGGGAAATCTTTAAGCAATTATAATTACAGGCTCTTTGAAATATTCGAAAATTGATATAATAAACTTAATTTATTCATTTCTAACGTAACTGATCAGAGTATGATCAGACTAACAGTTTGTTTGGTATATTTCTCTGTAATCGAAGCCTGCTTTGGTGGGACAATATTATCCATTTAGCCGGACAACTATACTCTCTTCCCAAACGAATCAGCTGTGCCCTAATTAATCGACCCGCCTTATCGAGGTTGACAACTAGTATTTAGTACCGCAGTCCATAACAAATCGATCAACCGCAGTCATTTATACCATAGTTTGATAGTATATAGCGATACAATGCATGGATTCATCATTCAAGGTCATTACAGCCCTCGTTGATACTAGTATACAATATCTGCTGGTACTAGTACATGTACATTTAAAATTCATGTTTGCATGAGAATGTTCAATAGTTTTGTTGTCGATATGTTATTGAACTGCCAATATACTTATAAGAATAAAATGTGGGCGCTGTAAGACAGTACTGTTTGTAACAGCGGTGTTGTCGGTTAATCTAAATACCGTAAATACTATGAGGCATTGCAGCGGTCGGCGGCATACGGTAATTTAATGTGGTTGAACAGTCAAATACCGGTGGTCAGTCTTGTTGCTGGGGTGCCAGGGGTGGGGTAATTTAATTATGACAAATTTAAAAAATATAACGGTACTTTTATGTTGACAGAATCTTTGGCAAGTCTTTGCCCGAACAGCATCATAGCAATTCAGCAGGACCCAACCGCGTCATAGCACATTAGCAGGACCACTTGAACAGGGGTGTATTTACAGTGTCAAATCGAATGGGCATCTTTTAACAATAATTTTGAACAATTCCTGGAAGTGATCGAAAATTGAGAACTGAATTTATATGTTTTATTATGAGGTTTCGATTGGAAAATTTCTAACTTAGCTTATCAGGGTTAACGGACTACCAGTACGTTTGGTATATTTTTCTGTAATCGACTCCTGCTGAGGTGGGGAAATATCATCCATTGTCGGACAGCTATATTCTCTTTCCCAACAAAGACCATAGAGCATACATGGAAAATTACAGCTATGCTTTAATTGATCAACTCGCCTTTAAAGGTTGACCACCGGGTATTACCGCAGTATTCAAGCGTGTTCATGCGATCAATCACAGCCAGTTATACCGCCACAGACCGTGGTCCACCTCACATTTGCGGTTAGGCTGTATTTTTCATGCGACGTTTATATGAATTTTTTTTTAAAGTTGACATTGTAACCACACCAGAGAATGTTTTTATTGTTTCAAAATGTCTAGATAGAATTCAGAATTTTTGTGGTCAAAAACAATTAACTTGGTTATCACAGTTAACAAATATTACTGTGGTAAGATTACCAGCGGATACCGCATGTCAACAGGGACTGCGTGCTCTAATTAATTATCTGGTTTAACATGTTTATAACTGGATACAGTTCATTTTAAAGCTACTCAATCTGGTTCGATGATCCCCATATAATCAGATTCCAACAACAACATATTTAGAAATGCTGACCACTGTCAACTATAGTATAAAATTGCCCAACATGTGTTATTCATCAGCATGTTGTTCTAAAACATTTGGCCTTATTAACAGAAAGCCCCTTGATTTTAGAGTTATCGATCTTCATCTGAAATTTGGTCTGAGACCGTCGGCTCGTCGACTGTTTTCTGGGCCACTTGTAATTCTTGATCGTATAAATAGTATGTTTCAAAAATTGATATCCATTAACTCTGAGCTTTGATAGGTGGGTTCCTCGACTCGAACCAAATATTTTTCAACCTTCAAGTCCAAATAAATAGTAATTGAGGGGGCCCTTAATCGGATTATTCATCTTTAAATTCAAATACAGTTTTAAGAAGCATAATCCGATTAAGTGCCCCTCAATTACTATTTACATATATATGGATTCCGGGGTAAAAATTATTTGAATCAAGTCGAGGAACCCACCTACATGTATCAAAGCTCAGAGTTATTAGATATTGATTTTTGAAATCTTAATAATTTTCACAATCGAGACTTATTAGTGGCAGGGAAAAAATTCATGAGCCGACAGTCTCAGACCAAATTGGGGATGAAAATGAATAGCTCTAAAATCAAGAGGCTTTGTGTTGATAATAAGGCCAAACTTCATCGAACAACATGTTGATAAATATCACGTATCGGGCAATTTTATACTATACATGTAGTTGACAGTGGTTAGCATTATTTTTGGGCAATTAATCGATTATGATAAATGAAGCAGCATTTTTAAAAATGTTGTTGTTGTTGTTGTAATCTGATTATATGGGGACATTCAAATCTGATTGAGCCCCTTTAATAGTTAGCTATATGAGTTAATACACATAATAGCATTTAAACTTTGGAAATTGCAGGTTTTGCTCAAGTTTACACATTCCCATCTTAAAATATTACTTGATTTCCTGTATCACAATACACATGATATGATACGTGTATCATTGATAGTGTATCCCAATACAATGAATCATTATGTCCCACACAAAATGGGAACTACAGTTATCTCTCATTGATTTTAACTCAATAACCACATACGGTAGTAAATTGGAAGTTTTCCATGGAAATGGGTCGATTTGTCTACTTCGACTTGATTTGTTATTGTCGATTAGTCAACTATGAAAAACCCAAGCCATTTCAACACTAATGCAGTATCCGCTGGTATTAAATCTTACTGCAGTAATATTTTTGTTAACGGCTGTAACCAAGTGAATTACTGCAGTGTTTCAACCGTGGTACAGCACATTAATTTTTTTCATGACAGCCTTTCAGCCAGAATTTTTTTTACAGTACTTACCATGACGTACATGTACCATATGTTCTATTTAGGGATAGACCATTATATGTCACTTTGTGGGTTTAGATTATAGAATTGGTGCAGTTGCACACTGCATCACTGCCTTACTCATTTGCAGCCTCTCGTTGCAAATGGAGGGCTCTTAATACATTTACATGTGTATAGTTCCTCAGTGTAATTTGGCTTTTTGGATGAAATTCATGAAAACCAAAAATCGATAAGTCCATACAATGCGGACAATTTGATTGACATTTAAAGCAGAAATATAGCTTGGACCAATTCATAGGGTCACAGAACCATTACCTCAATCATGTACATGTACATTATTACATGTACCTCAATCATATTTATGATGATTGAATGATAGTGCGTTAGTCCGAGTGTTCGTTACTAGTAGTCCGATGGGTTCGATTGTCAAGAAGTTCAATAGTTTGAGGGTTCAATAGTCCAAAGGTTCAGTATTACCTGGGTTGAGAGTATCAATTACTGTCGTACAGAGTTATTTACTTGAGACTTAACATGTATTGTCGATATACATGTACATGTACACAATGCGTGTTTTATCCAATTGATATTTTATGAATAAATCTACTCACAACTTCACAAGCCCCTGGTGAAAAATACAATAATACCAATATAGACTATACCAGTGACTGGTATAGTCTATATTGGTATTTCAGTTTTTTTCCCCAGGGGCCTGGGCATGTAGATGTACTGATAGATGCTTCGGGGAAGATATTTTGTGTATAATTGGGTGTCTACTACTAGTATGTTACCTACATGTAACTGTCGCTATAAACTGGGCCTGAAGATTACAACTTGGGAGACTATTATTATTGCGGCCTCTCATTGTAAATGGGGGCCTCTTGGACCGTCTTGGTACATTTACGTGTACTGGTACATGTATGTAGTCCTTCATTGCAATTTGGATGAAAAATCGGTAGGTCGATACAATTGGAACAATTTGAATGACATTTACTAGTAAATCAGAAAAAGTACTTGAACCAATTCCTGAGGTCACATAACCATTAACTCAATCATGTACAGTGCGTTAGTCAGAGTGTTCATTACTAGTAGTTCGATTGTCAGGAAGTTCAATAGTTTGAGGGTTCAAATGGTCCAACGGTTCAATTCATGGTACCCGGGTTTGAAAGAATTGATTGTGTTTTACAACACATTAATTTTAGTTATATACATGTATGGTAATAGTATTACCCTCATACAAAATAAATTACTCATGACATAACATGTATTGCCCATAAAAATGTACACAAATTAATGCAATATTTATGCAATTGATAGTTTATGCATACATGTACTGATGCTTTGGGGAAGATATTTTGTGACCTGACTGCCTCGCTATAAACTGGGCATGAAGATTACACATTTTGAGACAATATACACTGTATAATAACCAAACAGTGGGACTATTAAACACCCAGGTTATCAGACTCTCGGACTAATGCACAGTACTCAAATGATTTCCGGTTGGATCTCACATATTTAAAGATAAAAAAATTAGGTGAATCAGCTACATGTTCAGGTACATGTACTTGTAAATGAAGTAAATTGACAACATTTAAGTACAATTTTCAGGCGGTACGCGGTATGATTCATACCCCTCTGCTAATTTGGTAGTCGGGATTCATTTGCACAGTTTAACCGGTATTCAGGATTCAACAAAAAGGCCGGTTTGCAGATTTTCTGGCACAAAATTAATTTTGTTTTACTATTTACCAGCCCAAATGACATTTATGATGTAATTCAGTCTATTATCTATAGTATATGTAGAAGTTATGGATACAACTTCAGCAAATACTAGTACATGTATATGAAAACTATATTATTAGTTTAATATTAGTTTTCATTCAATATTTTCTTACTTGTAACTGGTACGCATGATTCAACATTTTACATTAACTGGTATTGAGGGGGCGAGGCGGCGACCCCTTCCAGACTGGTATATTCAATTGTGATTGGCCTTTATGAGGGTGTTACCTCCTACCACCCATGAATACTGAACACCAGTTAACAGTGTTCTCACATTTGCTGGAATAGTATCCAAAACATCAACATATCAAGCGGTATTATACTGAATTAGATAAAAATATATCACTTGTGTCTGTTTGGGCTGGAAAATACTCAAAATTTATTTTTGTGCTATAATATCTGCATACCAGCCTTTTTGCTGAATCCTGAATGCCTGTTATATTGCCGTGTGAAATCCTAGTACCAGATAACATTGGGTATGTATATAGCATACCACCTGAAAATGGCCCGAATATCGCATACCAAAGCGGGGTGGGGGTGTATGTGTGACACCCTCCTTGATCATAGTCTGTATTATACAGGGTATGTTAACTGTTTCGAGTTGGTGCAATTAATGTAATTGTTTAATCTCTACCATCTGAATACTATTTATAGCATATATTGCTATCTGATCAATTGCTACCGATATAAAAAAGGATAAAGATGGTGTGTCTCTTTCCCAAATGTTCTGTTTACATGTACATTTGGGGGTTTATGAGTCAGATAATAACAGTCAACATGTCCTTCTAACACTAAGAACTAATGTGTTCTTATGAACCAGGACAACATATGGCTATTTCTGGAGCATTACAGCATAATATTACAAATCTATATTTTTAAGCAGTAAGATAATGACAGGAAACATGTCCTTAGACTAAGAAATAATGATTTTTTGGTATACATACATTATGTATTTCACATCAGAGCTCATGTGTATACTCACATTAGTTTATGTCATTCAAAGGGAGAAACTCATTTAGAAAGATTAAATGAGACAAAACTACCTCACTCTAGATGTAGCTACAAGGTACATGTATACTTGTAAATGCCATTGGAACTAAATTAATGATTTTTGTGTCCACCGGTATGTCATGTACCGGTATACATTGCAAATACATGTACATGTAACTTGCCTAACATACCATATACATGTATGAAGAGGGAATTTTTAAGTGTTTTTTAATCAAAATTTTAACCCATGATCAACCCATGCAGTTTAAAGGTACTCAATCCGATCAGAGGGTCCTATATTACTATTTCTTTGGGGGGGGGGGTAAAAATAATTGATTCGAGTCGAGGAACCTACCAATCAAAGCTCAGGCTGATCAGATATCGATATTTGAAATTTTGTTAGTTCTATTCTTTCTGTCCCAGAACACGATCAAAATTGCGTTATTATTACCACTTGATTTTAGAGTTATCCATCCTTGTCTGTTTGAATAGTGTTCCTGGTGTACACATCTCGAGGAAATTATGGAGTTAGGGGCAATTATTAGTACTCATCTCGAGAAAATAACAAATTTCAAAAATCAATATCTAATAACTCTGAGCTTTGTTTGATGCGTTCCTCGACTCGAATCAAATATTTTTTACCCCCAAAGCCAAAGAAATAGTAATATAGGACCCTCTGATCGTATTGAGTACCTTTAATGAGTTTATATATTTATGTATCACATGTGTTTCTATACATGTATTTTATATTTAGTTAGTTTGTTGATCTTGAATAAATTTGTATTGCTCCACAATCAGTTTCCTTAATGTTCTATTATACTAAAATAACTCCATTGATAACAATACCCCTGCATCCCATCCAAATCTACTTCATTGCCATCCTCATCATTTCACTTTGGTATCCCCACCCAGGTGTACCTTGGCGTTATTCGCCCAGGTGTTCCTTTGTGTTTCCTACCCATGTGTACCTTGGTGTTTCCCACCCAGTTGTACATTGGTGTTTTCTTACCCAGGTGTACCTTGGTGTTTTCTTACCCAGGTGTACCTTGGTGTTTTCCTGCCCAGGTGTACCTTGGTGTTTCCTTACCTGGGTGTACCTTGGGGTTTTCTAACCCAGGTGCATCTCAATGGGAAATCCACCTGGGTAAGAAAACACCAAGGTACACCGCCGTAAGAAAACACCAAGGTACACCTGGGTTGGAAACATCAAGGTACACCTGGGTGGGGAACACACAGGTAGGGAACATCAGGGTACACCTGGGTGAATAACACCAAGGTACACCTGGGTGGGAAACACCCAGGTATGATACATCAGGGTACACCTGGGTGAATAACACATAGGTACACCTGGGTGGGAAACACCCAGGTAGGAAACACCAGGGTACACCTGGGTGAATAACACCAAGGTAACCTGGGTGGGAAACACCCAGGTAGGAAACATCAGGGTACACCTGGGTGAATAACACCATGGTACACCTGGTGGGGAAACACCCAGGTAGGAAACACCATGGTACACCTGGGTGGGAAACACACAGGTAGGGTACACCTGGGTGTGGTCACTTGGGTAATTACACCCAGGTTTATCCATACCAGGGTTTTTATCCTGTTTCAGGTGGGTAAATCATGGTAAAACCCAGGTTTCAAGGGGTCTTGATGGTTGGTGGATGTCTTGGTAGATATATTTATACCTGGGTTTCGGCCCAAAAAACCTGGGTGGATTTACCCAGGTACATTTTTATATGGGTGACCTTATCGTTCGGCACACACTACATGCCACACCCCTCATCCGATCGTTATCAAACTCCATATGGTTCTTCGTGGTAACCTCTAGATAGGAGCTGTCCAATTTCTCCGAAATTCATTAAAAACATCGCTGCCAGCAGCCATCTTGCATTTCACATTTTAATCCATCGACACACCCTGCAGCTCACATTTATTGGAGAAATGTTTGAAAAGAAAATTATTTCATAGACACAATATAATCTCTTTACTGAAACTTTTGACTTTCCTTCTTCTTGATCATTCGATTGGTTGCTCAGTGAAATATTGAGCTACAGTGTCACTGACACTTCAATTTTTATTTTGCAAGGCTTCGGATATTTTGTCAAATTTGGTGTTAAATCGGACTGGGCATCTCTTTAATGGTTCCTTCATACACAGGCAAGTTTGCACTGTGTGGTTTTCAGTCATCTCGTCGTAGAAAACAATATGGTGCTATCATATTAACGGAAACAAGCATATAAAGTGCATCTACAAACGCTGAAGGGGTCACTCTCATAAAAAAAAAGTGCTGAAGGGTACACAGGTTTTGAAAATGTAGTGAAGGGTATACATGTATCGGAAGGTCATTCTAAATGACGTTTAGTTTTCGTTTCTGCCATGATTTCTGTTAGAGAATAATTGTTTACGTTCCAATGAACATTAAACTGAACTGAAAACTAACTGCTAATGCGTGCCAGACTTTCAGAAAAACAGTTTAAGTAACGGTGTTAGTGCCGATCGCAAACACTGTGTACCCTTCAGCACATTTTCAAACCATGTGTACCCTTCAGCACTTTTTTGGTGAGAGTGACTCCTTCAGCTCTACTAACTACGTTCAAGTAAAATATCTGTCGTTCCACCTGTAACGATGCTACCGGACTTTGCCTTTAAATATCATGCAATTATCACGCAAGAATGAAGTAATACAAATAGTTGAAGTCAAATGCCAGTGGCACCGTTACGAGTGGAATTTCATAACTTTTACTTCTCCCTTTGGTAAAGATGCGTGTTATACATGTATGTACGTGTTCAAGCACAATATTTCTTTCTAAGACGATATGCCTGCAAAACATACCGTGCAAACTTGCCAGCGTATGAACGTACCCTAATGTAATTTGGAGCGTTTTTGTTTTTGTTTACTGTTTTATGACAAACTTCACGAACTTAACGACAGAGCACGCGTCTGTTCTAACATAGCAACAAAACCAGTCATGTCAATTTAAAATTACAAGCACTAAGTGCCTATTCATGTGCAGTCTATACTGGAATATGTCGATTCCAGTCTAGAACATTAATTCTCTTTCGGGCGGAGACAATCAAAGTTAGATTCCCATCATTGTATGGCAGTGATCTCCCGAGGGAACGATTCGTCTTCGCTAACCTATCGGTCATATCTCCCCGGAATCAGCGATTGATCATATAATGTGTTTATTTTGAGCCCTAACCGGAAACACACCAATTTGTCTGCCTTGGATGTCACGTGACTCATGCGACTGATACCTATGGGAATTAGACATAAATGGAATGCTATCTGAAAATCTGATAGAGATATTATGTTCATGCCTGACATTGCCCCTCAGGCGATGTATAGGAATATCGGATTACCAACAAAAGATGCGTGGATATAGAACTATCTCCCTTTTCGCTGAATGTCATTTAAATATCGACTAGCATGGTGGTGCATACGAGCACAGTCCTTTGGCTTCGGTGAATAAAACGACTGGGAACAGACTGTATTGTTTTTTTAAATGTGCTATATGACTCAAATACTAGAGGTAGTATATGTGTTCAGGACTCATGACTAATTATTATGAAAACTGTTTTATAATTTACACGTAGTAAGATTCTAATGTGATAAATAATAATTGCATATAGTTTCTCTGGTTTAAGGGGACAGCTATAGTCATTTTGTCAATTTTGCAATAACATTATGACATTATTTTGTATATTAAAGTACAGTTTATATGTCACATTTGGTTTTCATCACTTTTACAGCGAAACAAAGTTACAATGTATTATATATATGTTATAATATGTTGTAAACAGTTACTGAAGGTCTGGAACCCCGATTATACCTTTAAACTCGTATTTTTCAGTGTGTTCGCTGATAAACGGTGGCGTATTCAGTTTGTTCGGGGACAGCGAGCCAAACACATACAACATAATCCAGTCTTTCAGCCAAGCTTTACACATGCCTTATATATTACCAACGACGCCCAGGTCCAAAAGTAGGGCTTACGAATATGAAGTCAGCATTATGCCGCCATACACGAAAGCCATCGTCGATATTGTCTTCTTCAACCAGTGGCCAAAAATATACTACATGTATGACGACGAGAACGGTTAGTAAATTTCAAATATTTTACTTTATATTCCAGTGGAATTAACCCTTTCTATACTAAATGGATTCTCCCACTCGGTTATTAACATATACATTGGAATAGTCTATTATTCATTTGGAGGGATGTTAAGGTTATTTGAGCAGACGACAGCCTGACGAAATATGACAAAGGCAAAATAACCTCATGAACATAATAATACAATCGGTCACACATATCAGACACTCTCAAAGCACGATAAATTGTTTTAGATACATGCGCGCAGACGACAGCAAGTATGTGGCTTAATGTTAACTTTATTTTCAACTGATTGTAGTGTATTGACTAAATAAATATAAAAAGCTTGGTTTGTTCATTTTAGGTCTACATAGGTTACAAGATATGTATACGGATTTCGCTGAAGTCGGGTGGCGACCAACCATTGACGCAAGGAGACTTCCATCTCACAACACCTATAGATTCCTGAGAGAAATAGACGCACTCGATAGCGACCCAAAGCGGATAGTACTCGATTTGTCATCCTATTCAGCATATGAAAGAATCTTAGACCAGGTAAATGTCACTCGAGTGTCCTTCGGTGTGTATAGTTTTGATTTGGAGAAATTTAGCACCCAACCTGATAATTAATCATGATCAGAAGGCATTAATCTTATTGGCGAGATCGCCAGAGATGTCGCTAGTGGGTGTCCATCTTCCAACTGCCACCACCCATCGTCTCTTGAACTAGACCAAACGCCCAAGTTCGCGAACTTCCACCCATTTGGTTGGAATTTTTCAACTGGTTGCTCAAAATGAAAACAAAAACTCAATGCGGAAGTAAAACGTCTGCTAAATCCACCAGTGTTGCGCGCGCATCACAATTTCACCGATTTATTTCGCAATAGTTAATTAGTGACGTCACAGAGTCCCGATAAAAAAGTCATATTGCACACTTGGGAGTCCAATATGACATTCGGGAGTCCAATATGACTTTTTCCCGGATTATCACGTGGCGGCTTTTGCCCAATTAGAAATAATGTTAGTTAAGGGATGGATAATAATATAAATAAAAGTATTTACCCATAACGACTCAACATTTATTCAAGACCAAATCACCTCTACCAAAATATCCCAGTAACGAGTTATTGGAACTAAAACAATGGCGCTGATTTTTGCCATCAGAAACATATTTTAGAGGAGCTGTGAGTCATTTATGTTTTTAGAATTATCCGTTTTATAGAGTTGCCCTATTTTGTACACTATGTTCATGGTATTAACCCTTTACCCAACAGAAGGGCCCTGTGCCAATGCATTCTCTTATATATGCGAGTCGACCATAGGTCGCCTCGCATATATAAGAGAATGCATTGGCTTAACACATTAAAAATTATAAAATTGTTAAAGAATGTAAGAAAAAATGGTAAAAAAAGTTTTTTTTTAGGCCAATGCATTCTCTTATATATGCGAGGCGACCTATGGTCGACTCGCATATATAAGAGAATGCATAGGCACAGGGCATAACTGTAACCATCACAATGTGGTCAATGAGCCGGTTCCAATGATATCCATATTTGTATGGTTCTATTGAGACAGTCCGAAGATATTTTAGGCTGTTGAAGCTTTATTTGGCCGGTTTTGGCCGGTTTGTTGGGTAAAGGGTTAAACGCATTCCCCATGAAGGCATGTAACGGGCGACACATCCAGATCTTGGTTTTTGTGTGTGTGTGTGTGTGAGAGGGTGTGTGTGTGTGTGTATATATATAGCTCAGGGGCTACACGAAATGATTGGGACTCGTTCTCTTGCAGTTGATGGATGTTGGTATGAATCGTGATGACTATCATTATATCCTCGGAGGCTTCGTGAGTATTACATGTAACATTATAATTCCGCGACATTAATTTAAACATTTTATCTCACCAACAGCGACCTGCCAGGCGAATGTTCAAGAATTAAATCACGGCTGATGTTGTTAGTGCTGTCGGGCCTGTTTATAAATAAATCACGGGTGATGTTTTTAATGCTGTTGGCGCCTGTTTTAGTTAGATCAAATTGTATACGCTGATGAACCCATACCGAAGGGATTTCTCTCGTTTCCGGAGAGACTTTAGTTGCGGGCCTATATGCCGGGATGATTATGTTCATATTCGCTATCGAATGTCCTCCAAGAACGACAACCATCATCTCAGTATGGCGAGAGTTGACGCGAGATACATAGACAATAGTTAAATGTCCTGAGTCGCGTACGGTTTTTCTTCTCGATGCGGGGGATTATTTTACGAGGTGCTAGCCGAGTGAAAATAATCCTCGCATCTCACGAGAGGAGAAAACCCGCAAGCTACTCAGAACTCAGAACATGTTCTATACCAGTGCCTTACGACCAGACCAGTTAGACCACAACGAAACACATGGTTACACCTAATACGTTCTTAAAGGTACAACATCACCAGCCATTTCTGTTAAAATAACGCGCAAGAATACCGTATGACGCAAACAAATTGACGTCATGACGCAGTGCTGAAAGTAGGATAACATATTGAGAGTAGGATAACACGTTCAGTCTTCTATGAGTGGGGGTATAATTATTTTTTTTACGTTGAAAGTTGATGAAAATATAATAAATGTACATATATCTTTGCATCCCATATGTACAAAGTACTCCTTTCGTACAATAAACTAGTACTGGTAGCGCACATATTTTATCATAACATTATTTCCGCCTAAAAGATTGATGGAATATTCTCAAAGTTCAAGGCCGACAAACGGAAACTATAAGTTCCGATTGAAAGATAGCAAAGTATTTTTCAAGCTCCAGGCAGAGTTATCTACCGTAGCTCTGCCATAAGGACATTTGGTAAGGATTTCTTACGTGTTCATAGTTCTTATGTTTTAGGATTAAAAGTGTCTATGTCTTGCTCAGTCCATATTGTTCTTATCGATACCGAAAGAATTGCCATTATTGCAAACTTTTGGTGGTCAAAATAAGATAATATAGGTGACTAAATATAGTTCCGACGATATGTAAAAATAGATGTATCGGTCCGCAAAGTACCATCCGTGTGGCAGTGCTATATCGCTGTGCTAACGTATAGGGCGCTGCATGGAGTTTGAGTATTTTAAAGATTGCTCGACAAACGGACTATAAGTTCCGATTGAATGATCGCAGTCTTTTTAAGATTGCTTCTTGGAAACCAGTAAAGTCGTCATGACATCACCACGTACATCATGCCGTCACAACCTTCCTCGAGGCGCAAAACTCCAGGCAGGACTGCATCGGTGGCCAGACAGCTGAGACTCGTATTACACGGACAAGCTAAACGACACATCTGCGAACATTTACGTTATATATGCTCATTTACATATATTATTTTCCCTGCGATAATCACATGACCATTATCAAGCGGGCGTAAATTACGTTTAGGTGTGGTCATATTAAGAATTACGAATATATATTGGTATAGTTGCGCATTTTTCTGACGGTCCAAAGATATTTTCGCCGTATTGATGACTATATAATGATATATATGATGGCAGTACCCTCTCTATCTTACAATTATGATGGCAGTACCCTCTCTATCTTACAATTATGATGGCAGTACCCTCTCTATCTTAAAATTATGATGGCAGTACCCTCTCTATCTTACAATTATGATGTCAGTACCCCTGGAGTGCAAACAAAAAAGTGTCGTTAAAATTTCTTGCCAGTCGCAGTAGTAAGGTGATATGATTCTGCTGTCTTGAGTATTTTGTACTTAATTGTCCTGTTAACTTGTTATAAAGCCATAGTTATTGCTTGGTTCTATGATTGCATGCAAGGCTCACGTGCCCATGCTTGGCTTCTGGAAACCGCAATCGTATCTAAGTATATGGTAAAAGAAAGAACACAAATTCTAGTGACGTAGTACGCTATTCGCTATTCTAAAACTAGTGTTTTTTTCTGCAAACAGTTTATTGAAGATTTGGATCTTGAGAAGTTTGAGTTCGGTGGTGTGAACATAACCGGCTTCAGAATCGTCGACCGAGAGGGTAGCTACTTCCAAACGTTCTACTCGCGTTGGTTGGACCGAGACAACAAACACGACTACAATAAAATATTCAATCTAGCCGTGAGTATCAATCCCAAACGATATATATTGTTCACTGTCCATTTAACCCTTTCACTCCCATATGGAGCCTCGCATATTTAAGAGAATTCACTGGCTTATTTAAGCTCGCATATGCATTGGCACCGGGTTTTCGCAGAATTTCGGGAAGCTCCAGTCATGGAAGGGTTAAGATTACTATTGTCAATCAGTATCTAGCAACAGCTATTGATGGAAACACTAATGCTATAATCTGCTATAATTTATCCCTCAATCTCATCGAAAATGTGTACAATAAACGGCAAGAAAATGATAACTTATTACGATGCAAAGAAGGCAATGCCTCATATATACGTTCTGGTACATCTAACATTTTACCCCAATGCCACTTCAGTTTAAAACGTGATATTGATATTTTAAACATTAAAATCTGGAAAAACAAAGTACGTTTTGTAAATATAGCTATAAATAAATATAGATATTGCCTCGAGCACACAACACATTTTAAAGCAATATTTGATTTGCCCCGACTCAACGTGAATGGAATAGAAGTCTTTGGATAGCCCCTACAATGGACTGGACAGGCGACATGTCCGGCTCGTCCTCTCCATAATATATCAATGTCCAGTCGGTGGTAGATCCAGGAATAAGATATGGATGTTTGTACATATTATAATAACTTTGAAAAACGTTTTGTTTTGTCCACTAAAGGGGTTCAGTTAGAGCAGCAACCATTGTCATCGTCAGTTCTGGATGCCAAAAATAAAAATGGCTAATCATTCAGTTCACATATATAGTATCAAACTGAACCGAGAAAACTTGTTACGATGCAAGACAATGTCATTATCAGCTAGTGCCATTAGAAAAAGGCTTTCTGTGATGTAACAAAATATTTATTACCTTTTCTAGATATTGCTAGAAAATATTTCTTATATTGAGAAAATATGAGAACAGAACTTTCTAGGATTTAAGATTTAAGAAATTATTGCTTATATTAAGAAAATATGAGAAAAATAATGAATCCGTTCTTAGAAAACATTTAGAAAAATATTCTCATAATCAGAATTTAAATTTCTATTAGAAATTAATTTTCTAAATATAGGAAAAGTTAATGTAAGAATATGTTCTAGGTATACTCCCAAGATAGTATTTCTTGTTTAAACTTTTTTTTTTCTCAAAATTCCTTTTGGCGGTGAACACACACGTTCTGATGGATTTGACATCTCGCGAAAACGTTTAGAGCGTACCAACTGATTGCAACCCTCAATCTATTTTGTTCATCTATTTTAAAGCAATTATTTTGGCAAATATTAAATTGTATTGTGCGCTCGATGCTAATGTTTGCAAAACCTACTGCGGTTTTTTTCAGAATCTATCAGAACGTGTATGAAGCAGTAGTTGAGTATGATGGCATTGTCTTCGACTACAATAAACTTAACTGTGACATAACTCCCTGGAGAGGAGCTTATAACAGTTTGATAAGTTTATTATGCATTAGCTGCAAATCAACACAGAACATAAGTGCATTAGTACATGAACAAAACATATTTACAGATATATAATACAAATAGATATATACAAGCAGTGACCCCCGATTAGCCTATATTATATTATTTGTTTTGTTTATTTGTTTGGGGTTTTTTTTGGATTTTTTTTTTGGCCACGCTCATTCGGTGAATCCTCGATGTATTTCTGATATGAGCTGCATTGAGAATTTACAGAGAGAACTGCGCCACACTACCAGCACTCTGGTCGGACATTTCATTGTAAGTATATCATTGTTCGAGGGATTGCGCGACACGTGATATTATAATCTGTCTAGACCTGTCTTTCCCCTTCATATGAAGCTGTATAATATATTTGGCATCGATTGTGTGTATTACATGGGGTAATTTCTTAGCGATAACTTTAGAAAAATACATACTTTCTTAAGGAGGCTCATATTTTCCACTGTTACTAGCCCACAAAAGTTTGTCAGGTTAGGCGACTCCCAGTAGTACGTAGGTATATATTTTGCCCTCAGAATTTGAAATTCTTTACCGATTAACACATGGTGGTATTCATCCCCTAGTCCTTCCCTACATGCCCTGCATATTCTTTTCTCTTTAACCTGGTCATGCCATCGTCCTGACTCTATAGATAGTCTGTGGTTAGCTGTTCTAACCTTAACAAGATAATCAGATAATGTTCGCGGTAACTCGGTGAGGTATTTACTAAAATTCAATTTTGGTTTAATTTGTCGATATAGATGAATTCCCTATTTTCAATTCCCCCAACTGTCTTCAAACTGTTCAATCAAAACTGTTTTAACTTTCCTGATTGCTGATTTCGACAGGGGTGTTTGTGCGGTGAATGTTTTACTTAAACCACTTTCATTCATTATACATCTAATATTTTCTATCCATCTTATCTTTCCCGCGAAAGAATCTGTGTTAATGCATGCTAACACAAGTTTATTAAGAAATAGTTCTGCATTTAATAGCAATATTCATCGGGTATCTCCCTAACTCACCATAAACCATACAATTTGGCGTGCTTGATTTCATTCCCAGTAATATTTTACAGAATTTCAAGTGAACATATTCTATGTCTTTGATTAGTTCGAGTCCCCACACTTCGCTTCCATATAACAAAATTGGAGGGATTTTATGTTCGAAGAGTATCAGCATGATATCAATTGGGAGATCTAATTTTCTGGTCTTATCAAAAAGGCCGTACATGGCTTTTATGGCAACCTCTTTATTTCTTTTTATGGCTCTACAGAACCGACCATTAAAAAAGAACTTCACTCCAAGATCATTAAATTCCTTGACGGTTTCAAGGAAATTTTCACTGAAGGAGAATTTTGGTGGATTTTTTGCAGAATATAGTAACTTTAGTTTTATTAATATTGACATGTAATTTCCATGCTTCTGAATAGTTCTCAAATGCCCGGAGTTCGCGTGTCATATCTCCTTCATTTTCTGTAAGTATTACAGTATCATCGGCGTATAGAAAGCATAATAATTTTAATATAACTAAGTTGATTAACTTGTGCTCCGACCATTTGTGATTACTCTTCCTTCATTTATTAACACCCCGCGTGAGCTGTAAAGTATAGTGTACATGAGACAAATGCATATGTTAAATGCCCAATTAATTTTCGAATCATCGATTGTTTTTATATAGTGCCTTGATATGCGGTTTTAACAAACAATATATGCCATAAAATATGATTAAAATACTATAATTCATCACCATTTGGAACGTCTGTGTCCATATAGAGTAATAGAAGATAGCTGAAATCAGAAAATCATTCCCTCAAATATTGCTCCCAGAATGCAACAGAATTCAAACTATAGTTTATTTCCAATGGAAAAGGGGAACAACTATATCTAAATATATAGAGTTATACCACTTCCATTGGAAATAATAGACTTTGTGCAGATACTTGAGCATAGAACAGACATCGATATATCAACAAAAACAACATGTTCACAGTCTATTACATCGAATAAATTGACAATACAATGTTTTTGGAGCTTCCTCTTGCAAATGGTATATAATATGGAATATATTTTATATTATGTGATTTTGGGGTTCGAAAATTAAGTGGGCCTTTAAAGACATTGTATCTCGTCCGGGCCACAATTACAAAAGAAAACATTATTTTATAAATCATTATTTCAAGACTGCTTTTTCGTGTGAATCAATCTATAGACATTTTGTTAAAAGATATAAGATTATCAGCCACTTTTTTCAGATGGTAATCGGGACAATCCATAGTAACGTTAATACGGTAACGCGGCGAAAAGGTTAAGTCTGTAAAATTTAATAGTCATGAAGACGGGCGTCAACCGTGTGCAGAAGCCATCCACAAAAATAAAAAAAACACGACGCTTATTTGTGCTTTATCCCTTTCTATACTAAATACTCATTGACGACTAGTTATCCCTTAGGAAATGTTCAGATAATAAAATCAACAAACGACCATATGTGACCCGCCATATCAAATCCAGTCGTAAGTCGGGATTTTTTACCCTGTGCCAATGCATTCTCTTATATATGCGAGTCGACCATAGGTCGCCTCGCATATATAAGAGAATGCATTGGCCTAACAATTTTTTACAATTTTAATAATTTGTTCTTGTATTCTTTAACAATTTAAAAAAAATTCACCCATACAGAGCCCCAGACAAACATGAGCAGACGACACTCTTCTATATGCTTCTATATATGTGTGGGGCTCCCTGCAGGGTAATGGATGTTTTTTATTTTATGTCCTAAAACTTGTAAGAAACATTTATTTAAAAAAAATGATAAAACATTGTTAGGCCAATGCATTCTCTTATATATGCGAGGCGACCTATGGTCGACTCGCATATATAAGAGAATGCATTGGCACAGGGTAAAAAAAATCCCGATTTACGACTGGATTTGATATGGCGGGTCACATATAGACAGCGATGTACTACAGATCGTTGAGCTTATTATCTGAATATTTCACTCAATAAATATGACTCCGTCTGCACTTTTATTATCTATCGTCTGCTTATATTACCGACACACCCCTCCAAATCAATAATATACCATTCCGATGTACAACTAATGACAGAATCCATTTGATATAGAAAGGGTCAATCATTTAGTTAGTTCGAAATTCGTGGTATGAAAGTTGATAAATTATTTGCTTAAATACTGTTATTCGAAGAAACTAGTATGGATACACACTGTTATATACATGTATACTGAGGATTCTTGATAATGTAGAAACATTCAAAATTTTCTGCGTCGATCGACTAGCTTAATTATTTTGATTTAATATGTTAGTTAGCACCGCGATTGATATCTAATCGTATCTACAGATTTCGAATCAGTTCTCATGGTACAGATGAGACTCGTGGTTATAATGAGTCCGCATATACTCAGCCGAAGTATAATACCATGTAATATATACTCATCCGAAGTCTAATACCATGTAATATATACTTATCCGAAGTCTAATACCATGTAATATATAATGAGTCCGCATATACTCAGCCGAAGTATAATACCATGTAATATATAGTGAGTCCGTATATACTCATCCGAAGTATAATACCATGTAATATATAATGAGTCCGCATATACTCAGCCGAAGTCTAATACCATGTAATATATACTCATCCGAAGTCTAAGGCTTCCGAAGTATAATACCATGTAATATATAATGAGTCCGCATATACTCAGCCGAAGTCTAATACCATGTAATATATAGGATATCAAGACAATCTTTGGCGACTGACGCCGATCGTGTACAATAGACTTCCCCAATGAGACCATGCCGTTTGATCTTTGTAGACAGAGAAGATGAATCCCGAGGTTGTCTATGTGATAGATGGTGTGAATATATTTGCGGAGGCGCTGCGAATCATACGTAATAACCACCCGGATGTACTCTACACCGCACACAGACGACCGCGCTACAATTCGACCGGTCAAGACGTGCAATGCTGGAACGAGCCGACGGTCCCATGGAAATATGGACACATCCTTCTCAACGCGATCAGAAAGGTTTGCTTATGGTGTCTACATGTATAATTCAGTTATCATAGGCTTATATCCCTTCTCAATCCATAAAAAAAAAAGCGAAAGTAACGAAAAGACTTGTTGTTGGATCTTGGATGCCCGTACAAAACACATCATGACAAACAAAATATCAGCGCGTGCGTCTTGTTTCTGTCACTTCCCTATCAGAACATAAAACAGTTCCCAGGTGAAGTTAATATCTACAGGTGTAGAGAAGGAATTCATGACATCTGTGCACGACAAGATCTAGTATATTTACTGCTGTCGATGAGATCGTACTGCTTTCAACGCGTTAGCTCTATATGCCTACATTTGTTTTAATACGCGCGCCGCGTGTATACTAATGTAAATATTCTTGTTTCGCCTGGGCGCTGCCATAGCGCATGGGGGTTCTATATATAGAATGCTAATTATTGGGACACATTAAAAGTTGTAGTGCGACCCCGAGGCCGAGCCCGGTAAAAGGTGTAGTTGAGAATTTCAATTTCGTTGATTGGATTTATATTATGTCAATAATGTTGATTTTTGGTTTGTGATAAGCTATGCCAATTACAAATAACAGAAATGAAAAAGATTCTATAATTACAATCATGGGTATATAATATATTATCTTGAGCGCGTTACCATTTCTGACTGTGGTTTTCTTGTTTGTTTTAATAGGCAAAATTGGATGGTCTGACGGGGCGGGTAGCCTTCGATAGACGCGGCATACGGACCGACTATAAGATCGATGTCATGGAGATGCAGTACAGATTGAAACTGCGACTGGTTAGTTTTTATACATATTTAGCCCTTTCATGGCGGGAGCTGCGCTGGTGCAGCATTAAAGATCCTATGCCAGTGCATTCTCTTATATATGCAAGTCTCCCATATATAAGAGAATGCACTGGCTTACAAGGTCAAGGTAAATATTGTTAGGCCAATGCATCCTCTTATATATGCGATGCGCCCTGTGGGAGACTCGCATATATAAGAGAATGCATTGGCACAGTGTTTTCGCAAAAAATCATCAAAGGGTTAACCCTTTCTTTACTAAATGAAGTCTCCCCTTCAGTTATGACAATATACATTAATGGAATTAATGGTCTATTATTTATCTTGAGGGGTGTTCAGAAAATGTTTGAATAATTCCCTTCATTTTGGTATATGAGTCAACCATAGCGACGGTGGAGATAGCTACCACGAAAGCATCGATCACCACTGGAGATCGGATTAAAAAGTTGTCGAACAAGACTCAGTTCGTAACGCAACATACCATAATGGCAATAGGATTAGAAAACTGAATATATCGATACAGCCATCGAATTCCTAGAATATTGCCCTTTATTTTGATAAATGGACTAACCATGTACAGATACAGCGCTAGTGGAGATATCGTACGAAACCATGGGAGACTGGCGAAAGAAGGTGGTCGAACCATATATAAAAATGTAGGGAATTATTGTAGGAATACGATTATTTTACCATTATATTTTATTTTATCTCTATTACTGCATTTCTGGCCATATTTTTGGGGATTGTGAAAATTCTCAATTCGAAGAATTAAGAACTTTGTCTTATATATAGCGGTACTTTTAGTGTGTTGACTAAATTTGTGCCGGGACCTGTCGTATCTGATGTTCCCCGCGTCATATAACCAGTAGAAAACAAAATGGCTGCCCATGCATTGTTTCGACTTGTTGAGACCAGCTTGTGGATTATCATTCTTTAATAAGTATTCGTCACCGCATAATTATATGAGTTAAATGGTGATACCATGCAGGAACATAAACATAACGTGGAATGATTTATATAATTTGACATCCCAAAAATTGGGTCCAGACGGTCAATTTGATATGACACATTTCCACATTTCCATCATTGCGATGAGTCTTTCTCTTTCTATCTGAGATATGAAGTCCGTATTCAGACAAATATTTCAATTATATATATAGTAGGAACAATCGGGCAATGTATATAACTACGCTTGTTGTATGATTGGTTCCAGGCTTCACTTGTCGTTTTTTGTGTGTGTTCAGGTGGGGCAGTCAACCCCGGCAGGATACAAGAACCTAAAGGATCATGTTTGGAAGACTGATGACGGGGTCGAGGATACGGTTAACTGTAGCAATATGCGCGGCACTCCAGATTGTCCTGTCAGAATAACAACTGTCGAGGTAAGTTGGAATGGTTCTGATCCGCAACATGGTATATTTGTGACCCATGTTTACGCTTTGTGTGCATCTGTCAAATATGCAGCAAAAATTATGGCTATTTCTTTTTATTTGATATTGTATTCATCCATTTTGCAGTTTATTATACGAGTCACGATATGATGAAAACAATAT
Organism: Siphonodentalium dalli; assembly: GCA_032622095.1. Lineage (NCBI taxonomy): Eukaryota > Metazoa > Mollusca > Scaphopoda > Gadilida > Siphonodentaliidae > Siphonodentalium > Siphonodentalium dalli. Next base: position 23,781,323 of record CP136065.1, read on the forward strand.
ATACTATTTGATATTATAATAACGCCACATCACCATGACACTGTGTCTGATAGTATAATAACGCCACACCCCATGACACTGTGTCAATGTATACAAAGTGCTCCAATCTCCCGCCTTCGTTTCGACTTACACAATTAATTAGGCCTCAAAATATTGTGGCGGACATTTGCAGAATGAGGTCCCAGGCACAGTGGGTTATCATCACTAATTCACCCTTTGGGGACCTCATTCTTTTTGGACTCCTCTTCTGGAAAGGATCGTTATTATCAAATAAACTAGTTTTTTTTAGTTTCTTTAGAAAGATTTGTTTTCTTTTTTAGCTTAGTTTCTCTATATCACAAATTGACAGACGACACAATGCATATTCGAGGTGCCCAATGGGTGCATATCACCATCTGGGAACTTAAATCTGTCTAGCAGATGAGACCACGCAGAATGAGGTCCGCAGAGGGTAAATTTGATGACGCTATCCTGCTGTGCGGGGTAGCGTCAGTAAATTCACCCTATGTGGACCTCAATCTGCAAACGGCACCATAATTTTAGGCCTGCCTTTGATGCACATTATATAGTGAAGACGAAATACTGCCACTAAGAAAAGTATCAAACGTGATTAATTTATTCGAACAGAACTTTCGAAATTGAATCGAATCGATCGGCGATGAATGCCACCCGAAACAACCAACCAGGCTCATCAACTTGGTTTCTATTCGGACATGTTTTATTGGAATATATGCAATGTTGTTCCACTTGTACCACAGTATTGGTACGTGTGAGAGAAAACAAAGAATATACACGAAAGAATAATATAAAACACCAGTACAAAACGAATAATAAACGAAACAGTTGCACCACAACACTATCCAAATATATCCAACACGAAACTTAATATTCATCCACAGGCATCACCGTTCGTTCAACTGGTAGGGATGGGCGTAAACGGAACTGCAATCTTGGAAGGATATTGTATAGATTTCATCCATCACCTGGCGGCAGAGGTGGGATTCTCGTACAAAATTCACCTGGTCAAAGACGGACAGTTCGGGAAGTATAAAAACGGATCGTGGAACGGAATGATAGGCGAAGTGGTCAGAGGAGTAAGTATAACCGACACGAGTATATAAGCTATATGCAAACATATCCGCCATAAGTATTTCAAAGGATATCTACGTTTTACAGATGGCCGTCTTAGAAACCAAGAACAAATATTTTATGAGAAGTGTTGTCTGATACAGGAATGTATCCGTTGTTAAAGTGATGTGAAACACTCCGGTAGGGTAATAGAAATGGAGAATAATCTTGCTCAAAGTGTTTATTTTTACAAATATTAATGCAAATTGACAACAAACACCGTCATTCTTATATATTAATTAAATACAATGACTTTCGGTGGGGAAATCATTTGTGTTAGCTTATCGACGAGAGTTGCGACCCGAATCGAGATGGACATATTCACATTTGAGCGCAGATGTTTTCTCTGCAGTGGTAGAATACTACATTACCCTAGTTGGCATAACGCCTCTGTGCTAACTTATCAGTTCCGTGCACCTGAATAAGTCCATAATATGTCTTTAATGTGGCCATTCGTACAACTTTCATTTCACACAACCAGCAATGCAACCCATCCCAATTCCCAATTGCTATCATTAATTGAACTGGGAGTTATGACGTGGCTGTCAGTGAGTTTTGTAAAAAATGATTAGCACAATGTTGCTCTTCCTATAAAATGCCTGGGATTAAACCCATTCTAGTGGCATGCATTGCGACTGAATAATTCTGTCACTATTAAACGTCAGCAACTACAACCGGTATTTGGCAACAGGGCACTGGCGAGACTCCCCCAATAAGCTGTAACTATTCGATTAGTTCAGTTCGATATGGCAGTAATTGCTTATGCAATGTGTCCATGCATTTTATGTTCGGAGTGACCTAGACTGACATATTCAAGGTATTTAGAGTAATTTTACAACAAGAACCAATCAATAATGAGTGTCTAAATGCAATTCTGATGTTAAACTTACACTATCTCTAAGTTTTAAGGTCAAACATGGTTGAATATGGAGGAAATTTTCTTTTTAGCTGTAGAAAAGATCACTTTTGGATCCCCTTGATTAACCACCCACCCCTGATACGTGCGCGGAAATTGTTTGACACCCCCTGACAGGTATCGTAATTTGTTGTAAGTTTAAGGGTATGCTTGAGGTACAAGTTGAAACATTCCAACCCATGGGGTGCATATAAATTGTATCTCCCGTACTTGGGAATTTCGCTCTGGTTTAAAGGAATGCATGTGTGATTTCTAAGTTGGACACCCAAACGGAGAACCTATATCGACGTCCATGGCTACAACATGCAACTCTCTCATTCCACAAATCACACAGCAAGCTGATATGGCGATCGCATCTTTATCTATCACGGGGGATCGACAGGCAGCCGTGGCATTCTCAACTCCGTTCATGAAGGCGGGGATCAGCATTATGATCAAGAAACCAGACAAACAGAAGCCTGGAGTCTTCTCCTTCATGGATCCTTTATCAGATGATGTCTGGTTATGTATCACGATGGGCTTCTCCAGCGTCACGTGCATACTGTTCCTGGTCGGACGATTCAGTCCATTCGAGTGGCAAATGGAACAGACTAAGAAAGGGTTAACCCTTTCCAATACATTTTCCATGTCTAACACGGTCTGGTTTGCTCTTGGTGCTTTGATGCAGCAAGGTTCTGATATATCACCAAGGTTTGTGAAACAAATCCCCAAACTTTCTGGAGACGTTTGGCTTCTTCGTGTAGAATTTGCACTTTATAGTATATTATTGTGCCTTTTTGTTTCGTATTATTTGTCGGCTTCAGTGTGCATGTTCTTAAATGTACTTTCCGTTTACCTTTTCAGCTGATCTTTTCGGAGTTTTCCTCTGTTGACTCTCGCATTCAAGTGTATCGCGTGGTGTAATTGCCCTTTCACGCCGATCAACCATTTCTTTACTAAATGAACTCTCCCATTAAGTTATACAAGTATACATTTGAATGGTACCTCATTCATCTGGAGATATGTTCAAGTATTAAAAGCAGTTGACAGGCAGACGATATGATACAAGTGTAGATTTCCAAGTCATTGGTGGGGAATGTTCAGATAATAAGTTCAACAAATAGCCTAACTTATTATCAGAACATTCTGAAGGGAACTATTAGTCAATAAGTAATTAGTAAAAGAAGTTATTAAGTATACACATTTAAGTGGCCACTTTCTTCAATTGCTGCGATGTTCAGAATATATAAATAGAAGGACACACTACGATTCTCGTTTTACCTCGCGACACTACAAACGCGTGCAATAACGTTAACATGTTCACAAAACTGCATGTGTTGTTCTATATTTATACCACGATCGCCTATCTTACGATATAAATAAAGCCATATGTTTAAATTTTACATTTAATCAACGCCTGTTGATTAAACGTGCCTACTGTTGATTAAACTTCGCAGAGTGGATTAAACTTTCTCCATACAATTTGAACGGAAAAGTGTTTATCCATCGCATTATAAAGATCGTGGCATAAACTTCGCAGAGTGGATTAAACTTTCTCCATACAATTTGAACGGAAAAGTGTTTATCCATCGCATTGTAAAGATCGTGGCATAAACAAAATATACGCATAGTGTTTCTGAATAACAAATTTAATCCACTCGTGGGATTGGCGATTTACAACACTCGCTGATGCTCGCGTGGTGTAAATCGCCAATCCCACTCGTGGATTAAATTTGTTATTCAGAAACACTATGCGTATATTCTATATTTATTGCACACTCCGAATATTGCAGCTTGTAATGTACTGAAATTTAGGTTGATATTGTTTTATTTAATTGAACAAACGTTTGCTTTATGTAGACTATACCTAATCATTTAGTGAAGAACTGTTCTGTTAAAGTTGACGTCGCCGATGACGATGTTAAAGTAATAGGTTTTTTATTGCACACCCAATGGCTTATTTGTGCGAAATACAGCAAACCACAGAATATTTCAAAACGTTCAATAAAAAATTGTGTATTGTACTTGAACAATACAAACAGATTATGTCAACAAAAAAGAAAAAGAAAGGAGATTCGAGTGAAGAATAGTTGTGCCAACTTAACTTTACGTACCCACTTAAAAAAAAATTTAACCGTACCGGTTCAAACTTGCATTTTCTTGTAATTAGAGATGAAACCAAAATCGTTGTGTGTTTATATGACTATAAAAATATGTTGAAATGTTTGCCAAGTTTGGCTTTTCGGAAACGTTGCTGAAGTAATTAAAGTGTTGGGATTAAAGGCCAACTGAAAATGAATTGCCATAGAATTTTAGACTCACCAACTTGACTGATAATTGGATATGTTCTCAAGATTGGCGTGTGCGATCGATCATTGTGACCGTGAGAAATCTTATAATGTGGCTTTCGATAATGGCAACTAGATTGAGCGCGAATTGAGTATAACGAAGTTGTTAATATGGCCAACACCCTAGGGCGCAATTACAAAGTTCGCCCAGGCAGTCCCTGTTTCGATGCATGCCTTATAACGTTTTATTTGGTGCGACATTTCATTAATTTTATTCTCCTGATGCGCAAATATGATCAGGGTCGGGAACCTACGTCATAATTTCGTCGCGTCAGAACTAAATTGTTCTATCTGGCGGGAAAATGAGATATTTATCTTTCGATTCGGTGCGGGATTTCCTGTCCGAAAATCACCAGATATTGTGTCTAACGTATACCAAATTTGAATGAGAGGCAGTGTAAACAGATTTTCATCTCAAAAACTAACTTTTTTGACAGTGCTATATTCTATCTCCACTGTGGACCAATGAATCTATTTATTTTGTACAACGTGATTAAATAAATTTCATTGCTAAAATGTATCTCTGACCTTCAAAAGAAAGCAATGGAACCCAAACTTGGCAGAGTGCCGTCGAAGTGACTAGTTGGAAATAATGATTCCTCACTACTAGCTATGAACATCTTATTTCTATGATAATTATTTGGTTAAAATAACACAGAAAATGGCGTTATTTGGGATTTGTGCACGTGTATATGATTAAAAAAAACCACAAAAACTACCATAGCACGAAAAAAAAACCGGAAAATTTTACACAAATTGTTCTATCTCCAAATTGTTTTATACACCCAAGATATCATGTTTTATCTCGAAACTCCTCATATAATAGTATTTTTACACCAGCTATCATAGCCGCTGTGTACTATCCTCCAAATCAGAATGAGAATACGTGAACCGGGGGGGGGGGGTCATAACTTTAAACTCGATTTCCACACAAAAATGAAAATTTAGTTCTGACGCGACGATTTGTAAGTTTTATGCTAACATTTGGCGGCAAGATGTCTGAGTAGAGTATTCGTCGTTTTCTTCACCTATTATAATATCTATTGGACTATAGATCAGCCGAAGCCAGGTTGATTTTCACTAGATTAATGGTGAGGAACCATAAGCTGGACATAGAGAGAGGAAGTCACAAAGGCCTCCATGAATTATCGGTGCTCAACGAAACAGGTTGAACATTAGTAACATTTTGTGATGAAATCTGCTACATGCTTACCAAGATTTAAGCGAAAATTATTTTCAGATCTTTCGAATTTTGATAATTTTATTTATATAATATATAATATTAATTTATTTATTCATCAATATAATTGTGCAGCTGCCCATTGATGTGTAATGCAATAAACATCTTGTATCTTGTATACGAAATTCAACGAAAAAGACAGCACATCACCTATACATCAATTTTGGCTGGCTCACTGTGAAACCACTCCCCATGCACGTATGACTGCTGTGAAGATATACGTGTCCATGTGACTTCGGTTACAATTTTTCGAGGTTGTGTATTTGAACGCAAAAATCTCAGTATTATTTAGTATCCGCGATGAGTTATTGGGATGAAATTTGAACGCAAAAATCTCCTTAACCCTTTCATGACGGGAGCTGCACTGGCGCAACATTATGGCAATGCATTCTCTTATATATGCGATTCGACCATAGGTCGCCTCGCATATATAAGAGAATGCATTTGCCTAACATTTTTTTATAATTATTTTTATCAATTTTTTCTTACATTCTTTCTTTAACAATTTTTATAAATTTTTTTGGATCATTTTGGATCATTTTTGATGATTTGTTCTTACATTTTTTATCAATTTTTATCATTTTTCTTACATTCTATAACAATTTTTTAGAATTTTTTATCAATTACATTCTTTAAAAAAAAATTATCATTGGTTTCATTTTTTCTTACATTCTTTAACAATTATAAAAAGTAATATAAAATTTGTTAGACCAATGCATTCTCTTATATATGCGAGGCGACCTATGGTCGACTCGCATATATAAGAGAATGCATTGACACAGGGTTTTCGCAAAAATTCAAGAAACTCCCGTCAAAGTGTTAAAACCGAACTGTTTGATATCCGTATTTTGCAGTATCCGAGATGAGTTGTTGGGATGAAATTTGAACGCAAAAATCTCCTTAACCCTTTCATGGCGGGAGGTGCACTGGCGCAACATTGTGCCAATGCATTATCTTATATATGCGATTCGACCATAGGTCGCCTCGCATATATAAGAGAATGTATTGGCCTTTTTTTTAAATAATTTTTTTTATCAATTTTCTTACATTCTTTCTTTAACCATTTTTTTTATAATTTTTGATCATTTTAATGATTTGTTCTTACATTCTTTATCAATTTTTATCATTTTTCTTACATTCTATAACAATTTTTTATCATTTTTTCTTACATTCTTTATCAATTTTTATCATTTTTCTTACATTCTTTATCAATTTTTATCATTTTACTTACATTCTATAACAATTTTTTATCATTTTTCTTACATTCTATAACAATTTTTTATCATTTTTTCTTACATTCTTTAACAATTTTTTGTCATTGGTTTCATTTTTTCTTACATTCTTTAACAATTATAAAAAGTAATATAAAATTTGTTAGACCAATGAATTCTCTTGTATATAAGAGAATGTATTGGCACAGGGTTTTCGAAAAAATTAAAGAAGCTCCCGTCAAAGTGTTAAAACAGATCTGTTGGATATCCGCATATTTCAGTATCCGAGATGAGTTTCGGGGTAGCTCATTAGTATCATAGCTTGCTGATATACATTTGAGATAGCTCATTAGTCTCATAGCTTGCTGATATCCTCGGAAATATAGAACACACGAATGTTGAAAATTCCAGGCGATATTTTGTGCACGTGATGTGTATATACGTCATCCTTGTGAATAGTTCCGATGATTTAGGTTGCTGTATGGCCCTGTTGATTATCGTTTCCGAAACGAGAATGTATTGTCATGCCAATGAAAATATGGTTCAGCATGCATAGATGAAATCGTGCCCGATATATCTCAATGAGTCAGCACCTCGTGATATCAGTAATTAAAATGAAAATGAAAACTCCTTACCTTCTGTAGTTATCCCATTGTACATGTACCCACTCGCCTTATACGACCTGCGTATACTCTCTTCTCTTAGTCTCCAAACACTTTGGTGTCTCTGTATGAAAATTACTATCCTCTTTCAGAAATTATCCCCCATGATTATTGCGCATGTGCTATGAGTGTTGCAGAACGTGCTGTGAGCGCAAGGAATATATGTCCACTGAAGCATAACTAGTTGAAGATCTTGTATATCACATGAAAAAAACTAGAGCTTTATGCCTTTTTAACAAATCAAACTCCTTAAAAGACGCTGCAAAATGCATACATTTACAGCATTGACCGAGACGCTTCACAACCGTATACGACATTATAACGCCCTCTGGGGCTGGCAACGGAAAATATAGTCTCGAATTTGCCTCTTTGTTTTTGCGTCAAGTTGGACAATAATTTAACTTTAATGAACAAAGCAGTCATTTTGCAATGTCTGGTGTTGGTGTCATGCGCGGCTTTTCCAAATATTATGAATCAGCCTGAATCAATGTAAAGACGCGCGGTCATGTTGTTGGCGCGATGCCAAGTGATTTATAACTAATGGGATATAAGGACATGTGTAATGGCTTTTTAATGATATAAATGGGGTTTCTTGTGGTGTATAGACAATAGTTAACCGATGTGATTATTGTACGACTTTTTTTCCTCGAGCGAGATGCTGAGGATTCTTTTTACGAGAAAACCCGTACGCGCTACTCAGAACAGTTGACTGTTGTGTCTATTATATTTCGAGTTTGTTACGATACAGACCACAATGAAACACACGGTTGGACCTAACCTAATAACAACCTCAGTAGAACAGGTTAACCTTCAAAACAATAACGCCATGCAGCAGGTTACGGTCTACCATCGGCACATACAAAATGGCTAGATAGACGGACAAAAGTACGCCTGTTTTTGTACTGTTTTATTATAAGAATTTTTAGAAATAACGGGCTAATAGAATCTCGTCGATATGACCAGAGTAAATTTTCATTTTCATTTACATCTCTGCTTTAGCTGGCAGTTGATGATTATTATAAAACCGGAATTAAAAAGTACCTATACCTTTTTGTGTGAATAAAACACAGACAAAACTGAATACTATTTGTCTATAAAGGCACAATAAAGTTGTTTATTCCTGCAACATATCTGATTCGATATAGCATTTTGCCTTGACGGAGAGTGCTATATATAGAGGACCTACGAGTTCCCGATTTATAGCGGAATCTACAAAACGAGTCCAGTTAATTAGGACTGGACCGAGATCTAATTTACTTGACGAGCTTTGTAAAGTCCGCTATAAACTTGGGACGAGTTGTAGATTCAATTTATTACATGATCCAAAACCTCGACAAAACATACGTAAATCAACAAATGGGACGCGAAACTAACATCGGCTTCTATAAAGCCTGCGATGACGTTTCACGTAACTATGCGTTGCTTGCCCGCGTACAGAAATAGTCCAAGATAAATAAGGACTCTTTGACGTATTTAATGGTGTATATTTAATGAATAACTTTTCAAACTCTTCATTCATTAGAGTTTGTTTGAAAACTATTGGAAGCCATAGTATTTTTGAGCCGTAGTGTACGGAATGTAAACAGACGACAAACCGGAAGTCAAAGGTCATCTGGCACTATTTCATGTTATGAAACGAACGTTTAATATCACAATTTATAAACTGGCTTTATTAAATGGAATAAGGGTAGGATCATGTATTAAAACAATATAGAGTTCTCCCGAAATGATGTATATATATTATACCAGAAAACATGGAAATGAAATCAATATTAATTGACAAAACCCTTTCCGGACAGGTGTCGTCGATTCATGTGTGTTAGTTCATACCCCGGAAACTACAAAACTTGTCAGGAATAGATAGACCATCTAATGCATTGAAGTTACCATATCGTTGCCCATTTAAAGTGACCTTAAGTTCTCACAATTCAGTCTTTTTCATTCACATATTTTCTACAAAATTTACGCCTTCTGCATCTTTTAATTCTTAGATATAATGAGCACACTAAAGTGAAATCATTTGAACGACATTGGCTCACCGTTTAAACTGCCCTGAGAAAATGTTTATCATTTTTAATGATACCGTAGTAATTGGCATTGTTGTGAGTATTTTGTAGTAATGATTAAATTGGGATCACCAAATTAAGCGGCTTCGGTGAGATACCATGTTGAAACTTGAGTCCCCGATTCGGACGAGGCATCTTAAAATAAAATCTTACAATATCGCGGAGGTTTATTACAATATCGCGGAGGTTTATTACAATATCGCGGAGGTTTATTACAATATCGCGGAGGTTTATTACAATATCGCGGAGGTTTATAACAATATCGCGGAGGTTTATTACAATATCGCGGAGGTTTATAACAATATCGCGGAGGTTTATTACAATATCGCCGAGGTTTATAACAATATCGCGGAGGTTTATTACAATATCGCGGAACTTTATTACAATATCGCGGAGGTTTATTACAATATCGCCGAGGTTTATAACAATATCGCGGAGGTTTATTACAATATCGCGGAGGTTTATTACAATATCGCGGAGGTTTATTACAATATCGCGGAGGTTTATAACAATATCGCGGAGGTTTATTACAATATCGCGGAGGTTTATAACAATATCGCGGAGGTTTATCTTACAATATCGCCGAGGTTTATCTTACAATATCGCCGAGGTTTATTACAATATCGCGGAGGTTTATTACAATATCGCGGAGGTTTATTACAATATCGCTGAGGTTTATTCCTTCAAGTCAAAGTAACAAATTGATATACACGCGTCCCTTCAAGTGAATCTTCGAGCAATGAAGATGTATTCAGGGTTCCAAGCTAATGTTTACGAAACCTATTTCACTTTTTTATTTAGATTCTAGTTTATATAATTACATTTTCATAACACGAAGTGGTCAATGGAAGATCATGTATTTTGTATTGAAGAAATGAGTTTGTTTTGTTGAACTGTACAGCGCTATAGCCTTTGATTGTTCGCGGTCCACACTAAATGTGCCCCAAAGGCCACAGCGACGTACCTCTCACTAAAATACAATGAAAACTAAATTCATTCCTTATATTTATATATAGCTTTGTCCTAATTCATTTCTATAAACTTTCTAGAGAATTCTATTTTGTAAGATCTGCCTGCAGTTTGGATATTATACCCATGGATGCGGCACTGAAAGATAGACCGATATTCTACCTGTCAATCATCGATCGATTAGTCTATGTGGCCGCCCACTTAAAACAACACGTTCTACCACATTTAGTCAGCTAGGTCAACAAGATGTGACGTCGGTTCATGTTAAGGCGTGTTTAATGTGATATGAAACGCATAAACTTGACCGAACAGGACTTAGTGTAACACTTGCCAGCTGTATGTGAATATTTCATATTGAAATTTCCTTCCATGTATTTCATATCATATCGATGATTTAAAGGGACATCAACAATTATGTTCAATATTTTGTTAATTTTTCAAGAACAAAATTATATTCGTTGGTATTAATAGCTCTATAGTTTATATGTCGTATTTGGTTTTCAACATTTTATCGACAAAACAAAGCAGAATTCGAAGCTGAATTGAATTACATTTGTTCGTGTTGTAACTGGATCGAGCTATGGAACCCCGGATACATCTTTAAAGGTACTCAATCCGATTCGATGGTCCCCATATCATCACATTTAAAATGAAATTGCCCAAAACCTGTTATTTATCAACATTTTGTTCAACGAAATTTTGCCGGTTTGTCAAATATCTGACACAAAAAAGCCACTTGATTTTAGAGTTATCAATCTTCATCCACAATTTGGTCAGAGACAGTCTTCTCGTCGACTTTTGCTTGGCCCCTAAATATTCAAGGTGGTGAAAATTATTAGAGTTAAAAAATCTATATATGACCACTCTGAGTGTATGGGTGGGTTCCTCGACTCGAATCAAATATTTTAAACCCCGAAGCCAAATAAATAGTAATTGAGGGGAGCTTAATCGGATTGAGTACCCATAAGCCTGCTTTATATATAAGCAGTATTTTAGACAGATGGTACTCATCTGATATGCATGCTAGATGTTGTTCACTGTGCTTTCGATGTGCCGCCAAACTTGTGTTGTTAATACCTTGTTGATATACCAGGCCTTGGTCGCATTTGTTATACGAACACTGCTGCATTTCATTGCCTTCCTTGATTCGACCTTATATATACGAGATTTAACAATAATTCACTTCTTGAATGTTTTGAATATATAGAAATTTGATATTTAAATCTTAGTTTGATTATTTTTCACTACAATCAAGGACGGCAACGCAGATATCTGAATAATGCTATGAATAATATGTTCGGGAAAGCACAATGTTTTTTCATCGAAATCTTGCGTGGAGGATGTATTGACAAATGGTGGTGAGTTACTATTGACATGATAGAAAGTGATGACGAAGACATGAATTCCAATATATTAATTTTTTTAATTAATTTTTGAAGTAAAAATTGTTTTCTGTCTTGAAAAACAGTATCGTTTCTGAAGAAATGCGCGAAATCGCACAAGCAGTATAGATTCAGTGAACATTAACCCATGTTTGCAGTAGTTTTGAACTGTAGTTGTTTTCAATCAATCGACTACTATGAAAATGTAGCCTTATTTATGGGTTTGGCTTGGGTTATTGGGATTTATCGTCCTATCAGCTACAGGGCCGAATCAAGACGTTGTAAATTTTATAAGTGGAAGCAAGCATGAGATTAATGTGCCTTTCATTTCCAGAATGAGGTCCCCAAAGGGTGAATTTAGTGATGCTACCCAGCATAGCGGGCTAGCATAACCAAATTCACCCCCTTGGGACCTCGTTCTGCGTGACCTCATTTGTTATGGGAGACATAGATTCAGATTGAAGTTCCCAAATGGTGAATATTGTGATGTACCCCCCATTGGGAACCTCGATTATGTAATGTGTCGTCTGTCAATTTGGGGGATATAGAGAAATTAAACTAAAAAAATAATAGAATCTATGTGAAGAACTTTCTTAGAAATTTTATAATAAAGAAACTTCCAGAGAAGATGAGGCATATAAGAAGTGTGGTGTCCACAAAGGGTGAATTTAGTGATGCTGGCCTGTTATGCGGGATACTGTCACTAAATTCGCCCTACGGGAACATCATTCTGCAAATGTCTCCGATTACCTTTATTGAAAGAAAGGCACAAATTATTATGTCGGATATGTGGCATCATGCTATGGGCATATATGAATGTACATGTATGCGTTTTATGGAACTTATTTCAAAACTGGATGAGAACACACCACATGCATATAATGCTGTGGAATGAAGGTATCCACTATTTTCCTAAACCTTCCACACAGATCGATATCCGGACGTATAGTCGGCAGCGCGTGGTGGTTTTTCACGCTGATCCTCATATCGTCATACACGGCCAACTTGGCAGCTTTCCTTACCATTGAAAACATGGTGACGCCGATAAATTCAGCAGACGATCTGGTCAAACAGACGGCCATATCGTATGGGATACAGTCAGGCGGGTCAACGGAACAGTTCTTCGAGGTAACGTATATTGGTTAAATAGGCTGTAAGTATAATAATATATATTGAGATGTGACAGGGCCAATCCTCGCATAATATCCAACTACATTCCACGCGACATATAACAGCCCACTGATTCAGCACCGGACCTAAAAAATAATCTCTCACCTTTGCACATGGCGCTGCCTAAATATCAAACAATAGAAAGTATACATTCTACTGTGTAAATGTTTTGACTGCATTTGCTACTGAGAGACAGAGAGAGGAGGTTTCGGTGAGTCTTTGTAATATAGAGACAAATAAATTTGTTCAATCCAACAAATGAAACAAATATAGTTTCGAGTCGACATGCATGTGTTGTGAGCGAATCGGATCACTGTTTTAATTTGGCGGGTTGATTTGGCAAATCATGTGGTTCGCAATGGACTTATCGGGTAACTAATTTCGTCTTTTTGCAATGACGAAGATTCAAGAAAGTGTAACCTACAGTCATTGCCATTAAAGTTTAGACATACTCAGGCGATGTATTGGCAATTAATAAACAATTATATTGTCGTGCAAAAATTTAAGAGCTTGCATGCGCAACACATCCCTTCATAGCTGTTTCTAACCAAAAGCTGCCGCTGAAGCTCTCGATGACAAGACGCAATTGCCGGGTCATTTTCCTATACATATAGCGCGTATCACTAAAGTATCGACACACAGTTTCATCGTAAGAACGCAATAGGCAAAGAATCACTATAAATATATTATTTGCTAGGCCCGTGTGTGTGGGGGGGGGGGGGGGGGGTCTGCAAAACGGACCTGGTTTTTTGTACCTAACATACTAATAATAAATCATCAAAGGGGGCGTCATTGCATATGAAAAGAATTGTTATGTACTGTTGTCTCGTGGAAGGAAATAGGGGGTTTTGGGCATGGAATTTGAATATGACGGGCCAAACCATGGTCGGCCCGTCCTAATTTAAGTTATACCCTACATTTTACCCCTAACGGAAACCCTCTACTGGTCGCATTCTTTTCATATTTCATATGTCAGTGCTGCTATGCAGTAAAGACAACCCAGTACCAACATGATGGCAAATGTTTCGTGCAAGTATAGTCGGGACCGGCCCACATGTTGGCAAGAAGCCGGCAATCCGAAACAAAATCCACCTCATGTTTCCGACTAAATCTCTACACTACAATTCTAATATTATATCATTCAACGGTCATGAACAGTTTATATTTATTCATTTTATAGAATGTAATATAAGGTGACGGTAGCCTATATCGGCCGGTACCGGTGCTGATTCGGCATGCCGTGAAGTTACCAACAGTCAGTCGCTACCGGCTGGTATACAGGCAACCCAATACCAACGTGATCGAAAAATCATTGGTTTAATATATGATAATAGTACATGATCACTATGCATGGGTCACTTTAAATTGCATGCATCGGGATTATTTGTCGCTTTAAATTCAATCTCACACATGCAATATCTCTTCCACACACGACCTTGGCCAGGCGCATCCATTCTTTCTCAATTCTCGTTTAGGGATCCAAGGTTCACGTGTACAACGTGATGTGGAGAACGATGATGTCCAATCCGTCAGTGTTCGTGAAAACCTCCGAGGAGGGAATCCGAAAAGTGAGAGAATCGAAAACAGAGTATGCCTTTATGCTTGAATCTACGATGAACGACTACCACAATCAACGAATGCCATGTAACACCATCAAGGTCGGAAAGAACCTCGACACAAAAGGATATGGTATCGCTACGCTACCCAAAAATGTATTCAGGTTTGTTAAAGTGGTGTGAACCAGACTGTGATGTGGTCTTCAGATGTTGGTATAAAGTAATTATGCTCAACATAGCTATTTTAGTTAAGTGTATAAGTATAGATTTGTAACACGTGCTATACTAATATATAAATTACAGCATCAACAAATGAACTAATCATTTTCGTATAATTATCCATGATTAATTGGGTTCGAATGAAGAACTTAATAATTACAGCTCTGAGCTCTTCAAATAGCCGGCGCTTTCTCGATCTTTTCTGGAATATTACCGGTACAGCGGATGTGTTTCCATGTTTCGCCAAAGGTTCTATGTTACAGTCTATGTTTGCGCTCTGTCTGAGTACTGACATATCTGCTAAGACTGAATCACTGATTTAAGCGCACGCTATATATATCTTTAAAAAGTCACGGTTGTCGATAAAACATCTGAACAGGCACTGATATATTGCAGACTTTCGTCGATGTTTTATTTTATTAATACTCGTATACGTTATTTTTTTTTTATACTTTTATTGTTTCTTGTCATTCACATCCCAAACTTTTCGTTACAGGAAAAACCTTTCTATTGGGATTCTGAAATTAGAACAGAGGGGAGTTTTACACAAGCTGTACGAGACATGGTGGTATGCCAAGGGAGAATGCGGGTCACCAGATAGTCAGGTATGGGAAACAGTGTCATACATGGGCGACATGGTGATATGCCAAGGGAGAACGCGGGTCACCAGATAGTCAGGTATGGGAAACAGTGTCATACATGGGAGACATGGTGATATGCCAATGGAGAATGCGGTCAGTAGATAGTCATGTGTGGGAAACAGTGTCATACATATGGGACATGGTGATATACCAAGGGAGAACGCGGGTCTCCAGATAGTCATGTGTGGGAAACAGTGTCATACATATAGGGGACATGGTGATATGCCAAGGGAGAACGCGGGTCACCAGATAGTCAGGTATTGGAAACAGTGTCATATATGGGAGACATGGTGATATTCCAAGGGAGAACGCGGTTCACCAGATAGTCAGGTATGGGAAACAGTGACATATATACATGGGAGACATGGTGATATGCCAAGGGAGAATGCGGGTCACCAGATAGTCAGGTATGGGAAACAGTGTCATACATGGGAGACATGGTGATACACGAAACTTGTATCTTATAAAACAATTGAATGCACTGTTAATGCGGCGCATAGATAGTTTCGCGCTCCGTGTGTATACTAATGTAGAGATTCTTGTTTCGCCTGTACTGGGCGCTGGGGGTTTTATTTATAGAAATGGGATTTTTTGGGCCGGATTTAAAAGTCGAACTGCGACCCGGAGGCCGAGTCCGATAAAAGGTGTTGTTGGGAATTTCAATTTCGTTTATTGTCCTTTACATTATTATGTCAATAATGTTGATTTTTGGTTTGTGACAAATACAAATAAAAGAAATGAAATTGATAATTTGTAAGTCTTATATTTCAACTTTTATAGACATTTTTCGTTCTGCAGCCCACTGGGGGTTGTGGTCGGAGACGGCCGAGTTGGCCGCCGGTTCGTTAATTAGGTGCTGGTTGTTATTGTTATTTTAAAGGAATTCTGAGTTGGTCATTCGGGAAACCAATATATTTTATATTCTATAATTACAATAATGGGTATATAATATATGATCTTGAGCGAGTTACCATTTCTGACATTGTTTTCTTGTTGTCTCTGTGAACGTGGCATTCAAAACCAATGCAATAGGAGAATTACAGTAATGCCCAAAGTAATTGACCACTTAACCACAGCAGAATTATGGGTAATTTTTTAGGATATAGTCGGAAATATGGCTTGTTGCCATTCATCGGAAAGCTCTCGGCGAGAGCTTTCCGATGAATAGCAACAAGCCATATTTCCGACTAAATCCTGAAAAATTACCCATAATTCTGCTGTGGTTAAGTGGTCAATTATTTTGGGTATTACTGTAGAAGATCTCCAACAAGTTGTGTTGGGATATAAGATTTCATGAAACTCGTTTGATAAATGTGATTCACAACTCGAATACGATTCATTGTGAATCAAATATATCAAACTCGTTTCCTAAAATCTTGTATCCCAACATAACGAGTTGGGGATCTTTAATATCACATGAAAAAACACTAGACCTTTTTGCTTTTTAACAAATCAAAATCTTTAAAAGAAGCTGAGAAATGCATGCAAAATGCATACATGCACGGCGCTGGCTAAGATGCTTCACATCCGTTTATGATAGTATTGTGCCCTCTGACTGGCGACGAAAAATATAGTCCCCCAAGTTGCCTCTTTGCTTTTGTGCCCATTTCCGTTAGTGCAACGAAGTTAGACAAGAATTTAACTTTAATGAACAAAGCAATCATTTTTGCAATGTCTGGTGTTGGTCTCGTGCGCAGCTTTTCGAAATATTATTAATCCGCGCGGTAACTTTGTTGGCGCGAAGTCAAGTATCCCGCGAAGCACCTATTCATCACTATACGATATAAGATATGAGGCAGAAGGAAATATGTAATGGCTTTTTAAAGGTGGATTATCTCTTTGTAAACATGTATTATATAGTTACCGGGGTATAAAATATTAAATCTGAATCGAAGACTCCTGTCCGGAAATACTTCTATCGATTAATAGTCATTTTATTTCGAATATTTTCTGGTCTAAAAAGGTGTGGTTGTTTAGCTAACGAACAATAGTGGTTACTGTTAACAGAGACCAGAAATTTGATGGTGTAATTTTGTCACAAATAAACATTAATTATACTCATTATCGCTTATAACTATGGAATAAAACAATACAACCAATCAACCTGGGACATTTGACGTTCGGTGCGTAGCCATAGGAACAGCCTAATGCTCTCTATCGCTATAAGGTATCACCCGAATGGTCTGTTCTAAAAATAGACAAATAAACGGGCCCAATAAAATATTCGAAATAAAATCAATATTAATTGATAGAAGCCTTTCCGGACAGGGGTCTTCAGTTCATATTTATTATTTTGTACCCACGCAACTATTTCAAATGTGTTATTTAAAGAGATAATCCATCTTTAAATGGTATAATTGGGGATTCATGTTATATATAATACTACGGTAGAAGTAGACAATATAGTCCAACGCAAATCTGACAATTATTTGGGGAAACTCATTATGTATGGACCGGTTTGAGCACGAGTCTGGTATCATGTGGTCAGTCTGTGTCGTAGGCGACAAAATTATTATTTACTCTAATTTCCAAGAATCTTGTAAACATAGGATTTTGGAAATAGTCGATAACGTGAGAGAGGTTAGCGATACTATGATACATTACATATAGTCAGGTATGATATACGAAAGAGCAAGCTCGGCGTTTTCTGTGCAGACAAGGGCACCGGCGAGCGACGCATGCAGAGGCCTGGTCGAAATACGACTATAGTGATTTTATGCATCACATTAGAACTTTCAAACGATTCGAAACGCTGTATTTCGAATTAAAAGTTACATTGAGATGTCCCAATTGTAATGTGTACTTTTTCTATGTCAAAAATTGCATTGAACATAAAAATATGTCAGTGAAGACATTTTAGCCAATTTCCCTTCACAGGACAAGAAACAGAACTCCTTAACTCTGAGTAACGTGGCTGGGATATTCTACATTCTCATTGGTGGACTGTCATTCTCCATGTGGTCAGCGCTGATTGAGCACGTCTTCCATAGATACGTCAAAACGAAGGTCAAGGTAGGGTTCTCGTCAAAACGAAGGTCAAGGTAGGGTGCTACCTGTATACTATCGTGGGATGTGACATAATATCCTCGCGCAAGCTAACGATTGTACTTGATTTTATCTCATAATTCCGGGGTCAAATATGTTGGTCGATGAGCACATTGAATACGACCATATATATGTAGAATTTATATATCTCGGGAACACCTGTAGAAATTAAGGAATCAAATGAAAAACCGGTCTAATTTCTGCAGCGTGTAACAATAAAGATTGTGTCTTGTTATATTATAGTGTTCCTGGTTAGTCTGAGAGTTGATTATAGTGTTCCTGGTAGTCTGAGAGTTGATAGGTTACGAACACCAGTAGCGTTCACCCTAGATCATGCCATGATCGAATCTTTACTCTGGATAACGAGCGTTTTGACAGAGAACCTTATAAAGTCGAAACAATAACGCGGGGAATATATTTCTTAGTTTTTGTCTGTTCCTTACTAATATACTTCACTGTAGGTGAAGATCCCAACTCAAAAATGCATGCTTTTCTATGACTTTTGTGAGCTGATATCGCAATAAACATTGAATTAATTACCAAGGAGAAATACCATAATTGTAACCGACGCAAAGCAAAATCGTGCACCAATTCACTTAAATCGTGAAATTTCGAGTTGGGACTTTCATTTATAGTGAAGTACATTATTAAGGAACAGATAATAACTAAGAAATATATTCCCCGCGTTATTTTTCGACTTTATAAGGTTCTCTGCCAAAACGTCAAAAAGTTCCAAGGTTTTGTACTGATGGAATATGATCTCTAGAGTATAGATTCATGGCATGTCTACGTTCACCCCACCCATTTCCTTCCTTGTTATGACCCTCTGAATTTTAAGTAATGCTAAAATGAGATATGTGGCCGCGGAGATACCAGACAAATTGGTGGAAATCACTTCAGACAATATGGCGTAAATGTTATCGGCGTTTTTCCGAAGAGGCACTAAATCAGTTTGACTCAAACCTTAGAGAATATCTTGTGAAATGTATATAGATTTACATGCTTTTATAATGCTATAACTTAACGCTTTATAACTGTATAGAGGAGGTTGTTAATCGATCCCCATACAGAATGATTGCTGCTGAAATGGTCGCCGGAAGTGAACAAATTACTAATTTTTACTGGTATTTTCTGGATCAGTTTTTGATGTTTAAACTGGTGGAAATAGTGGCTCACTTTTTATATTTTCCATGTTAAATGATCATTTTATCAATGAAATGTGTCAAAATCCCTGTTTACATGTGCATGCAACCAATCTTTGACATAACTTTGAAATTTGGCCAGCTCCACGTCGATGCTAACTCAATTCACTGAAGCTTGATAGGACTGACATATATTTAATTTGTTTCAGGGCATCATGAAGCCAACTGACAAAGAGTACAGAAAGAGTTTAGCCAGAGCACCACAACAACAGATGGATCCAGGAGAACAAGAAAACGAAGCGGTGAATGACTGATACGTATAAAACCAAACGCAAAATAAGAGCATATAATGCAAGATATTCAGAGGCATATGTCATATTATATTATGAGAATTTTTGTCCTCACAAAAATCAACTGCGCCAGTTCGGTTTCATTACAGAACCAGTTAGGCTGTCAGAAGCAAATTCCATTAGTGTTCACCCATGTGAACCATGTCAGATCAGATACGAATAGCAGAAATTACACAAAGTGTCGGTTCTCTAACTGGAACCGAGTTAGTGAAACGAATACAGATTATAAATACATTTGTGTTCTGAGTTCATAGCCAACCACTCTGATACAAAGATTTAGAACAGTGGCATGTACATATTCGAAATAATTTTTCCGATGTAATACTAATGTTGACAAATTTAAAGTCATGTCCTTCCCATTTGTAATTATATCTCATTTATGGTGTCTCACTTATATTCTCAATTCCTTTCCCAGTTCTTAAGGAATCAGCAGCAACACTACCAGAAAGACTGTGCGAACAACTGCCCGCCATATATCAGTGTGTCGGGTGTGGATGACAAAATGGTTGACGGCAATTTCTGACATAACATGACCTATGGCCTACTCATTCCACGCCAGTCTGAAGAATATGAGATACTCAAGAACAACCACTGAACACTCACGTTACTCAGCTAACCTCGGAACACTCCCGTTACTCATCTAACCTCTGATTATTCTTGTGTTGTGCTATACGTTACCTCATTAGATAGGATAAGTAAGCTAAACAAAGCTAATGTATTTAAATAGCATATTTACAGCGAAAGACAGATCATTAACAATGGAATTTCATTACAGCAACATGTAACAACATAGCAATTTAAAGGTACTCAATCCGATCAGACGGTCCCCATATCATCAAGATACAGCAACAACATTTCTTCAAAATACGCTTTAGTTATCAGAATCGATTTATTGCAACAAAATAATGATAACCACGGTCAACTATGGTATCAAACTTCCCAAAACTTGTTATTTGTCAACATTTTGTTCAACAAAATATGGCCGTATTATCACTTAAGTATCACGAAATTTGGCCGTATTACCACTTGATTTTAGAGTTATCCATCTTCATCCGCAATTTTATCCGAGACCATCCGTGTTTCTGGGCCACATTTAATTGCACATCCCGAGAAATAACAAACCTCAAAAATCGATATCTGATCACTCTGAGCTTTGATGGGTGGGTTCCTCGACTCGAATCAAATATTTTTGTTTACCCCCGAAGCCAAATAATAGTAATTTAGGAGCGTTATTTCAGCTTGAGTACCTTTAACAACTCTACATGCATAGTATAAATCGATGTAATCACTCCTGATTAAGTGGTCCTTTTATTTACTATGAAGCTGGTTGGTCCTGCAAAATTGCTATGGTATTGTTAAAAATAAATTGTCGCCGACCACACGTCCCCCGAAAAAAGATGATTTTCTTAAAAGGTTGGCCATTGTCGTCCATATACATGTTGCACATTAGCAATATTTTGATAACAATATCCGAAAGTTTCAATTCTCTACATTCGAAATTGTGGGAGGAGTTGTTTACACGATGAACGTACACAAACTCAAAACTTTTTCTAAGTTAAAAATATGGTATAACTCGGTGAAAAATTATTTTTTCCGTTGTTGATATACATGTTGCACATTAGCAATAAGTTAGTTGATTAAACAATGAAGGTATCCAAAATAAAAAATGGTCATAATTGTTCCAAGTAAAAAAGGGGAATAACTCAGCTGAATAACTTGGTGAAAAACAAAGTGTTCCGTCGTCCATATACACGTTGCACATCAGCAATATATGGGTAACACTGTCCTAATGTTTCAAATATATACATTCGAAACTGTGGGAGGAGTTGTTTACGCAATGAAGGTAACCATAATGTGTGACGGACAAAACGGTCAAAATTGTTCTGTCAAGAAAGGAGAATAACTCAGTGAAAAACAATATTTTCCTTCGTCCATATACATGTTGCACATCAGCAATATATGGGTAACACTATCCTAATGTTTCAAATCTCTACATTCGAAACTATGAGTGGAGTTCATTGCACAATAATGTGTGACGGACACACGAAAACTAGCTCCGATAACTAATCCATGACCGGAATATAATCTTGGTATACCAATTAGGGTTACAACGAGTCATCGTGAATTCAATGAATCGCGATACAATTTCAAACGATACGCATATCGTATCGTCTCATGTAATGTCTGAAGATGGACTAGTGTAAAAAAGGAAAACCTGCAATTATCTCTCAAGTTTACATGTATATTTGACTCATCTAGCCAACAATTAAACTCCATTTTAGTTTCAAATGAACTCTACCTCCAGTTACAAACTTGTTGTTTCTGATAATTCAGGCGGTATTCATTTGGAAACACTAATTTAGCGTACCGTGATTCGTATCGTATCGTTGATCATGTATCGTGATTCGTATCGTATCGTTGATCATGTATCGTGATTCGTATCGTATCGTTGATCATGTATCGTGATATGTATCGTATCGTTGATCATGTATCGTGATATGTATCGTATCGTTGATCATGTATCGTGATTCGTATCGTATCGTTGATCATGTATCGTGATTCGTATCGTATCGTTGATCATGTATCGTGATGTGTATCGTATCGTTGATCATGTATCGTGATTCGTATCGTATCGTTGATCATGTATCGTGATTCGTATCGTATCGTTGATCATGTATCGTGATATGTATCATATCGTTGATCATGTATCGTGATTCGTATCGTATCATGACCAAGTGTATCGTTGCAGCCCTACTACCAATACAAGAAGCGTCAGACGCGCTGAGTGGTGCGGAATAAATACCTGACTATAGTGAGTAGGTCAAAAGGTCTGTTTATCAAACATTTTCTTCAAATACTTGATTAATTTTGTTCATCAAGCATGGACCAGCCCCTTACAAAAGACAGGTGAGGTTTAAATATCATTATAAATGTGATAGCATTGTACCTGTGAATGAATGTATCTTGGTGGTAAATAAGGGTGGGTGTTCAGTGTAACAATTTGGAGATTTACTAAATTTTCGTAATAGTCATGATTTAGAACTGGTAATACTGTATATTATAAACAAATTTATCAAACCATGTTTCCACAACATAGGTAATTTGTATTGGTTTGATGGTGAGATAACCAAATTGTTTATTTCATTTTGAAATTTATTTTTATTTTAAGATAGTGATCTTTCCTAGCAAGTTTTATATACATTCTGGGATATAAAATAATAGCTATTAACAGAGGAAACCTGTCCGCAAAAAGCTTCTGTCAATTAATATCAATTTTATTTAGAATTTATATCACATTCCCGGGACAGTAAAAGGGGCTATTTTTAAAGGGGTACTCTACGCCATTTTCAATAAGTTCCCGATAATAACAACGATCTAAAATATCGATAATATATAGAAAAAAAGTAATTTGAGTCGAAGATGTATTCTGTAAATGTTCAGGTTAATATATAGGTTATCTTAAAATCAAAGTTAATAATTTGAAATAATTTTTATTTATTACTTGGCCATAAAAAAATTTACGAATTTCCGTCAAGACCTAATCAAATTAATTGACGGATAGTGGATTGGGTAAAAAATATGTTGATACGTGGCGTAATTAAACTCAAACCACTCACTGACTATTGACTATACAATAACTTAAATGAGTATATGGGTCTAGTTTGCATATAATATAACATTTATTTGACACACTTGCTTGAACATTGTACAAAAAATCCTCGACAACGATCATTTGTATTTTTGCATTCCGGCTAATCTGCCATCCGTAATATTACTTCGTACTCAACAGACTTTCAAATAGACTATAGAAACCAACAACAACATATGAGTACAGTATCACTTTAAGACATAAATCTCGCGATAAACATTGGAGCATAATAAGAGGGATAACTCTATCCTGTTAGCACACTCAATCAAGGGGGAGAACTCTATCCTGTTAGCACACTCAATCAAGGGGGAGAACTCTATCCTGTTAGCACACTCAATCAAGGCAAATTTCACAACGAATTACGCTCGGCTGCATCAGAAATAAACGACTTTATAGAGAGATAAATATACACAATATTCAGTCTTATCTACTTTATTCACAATAAAAGCTATTTGTATTATTGAAATCGTTGTTGTTGTAATTGTGGCACAGAAGAGATACACTAACTTAATTAAAAGTCACACATAGTGTTCTTCCGGCTCCTAATTATTTCGCGCTCCGCGTGTATAATGTTTCGCTGATTCTTGGTATACATGGGCCATGTGCGTTTTATTTATAGAAATGGGAATTTTTGGGACGGATGAAAAGTCGAACTGCGACCCGGAGGCCGAGTCCAGGAAAAAGTGTAGTTGGGAATTCTGGTGAGGTGCATGAGAATTTTCAGTGATAAGCCGTATATAGTTGTTGTAATAATTTGAAGGATTAGTTGTTTTAACGGAATTATGAGTTGGTCATTCGTGAAACCAATATATTTTATAATTACAATCATGGGTATATAATATATGATCATGAGCGCGTTACCATTTCTGACATTGGTTTTCTTGTATAATATAATAATGTTTGAAACAAATATGTGCTTTATAGTAAAAAAAACACCGAAATTTGTTTGCAGCGTGACTATATATATACAATGCATTGAGCGTACACATACTAATTGCAGTGCTTGTCCAGTCAGCTCATTGCTTTTGTTGAACCATCGTGGGGAAAAGAGTTGTACCAGCTGAAGCGAGCAATTTCTATCAGTGGTATAAAGTCTTTAGCTACTATTTGAATCCACATATCACACCAAAGTGTTAACATGGTCATTCCATAAGGCTATAATCAAGGTACAAGAACTATTTGTGGCTTTGATTAATTTTGTTAATCAATAAAACTACCAAATGGATGTTTAATACAAATAAAAGATTGGATAACAAGAATGATCTCATTTTTTAATATAATTACTCATAATTATCCAGATTATTAAAGGCCCACTTAATTTTCGAGTCACCGATTTTTTTTTATAGTTGCTCCCAGAATGCACCAGAATTCAAACCAAAAATGTATTTTCAACAGAAGGGGAATAACTCTATCTTTAAGATATAGAGTTATTCCCCCTCTAATGAAAATGTTTTAATTTGAACTACAATTCAGATGAAACTTAAGCACAAAATCACGTCGGTAACTCAACAAAAAAAACATGTCCGCAGTTTATTACACCGGATAAGTTGATAATACAATGTTTGGAGCTTCCTCTGTCAAATAGTATATTATAGGGCATTTATTTTATATATGTGATCTGGGGTTTCGAAAATTAAGTGGGCCTTTAACTTATTGATGTGCATGTCACTGGAATGATTGTTAAGCATTGTACATTCTGACTGATAGTTTTATGACAGTCGTGTGAACTGGTTTTCAGCATGATATAAAATATGATATTTCAAAAAGTTTATATTCATACATATATTTGTGATTTGTGTATTTGTTATCTCTTTATATTATTTGAAGGGTTGCTTAAATAAATCTAACTCATGTTGTCAATAACTTTATGAATAGAATATAACCCTCTACATTTATGGGGATGAAGGTACTTTTCACACACAAACCGGGTAAGATCATATGCAAGTGATCATTTAGGGATAACAATAGACATCGCACTATACCTCGAAGATCATACCATGAATCTCTACTCTATAGCTAACATCCATTGAGATTATATTCCATGAGTACAAAACCTGGGAACTTTTTGAAGTTTTGATAGGGAACCTTAAAAAGTAGAAAAATAACATGGGAAATATATTTATTAGTTATTACCTGTTCTTTATTAATGTATTTCACTGTAGGTGAAGGTCCCAACTCGAAATTGCACGACATTATGAGCGATTTGCTTTGCGTCGCTTACAATTATGGAATTTCTCCTGGGGTAATTAATTCAATGTTTATTGAGATATTGGCTCACAAAAGTCACAGAAAAGCATGCAATTCTAGCTGGAACCACCTCCTAATGTGAAGTAGATTATTGAGGAACAAGTATTTACAAAGAGATTTATTCCATGCCATGTTTGTTCAATGTTCCCATCAATACGGATCGAAACACCAAAACGTTCCCAGGTATTGTACTGGTGGAATATGATCTCTACTGCATTTGCCAGAGTAGAGATTCATGACATGGTCTCTATACCCGGGTAACACTTTAAATGACCCAGTATTGTTACTATTGTACCAATACACTGTTTATATATCCAATCAAATGATTCGGTTTTAATAACGATGATTCAATGCAAGTCGCAAATACAATGAAAGTATCAATGAAATTGTAGCTCAACTTTGGCAGAGGATACTGTCATATATTATATTCAAAAGATCGAAAATGAATGTGGAAAGTTTAAATGATTATGTAATACCAATATGAAGTTTAGTGTCAATTGGATAAACAATGTTGAGTGTAGGGCATGCCGAAGTATGCAGTGATGCAAAGAGTAAAAATCAAAGATGGCTGCCGGCAACGAATATCGTTCAAATTTGATACCTCCCATCTAGAAGTGAGCCTGAACATGTCTGTAAATTTTCAAAACACTTCTCTAATAAATGTCGGTTTCAAATGGATTAAAATGTGCAAGATGGCCACTAGCGGCCATGTTTTTTAATGAAATTTGAACAAAAATTGTTGGCTCACATCTAGTGGTCGTGCAAAGAGTAAAATTCAAGATGAAGCATGTGATCTAAACATGCCTGTAAAATTTCAATACAATTCTCCAATAAAAGCGGTTACAGGGTCTAGATATGTCCAGATTGGCAGAGTGCCAATGGATTCAAAATTGAGCTCACAATGATTTAATCGTCATTACAAACTTAAACCGGGTAACGGGTGTGGTGCTTTAATAGACAACTATCAAAACTACGCTCACCTTAACCAGATTAAGTTGCTTTTGATAGGTCACATGACAAACCGAGGTGATATGCCTCATCGGTGTCATTATTTTGTTGTTTTGACACACTTGCGTGTTTGTCTCCACTTGACATGGTCTCTGTCTGAGTATCAAAGACTGTCTTTTAGACTCGTTACTGTTGAAAATGCTGCAATATTGGGCCGTTCTAAGTTCCACCTTGAGTAGTGAGAATACTATAACGTTATCCCAGAACGATCTATCATATTGTATCCAAATAATAATAAATAACAATGCTTATATAGCGTTAGATAGATAGATAGTTTATTGGTCAGAATGCTATTCAGATTAAATAATGTTACAAATATAGATATATATATATATAGATATTGGCATCCTGCCAGGATTGACATGGCCTTTGTTTAAGGCCGTCTTCCTGTCAACCCTCCAACGAATAGTGTGTATGTGTGTCTTGCCGATAGCGTTTATCTCCCAAAAATAAGCTTTTCACATTATTACTGCACTTATTGGGCAATTCAGACTCATATGCCTGCCAGTGCCTGCGGCAATTTTACAGGCGCTTCACTGGGGTGGCTTAGGCTTACCCACCAAGCCTGGTCCCTATTTCGTTGAAAGATACGACAAAGCAGCCACAGTACAAGTGGCTTTCTCAAGGGCATACAATTTGAACAGCGAAAAAACTGTATAGTAACACCGACTTAACTCAAAACCCAGCCACTTTTGTGAAACTCGGCAGTCGGCGAACAAGAGTTGAATTAATTTCAGAGTGAAATAAAAGGTCGCTGACAAAATTCCCCCCCCCCCCACACGGAGGTGGCATGTTTGAAGAATTCTCAGAGGGTCAGAATAATGACAATTAATTAACGATTAATTATTTATTGCCGGACTGAGACTAATTGTTACAAGACGACAAATACAATAAACATGCAAACATACATAGTCACTATAGAAAAGAATATCAAATTTAGACGAGATACATAATTTAGTTTATACTATTGCTTTCATGAATACACATCTTGTCTCATCTTAACATTCAATTATTAGCACGCCCGCGTGTATACTGTGGCCCAAATTATAAAATTCCATGGTCCCATGTAAGTTTTATGGTTTTTCCGGTTTATTAGTTTAAAAGTCGAACTGCGCGATCAGGAGGCCGGTCACCGGTTTATTAATTTAAAAGTCGAAATGCGCGATCAGGAGGCCGGTCACCGGTAAAGGGTGTAGTTGGGAATTTCAATTTCGTTTATTGTCCTTTACATTATTATGTCAATAATGTTGATTTTTGGTTTGTGACAAGCTATGTCAATTTAAAAGATAATTTGTAAGTCTTATATTTCAACTTTTATAAATATTTTTCGTTCTGCAGCCCACTGATGGTTGTGTTGTGATGGTATTATAGTTGCAGTATGTAATAATTATGACCGCGTTAATTGCTTTCGATCTTTAGGTATGAACAATGGCTGGACCATGCACTATTGGCGGGAACACAATACCTCCAATTTTTTAGAAGCTTTCTGATGTGGTGAATGAAAAACCTGCAGTAATAAGCCTATTTGTTTGTAATAATTCGAAGGATTAGTTGTTTTAACGGAATTCTGAGGCGGTGAATTCATGCAACCAATATATTCTATATTATAATTTCTAATTATGGCTAATAATATGATCTTGAGGGCGTTACCATTTCTGATTATGGTTTTCTTGTTTAATATGAATATGAGTTTATGAATGTTTGCCTACACACATACAATACAGCATGCAGAAATAATAACTTTCTCAGACAACACAAAGCATGCTTGAAATTATATTCAACAGACACGGGTACAATATATACATGCATAATTAGAAATGATAGAACATGTATTTCAAAAGCCCATACACCCATCTAAACCAGAAGGCACCAGTGGTAAAATGACATGGGTTTCAGATCCCTATACTACAAACTGTATGAGTAATTGATTACACCAATATGATACAACGTGCACATTTACTAAATATGTTGCACATTTTCAATGTGTCGAGAAAGAGTCAATAACTCTAAAATAAAAAACAAAACATTTCAATGTCGAAAAATGGCAATAATTCCGACAAAATTACTCCGACTGAACTAAAAATCGCAGGTTCCCATGCTGGTTGATATCTGTCCAAGTTTAAACAAATATATATTGGAAAATGACGGAAAACAGGCTTGGGCAAAAGATACGTCCCAGGGTGTACGATTCTGTCAAATGAAAGTGTCAATGATACCGTAGCTCAACTTGGATGGGGTAATTGCATGCGTTACAGTCAATAGAGCGATTAGGAATGCGGAAAGTTCAAATATCTAAGTAATACTAGATGTCAACATGAAGATATATAATGATATATTTAATGTGAAATCCAAGATGACTGCTGGCGGCCATGTTTTTCAAATTATGGCTCCCATTTAGAGGTCACCCAAAAGATCCAAATGAAGTTTGGTAACGATTGAATGAGGGATGTGGTCTGTATGGTGTGCCAAAGGATTTAGTCATACAGAGAGTAAAATGGAAGATGGCTGTCGGCAGCCATATGTTTTGATAGAATATTATTCAAATTTTATATCTCCCATCTACAGGTGATCCAAAAGATGCTTGTCAATTTTCAAAACAATTCTTCAATAAAATAGGGCTGCATGGTGTGTCGATGGATTCAGATTTGAAATCCAAGATGGCTGCTGGCAGCCATGTTTTTTTTTTTTAACGAATTTTTGTCCTATCTTTATGTCACGGAGGACGGAATCAAATAAGAAATCCAAGCTCTCAGCCATGTTTTATAACGAATTTCGGAAATAACTGATGGCTCCAATCTAGAGGACACCGAAGGTCCATATGAAGTTTGGTGACGATTGGGTGAGGGCATTTAGAGTGTGCCGAAGGAATTAGTCAGGCAAAGAGTAAAATCAAAGATGGCCACTGACAGCCATGTTATGTAAGAATTTTGGGGATAACTTTGGGAGTAAAATCCAAGATGGCTGCGGCGGGGAAGTTATTCAATGAAATTCGGAAAAATGTATGGCTCCCATCTAGAGGTCACCCAGAAGATCCATATGAAGTTTGGTGATGATCGGATGAGAGATGTGACCTGTATGGTGTGCTGTGCGGAAATTGTTGACGGACAATGTCCCCCAGATGCCAACCCATAACAATAGCTCAAACTTGACGACTTCGTCAAGTTAAGCTAAAAAGGGCAATAACTCTGCCAAAATGACTTCGATTGAACTCAAAATCGCAGGTTCGCAGGCTCCCATGCTGGTTGACATCTGTGCCAAGTTTTAAAATGAAAGTGTCAATGACACTGTAGCTCAACTTGGGAAGGATTTTATTTTTTGCTGTGCAATGAATAGAATGATAAAGAAGAAGAAAAGCCAGAAAGTTATGGTAAAGGTCTTGTATTGTGTAGATGAAATTATTTTCATTTGAAACATTTCACCAATAAATGTGGGCTGCAGATGGGTTCAAATAAAAATACAAGATATCTGCTGGCAGCCATGTTTTATAACGAATTTCGGAAATTATCGATGGCTCCAATCTAGAGATCACCCTAAAGATCCATATGCAGTTTGGTGATGATCGGATGAGGGGTGTGCCGAATGATTTAGTCATGCAAAGAGTAACATCCAAATGGTAGCCATGAATTTTGAAGAAAAAAATCGATGGCTCCCATCTTGAAGATCCAAATAAAGTTTGGTGATGATTGGATGAGGATGTGGTTTGTAGGGTGTGCCAAAGGATTTAGTCATGTAAAGAGTAAAATCCAAGAAGGTTGCCGGCGCCATGTTTTTCATCGAAAATCGCTAAAATTTATAGCTCCCATCTAGAGGTGATCCTAAACATGCCTGTAAATTTTCAAAACATTTCTCCAATAAATGCGGGTGTGGCAATTGGTTCAATCTCGAAATTCAAAATGGCTGCCGACAGCCATTTTTTGTAATGAATTTCGGAAAAAAATTGATGGCTCCCATCTAGAGGTCACCCCGAAGATTGGTGATGAACGGATGAGGTCTGTAGGGTGAGCCAAAGGAAATTGTTGATGGACGGATGACACCAACCCACGGCAATAGCTCAAACTTTACAAAGTTCCGGACAGATGCACACGGATGGACGAGGGTCGTTACTATAGACGGAATGTCTGGGGACATTTAACCCAAATTTTCTATGAGCAATGGATTCTAATATCGAGGTGTGAATCCTGATTAGGTAATCCCTTTCTTGATTGTTAATAAATTAATCCATAATTACCAAAGACAGGATGAAGATGCATGACTAAAGTAGAAATAAAAACACTGTTTTATGTATTTGACATCAAAAGTTGAATGTACACAGCCATTCGAAAATGGTGACTGCACCTCCAACAACTGTCCCTCTTACCCTCAACACAGGGATGGAAAGAAATGCCTCAAATATCAACTAAAACAGCATTTATGCGAATGCCTCAGACTGAAAAAATTTCCCTTTCATGAAGGTGTGACTCCCCCACTCCACCCCTTGCCCTTGATAACTTCCAGCGCCCCTGAGTCTACATGGACCCAGACTATTGAAGTGCTATATGCGTTCAATAGTCTAAAACATTTCAAAGTCCTTAATATTTACCATCGTTTTACAGGGTTTTCCCCAAAGTAGGACATCACCACCCACACTTCGGATTAAACATTCCTCGCAACTCTCTTCTGAATGGCTTCAGCTGAGTCTTGATGCAATTAGTGGTTGGTTAACACTTGACGTAATACATTTTGAAAGTAATGCAATTCCTTGCTAGTTGTTTCAGTCTATCAAACAAGCTGCCTTTCATTAGTCTGGGTTAACTTAGACTGCTCAACGAGCCACAATAAATACAGAAACACACAAGTGTGTTAAAGGCACGGGTGGCATTCATTGCAGAAATATTCATATTTTTCAAATCGCCACCAACAGAAGGTATATTAAAATATATATAGTTTTGTTCATATGCCAAACATAATCAGCGCGTAAATAGAATATTGTCGTCAAGACGTACGATGGTGTACGTAAACAAGAACCTGCTCGTGTTACAGAAGTTTTCCTTCTGTTTACATAACACAACGCAATTCTATTGGTTACTCACACACAAATGATATAAACGCTCTTTATTACTTCCATATCAGGAAATAGTAACAAATAACGCTCTTTATGTTTACCATATCCAGATCTAAACAAAAGCCAGGTTTTGTAACGTTCTTTGCTTTTGTTTACATAACAAAAGGAAAAAACATTTGACAATAACATCCTGTTTATGCCATATTTCTGATTGGTATAAGAACAAGTTTTGTCTATATTTTACTATTCTTTCTGTTTATGGCGGTTTTTGACGGAGCTGAATATTTTAACAGCATACCCACCGCCGCCCGTATCTTTAATGTGTTGTTGATATGGCATGAGTGCTAGCACGGAAAGATAGAACAAGAAGCACAGCCTCGAGTTCTATCCTACTGTGATGGCACAAGTGCCGCCATATTGACAAACACATTAACACATGTGTCGTTCTGTGTTTATTACACGTCACCCATCCTAGTTTGGTGAATTTAAAAAAAAAAAAAAACTTACAAGGATTATTCAGGCATGTTTTGTCATGTGTGATGATACTTTTATTTTATAGCTCCGGTTTCATGGTTCAGATGAACAACATTTACAGTAATGCCCTAAGTAATCGACCTCTTAACCACAGCAGAATTATGGGTAACTTTTCAGGATTTAGTCAGAAATATGGCTTGTTGCCATTCATCGGAAAGCTCTCCCCGAGAGCTTTCCGATGAATGGCAACAAGCCATATTTCCGACTAAATCCTGAAAAGTTACCCATAATTCTGCTGTGGTTAAGAGGTCGATTACTTAGGGCATTACTGTATGTTGTGTGACATCATTTGGATGTACATGGAACATGTGTTCTGTGCAGGTTTGTAAATATGGAACAGCAGGAACACAAATTCTAGGAACAAGCGTGTAATCGTTTTTGGATATCAGTAAAAAGATACAAGATTATGTGTTATATAGCTTATTTAATAGCTTAAATATGTATTAAGATATTAAAATTTGAACTCGGGAATGAAATTCTAATTTATAAAACTTCAATATAAAAAGCACAGAGTTACAAAAATAGTATCTCGATCAAGAGAACGCACAAAGGTGTCATAATTCATTTAAAGATCAAGACCCTTAAAGGCCCACTTAATTTTCGAACCCACAGATCACATTATATAAAATATATGCCATATTATATACCATTTATATACCATTTGAAAGAGGAAGCTCCAAAACATTGTATTTTCAACTTATTCGATGTAATAAACTGTGAACATATTGTTTTTGTTGAGATAAAGACGTCTGTTCTCTGCTCAAGTTTCTGCACAAAGTATATTATTTTCAATGGAAGGGGAATAACTCTATATATTTAGATATAGAGTCATTCCCCTTCCATTAAAAAAAAACTGTAGTTTGAATTCTGGGAGTCATAATGGGGGAAATGATTTTATGATTTCAGCTATTTTCTATTACTCTATGGGCATCTTTTGAGACACAGACTTTCCACATGATGATGAGTTGTATTTTAATCATATTTATGGCATAGATTGTTATTAAAACCCTATATCAAGTCACTATAAAAAAAATATAATCGGCGAATCGAAATTAAGTAAGCCTTTAAAACCTTTCACTCTTTAATAGATTCTCCCATTCAGTTAAAACATAGACATAGGAATGAGCTATTCCTCGTTTACTGGCATGTTTAGATAATATCAGTATATGGCTAAAAGATATACTAAATTTCAATGAGATCATGTAACCCACGACAAAGATATTTTCACAGACGGACAATAAACTTTCCAGATAAACAACCAATAAATCTGAGCCTGAATTTAGTGTGTCTGACATTTGCATAATGACGTCCCCAGAGGGTGAATTTAGTGATGCTACCTCACACAGTGGGCTAGAATAACCAAATTCACCCTCTGGGGACCTCATTCTGCTTAGGCCTCATCTTCTGGGAAGTATATATAGTCTTAAATTAACATTGGTTTTAGTTACTTTTTCCGTTCTGGGGAAATTTCTATATCCCTTAATTTGCAGAAGATAAAATGCATAATCGAGGTGACTAATGGGTGAATATCACAACTTCAACTGGGGAACTTCAATCTAATCCTAGGTCTCCCACAGCAGTTGAGGCCTAAGCAGAATGAGGTCCCCCAGAGGGTGAATTTGGTGATGCTAGCCCGCTATGCTGGATAGCATCACTAAATTCACCTTCTGGGGACCTCATTCTGCAACTGTAAGACACACTAAATTCAGGCTTGTAGATTCTGGAACAAAAACAAGAAGTTGCACCTTGGGTGCTGGCATACTACCACCAGGGATAACTCTTGAATGGAAAATGTGAACAACGTCAATGAACCCTCTTGAAAACCCTCCTGATGCCAAACATGCAAACCAAATTTCATCGAGATCAGATAACGCATGGTTGAGATATATGAGAAGAGGGATGGATGGAAAGACGCATGTAATCCAGTATACCCCCATCATTTGGATGGGGTATAATTACAATCAACACCGTATGTCCCTCACATAAATACTTTTCTAACAATGAACCATTACACCATATTTCACCAAGAGTAAGTAATACCCATATATTCAGACAGACAAAACAATTCCCGGACAAATAAAAATAACTGTGGAGAGAAAATTACAAACAAAACTGTTGGCTATCTATTAAACATTTTTCTAAAGATGAATCATCACACTAAATTTCACCAACATCCAGTCACAGGTCCCCTGGTGCGACAACACTACCACGGGTATATATATATACCTTAATACAAGGTTTATATCTATCGGACCTATATTGAGTACAGACTCACTTCCTATAAAAATTCATCTATATCCCCTTTTCATATGATAAACCAATCTTGTAAGTACAAGAAAGACATTAGAATGAATACTGGCATTGATATATCTATATATAAAAGAATTGCATGTTTGATTTGTGTAATTTCAAAGAGCATGAATGAAATAATTTGAAATAATACAGAACGGCCCTGTGCCAATGCATTCTCTTATA
Organism: Siphonodentalium dalli; assembly: GCA_032622095.1. Lineage (NCBI taxonomy): Eukaryota > Metazoa > Mollusca > Scaphopoda > Gadilida > Siphonodentaliidae > Siphonodentalium > Siphonodentalium dalli. The sequence continues at coordinate 23,816,301 of CP136065.1, forward strand.
TATGCATTGGCTTAACACATATTAAAAATGATAAAATTGTCAAAGAATGTAAGAAAAAATGTTAAAAAGAGTTTTTTTAGGCCAATGCATTCTCTTATATATGCGAGGCGACCTATGGTCGACTCGCATATATAAGAGAATGCATTGGCACAGGGCATAACTGTAAAGAGCATGAATGAAATAATTTCATCTTCTGAGCTACACAACTTAGTCTGAACATATTGCATTCATACTACTTCTAGGTCCTCAAGGCATTCCCCAGGTGAATATAAAGTTTCAAATTCTGCCAATCAAATATTAAATATCAATATGTGAGAAAAACATACTGTACTTGTTTCTCAAGGTGTCAAAATTTTACTTATATTGGTATTTGCGAGAAAAGATAATAATATTGAGCGACTTGAGCACAGCCATTTCTGATGCAAATAATTTAATGAGTAAATACGCAGCACCCCGTGTCTCATCTTAACCCTTTACCCAACAAACCGGCCAAATAAAGCTTCAACAGCCTAAAATATCTTCGGTCTGTCTCAATAGAACCATACAAATATGGATATCATTGGAACCGGCTCCTTGACCACATTGTGATAGTTACAGTTATGCCCTGTGCCAATGCATTCTCTTATATATGCGAGTCGACCATAGGTCGCCTCGCATATATAAGAGAATGCATTGGCCTAAAAAAAATCTTTTTTTAACACTTTTTACCATTCTTTAACAATTTTATAATTTTTGATGTGTTAAGCCAATGCATTCTCTTATATATGCGAGGCGACCTATGGTCGACTCGCATATATAAGAGAATGCATTGGCACAGGGCCGTTCTGTTGGGTAAAGGGTTAATCAACATTGTCTCTAATTTAGTGCTGTTTTTTATTAACCTTTTCATGACAGGAGCTGCGCTAGTGCAGCATTAAAGATCATGTGCTAGTACATTCTCTTATATATGCAATATCCCTATGGGAGACTCGCATATATAAGAGAATGCATTGGCAAAGGGTTTTCGCAAAATTGTAGCTGTACCCACAGTGAATGCAGTGGGGCACTTTAAATTGCACAAAACAAACACCCATTTTCCGAATGATATGATTATATCCATATAATACTCGCTACAAATATTGTTCTTAGTTTAAAATAATATACAAAAAGACAACACCAGGAAATATATATATACAATGTTACATTAGTTGACATTAAGTTGACATAATTAACAGTAGAATTTCATTTGGAATGTGTTAGGATTAAAAAGACATGATAAAACAAAAATTAAAAATCAAAACATTAGAAATAATACTACTGTGAATGGCTTTAAATTCATTGGTATCAATTTTCGTGGTTCAGCCATTTATGACTTTTTCGTTGGGTTCGTAAATTCGTGGTTCCGCCGGTGCTAAATGTCACCTCCAAATCCCCAATAACAACAATCAAATCGAACTGATAGAAGTGTAGACACCTCGACGAGCCGTCGGTAATTGCGCATCCGCACCGCAGGCGTAATTAGCACGTCCTGTGTATAAGCTTTTGTTGCCGGCTATCGAGAATATTAACGACGGGATTGTATTACTTAACTTAAGCATACAAAAGCTAGATGAAAGTACTCGCTTCTCAACACAATCAGTGTGAGACTGGGGATTATTTACCGAAGCCAACATCTATTAGTCTGCACCATATGAAATACAACCCCAAATGGTCAACTGCATAATGCAAATATGTCTCTCAAAGCTGGTTAAAAAGTGGTAAGATTGATTTTCGTCCTCCTACAACTCCTGGATTACCTGATCCGAACCATAGTTCGGATCATGATACTGCTCTACTTATGCAAGTAGCTAACGATTCTGTTGACAACAAACTCGGCTCCAATTTCTGTCAACAATCTTGAAAAAGAAAACATGGCGAGTATGTGATTAAACATTGTAATTAGACCGTGGCTACTCTTTCATTAATGTACTCCCAGTTTGATAATGTTACCTCCCTAGGCTTTGATTTTACATTGGGACAATAGAGTTACCTCCCACGTGACATTTCTTATTTCTCAAAATCGATCTAGTTTCGAAGATTAATTTTTCGTGGGGTTTTTAATTTCGTGGTTAGCAGCAACCACGAAAACCACGAAAATTGGACCCCCACGAATAAGTGTACTTTTACAGTAGTATGGAGAATACTTTGGGTCATATTGTTCGGTAATGTTCAACATTGTGTGATGTGTATGATGATATCTAACAAAAATCTCAGATAAATTTTTTTGCTAGTTATTTATTTTTTATTTATACTTGGGTTAAATATTTTTTTGACTCAAAGGTTGGGGAGATGTGAGGAACAAAAATAATAGAAATCCACCAATAAAAATGGGGCAACGATCAAGCCAGAACATTTAACAAACAAAAATTCCCTTTGACCCTAATTAAAAAAAAAAATTTAACACCAATTTTATCTTAATTAGGGTCAGAAGAATTTTTTTTTTTATAAATGTTCTGGCATTCATTACTCCATCTTTATTGGCAGATTTTGATGCAAATATCTGCTGTATAATAATCTCCTCATTGGAAGACTCCAGATCGACTATGCTTTGTACATGTCCACTTGCACAGGCAAATGCATTTTTTTTATATGGAAGTGTCGTTAAAGTATGGTGCCCAGTAGGCGACATGGTGAATTTATCTTTTAATGTTCGCACAGATTAGTAGCACAGATTGCCAATTAAAAATCTGCGCATGCTGATTAGTAATCTGTGAGCACGGATTAAAAAATAAATTTACCACAGATTGTCACTTCATGGGCATCAGTCATAATACGTAGCCCGACATATAACAAGAGTAACCCTAACCATGCAGGACGGGGTGGGACAATAACCCTAAACCTAACTGAAACATGATGGGTCGGCATCCTAACATAACGCTGACCATGACTGGATGGGGCGAGGCGGGATGTACCAGGGCGAGGCGCAACATAAGGGTTGGGATGGGAAGGAATGTACAGGACCTATTTGCCCCGGTGGCTATGAATTTTTGGCCCATATTTTCATCCCACTTCACTAAGGACAATCCTGTATTTATTTCCCTCCTCCCAAGTCACAATATTTTCCTGACAGAGCAGCATTCGGGCCACTATCGATCAACTTTTTCAAACATGACCCAAAAACATTTCGGCCCAAAAATGTTTGGCAACTTGCCCCATGGTGCGGGTAAAAATTTGAAATATGGGCAAGATGGAACCCAAATTTAACTGTGGGAGAATATTCAAAAATGGATAAATGCAGATATCACCAACAATTCGCTGAAAGCTTCTGATGGTTAACATCCTTGTCAAATTTCATGGAGATCCTTTAAGCTATGGCTAAAATTCTCTGGTGGACGGACCAAAATCAACTATTTTCTGGGAAAAGAAAAAATGATAATTCTATAATAAGTGAAAAATTTGGGCCCACTTTTGAAGCAGTCTCGATGGCAAACAGATCTGATAATGCATGGCTGAGATATATGCCTGGACGGAGGGACGGACAGACAGAGGATGAAGTCAATCTAGTATACCCCCTATTTTTGTTGTTGAAAAGTGGAGGTATAAAATATATCAGTCAATGATGTTCCCTATGTAAGAAGACAAGGTGTATTGGATGTGGTGACAATCATGCCATGAATCTCTACTCTGTCTAACGCCTCTAGAGATCATATTCCACCAGTACAAAACCTTTTTGAAGTTTTGACAGGGAACCTTATAAAGTGGAAAAAATAACACAGGGAATATATTTCTTAGTGACTATCTGTTTCTTAATAATGTACTTCACTGTAGGTGAAGGTCCCAACTCGAAATTTCACGATTTAAGTGAATTTGTGAGCGATTTTGCTTGGCTTCACATACAATTAGGGCATTTTTCCTGGGTAATTAATTTGATGCGATATCGACTCACAAATGTCAGAGAAAAGCATGCAATGTTGAGTTGGGACATTCGCCTGCAGTGAAGTACATTATTACGGAGATGATAACAACTAAGAAATATATTCCCTGCATTATGTTTTCGACTTTATAAGGTTCCTTGTCAAAACTTCAAAAAGTTCTTTAGCCAGGTAGAGATTCATGGCATGATTTAGTGACAATGAAGAGATGAAATGAGGATAAGCACAGCTCAATTGAACACAAATGGTATACAGAAGAGAAAAACAAATTTGACTAGCTTTCAATTTACCAAAAAAAACAAGAGGTGTGCACTCGAGTGCTAGCATACCCCCACCGTGGCAAATTCAACCCGCATTATCCGTAAACTCAACCAAAAAGATTTTTAACTTTAAAGAAAAATTCGGACTAATAATATCGATATGGTGTCACAAGAAGCTTGTACAGAAAAAATTATTCAAATCGGTTCATATTTGTTAAAGTTATTAAGTCAGACAGAATTTTCTAAGTCAAAATAAGTCGAAAAATGAGGTGTAATATTACGAAAAACAGTCTGAGCCAATCCATAGCCGCATCATGTAGAGAGGGTAAGCATGTATACCAAAAATTATTGAAATCGGTTCATATTTGTTAAAGTTATTAAGTCGGAAAGAATTTTCTAAGTCAAAATAAGTCGAAAAAGAGGTGTAACTTGAAAAAAAAAAGTCGGACGCAATTAGCGTCATGCGGAGAGACCATCCTAAGGAGATTGCATACAAAAAATTAATGAAATCGGTTCATAGTTGTTCGAGTTATGAGGTCGGACGGACGGACGGACGGACGGACGGAGAAAGCGTGACGGACGGACGCAGTCAATCCAGTATACCCCCCATTTTCTTCGAAAGTGGGGGTATAATAAGAAATAACAGAAATGAAATGAGAAGAAATTGTACATTTTACTTTTATTGCACTACTGGCGTTACTCGCTGCACATGCAGATCTTTATTATGTTCGTGATTGAGATGATGATCATTTCGCAAATATTTTTTTCTTCGCTAGTATAATTATGTCTCAATATGTTTCTTCCAATCTGATTCGTAATTTCAAGAAATATTCCATTAGATGAGGCTGACCCAGTTCTATAAGATAGTGAAGTGGATTGTGCCAGCTCTAAACGTGCATGAATTCCTGACACCAAAAAAAGAAACAGAAATATCACTGCAACAACTTTCCTGGACTTTCCAACAACATTGTCAAAAAGGTTTGCAAATAACAAATGGCCGTTTCAACTCAGGTGTACTACTTGCAACCAATACAAACACTCCCTTTTCACAAAAACGACCATAGACTGGAACCAACTTAAGGATTATGTTATGTGCGCAGAGAACGGTAGAGATTCTTGAGGGGCATTCCGCAATACCAAGATAGCTGTTCATGGAGAGTTTAACCAGTCGCAGATTCCAGGATTAACATCACAAACTTTATCTTAGTGCACATAAAGCCAGAATTTGCTTTTGCATGGAAACACTACAAATACAGATCTGAAACACTTGCTAAATAAATAATTACAAAAATCGTAATCTAATATCTCGGAGTTTTGAAGGGTGGGTTCGTTGACTTAAATCAAATATTTATCACCACACAAAGGAGAAGAAAGAGTAATTTAGTGGTGTTAAATCGGACAGCGTATCTTTAAATGTATGGATGACTGAAGACCTTTACTAATACATTATGTGATACCGTAACCAAAATACAGTAATGCCCTAATTAATCGACTCTTTAACCACAGCAGAATTATGGGTAACTTTTCAGGATTTAGTCGGAAATATGGCTTGTTGCCATTCATCGGAAAGCTCTCGGCCATATTTCCGACTAAATCCTGAAAAGTTACCCATAATTCTGCTGTGGTTAAAGAGTCGATTAATTAGGGCATTACTATATAACATATAATACAGGTGCAACAATATTAGTTTGAATTTGAGACATGTGTAATCATGCCTTGAAATAGTGTGTCTGTCATTTGCAGAATAAGGTCCCCAGAGGGTGAATTTAGTGACACTATCCTGCATAAGTGCCGAAAAGGATTAATATGGCAACCGTTTAGGTGGTCATAAATCAAGCGCTAGCAACTGATGACGTTCTCCGGTGTAATTTCGACCTTTCCAAAAATGGAAATTTCTTTTTTAACTGTTCAAAATTATATATTTTGATTATTTAACTTTACTTTGGTGTGTACGTTCCCAAATTTCTTCCAAATTTCTATAAACCGCTCCTGGATCATGCCTCAGAACTATTTATCATGATGGACGAGGAAACCAGTACCTGTACAAATTGGGCACCAGAACCATAAAACATCCTCACGTCTTTAATATGTCTTACAGCTACTCTCCTCTTCCATCACGATATACATACACCTATGTTATACTGTTATCATGTGAAAACTTTAAATATATGACGACGGAATAACCAACATTCTACTGTCCTGTATTCCTCTGTTGACTTATAGATAGCCGTGAGTTTTTATACTTTCCGGTTGTCAGTTGACGCCTCATACTGGTTTTTACCTGTCAGTCCGAGGTGGCGGCGTGGCGTTCTACACCCTGTTCTAAGTTATTAGACCCGACATCCACTTTGTCATAATTGGCATAAAACAATAAGGTCCCCAGAGTGTGCATTTAGTGGTCTATCCCACACTGTGGGAACCTCATTCTGCTTTAATAATAATAATAATAATAATAATGACCAGTTTTATATAGCGATTAACCAATTACTTGATCTAACACGCTTGGTACAATATTACCCCAGTCATTTGTACAAGCCAACCAATGAACCGGCTGCAGCCATTGCAGGCGCTGCTCTAGTTTTATCAGAACATGCTCTGATACTCATAAGTATATAGAAGGGAGACCTAGGATCAGATTGGCAACGAAAAACAATGTTAATTGGAGACTACAGATATTTCCCAGAAGATGAGGCCTAAGAAGAATGAGGTCCCCCAGAGGGTGAATTTAGTGATGGTAGATAGCCGCTGTGCGGAGTAGCGTCACTAAATTCATCCTCTGGGGACCACATTCTGCAAATGACAGACACACTATTTCAAGGCTTGTGTGTAACAACAGTAGATGAGTTTTTCACATTTAAAATTTTTTAACAACAAACTCACAATTTTTTTCACATTTATTGAAGATCATAGTCTTTAAACAAGATGTAAATCTGTGTTCAGGGGAAGTAATCCAAATACATGACCTGCTTACAGTGTGAATGTCTTCCTCATCCAAGAGATCTGTGTTGAGTGGAAGTAATCCAAACACATGACCTGCTTACACTGTGAATGACTTCCTCATCCAAGAGCTCTGTGTTCAGTGGAAGTAATCCAGATACATGACCTCTGTTTTATGGTGTGAAGTAATCCAGATACATGACCTCTGTTCATGGGAAGTAAACCAGGTACATGACCTCTCTTTTATGGTGTGAAGTAATCCAGATACATGACCTCTGTTTTACGGTGTGAATGACTTCCCTCGTCCAAGAGATACTGAAAAAGAAAGAACACCCTCAATGCACATCTGTGATATTGTTAACCTCTTCGCTGCTAAATGATGTTATGGCGTCGTGTGCTGGGCTGTTGACATTATTGCCATTTTCCAGTGGGAAAATATAACGCGAATATCACATGAACCATAAAACTGACTCAGTTGAAAGGCTATTATTGTTCAGAATCGTGGAACATCATACACTGTTTGAAACTTCCGAGATAGTTATTCAGATGCACAAATCTCTGTGTTCCAGTTATCTATAATGGCCTACTGCTACTGCGCTGAAGTAGGTCCATAGTACATATGGACCATATAGCACACAGTGTGCACTTTTACGTCCGTATTAGTTACGGACGTCAGCAGCGAAGAGGTTAATAATGGCATCTGAGTATTAAATGGATACCAAAACAAACCTGGATATAAGAGGCCGGACACAGAGAGTGACCAATCAGAATATACCAATGACCGGCACCCTAATATTCGTAATACTCTATACACCTGTCAGGAAGCCCATCCCTGAGGATAAGCCCAGTCTATATTTTTGCTCCCAACAAAATCATGGGGTGGTCCTTGTAGATAAGCCCACCCCATGTTTAGAACTTAGTGGGCGAGTATACATTGATGTCAGGTTAACATGTTGAGTCCCAATTACGAGTTATCTTGTATTTTGCATGTATTTTGAATGGGAGCCAGCTAGTGTTCAAACGATTAGTCGACAAATAATCGTCGACGCTGGTTTTTCGGGTAATCGACTCTAACTTCCACAGTCGACTAGTCGAAATACAGTATCTAATCTCATCAGCTGGCCTTGACAATGCATGGTTTCACTAAATGTGGGTCAGAAAAGCAGCAAAGATAGCTAGTCTATGTTCAAGAAGCTTTCCAAAGTCCAAACATATGTCCTAATGTCGAGCTTGACATAGAACTACGCCGAAATTCGCCAATGCGATAATTCAAGTTAACCATTATCATTACAAGAGCAGTAACTCTATATTTGACTTCTAAAAAGTACGTGGTCCATAAACAGTAAACATTAGGTCGAGGCGTACTTGACCGACGTCTCACGCATGTTCCAGGTTAATGCCACGTGGTCTTTGCATTGCGTCATTTAGTTTCTACGCTCGCGCACATTTCATACTCCCTATACCACGGACGCAAAAATTCGTAGTGCGCATTTCTAACCAACACAGGTAAAGAGGGAGGGGCTTCCACAAAAGTGTTCGTCGACACTAACTGAGTCTAACTCTCTGCTTGCTACGTACGCCTTACGTAAGTTATGGCAACTTACAAAGTAGGCCTATGTACACATCGTATATATAATCATTAATAATTATAATGTGTGTCACACAGTATGTGTGCCACACAGTGTGTGTGCACGTTTTCTTTTGTTTTGTTTTTTATTTTGAGCTGACTCTGAGACTGAGTATCGTTTATTTTCTATACACTGGCAGGGAAGTATTTATTTGATTTCATGATTAACAGAAAATCCCTCAATTATTTCCTCAATTATTTATTCTCATTATCATCGTAGATTCGTAGGGAACTTATTTGCGATCGGTGGGTTTCTAGAGCACCGGTTCATTTGCAACAAAACCACGTGACGTGTCACGTGATTCAATTCTCCGATCACAGTAGAGTGTAAATAGTGTGATGATGGCACGGAATTTGTAATTTTCTTTCACATGTGCTTCATTAGTATAAGGTTGGTGATGTATTTGGCCGACTAGTCGACGTCGACTCGACTTTTGGTGTTCGACTAGTCGACTCCAGAATCCCAGAGTCGTTTGAACACTAGAGCCAGCACTCAATGTGTTAACTCTGATTGAAGATGACAAAAACTCATGCAAAAAATAGCACTTCAGTTAATTTCCATTGCGAACTCATTAATACTACAAGCCCCATTGTGTTTCATACAATGCTGTATTACGTACAATATATAAGATGATCTTTTGTTTCTTATTTTAAATAGATATTTAACATAAAACAGAAAACAAATTATTTTCATTTAAATAAAATAATATACATCATGATTCATATAAAACATGACATTAGATTAGCACTATGAATGCAAACTGAGATTTTGCATGTCGGGATCCTCGAAGGTAAACCCAGTCCCAAGTTTTAATATAAAATAATTCACGCCCCCCCCCCACAGGCTTACTGATGAGTGTATATAGTAATGGTAATTGGGTATTAGATACCTGCCCAGATGTGGGTGTGATTTTGATTAATCCACAGCGCGTAGCTCAACCTGTTCCAATCATATTTGAAAGTTAAATTAATCTGATGATGTTGCAACCTACACCATAGCTGATGTTTTAAATAGGATGCATTCCAGTACTGACTGAAGCAGTTTTGCAATGATTCCATGCTGAATGTTCAACAGCCAATGCCAGTTAAGTAACCTTTGAAGCAGATTTGGCTCTATAATAATTTGGGGTTACACAGGAAGTATATATAATCAACCTGCTCTGCTGTTGTATAGGAAGTTTTGAAATGAGTTTGATCAATTTTATTATCCCGATTCATCTTATTTAAAATATTTGCCGGATTTACCTTCTTTCTTAATATATGTGAAATAGTGTTCGTAATTTTGGATTAATAATAGGCTCATGCCTGGACCAGGCCAAAAGACTGGCGTTATTTGGGCACACCAGGATGAAACATGATTCAGCTTAGATTAGTAGGAACAATTGTTTGAAATTTTGACCTAAAAACTTGTAATCCTTCCATTTTATTTCAAGAATGATAGATTCCAAGATGACATTTCATTGATATTACTGCATAATAATTTCAGTGTTTCTCAGTAATATACAAACAGAGTTATGCAATGACAAAAAATGCATTGTCATATTACGTTTGGACGCATTTCCATATTTTGGGCACAGCCTTTTACAGACTTCAATTTGGGGGAATATAAAGGCCTGTACTGAACTAAAATGTCCCAGCCCATCTGGAAATTGACACATTGTTTCCAAATGTCTATTCGTGAGAGCATTAATCCTTTTTTTTCACTGAATTGTCATTGATGAGTAGTTTCCATAGGAACCCTTCAGATAGTAAGTTCAACAAACGGGCATAAGCTATCTGATGTATACTTTTATAACTGACTTGGAGAATCCGTCCAGTAAAGAATGAGTTAACCCTTTCATGACTGGAACAGCGCTGGTGTCGCATTAAAGAACCTATGCCAGTGCATTCTCTTATATATGCGAGTCTTCCATAGGGAGCCTCGCATATATATGAGAATGCACTGGCTTACAAGGTGAATGTAAATATTGCTATGCCAATGTATTCTATTATAAATGCGAGGCTCCCTATGACAGGGTTTTCGCAAAACATCAGGAAGCTCCAGTCCTGGAAGGATTAATCCTGCCATAATTCTCATAAAAAACAAGGAACCCACCTCTCTTAATAAACTGTGCGAGGGGATCATCGTCTGGACTTCTCTGATCAATAGGATTAGGATTATCTCTCTTTGAACTCTGATCCCCAGGATCATCAGCAAACAAAGTATCAGCTCTACTAGTGGTTTCATTGTCTGCGCATGATGACGATTGGGATAAACTGAGCATACTGCCAGCAATGTCGGACTCATTACCCGAATCACCACTGGTTTGCACTCTGTCTCTTCTCTGTCTCGTCGGAGATTCACAATCGAGTCGGATATCAGAGTTATTTCCCTCATTTGTCACAAGGTTTGCTTCACACTGTGTTTTTGTTCTACACGAACTTACTGCCCCAGGAGACTTGGCATTGCACTGAGCTTCTGCTCCATCAACTGTAGTGGGAGTATCAGATTTGACTGGTAGAATACCTCTGAGAGTATCGGTGATAGATTGAAGTGTTTCATCATACTCCTTACAGTACTCAGAAATCCTCGGATCCTCAGCAGCAGAGTCTGATAACCTGGGGAATATTACAAAGTGTTAAACCTCTCTTTTCTATATTGTATGGAATACTATTAGGGTCACTTCCTAATGGCGCTTTTGGCGCGTGCTGAAAGCAACAAAAAGTGCACTATTAGTAACACGCCAAAGCGACAAAAAGTGCGCCGTTATGGTGCACACGCCAAAAACGACCAAATGTGCGATATTAGCGCATGTTTCGGTGTGCCGAAAGCGAGAAAATGTGCACTGTAACACTTTGTCGCTTTCAGCACGCCGAAACATGCGCTAATATCGCACATTTTGTCGCTTTCGGCGCGTTACTAATGGTTCACTTTTTGTCGCTTTCGTGGGCGATGAAAGCGCCATTAAGAATGGCCCTGATAGTATTCCATAATATTGATTCTCCCATTCAGTGATAATTGTATAGAATGGTCTATTATCATCTGGAGGGATGTTCAGGTAAAAATATAATCACATGGCAGACTGGAAACAGGTGATACAAGTACTGAAGCTTCATATTCATTGGTGGGAAAGGTTCAACAAACGACCTATGTTGGTTGTTTGTTATACTTATTAACTGAATATTTGCTAAGGGAACTACTCATCAATGAGCATTTAGTATATAAATAATACATAAATCCTTTACCATATTTCAAGATTTAATTATTTATGATAATAAGAATAAAGTAACTACTTATCATTGAAATTCACTGGGTTTCACTTGAGTTGACACACAAATCACATCATAACCGTAAACTTTATAATTCTGTATATAGAAGATGAATACAAATTTCTCAATCTACTGCCTTGTCACCAAGCTATTTTTGCTAAATCACTATTCATTGATAAAAACTAATCACAATATATCTAGATGATCACATTTGTTTTTAGAGAGATAGAATATATGAAGTTTAGATAGAGATTGAGATACCTTTGAAGAAATTTCTTTCTGACTCTCTCCATTTCTGTTTTTGAGTCTGTGCAGTCATACTCTATTGATGCGTATGCAGATGGAGGTCGCGTGGCAGGTGTTTGACTCAGCTTGGCCAGGAGTTTATCGACATCAATTACTTTGCAATCATCTCCTATAGATAAGATGATGGGGAACGTAACATTAAAGTAGCTCATAAAGTCATAATGTGAAGGCAATCTTAATTATTTAGGGATTATGTTCTCTAAATAGTTAAGTAGCCAATCATTCTCACTTTATTTTTTAAATCAAAGATTTGTGCCAAAGAACATACATGTTTGGTTCGGGTTATACCTCAGCATCAACTAAAAATGGGCCTGTCCTAGGTGGAACTAAGGAATACCCCCCATATTCAACATGTTATTCGAATGAAGTAGCCATTACCATATATTGGGCCCTGCAATTATGTCAACAGGTAACCCTAACCCTAAACCCCCCTAATGGGGGGGGGGCGGTATAATTAAGGTTGGTAGGTAGGCTCAAAATATTATTGTTTTTAACTAATTGTTTTTATTTTGGCATATTCTTATGACATTTCATGTCTTCTGCAAGATTGAGATGATATTAATTTTGATTAACGCTTATGAAATGCTTATGAAATGCTTAACGCAATGCTTTGACAGAAAACAGTTATTACTGAGATATTTAGTAGTTTTTTTTTTTTTTTATTAATATATTTTTTTTCAACGTCTACAAATCTTCAGGGTAGGGGTTTAAAATTTGTTTGGTAGGGAAATCTGAGTTTAGTTTGCAGAATGAGGTCCCCAGAGGGTGAATTTAGTGATGCTATCCCGTCTGGGGACCTCACTCTGCTTAGGCCTAACCATATAACTGGGTTATATTTGACAAAACTCCTATGCTGTATATATGCTGTATATATGTCCGACATACCAACAAAGGACACTGTTCGCAACCTGGGATCGTATTTTGACACAAACATGACAATGGATAAGCATATCTCTAATATGTGTAAGAAGGCGTTCAGAGGTTTATACAAAATCCGACAAATTAGACAATACCTCGATGTAGACTCAACTAAGACATTGGTCCATGCTTTTGTCACGTCACACTTAGATTACTGTAATTCTTTACTGTATGGACTACCGGATTACCAGTGTGATCGCCTGCAAAAAGTGCTAAATGCTGCGGCGCGAGTTGTATCATACACTCCTCGGCATGAACATATAACTCCAGTTCTCAAGCAATTACACTGGCTGCCAGTGGAGTATCGAATCATGTTCAAAATTATTTTGCTTGTATTCAAATCTCGTAATAACATGTCACCATTGTATATACAGGATATGATCAAAGACAGAAATGTGTGTACATATGGATTACGATCTGATAGTAGTATGCTTTTGTACATTCCTTTCAACAAACAGAAAACGTTTGGCGATAGGGCATTTTCATTTGCAGGTCCACATCTTTGGAATAGCATTCCACCTCACTTAAAAATATTCACTGATTTAAATAAGTTTAAGACCGGCCTCAAAACATATCTCTTTGATGTAGCATTTAATTCCTAGATATATGTGCATGTACATGTATTATGCTGATTAGGCAATGAGCTCGATGTAATGTAAAGCGCCGTTGAATATGTACTCATAATATTGAGCGCTATACAAATTAATTATTGTATTGTATATAAAGAATGTATACATTGTAATGTGCATATGCATCATTGCAGTCCTAGTTTTGAAGACGAACCAGTTTTCTCTGCGTGTTGTCTGTTGACAGTGGAACACTTCTCCTTTAGCCTCGTACAATACATCATGTCCTCCATAAGCGTTGACTTTGAGACAGTGATTTGACATTCTTGTTTACCAAGTTTAGCCTCTTGTTTATTTTCAGCATCCAATTCTTAAATGACAAAATAATTAACATGAGGCCATCAAAACTTTCTTTACAAAATAGATTCTCCCATCAGTTATAAACATTATATATTGGAATGGTCTATTATTCATCTGGAGGGATGTTAAGGAAATATATAAGCAAAGACTTCTGTATGATATTAAAGGTCATGGTTAATTCATTTTATGTTTAGCGTCAATCTATGCATCAATCGACGCATTGCTTAGATTCAATCGATGCATTTACTTTTTGGTAGAAAATAATCACGTGTTTGATTAATTATTGGCATAATGCACATTCCATGTCCCAAAGAGTGTCCCCTGTGAAAATTCAGATAGAAACATTTACTCTTAGTCATTAACGCATGCCTCATTCACATAAGGTTAATGTAAAGAAGATATTGGTGCTAATATTTATGTTATATTATAACAGCCCTCTTAATTCAGATTGTTTGGCTCAGCAATCCGCTATGGCAACCCCCTGTCGTGTCCCAGTTTGCTTCATAGCCAATTATGAGGGCTGTTATAGTTACATAATTCTATATACATTAATATAAGTAACTTCAGAAATCTCTCGTGAAATAATTATTTAGCAATTCTCGGAATCCTGGATGACACTAAGCATAAACTTAAGCATAAACATCAAGAACAATACACGACATCGCCAAAACATATTATAAAACTGGATGTTCAACTAAGGACGAAATATCGAGTGGGCACGAACATGTCAGACACCTTTTGGTGAATAATATTAATTTAAGCATCAACTTAGTTAACCATGGCCTAATAGCCTTTGCATGGACACAATTTTTGTGACATTCCAATTGTTTATCCACTCAAAAATGGCCATAACGTCAGTGGCCCAGTACACGATGTCCGGACGTCATTCCAGGACATAATTCGACAGTGGAGAAGTTAAAGTGATTATTAACACTGCCATTCAGTAGATATTAATAGTTTATTATATCTTTGACATCAAAATATAAATTGTATCCCTACTCCCAGAAGACTGAACATGTTATCCTACTCTCAAGATGTTATCCTTCTCTCAGCACTGTGTCATGACGTCATATTTTTGCATAATTCGGTATCCTTGGGCATTAATTTACGAGAAATAGCTGGTGATGTTGCAGCTTTAAGAATGAGTTAGGTCTATCCATGTTTCATTGTGGTCTGGGTCAGTCTGGGTGGCAACAAACTGGTATAGAAAATATAATAAACACAATAGTTAACTGTTCTGAGTGGCATACAATTTATCTCCTCTCGTGAGATGAGAGGATTATTTTCACTCAGCTATCGCCTCGTAAAAATAATCCTCCACATCTCAATGGAGGAGAAAAACCATACGCTACTCAGAAAGTTAATACATAATTTTTATAATTATAGCAAAGAGAAAGCATCTTTAAAGGCATGGGCGGCATTCGTTTCAGAAATATTTATATTTGTTCAAATCGCCATCAACAGAAGGAACACCAAAATATATACAGTTCCGCTCATATGCCAATCATATTCAGCGTGTAAATAGTATATTGTCGTCAAGACGTACGATGGTGTACATAAACAAGAGACTGCTCATGTTACAGAAGTTGTGCTTCTGTTTACATAACACAGCACAATTCTATTGGTTAATCACACAAAAATGATATAAACGCTCTTTATCATTTCCGTATCAGGAAAACAGTAACAAATAACGCTCCTTATGTTTACCATATCCGGATCTAAACAAAAGCCAGGAAACGTAATGTTTTTTGCTTTTTTTTTTACATAACAAAGGGAACAAAATTGACAATAACATACTGTTTATGCCATATATCTGATTGGTATAATAACAAAGTATGTCTATATCTTACTATTCCTTCTGTTTATGGCGGTTATTGACGGAGGTGAATATTTTAGCAGCATACCCACCGCCAATGTCGCCCGTATCTTTAATGGTCAAGTCAATATTTCTTTTCTGGACAGTTACGTGTTATTCCGTGTCCGATTCCAGAATTCCAATGAATACAATGGCAGTTTTTTCTCGGGGTCCGATTTTTGTGTTCGAAGTTGTATTTTATATGACTTCAATGCAACTTCCTGGGACATATAATGCTCATAGACGCTAGTTCAGTATTTATCGCCCTATTTCGATACAGGGAAAAATTCCAAAGCGAATATGATTAGGTGTATTTTTGAAGCGCAAACCAGCATGCAGCATTAAAAATGTAAATAAATATATCCTTACTTTCCTTAACCCTCTGAGCAGTATCCTTTGAGATTTCCACTAATATCTTTGATCCATGTACTGGCCATCGATTGAGCTCGGACTTTGCTCTCAATGCTGAGTTGTAGTCAAAATATCGGGCAAACCTGAAACAAATTTTTCGAGTAAGCTACAGCTAACTGCATTATAAACAGTATTATCAATAGCCTTGTCTAATTTAAAAATAGGCTTTGCTTGGAAAAACCACTGTCAATACAGTAAAGCACAGACCATTATAAACTGATGATATATTTAGACATTAATGAAAGTGTTGAGGGGAGGGGATAATTTCATGTGTTACAGTCAACGGAGCGTTTACGAGTGCGGAAAGACTTGTAGCCATTGCCAAAGGATTTATCATGGAAAGAGTAAAATCCAAGATGGCTGCTGGCGGCCATGTTTTATGGCCGAATGACCTCAAAATGACTTCGTTCCCATCTACATATCAATGTTAACAACCATTACAAATTTCATGATGATCAGACATTAAGTACGGCCTGTAGCCCATGATAATGGATTGAATTTTTTTTTCCGAATAACTCGTTCCCATCTACATATCATGTCAACAGCTATGACAAATTCCCTAATGATCCCACCAAAGGTACGAACTGTAGCCTGTACTAAAGGAAATCTTTTATGTACATTCTCCATGTACCCAACAATTTTATGTGAACATTATTTAATCATCCCGAAGAATTAATCTTGAATTATCACAACAAATATTATGCATATAATGTGATGAAATAGTCTCTGAGAGGGAAGAAGAGGATCTGTCATCATAAATAGGCCAGATGGTTCTTGAGAAGAAGTTGCTTACTATGAAGGGAAAGAGTTATGGCCATGGCTTCGCACCTATATGACCTAGTGACCTCATTTGAACAAATTTGAATCTTAGTCAAACAAGGACGCTCCATACCAAATATAAGCTAAATAGGCGCGATGGTTCTTGAGAAGTCGTTTTAAGAATTTCTTATGAGGGGAAAGAGTGATGACCCTGGCTTCGCACCTATTTGACCGGATGACCTCATTTGAACAAATGTGAAAGTGAGCTATCTAAAGAACATCCACACCAAATATAAACCCATTCGGTCTTATGGTTCTGGAGAAAAAAGACAATTGTTGACAGACAAAAGGCCGGAAGCCCCAACGGATGGATGAGGAATGATGATTATAGATTCACTGGAGACTTTGTCTCAGATGAGCTAAAAAGTATTTGAACTCCACCTTTATATAAATCTTACCCATAAGTGAACTCTTGCGAAGAGTGCATGCGATTCACACTCTCGTCAGCTATATAAGCGGCAGAAAAATTTCCACAACCTTTAAATATCTCTTCAAGTTCAGTCTGAAAAATATATGGAGAGATATCTAGCTTATTATAAATCCAGATGCATTTGTTATCAACAAGAAATTTAGTAAAAATGGGGATGTTGGCATTGTATTACCTTCCAAGCATATTGTCACTACCCTATATGATAATCCACCATGACGGTACAATGTACGATGTACATGCCACATAAATCAGGCAGTCTCAAGAATTTGAATGCAATACAGTAATGCTCTAATTAATCGACCTCTTAACCAAAGCAGAATTATGGGTAACTTTTCAGGATTTAGTCGGAAATATGGCTTGTTGCCATTCATCGGAAAGCTCTCGGGGAGAGCTTTCCGATGAATGGCAACAAGCCATATTTCCGACTAAATCCTGAAAAGTTACCCATAATTCTGCTTTGGTTAAGAGGTCGATTAATTAGAGCATTACTCTATATCAATGGTTATTTCTTACGAGTAATCGCGACACATCTGTAAAAGCATGGATATGCAGTTGGAGTGTAACGAATAATGGTGATTCAATAAAAGCATGGATATGCAGTTGGAGTGTAACGAATAATGGTGATTCAATAAAAGCATGGATATGCAGTTGGAGTGTAACGAATAATGGTGATTCAATAAAAGCATGGATATGCAGTAGGAGTATAATGAGTAATCACGATATATGTGTAAAAGGATGGATCTGCAATATGAGAGCGACGAATAATGGTGATTCATGTGTATACTAAGAATGGATATGCAGTAGGGGTATGACAAATAATCACAATACATCTGTAAAAGCATGGATCTGTAACGAATAATGGCGATTCATGCATAAAAGCATGGATATGCAGTAGGGGTGTAATGAGTAATCGACATTCATGTGTAAAATCATGGATATGCAGTAGGGGTATAACAGTAATGGATATGAAGAATCATATTGCGATACATTTTAACAGATGTATCGCAATGCGCTTATTCCCATATTTTGATGTACATGTCCAGTTCCTTAGTGGCTGTGAATAGTAAATGTAGCATTCAACACTAATGGACATCCAACTAAAGCTCAACCACAATTGTTACAGAGTGACTAAATTAAAGCCATGGAATACTATGCTATTAGAAATGTGAAATGGAATTACAAGTCCAAAATTTGTCCACTGCAGGTTAAAATTTCAATAATTTTTCAAGTCTCAAGTGAATCGCGATACAAATATCGTAGCAGGGTGTATCATTACAGCTGTAATATGCAGGGATTTAAAATTTGAGTATGTGCTTTTTGTGTAAACATATTTTTATTTCCAAATCCAAACAATTAACATAATTCATTACATAATTAACCAACAAAACAAGCTTCATAATTATTGGTAAGACACATGTGTAATATTAAGGCGTGAGATGACGTCAGGCCATTATTTAAATGACTTGTGATCGCTGAAGTTTATGATTGTTGTTTTCGATGACTACTACGCGTTGCTTCACGTTTATTTGACAATATGATAAAAGGTATCTCAAACTCGTTCTATTTTATACGTAATTTATCAACCTCGTCCACTAAAGTCTATTTGAGCCTCTGTAAACCTCGGCTCAAATCAAATTTAGTGAACTCAGTTGATAAATTCCATATAAAATAGAAACTCACGTGAGATCCTCGAAATACAGATGACACATATATGTAAAATACAAGAGATAATTTTGCCGCTGTACATACCTTAGTGGTCTTCCATGGCAACGCCGCAATATAAACAGAGTAAAGGTCAGGAATAGGCATCATGGAGTTTCATCACACACTGATCTGTAAATGTATCACAATACTGAGAGTATTATCAATAGCCTTGTCTCATTTAAAAATAGGCTTTGCTTGGAAAAACCACTGACAATACAGTCAAGCGCAGACCATTACTGCCCTAAAACATGTCCTCTCCACCTATTATATACAAGTAGTATGTCAATTAAAATTAAAATAACATTCAATATATATATATAACATAAGTGAACAGCACCCCCTATAATCATCTGCTAATTGATTAGGCAATAAAGCTTAACTGGTAATAATGAGGTACTCATGGCAGTGTGCTATCAAACAATGGGCCAATAAATGCGATAAAACATTAATAAGGATTAACACTAATGAATCCTCTGTCATAAAGCTGAATTGCAGATGGTGGGCAGTGGTATATTGTCACAAATTGTCAATGTAACAATGGTGGGATTAAAGAAGTCTAGACATGGTATTAGAAGATATGGATATAATTTACAGATGTTAGATGTTAAATAAACCAACAATATTATTTAATTGTGAGACCAGAAAATGGCCCCAAAAAATCAGAATTGGCCAAAATATTTTTTGGCCCAGTGTGAACACAAACAGATGGGAGTCGATACCAGATGATGGATCATCTGATATTTAATATGGTTACTATAACATAGTCATTATATAAGGATTTAATTCATCATCATCATATCAATGTTTGAAATAGCCCATGCTAAAACATGTTAGCATTATTCAACTAAATTTTAGCATACATAATGTGCCCAGAGCATAAATACTGGGTTATGATAACAATCTTTATGCTTGGACACGGTAGAACATCCTTCT
Source organism: Siphonodentalium dalli (assembly GCA_032622095.1). Lineage (NCBI taxonomy): Eukaryota > Metazoa > Mollusca > Scaphopoda > Gadilida > Siphonodentaliidae > Siphonodentalium > Siphonodentalium dalli. The sequence goes on from CP136065.1 coordinate 23,836,566, forward strand.
TTTCTATTTCTCTGCATTTTCTCCCCGCAGTGTTTGTTTGGCCCATGCATATTACTCATTCACATATCAGCTTAATCTTACTTTTCATCATGCGTAAAATGTACAATATACGTTTGATATACACAGCCAATCAGCACACGCATAACTCAATTTTGCCTTAACATGAGCTTTTAGTAGTTCTTTTTACCAACAACTTCCCCCCCCTCTCACATTGCTGGCATAGCTATTTTATTTCAGACTTTCCAGGTGAACATTCCTTATCCTTGGCACTTTGTTGCCCTCACCTTCTTGTCTACATTATTTGTTGCCCTCACCTTCTTGTCTACATTATTTGTTGCCCTCATCTACTTGTCTACATTATTTGTTGCCCTCACCTACTTGTCTACATTATTTGTTGCCCTCACCTTCTTGTCTACATTATTTGTTGTCCTCACCTTCCTGTCTACATTATATTGCTTCTATTATTTCTGGCTGTTTTTCGAGTTCAAATTATTAATTGAAAGCTCCCTATTATAATGCAATGTACGCGCTCATATGAACGACTTAACACATACAACAGATCGTATCAACGCAATGTAAACGGACGAATGCAACTCATCTGAATACTCCTTTTCTGTTGCAAATAAAGTCTAATTAAAATGTTGCATTTCATTTTGAAAATTTGTTCAGTGAAACGAACTGAAAAATTATCTTAAAAGGAGATTTGATATGCTGTTGTTGTAAATGAAGTTCCCAAACCCTGAATATATCATTAATAGAAGGTCCTGATCATTATTTACCTAAATTGTGAAATTTGTATTAAAGATTTTCTTAGTGGAGCATCCCATGTTGTTTCTAATACAAATTCCGCAATATGTAATGCACTTCATATTTACTTTGAATCTAAAATTGACTGGCGTTTTCCTCTTGTGGGCGTATTCCTCTTGTGGACTAACGGAAATGCTAATTCATATGCTTACTAGTATGAACAATGGATGCCAACTAATGACATGAACTCATCTTGAGTTTTAGTAACAACTTACCTTGAACGATGAGCAAATATGTGGCCCCAAAAGTTTGTCAATCATGATGGCTGCAATAAAATAGATTTAATTAGAATATCGACTATCTTGTTCCAAGTCTGAGTTTAGAGTGCCTGCCATTTGCAGAATGAGGTCCCCAGAGGGTGAATTTAGTGACACTATCCCGCATAGTGGGCTAGCATCACAAAATTCACCCTCTGGGGACCTCATTCTGCTTAGGCCTCATCTTCTGTGGAAAGTTTCTTTATTATCAAATTTCTACAGAAACTTATTCACATAGATTCTATCTCTTTTTTACTTTAGTTTCTCTATATCCCCAAATTGGCAGACGACACATTGCATAATCGAGGTTCCCAATGGGTGTACATCACAATATTCAACATTTGGGAACATCAATCTGAGTCTATGTCTCCCATATCAGATGAGGTCATGCAGAATGAGGTTCCCAGAGGGTGAATTTGGTGATGCTAGCATGCTGGCTACCAAAAAACTAAAATATGCAATGAAAAATGTTTTATTTTCTCGCAGAAATTAATGATTTCAGATAGTAGACAGAGTGTAGACTGTAGTTGGATTCCTATTATAGCTAGATAATGCAGTGCATTTTTTGCAAATGACAAAAAAATACAAAAAAAATTTGTTTTAAACTACTGTTTTGTACTTAAAGGGGTACTGTACACAAAATCTAGCCATTTATGGGACCATCTCCTTTTATACTCAACAGAATATATGCAACAAATGAATCAATTTGAGTAATGGATTAGTGAAAAGTACACTTATGTGCTCTATGAAAGATGCAAACAACATGGTAATTATAATGAAAATGGATTTATGACTCCAGTCATAAATTCATTTTCATTATAATTACCATGTTATTTGCATTATACATAGAACATATGAGCATATTTTCCACTCATCCATGGCTCAAATTCATTCATTTGTTGCATATATTTTATTCAGTATAAAAGGAGATGGTCCCATAAATGGCCGGATTTAGGGTACAGTCCCCCTTAAATTGAACATACCAGTATCTCTTATATTGTGTGGGTAAACAGCTGTTGCTATAATACCAAAGCATACATTGGTTATAAATTGTGATTTTTTTCCCCTTCAAATTGACGTTTGAAATTAAGATTTGTTTTAAATTAACGAATGGGGCGCAGCCTTAAGCTGAAATTACCACACAAAGGTATTACAAAAATATAGAATGTTTATCCATAAATGATGTCACACACATATGTATTCCTAACAAACTGTTTGAAGGGTGAAGGGCAATGTGATATTCTATTGGTCAGTGAGCACTCATTAGCGGCCATGTTGTGGCTTAACCCTTCCATGACTGGAGCTTCCTGAATTTTTTTTAAAACCCAGTGCCAATGCATTCTCTTATATATGCGAGTCTCCCATAGGGAGTCTCACATATAAAAGAGAATACATTGGCTAACAATATTTACCTTGAACTTGTAAGCCAGCGCATCCTCTTATATATGCGGTGCTCACTATAGGAGACTTGGAAATATAAGAGAATGCACTGGCATCCCGTCATGAAAGGCTTAAAAGATACTGCGTGAACATTTTATATTATATGGGTTATGATTTGATTTACTGACAGGAAATGAATGATCTTGACTTCTTGACGTAGTCTGAATATATTAGCGTCATGCTTCAACAAATAAGGCAATGGTTATTGATAATTTACCTGCCACAAATCCTCAGCATTTTGACCAATCAGACTTCAGCATTATCCATATTACTGCACGAAGTGAATTAGAATTCAACTTCAGAAGCTGAAAAACAATGTGCATATGCATGTAGGAAAATTAAACTTTATTTTAAAAAATCACCGTTCTGTAATTTCTCATATTATTTATAACTATGTACAGATTGCATATCAACACGTTCTGTACTAAATGGATTCTCCCATTGATTTATAAAAGTATACACTGAAACAGTCTATTATTCATTTAAAGGGGTGTTCAGGTAATAAAAGCAGATAATAGCATTCCTTTCCTTGGCAAATACAGGTATTAAAAGTACTCAGTTCGATCAGATGGTCCCATACCATCAAGATACAACATTTCATCAAAATACGCTTTAGTAATTATCAGAATCATTTGTTGCAACACTAATTCTAACCACTGTTAACTATGGTATCAAATTTCCAAAAACTTGTTATCAACATTTTGTTCAACAAAATATGGCTGGATTATCACTAAAGTATCACGAAATTTGACCGTATTACCACTTGATTTTAGAGTTATAAATCTTTATCCGCAATTTTGTCCGAGACCCTCCGTTTGACAACGTGTTTCTGGGCCATATATTATTACACATCTCGAGAAATAACAAACTTTAAAAATTGATATTTGATCACTCTGAGCTTTGATGGGTGGGTTCCTCGACTCGAATCAAATATTTTTTACCCCCGAAGCCAAAGAAATAATAAATTAGGAGCATCTGATCGGATTGAGTTCCTTTAAAATGATAGCCATCCCCACAAAATATGTATGGTATGTTTACAGGAAATACAAGTATTTTTTGTTTTGACCGTAACCCTTTCATGACGGGAGCTTCCAGAATTTTTTGCGAAAACCATGTGCCAATGCATTCTCTTATATATGCGAATCTCTCATAGGGTGTCTCGCATATATAAGAGGATACATTGGCCTAACAATACTTACCTTGACCTTCTAAGCCAGTGCATTCTCTTATATATGTAAAGCTCACTATGGGAGACTCGCATATATAAGAGAATGCACTGGCACAGGATCTTTAATTCTGCACCAGCGCTGCTCCCATCATGAACCTCAGGGTTAAAATAATGTATAATATTCAAGTCTGCAAATTAAACCTATTAACTTAGATACATATTATGGACTTGTTTGGGTGCGTGAAACTGATAAGTTAGTACTCATGCGATATACCAACTGTGGAAATGTAGCATTCTATTAACATCGCCGATATTCTCAAAGATATCTCCATAGATATCACTGTCTGAACTACATGTACGCTTAATTGTAAATATTTACATCTTGATTCGGGACGCATCAATCAGTGATAAACTAATGAAATGATTTTGCCATCGAGAGTCATTGCATTGAATTAATATATAAGAATGATGGTGTGTGTGATATAAATTTGGATTAATAATCGTAAAAATAACTACTTTGAGCAAGATTATTCTCCATTTCTATTTGATCACCCAACCGGAGTGTTTCACATCACTTTAAATGAACAAGTTTCGTTTTGAGCTGAAAATTATGTACATGTAATTTGGTAGTAGGGACAATAGAGGTTGAAAAATATAAAATTACTGGTAAGATCACTTACATTTACAGTCCTTGAAATTGGCCATGGCAATAAGCAATGCCAAGAAAAGCCATGGCAACCTGTGGATTCTAAAATTTGCCAGGGACATTTTTCCTAATTTCAAGGGCTGCATTTATACTCTGAAAAAATTTACAGCAATTTTCCAGCTGTTCCCAAAGTATTGCACAAGAGTGAGGTAAATGTGCTTCATTCATAACACATCAGGACCCAATGTTTCTAAATTCTGATTCAAAAAAGTTTTTCCATGGCATTTTTAACCCCTTTAAAAATATGTCATATATTTATCAACCTATTTTGATACCCGTAAACAGGCCGGAATTATTAGGTATAATTTTAGGCTCCAGACTGCCATGTGACTTTAATGCTTTTTGTCACTTTCTAGGGATCAATATAGATTGAAAATACATGAAATAATTAATACCTGTTGAAGAGCAACACTAGCCAGTTAAACAAGCTGTCCAAACTTACTCAGATGTCTGCAGAAAATGTAATGAGGCAAAAAAAATGGAACAATAAAAACGAAATATTTCAGAGACTCGAGGCCTTTGAATTGGGTTCAAGCACCTTAACATAAATTTTATAAAAGTCTGTAACTCAACTATCATCAACAACTTGACTAGTGCAATCAAAATTTTAATTCTTATTTTCATTATTGACAACATGTTGCATATCAAAACCATTGTTATGTAAACAATACTTTACAGTGAAATTAACAACAAAACTTTGCGGTAAACATTGGAAAAGGTCAAAGAATTGAAAATATATTCTGAAAATCATATTGATTGATTGATTGATTGGGTTTTATTGTCGCTTTAGCCACTAAGGCCATATCACGACATTGCCAGTTTTAGTGGTGGAGGAAATCCGCACACTTGCGACTAATCTAACAGTGATTTCAATGGCTGATAAACTCGTCAACCATGTGCGGCAAACCACCGACGAGTAACTGGCAACTCCACCAGATAGCGATTTCGAGTTACAAAGTCCACGATGGAAACATGTGGATTTGAACCCTTATTGCCAGCGCTAGAGGGCGAAATGGCTTGGAGTGGTACCCCTAACCGATTGAGCCACCGAGGCCCCTGAAAATCATATTCAAGACTAAAATATTTGAACTTACATTTTTAGCGATGTTGGTTAACATATCACTGTAACAGTTTGTTTACATAACAATGGATTCAACATGCAAAATTTTGTTGTTGCAGAACAATCAATAATGAATATAAGAAGAAAAGAAAAAAAAAAAGGAAAAAAAAACAATGAAGTTTCTCCATGTTCTTCTCAGTGATGTTTTTACAGAATTTATTTTTTTGGAACATTTACACACTGTGAAAGCCATGGGTCCATTTAACTTCTTTCTTCCACAGTCCACAAAGAGGCTGATGATTGATGGACTGTATATGGAAGAAGTTAAGGGGTTTCCATGGACCTACACAGAAAACTACGTAATTGTTAAGCTAGTACACCACATGAAGGAATCTATGCTATATGAAGACCACACAAAGCATATTATACAAACAATTAAAATGTAAAAAAAAATGACTTTAATCATAGTTTTTAAAGGGAGATTTTGAGAAGAGGGTTCTCGGAAAGTATACACATTGAGTGGAAATGAATAACTGCCATAAAAGGTAAATGATCTGAACTAGTAAACATCTTGAATGGCAAGAATTTAATTCAGTTCAATACTGCTTCAAGAATCTCAACATTATGTTAGGTCTGTTCTAGAAATTTGTGAACATTCATTTTGCAAGAATTGACATAAACCTTTGGGCCGAGATGAGTTTTAGGTCATATGTCCACAGCCAACTTCCCAGCTATCTCCAACACTGTGGCAGTTGGTTGCCCCCAGCTTTAGTGGACTGACCTGCATACCAATATTGGGCTAGTTCCTCGATGTAACAGTTCATGGTAAGGGTTTCTCACAATTTTCTAGTACACAAGTTACACAACTAACAAAATTAGGTACTCTGAATGTATATAATTATTTACTGTAGACTATATGTGACCCGCCATATCAAATCCAGTCGGAAGTCGGGATTTTTTTTGCCCTGTGCCAGGTGACCATAGGTCGCCTCGCATATATAAGAGAATGCATTGGCCTAACAATTTTTTTTAATTTTTTTTTAAATAAATGTTTCTTACAATTTTTAGGACATAAAATAAAAAACATCCATTACCCTGCAGGGAGCCCCACACATATATAGAAGCATATAGAAGAGTGTTGTCTGCTCATGTTTGTCTGGGGCTCTGTATGGGTGAAATTATAAAATTGTTAAAGAATACAAGAAAAAATTATTAAAATTGTAAAAAATTGTTAGGCAATGCATTCTCTTATATATGCGAGGCGACCTATGGTCGACTCGCATATATATGAGAATGCATTGGCACAGGGTAAAAAAATCCCAACTTCCGACTGGATTTGATATGGCGGGTCACATATGTCAAATTATTGTCATCCATGAAATGTAAAAAAGCAATCAAATTAAATTTAATACTACTTGTAGATTTTAATTTTTGAGGCCAAAAGATAATATGTTGCATTAATGTGTATCTTCTTGTAACTGAAGGAAAATTTACATCTCAGAATTATATGGTGAGCATTCTATCACAAGTGTTCTCAAATTTACATGTTTGGTCTCATTGTATTTTCTACCAACATCAATGCAAGTTTGGACTGTTTCTTTGACTGGCTAGTCCTACCTAAATAAGCTAGGAATTTGTCAAGCACATGTTCATGTACTGTCTAATATATATAGTTGTAAAGTATAGATAAGAAGTAATCTGTGTGCTCAAATTCTAGTGTCGCATGTTATATACACCAGAATGGTTCAATATACTATAATACCAATCAGTGAACCTGGCGGCTATTAAATTACTCATTTAGTGAACAAGAGTACTCAAGACTTTAAAACAAACTTCAGCCCAAAATTTACTCGACGGGGAAATCGTGTGAGATTGCCCGGCCCGAGTGGTCTTCGGCCTGAGCGGTCCCATTCCTGCTATCTATTCCCTAAACTTTCTATATAGATAGAGGGGCATAAAATAATAGTTTTGTGCCAGAGAGACCAGTCAATAATAGAAGCTTCTGTCACTACTAGTAGGAAACAATTGTTTTCAATTTTTTTGTTCACAAAGTGGGACAGAAAATGTAGCTATTTTAATCCTTGAAACAATAATTCTTTAATCTTAGAACAATTTCAGCTGTGATAGATACATGTACTAGTATGTTTGTTTTCAATTCAAAATCTATCTTTTAAAAAACTTTTAAATTAAATATGTGCAACATTGGTGGTTTTCTTTTATTTTGTTAGGAATGATAATGCATATATGCATTAAAAACAAGTCCCTGACAGAGAAATTTTGTTGTTGTTGGAAGATGTGCGAGGAAGATATTAATTTCAAGAGATAGAATATCTTGCATGTCCAGGATGGGTATAAAAATAATTTTTTTATTAAAATAGATAGTTTCTCTATCAGAAATATATAAAAACAATCTGTTACATATTTCATTGTTTGCACTCCAATACATTTGGGTAATCCTTCCAAAATTTCTGTCCGATTATATCGCAATTGAGTATATTTATTTTCACTTTCTTTGATTTACGGCGGATTTGATTATCTCCCGAGTCTGAAGCGTCATTCTCAGTTTGAGATACTGATACCACATTCTTCACCAGAACTGTTCCTTTCCTATACAATTCAGGAAGGTTGTTATAATTTGTATCAAACTCAGAAAACAGGATCTCATTTTTATCAGCAGAAAGAGTTCCCTTGAGTCTCTGTTGAGCATCACTTGGTGACATTCCACCTTCTTGTACTAACTTCCAGAAACATGTATTATACATATTATTTATATGACAGTCTGCTTGCCGCCAGCTTAAATAATCACGTAGATTTTGATCAGATGGATAGAGAACAACCCTGGCATCAAACGATGGTGGATACTGCAATTCTTGAGATTGGAAATATTTCGGCCAGTTGAAGACATAACTGGATGCAAATAAGCTGACCACATTTGTCATTATTTTACTACTACGTCTATTATACATCTTCGATGATTTGTTGAAAACGAAACTATATTCATCACTCTGCCCATAAGCCAGAACGCTATCACTAAATTCCTCCATAACACATTGCGCACATTTCGTCATCAACCCCAAACCTCGGTCATCATTCGGTTTAGTGAATTTGTGCAGGTCGGTAAATCTGTGGAACGCTTTCCCATCGATTCTGACAACAATCCAGCAATTTGTCAGGCATCGGTCGTCACTTTCAAATTGCTTCACATATTCGAATTTGCTCTTAGCCATTATCAGCTTTGATACGGAATAGAAACAACGACTAATGAAATATTGGGAATTGGGAGAAATAAGCATTCAAGTTGTCAACACTATTTAGTCGCTCTATTTCATAATATTTTAGATATATTTCGTCAAAAAACCCACGTTTCAAATCTGGATTTGGAAGCAGGAAGTTGGTGCGTTCGTTTAACGTTGCATGCGTAGATGGAGTAGCGCCTGCGAACAAATCCGACCGCTAAAAACTATTCGACCTACTTCCAAGATTTCACTTAAAGATACATAATCCGATTCGATGGTCCCTGGGTCATCCAGTTACAACAGCAGCGTTATCAAAATTAGTCTATTGCCAATAAATACTCACTGGCCACAATACCAATCACGATATCATATTTGCCAAACAAGTCTAATAACTTGATAACGTTTTTTCTTGGCAGTTTGTTGGATGCTGGGCGAGTGTGGTTTACAACCTCTATATATGGTGATTCCAATAGTTCAAATTGGAATTTCCCAACGCATGTTATCACGAATATCCTAGTTATTAGATGAGATGTTTTCTATTGGCGACATAAAACTCGCAAAGGCCACAACAGAAGAAAAAAATTGGCAGCAGTTTTAAAATTTGTTATACACTGTGTTTGTGTCAAAACTGAACTGCACATAATTGTGTAGCACCAAGTTTTAAAGCTGCTGTATGGTAGCTTTTACGAGGTTTCTGACTAATATAATACTAATACTAACTATAATATTCACTCATATTCAATGTTGAGAAATTTCCACAGACATTTATTTCATGTTTCATTTCTGCACAATTTTGTTTAAGATCAGATTTAAAACATATGGTGTAGAATTTATACACATTTGTTCTAAGATATAGTGTCAACTTAATACCGAAGATGAAGATAACTTAAAATGGTATGGGAAATTTGTTATAATTTGTATTTGGCAGCATCTGAAACCTGACGGAATCTCACGTCACGACAGCAGATAATAGTTATATGTTGAAGTCACATACGTTTGTAAACTATATGTAATAGTTCCACAAAAACTACAATATATACACACCCTATCTCAGCCCCTCCCCCTGGACCGGACCGATTAGGCTCGCACTGGACGTTCCAGAAGGGGTGGTCCGGTACAGCGGTGGACCAGTACCGAACTTCTTCTTTTTTTTGCGATCCATTCCGCACCATTAGTATATACAGACACCTCTATCTCTCAGCCCCTCCCATTGTCATTGAATTTCCCAAGCGTTTGGAATTATCACCATGACACAAACCATAAGGTTAGAAATTTCTAACTGCATGATAGCCATGATTATAACTTTCAAAACATTTGAACTAAATATTAGACTCTCGGGATATAACAACAAATTTCGCGCTAAATACTTGTTGGAAAATCAATGCAAAATTCGTTGTATCGAATCTATATATATTATAACTTGACTTGTATTGACATGCAAAAATCACTGTACTGAATCCATATTCAAAGTTGACATGCATTTTGGCTCAGAAACACATACCAAATCTGGTTATCGGTCGGTTATTTCGAAGTCGAAAAGGGCCGTAAATCATGATGTAAATTATTGGACCGAACCCATATTCTGTATGGTCTGCATGGTCTGTATTTTTGTATCAGAATCACATACTAACTTCGGTTCTGATCAAATATAATCCAAACTGGAGTGCTCATCGGCGTGAACCTGTGTAATATACTGACTGGAGTTAGTCAACACAATAAGTCCTGTCACCGAGTCGCCGACATATTGGACCCATCAACTAAAACATTTGAGTTGCATTCAAATTTTAATTGGCGATGTTTGTTACTTTGTTTCAACATAAGAAATAAATTGAATAAAACCCGATAACTGAGTTTATTTTATTTTTCAATGTTCTTCTTGGAGATGGTTTCAAAACCATTTTTGATTTTTCGCAATTACATGTACCTACCGTGATTGTGTATGTCTTATGTCCATTTAGTGTTCCTGACATATATGAAGGCTTACTTTTCCGATCATTTGTCATATTAGCCACAATAGTCAAGTATCCAGTTTTTCATCTGACAGACATATTTGCAGTAGAACTGGCTCAACGACAAGAATTATATTCTTTAAAGGCTGCCTGATTTAAGTTACAAAATAACGACAAGATGATAATATAAGCGAGACCACTGAGTCGCTACCATATTGGATCCATCCAGCCCCATATTCCGCAGTTTGTGATAGAGGTCAATGTTCAGGAGTAGCATTGCATATATGGAGTTTTGAATATTCATGATTTCCATATGAATATTCAAAACTCCATATATGCAATCATACTCCAGAACTTTAACCTCTAGCACTTAAACCGCGGAATGGGGGCTGGATGGATCCAATATGATAGCGACTCCGTGATCTCGTTTATTCAGATCGAAGGTTGATTATCCAGGGGCACATATATTCCACCATATTTTGTGAAACATATGGATTACACAAAAATGATAAGTGTGTTGTATTCCATCATCCATAAGTGTGCAATAACCAATAGTAGATAACGTGTACATGGTTTGGAATTTCATGTTTGCCAGCATATCCTAGTATCTCGACCACTGTTAATTGGCTGTTAAAAAGCTGGTCTAAATATATGTACCAATATGCTATTGTTAACCATGAAGGAAAGAGGTTATCTGGTCAATCGGCTGTTGAGTTCTTTGACAGTGCTCCTGATGGTGAAAGTCAAGGCCAAAATTTAAATGGGATCCGATTAACATGGTAAAAGATATATGTGAAGATGTACGAAAAAAAAAATGTCTCAAAAAAAAAAAACAAAGGATAACTCTAGAAAGGGAAATGGAAGCAACCCCGTTTAAAATCACTCCTTGTAAATCTCAAATTCCAAACTTATTGAGATCTAAAAATACATGGGCTGGACATCTGCAGAATGAGGTCCCCAGATGGTGAATTTAGTGACGCTATCCCGCATAGCGGGCTAGCATCAGTAAATTCACTCTCCGGGTACCTCATTCTGCTTTGGCCTCATATTCTCTGGAAAGTTTCTTTATTATCAAATTTCTATAGAAACTTCTTCACATAGATTCTATTTCTTTTTTAGTTTAGTTTCTCTATATACCCAAATTGGCAGACGACACATTGCATGATCGAGATTCCCAATGGGTATACATCACAATATTCACCATTTGGGAACTTCAATCTGAGTCTATGTCTCTCATAGCAAACGAAGCCATGCACCCAGATGGTGAATTTGGTGATGCTAGCACACTGTGTGGGATAGAATCACTAAATTCACCTTCTGGGGACATTCTGCAAATGACAGACACACTAAACTCAGGCTTGGAATACACCTCCCATTTGAATAGAGAGTGGAGTACTATGCTCACATAATAAAACAAAGCATAGTATCTGTTTATCTTTTATTTGTCATGATTACCAAATAGATATTTTAACAAGAGGCAACCACCGTCTGTGAATTTTATATCCATACCAATGTTGACACTATGACTTATTGATTTATATGACCAACCGAACCCTCACACATCCCACTGTCCCTGACTCAGGGTTCGCGCTGCCACTTGCCAATGGCAAAAATAATTCAGATTTGGCAAAAAATATTTTCATTTGGCAAAAGTTTTGGCAAGTCACTTTTTAATTCCTCAAGAAAGTTGAAAAATATTGGTCAATCAATACCATTCATTTCATGAAGCTCTTACAACATAATCATATTAATAGTGATGTTTTATGAGGTTTAGGAAAAGTTATCACCTCCATTAAGATGTAGTTAATCTCATAGCATTAGTACTATTGGTTGGAGGGATTACTAGTATTTAGTGTGGTGGTGTTTACATAGTTAATCCTCCAGTGATGTGCCCTTCTGATGAAGCAACCCTTCTACAATTGTATTGTCCGGTGATTGGATTAGTGTTGTATGATAACCACAATAGAGATGCCAGTATAATTAATTATTAACTACTGTTTTTCTATCGATATCAAAGGTGGGTTAAACCGCGAGTGTCCAAACATAAGACTTAAGGTTGCAGAAAATGATACTATCCTCTGGCAGGAGAGTGGAGCGAAACGGTCGTGATTGCTTCGATCCTTATTAGTTCCTCTTCTGTCGGAGCGTTGAGCACGGGTGAGTCGTGTGGTCGCGCCTCCGGGTGCATCTGCCAGCTGCCCCCGTGCTTAACGCCAGTGAGACGGTTTTGGATTAGGCTTATGGATTTAATTCCAGAAGCCGTGTTGGCCGCAGTGCAAAGGTGTCGGGTATTGGATATTGCTAACTGGAGTCTCCAGTCTAGCAGAGGATACCTGACCCTTTGCCTGGAGTTCCGGACCGAAGATGCTGGCATCCAGAAATCACAGACCCGGGACACCAACTCCAAGACTGCCTCCTGTCACCTGAATGGGAAGAAGGGGCCGCCCAAGAAAAAGACGCCTGCGATGAAAAGAAGGGACGCCGCCAGACGAGCCAAATGGAAGAAGAGGGGGGTGACTGTTGATCTGCCAGTCACCCCTCCCCTTGTGGTTCAGCCGACGTCCAATGTCACAGCCGGCAGGTCGGAGTTGTCTGAGAGACGCCCAGACGACCCGACCTGCATGGAGACAGGCGACATCGCACCAGCTAGCAGGCACTCCGTTGATCTTCCGGAGGTCCCTGCTGTCGTCGTCGAGGCAAGCGGAAAAAGGGAGCAGGAAACCACCCCTGCTGTTCCTGCCGCCTGCTTCGAGGTGGAACTGGACAGCTTGCCACCACGGACACCGGATTACCAGAACATCCCGGTGTCCCCCAGCTCCACCACCAGTAACAACAACAGCACTCGGTCTGTTCAGTCTGTAGAAGAAACCATCCGGCTTGCAGAGAACGCCATCGCTAATGCTGATAGTAGGGTAAAGAACAATCAGAAAACTTCCAACGCTACATGAAAGAGCAAGAAGCGAAGCAAGAAGCGGACCTACAGCGTATCATCCAACAGTACCATCAGAGACATCCTTCACCTCAGTCATCAACCGAAAAACCAAATGCAAAGAAGAAAAGAAAAAATAATCACCATCACAAAATGCTTACCATTTTTTTTATTATTTTTTTTTTTATGATCACCAATAAAGGCAACAACATGAGGGATTAAGGGGAGGACCATCCGGTCCTTCTGACAATCCCGGGCTAGCCCCCCGAACCACTCAAAAAAAAAAAAAATGATACTATCAGGGATATCATTTGGCAAATGCTAAAATTTGGCAAAAAAAATATTCATCTGGCAAAAGTTAATTTTGGTCCAGCGGCCCAGCGCGGACACTGCCCTGACTCTTATCAAAATCCCCATCAAGACATCTGTTCTATCATGAACGGTACACTCTATTATGGTTGAATAGGTCGCTCTCGCCAATGATGATTAAATTCAATTTATTAGCACTATCAAACATTGTCAGAACTAATGAAATTTAAAATCATTTCTTGCCAATATTCTAGGTTTTTTTTTATGATCCTGTATGAAAATCCAGGTCATTCAAGGTGATTTTGTGGTAAGTTTAGAAGTTTTAAAAGTTTTCAATTCTAAAGTTATGACACTGAGTTATAGAACAAAGTGAATGTTGTAAATTGTATGTTGATTAAATTAAAGAGTTCAGTGAGTGGTGTATAATTGATGCCGAAATTGAAGGCTACTTAAAGGTACACAATCCGATTTGATGGTCACCTTATCAGATACAAACACCAACAAAATTTCTTGAAATGCCTGTTTGAAATATCGAGTTAGAACCAGAACTGTATATCATCGGATGGACAGATGGATGAATGAAGGGTGGTCAATCCAGAGTCAATAATATGTGTACAATACTGCCAAACTGCAGTCAGATACACACAAATTGGTCAAAGGTAACAAACAAACTTTTTTCGGATATGATCAGAAAATTTTAACATACATGCACATACTAGTCTTAAATTATGACATGACAAAAACACAACAAACATGAAAAACTAACAATTCTTACTGGTTTTCTTAAAATATTATATTGCACAATCATCAAATGCTGTTCTCTCAAGGTCTTTCCAGATGGCATGTGTCATGTGATGCAAACAATTCATGTGAATCACGAAGCAGTCTAAAGCATCTAAACAGAGGTGTCTTGGGTTTCTTGAGCATCAGCGAGCTTTCTATAAAATTTATTTGCAATTTGCCACAGATTTGTTGCAAAAAAGTATTATTTGCCGATCAGAAATACTTCCATATAAATGGCATTGATTGCTAATAATCGGAACTGATTTTTAAGCTTGATCTGAGTTGAGGGACATCTTGATGTGCCATTCTGATCCATACATGACCATTTTGATAAGAAATGAGAATTTGTTCACTCTCACTGAAGCAAGAATATTGAATGAATGAACACTCATACTGAGTCGGCACCTTCATAAATCTCAGATATAATTTATATTCAATGAATACTTCTTGTATAATCATAATTTTGTGTCATTGTAAAACCCAGAGCTAGTGATTTTAGTGCTTTTTTATGCTGCCAAATTAGAAAAGTGAGATAATGCAGCAACAAACCAGTGACACCATCTGCATGAGATTCACATGCTACATGGAAAGGCTCTTGTATTCTAATCAACACTTTTAAAAATAAAATTAGATTGAAGATCATATATGATATAACAATGATACAGAAATGAACTTTTTCAAATGTGAAGCAAACATTCTATTTAAAATTTAAAGAATGAGGGTGTTTTAACCCTTTACCCAACAAACCGGCCAAAACCGGCCAAATAAAGCTTCAACAGCCTAAAATATCTTCGGTCCGTCTCAATAGAACCATACAAATATGGATATCATTGGAACCGGCTCCTTGACCACATTGTGATAGTTACAGTTATGCCCTGTGCCAATGCATTCTCTTATATATGCGAGTCGACCATAGGTCGCCTCGCATATATAAGAGAATGCATTGGCCTAAAAAAATCATTTTTTCTTACATTCTTTAACAATTTTATAATTATTAATGTGTTAAGCCAATGCATTCTCTTATATATGCGAGGCGACCTATGGTCGACTCGCATATATAAGAGAATGCATTGGCACAGGGCCCTTCTGTTGGGTAAAGGGTTAAAGGGGTACTGTACCCAAGATGTTGTTGTTGGATTCTATAATCCCCGAGTCGGAGAATAAGGTAACAACTTTTCCATTCTTTGAAAGTCTGTTGAGTACGAAGTATTGTTACGGATGGCAAATTTACCGGAATGCAAAAATACAAATTGTCGTTGTCGAGTAATTTTTGTACAGTTTTCAACCAAATGAATCAAATAAAAATTATATTATATGCATAGTAGTCCCATATACTCATTTAAGTTACTGTATAGTAACTAGTCAATGAGTGGCTTGAGTTTTCTCCCCGTATAAGCATAATGTTTCAAACGATCGTGTGTGCAATGGGTTTACTAATCCAGTATCCCTCAATTATAATTTGATTACGTTTTGTTCACGGAAATTCGTATTTTAATTTACGCCATTTTATGGCTCCAGCCATAAATTCCATTTATATGAAATTATTAACTTTTAAATTATTAAATTTTAAGATAGCCTGAGCGTTTACAGAATACTTCTTCGACTCAAATGACTTATGTTTCTATATAGTATCGATAATAGATCGTTGTTATCACCGGAAATTTATTGAAAATGGCGTACAGTACCCCTTTAAGTCAAAATAATTCTTTCAGATAGCCACTGCTGATATATCCGCTCAAAAAAAAGAAGAAAAGAATTGTTTATGATTCATAGCGAACAACAAAGCCATCTAGGCATGATCACCTGGTCACAACATACTTTGCCAAACAAACTATTTGGTTCTAACTTCTATAGGCAATTACTCATCGATTTTCATGATCCTGGTTGGTATTTATATTGGTGTCAAGACTAAATATGCAGTGTGTTTCATGTTTATTTTTTCTTGAAAACAACCATTCAGTTAAGACACGTTAAATGCTTTTACAATGGCACTCCGTTGCTGCCGGGAGACTGGTACATATAGGCTATATATATATATATACTTTCTTCATTATCATCATCTACTTTTGTAAATATTTCTTCTCTGTATCAATGTCATATGGAACGAGAGAAATAACATATACTTCTTTGCCAAATATTGAAATTTAGTAGATTGATCTGCCTTCTTGGCTGTCATCAAGAATAAAAATATAAATAGAACCCTTGCTTCTTCATTGAGTTTCAAAACAGATTGCCTGTGAAATGCACATACATTTTGCAATACTATATAATATATACAGACTATTATGACTATGCAAGCTAGAGGTCAGATTCAGCAATATTTCCAGTAGGTCTCATCTAGTTCAACTCATAACAGATTTCTAAATAATACTTTGTAAAGGATGCAACATATGTATATATAGAAAAAAAATGAAAACATGACTAGAATGAAAATATGATAAGCTATTGAGATAATAAATGCAGGATGTTAACTTCCATAATGTCATTTCTAGCACCCACTTCCTAGAACACAGGAAGACAAACTTTTCCAACACAAACGTCTGCAACAACTGTCAGAACAATTGATGTTAGGAATAATCCATAAGATGATCCAACTTGAGTATGATTTGGAAGCTTATACGGACGTCCTCCAATCTCATCTATGTGGAAGCCGATTGGAAATATGA
This sequence comes from Siphonodentalium dalli, assembly GCA_032622095.1. Classification (NCBI taxonomy): domain Eukaryota; kingdom Metazoa; phylum Mollusca; class Scaphopoda; order Gadilida; family Siphonodentaliidae; genus Siphonodentalium; species Siphonodentalium dalli. The sequence goes on from CP136065.1 coordinate 23,853,876, forward strand.
TCGCAGCCAGACAGAAGAGAGCCACTGAAATGATAAAAATAATTCCTACTATATAATTCACTAATATAGACATGTATGCATAAATTTAGATGTAATCTGAGTTATTTTGGAATTTGATCTTGATTTCTGGATATATATTTAGCATCTGGTAAATTCTTTGCAGCTCTGTGATAAAATATCATACCACCAATACAAAAAAAAAAAAAAATGTAATTAAATTAAATACAAATGTCCCCGGACCTCTGTGATCAGTACCATTCCTTAAAACCTGGTTTCATGAATTCCCAGTCTCAGAAAAAAAAGAGTCCTTGCTTGTTAGTCAAACAGTAAGAGTAGATGTAATTGTACCAAAGATAACATAGCATAGTTCTGTTTGAGATCGAAAATATAAAAGATTATATAATTCACAAGCTCTCAGGAGCTATTAACTGCCACAGTTTGGAACCCCCTCCACTACCTTACACAATGTTTGTTATTGAATTTGCTTCCTTATTAAATAGACATACTACTCAAGTTACACCCTGAGCTTCACTCATAAAATGTGTAAAATAATATTGCAAGTAAAAAATATTATCCCAACATATCAACCAGTATTCATTGGCATGTTAGAAGAACGACACAAATTTTCAGGCCTTGCATACAATGGCAGTGTAAAAATTCAACATGTCTGAACAAATACATACTCCCAAAGAAAGCGATCCACCTGGCATACATGATAGCCTGCACCCTCCACTGGGAAACGAGAAGTAAGAGGCCGGTCAGCGTCAGACATATTATTCCGATGAGTATAAACACAAATGTTATCATCCATTCAACAGATAGAGATGGAAACGTGCAGATCTCAGGCCGTCGGTAGATCACCTGACACTGCCGTGTCAAGCCTAGCCGCATGTTACCTAAAAAATAAATGTGTAAAATTAAGATATCTGCAATTAATCAGAGGGAGATGTAACTAATCTGTGATATATCTTAACCTGGCCAAAATAGGTGCTGGTCATATGCAGAATGAGGTCCCCAGATGGTGAAATTAGTGATGGGCTGGCATCACTAAATCCATCCTCTGAGGACCTCATTCTACATGGCATCTTTTGCTATGGGAGACCTAGACACATATTTCAGATCCCATATGGCGAAGATGTCAATGTACACCCATTGGGCACCTCGATTATGCATTGTGACATCTGCCAAATTGGGATATAGAGAAACTAAACTAATAACTCTTGAGAAAATTGGCGGGCGAAACCCAATTTCGAACTTGACCTGTATTTTATGCGAGTAAACCCACATACTAGTACCAAATTGATTTTTTTCAGTTCAGAATTACTAATGCTATCATCTGGAAATGTAAAAAGCGAACGGACAGATGGCTCGATTCGACGGACAGATGTACCAATAACATATGTCCCTTTTTTTTCAAATGGGGCATATAAAAAGTAACTTTCTTAAGAAATTAAAATTGTTTTTAATTTGATAATAAAGATGCTTTCCAGAGAAGATGATGCCTGAGCAGAATGAGGTCCCCAGAGAGTGAATTTAGTGATGCTAGCATGCTGTGCGGGTAGCGTCACTAAATTTACCCTCTGGGAAACTCATTCTGCAAATAATTAGCACCATATTTGAAGGTCTGATCTTAAAGGGGTACTGTACCCCAATTTCAATAAATTCCCGGTGACAATAGCGATCTAATATGAATATTATATTATAAAATAACTAATTTGAGTCGACGATGTCTACTGAAAACGTTCCGGTTAACAGGCTATCGTAAAAGTTAAATTGAATTATTTAATATAAATTCATTTATGGCTGGAGTCATAAAATGGAGAATTATGCCATTACGAGTTACCGTTCTTGAAATCGCATATGTTGCGTGTCTTTTATCGACGGCCGTTCGCGAACATTATTGAGTTGCAAACAAAACATGTTACCTGCAAAAGAAGGCCCGTTATAACCGATTCGGAAAAAAGGAGAAAGAAACAAAGAGTCATAAAGCGTCAAGTATTTTATAGGGAGTGAGATTGTTCGATGGAAGAGATTGAATGCATCAATCGAAGCTGTGAGCAATGAACTTCCGGTCCTTCCTGCGACCACGTCTTCTCCGGTGAAGGTCAAAAACATGGCGCGTAGTTTGAAATCGTAATATTTTTGTTTCCAAGATCAATATTTTCTTCGCTAAATTAGGTTTATACGAAAGTCATATAACACGAACACAATCTAACTTGAAAGTTATTTCAATGGGAGTAAATAAAAAAATCGCCTATCTTTGTGTACAGTACCCCTTTAACAGATACCCCGGTAGACTTGGTACCATTACGATCAAATGATATACTTGTAAAATACAAGTTTCGCAAACATCAAGTGTGATGCAAACCAATAGTTAATAATCACCCTTATATGCATCAATTTTCCAATGTGTGATGATAATATTACATTAACAGAACTCCCCATCATAGGAAAGCATGTGCCCATGAATTACTGGCAATAACAGTACTCAAAATTTTCCCATCTTATAACTTACCTAACTACATGTAAGTGTTATATAACTACACCCACCTTGAATATCAGAGATGGTGCATGTATTTGGTTGTGATAAAACAAATTCAAAATTAGGAAATTTCATAATTGAAATACATGTAGCAGAGTCTGGCAGAGTTGTAAATTTACACTGGAAAGTAGATCGATATTGTTTTTATTTAAATTTTCCAACCAATCGATTGTAAATATGTGGTTCAAAACGAAAATTTAAGTTTTCTATTCTTTCTGTGAAATTAGAGATTCAAATGGTCACCTGTTCTAAGTTCTAACTGGTGGGTAGGTTAGTAGAAATTTATCAAAAGTTATTTCTTCAAGCCAACTTCAAGGGGTGAGCAGATGCCAAAATTATCTGAATAATAAACATACCAGCAACATTGGTGATGATCCATTCAGGGTGTGCCAAACTCACGATGGCAAATATGTCGGCAGTAAAAAATAGACATCCTGATACAACTGTCAATCTGTTCATCTTACAGGTATTCCTGTTTATCACATTTCAATTATCTGGAAAAGACATGAAAATCAACAAAATACTATTATATCCAATAATCAGTTTGGCTAAGGCAAGGTTAATTCATTTTATGTTTAGCATTCTGAGAATTAAATGTGAATGCAGTGATTATTAATTATTAATTATTTTCCATAGGTTTCTGAAGTTATAAGTTATTTATATCATACAATGTAATTATAATAACAAAAATATTTCCATAAATCCTGTTTACATTCATTTTATGCAAATGAAGCATGTGTTTAGAGACACAGCGACTAAGAGTAAATGTTCCAATCTGAATTTTCACAAGGGAAAATCCAATGGATTGTGCATTGTGTCATTAATTAAGGGGTTTCCACGCCTGAGCTATGTCAGGAGATGGTAAGTTTAGACAGACCTACACAGAAAACTACTTAATTGTTAGTACACCATCTAATGGAATCTATGATATCTGAAAACCACATCAAGCATATTTATATATACAATGTAACAATAAAAATGTCAAAAAGATGACTTTAATAATACTTTTAGAAGGGAAATATTGAGAAGAGCTTTCTCAGCCAATATAAAAAAATGATTGGAAATGAATAACTTCCATAATAAGTATATGATCTGAATGATAATTTAATAGAGAGAATTACTGCTTCAAGACTGTTAGTTTTTGCTGGAAAATTGTAAGCATCCATTTTGCAAGAACTAATATAAACCTTTGCCTTTGGGCTAAGATGAGATTTAGGTCATATGTCCATAGCCAAATCCACAGCTGACCAGCTATCTATATTATTATAAATAAATACTGTGGCCTATTTTCAGTTGATTGATCCCTGCTTGAGTGAATAACCTGCATACCAACATTTATATTAAATTGGGCTGGTTGGGTTGAAAGTTTGACAATTTGAGCTTACAAAGAATATATGATATATCATATACCCCTAATTTCAAAGCCAAAATGCAGTCAATTTCTAATTGGACAGAACCCATATTCGAAAATGGCCTGTATTTTTAGCTGTGAAACATACATACATTGTACCAGCTTTGGTTCAGATAAAATAATCCAAACTGGAGTTATCGGTCGGAAACCAAAAATGTTAACCGAAGGACAGACAGATGGTATGACAGACGGACGGACGGACTGATTGCATAATACGGTTTCAAAAGTGCGTAAACAAATAAATTCACAAAATTTACAAAAAATGAAATTTTGGGACAACTGTGACAGTAATTTTGGAGCAATCTCCATCCATTCAAGATGTGAGTCATGACTCATGAGTAGTCAAAAATCTATGGGATAAAGATATCCAATCAAAATTTCTGCGATGCCTGTAGTCACTTCAAGTCCGGAATGTAAGAATATGACACAAGTCACGACCAAACAATGACGTTCTCCTAACACTACATATACTAATGCATCACCTTGACATACCATTTACCTTCCTCTTCCAAAAAAGATATATTTAATGAGCCTTTTTCTCGTTCAGGCAAAGGACCCGTGAAGCAGGTAGGCCATATTTCGGGTCTGTTTGATCGAGTTCCGGGCATACCGCGCAGTATCGAGGGGATAATATGCCCAGAACTCGATCAAACAGACCCGAAAAATGGCTGCAATACTTCACAAGTCGTTCGCCTGATCGAGAAAAAGGCTTATTAAATGTCTCTTTTTTGGAAAAGGAAGGTAAATGGTATGTCAAGGTGATGCATTAGTATATGTGTTGTCTGGGGAAAAGTGCGGTTAGGTCGTGTCTTGTGTCATAACCCTACGATGCCAGCGGTGGGGAAAGTTGGACTATACATTCAATGTATAGTCAATTTTGGACTAGACTCATGAGGTACTCAGGCCCAATTTGTCGTGAGACTGAGTCATCCAATTCCAAGGACGCCCGCCAGCGGAAAACCTGCTTTATGAGTCTCGTGAAACTCTCTTCAGATTAATATTGGCAAGAATTGTCAGCCAATCATCCAGTTAGTAATATGAATGGTGAATGGCAATAGATTATCAAACTTGCAAAGTGCAAAATATTCAGGTCTCAAATGTGACAATACAGCTAAAATAGCTTTATTCAGCTAACCTAGATGAATCCAGCTACATGTATATATATTCTACTCTTGAACCAGCTGTTTTTCGATAATAAACTAGAATCGCCAATTTGAGCATCATTTTAGGTCACCCTATTATTCAGTCACTTTCAACCAAATAAAAAAAAGTCACTTGTTTTTTGACAAAGTGCTGCAATTTATCGACAGCAATTTCAATTTTGTGTGAAAACTTACTATGACGGGAGGTGAACGTAAATATCCTGGGGAAAATTTTCTGTGAAAACATTAACTAAATCACTTGTAAAACAAAGATATATGCCATCAAAGACACTCCTGTATTTCTTCCCGCTGCTAAAATGGAAAGGATCACTAGAATGATGTAACAGGTTGTGAATGATACTGATAACAATTCGCAATGGTATTATACAGATAGTGTGTGGTAAGCTAAAGTGGTGAGTTGTGCTCACTCGGTTAATCTCGGGCTAGCGATCATGTCCCCCTTTTCAACTATTTAATAATTTTAGAGCACCAATCAAATTGTGTTTGATCAGCACTGGATTACGATTTCCGGAACTGATAAAGACATTGCATCTTCGGTGTTGAATATTGTATTAAATATAGTTTTCAAGGTATTACATAATGCATAAGAGAGTTGTTAAACCGTTATGATTGACATCGATCGCGTAGTGAGTTTTCAAACATAATTGACATCGCCGTGTCGACAAAATAAAATACTTTGTCACAAAACGAGTGACAGTTTTGATTTGTTCAAAAGTGATTGGAGAATTGCATAACCTAATTTAGATGCACGAATTAGCATTTCTAGTTAATTATAAAAAAACAGCCAGTTTGAGAGTAGAATATATATGCTATAGCTGAATTCAGCTAGGTTAGCTGAATACAGCTATTGTAGCTGTAACTAGTGTAAGCCTGTATTCGGGTCCTACTAAACAACGAACACAAACGAACATGAACGAACACAGGTCCAAAAAGCGGAATAGAAGGGTGAAATTTGGTTTGTGGGTGTGTGTGGGTCCACTCTATGTGTATGTGGTGTTATTTCCAACTTTGATCACTTATTTTTTGAGTTATTAGCATTATTTGAATACAAAACTACTAAACAACGAACACAAACGAACATAAGATTAGCCATACTGCAAAGGTGTTAATTAACTACGGCTGACTCTGTCTCCTTCTTAATTGCACATCTGTTAGTTGTTTTTACTGCAAGGTGATTGTCAGTTTTGTCACTGATGGCAATAAAAACACGGGAAACATCAGAGGTCGGCGGTATGTATGAATTCATGTATGAATGTGATCCGAAGTACAAGCTATTGTTTCGCACTAGATACTGCATGAAACCGGTACATTTTTCCTCCACTAGGCATTTTGTAACACCATTACAAATGTTACAAGTGTTACAAAATGCATATTCTGGGCATCTTACTTCATATGATTTCTGAGATACCAGAGATAATAAAAAGTTTCACATCAAATTAGTTCAACTTCCATCCTAAGATACTACAGGTAAGGTCAGTCCTGTTGACTGTTTTTCTCGCATGTTCGCATTTCCTCCACGTGGGCCGCGATGCGTTTCGATTTGATTTTGATTTTTTCATGGTTCATAAATAGTATATGTTATAAATATCAAAGTTGTGTAACTAAAATATATACGGTACTTCGATTCACTCCCCTCTTTCGTTTTGGCTGATGCACGGTATGCAATACCAATTAACTTTACAAACGTTCTTCCTTCCTGCACTCTATACCTCTACCCCCTTCTTGAATAATATTTTTTCGGATCTAACATGTTATCCCCGTCTGCTAAATTTACCCTATATGGTATCTACTCTGATACCAAGGGTATACTTCCTACTCCGAGGAAAAGACTTTATAAAAGCCTTTTAGGCTTGTTGTCTAATCCCCGTTTTGAACATTATTATTAATTATGTTAATCTGTTTGTATGTATTACATGTTCTGTTCGAAATTAAATATTGTTTACACCAGTCCCGTCGTAGTTTAGACATCGAATTGCAGCGACATGAAGTTGAAAAAAATTTATGTAGTTCAATCGGTTGTTGTGTTTTATAATGGAGATGACAGTTCGCCAGACTTGTGTCTGTTTTTTCCTATTTCAATGCGGAAGCGCAGTTGTTTTCTGATTTGAATTGGTGTAGCGAGAATATCTCAGACCACACGTATACATGTATGTATTATGTTTCGGACCTTTTTCGTGTGTTGATCGATCATATTTTGTTGGCATGATTATATATAGATGTCTCATTGAAATATAATATTATATGTTTAGTGTAAACATATTTTATTCCAATCAAAATAACAACATATTTAAACATTTGACAAACATTTTACAGTAAGACAGAATAATATAAATAATCGATTGATTGGAAATTATTTTTTCGTTCATTTCCATGGTGCGTGAATGCTTGTGAACCTGGAAAATGTGAGAAGTTATTCTGCGCGTCATGCCATTTTCAGGCCTATATATATGCATTCTTACCCATTAAATTGAAAGAGACAACCATTCGTTTCCCAAAATGGCAAAGAATAGTGACCACTCGCTCATATACTCTAACACAATCCCCTCACAAACCGTGAGAGAAAATACAACATATTTCTTGATTAACTGCATGCTGTCGAATTTAACCACATAGGCCTACATAAAATGGAGGAAAAATTCAGGCTAGAGAGTTCTATCTCCATGTGCACTCTGATCCGGAAGCGAGACGATGGTTTTCGTAAGCAAAAGGGTTCTATCTCTAAACACATTTTTCGTAGTGTCTTTTATTATAAAACTGGCGAGTTTCTGGAACTGAGACTTCGGATAATATAATATTTTAGTTAGCTTTAACATTTTGAAACATGACGACACACAATGAAAACGATTTACTTGGTAATTCCCGTCTCGAAATTTCAACATCGATTTCCCAACAAAATGATTAATGTTGGATAGAACCATCTGATTCTCACACGACATCTGATTCTCACACGACGATATATAAGGTCGATAAAAAGAGCAACTCAAATGTTTTGTTTGATATGCATTAAAACGCCGACCTCTGATGTTTCCCGTGTTTTATTGCCATCAGTGACAAAACTGACAATCACATTGCAGTAAAAACAACTCACAGATGTGCAAAGAGTAAGCTGTAGTTAATTAACACCTTTGCAATACGGCTAATCTTATGTTCGTTTGTGTTCGTTGTTTAGTAGCTTTGTAAGTTTGTATTCAAATAATGCTAATAACTAAAAAAATAAGTGATCAAAGTTGGAAATAACACCACATACACATAGAGTGGACCCACAAACCAAATTTCACCATTCTATTCCGCTTTTTGGACCTGTGTTCGTTTATTACGCCACCGTAGTGTGGTGTTTATTGCTTTTGGTTTTTTTGTATCGCATGGGCGATCGATAATTCACTGGGTGATTGTACATTCGGCAAACCTCGTCAGATTCCGTCACCGTTTCATCGTACCGATAATTACGAGAGTACAACTAAGATTGGCACATGTGTTTACGTCACCGGTGTAATTGTGGGGACATGCTTCTATTATGAAGGTTTGCTATCCCGAAGGTCCGCTATTCCGAAGGTTCTCTATTCCGAAGGTTTTTGTTATTTTTAGGTTAATTCTATATTTTAAAGTATTGAGACTAATTTGAGAGGGTTCATTTTCACAAAGATTCTTTATATGGAGTGTGCGCTCACATCCGAACTGATCATGCGCGCACACCGATACAGATACAGGAGGAAATAACTTAACTTAGAACATTAAATGTGATTTTGTTTTGTTTTCGCTGGTTTTCTTGAGATTTTATGTCATTACGTGGGCCCATACCTTTGAATTCTTGGCATATACTATGAATGTTGTGGTATATATGGACCCTCCCGCATTGGGACATGACATAGGTTCAGTTGACTTAAGTGGTGTTCTGTGTGTGCTCCAATTTGGAGTTCATTATTTTAAGGGCCAAGTTTAGAATTTTATGGGTCCATACCTTTGAACTCTGGGCATATAATATGAATATTGGGGGGCATGGCTCTATTCCGAAGGTTCACTATCCCGAAGGTCCACTATTCCGAAATTTCTCTGAATGTTCGCTATTCCGAAGGTTCACCAATCCGAAGGTTCGTTATTCCGAAGGTTCTGTGTTCCAAAGATTTTTTTTATTTTAAGGTTAATTCTATATTCTAAAGTAACGAGAGGGTTCATTATCACGAAGATTCTTTTTATGAAGGAAATAACGTAAAACATTAAATGTGATTTTGTTTTGTTTTCGAGGGTTTTCTTGAGTTTAATGTCATTACGTATGACCTTATTTCTCATTACATATTCACGCCAAGGAGCCCACACAATTGCTATGTTACGATGCGATTTAATGTGATTATGTGTGACCTAATATCTCAATAATCTGAGGCAAGAGTACGCCTGCTAAAGGCGAATTATAACAGTTGGGGGTATAACGCTCAATAAATACTGGAGGCTATAACAAACTGCGCAGTAGAATATCGCTGAATGGACGAGTATGAGATGAGCCTAAATGCAATTGTGACTTTGTTTAAAGGCCCACTTAATTTTCGAGTCATTAATTTTTTATAGTATATACGGTTTTAATAACAATTTATGCCATAAAATTTGAATAAACTACTATAATTCATCACCATTTGAAAGGCAGAATACTTCTATCTCCTAGTTTGAAACACCTTCAAAATACCGCGTCGTATATCTAGCAATTAGCAACCAACATGTCCTCCTCGGCTTTCCATAGATTTCAACGTAATTTGATACCTATGGGTATTTGTGTCCGGGAAGTGTTTTGAACGGGTCAAATCGTGACCCCGACCTGACCTTGACCTTTAAAACTGTCAATGCAAGGTCAATTTGGGTAAAACGGACAAATTTCGGCGAAATTTGATACCTAGGGATACTTTGGTCCGAGGAGAGTTTTGAACGGGTCAAATCGTGACCTCGGCCTGACCTTGACCTTCAATATGGCCAATCAAAGGTCAACTCGGATAAAACGAATAGATTTCGACGAAATTTGATACCTATGGGTACTTTTGTCGGGGGGGGGGGGGGGTGTTTTGGACGGGTCAAATCATGACTCTGACCTTACCTTGACCTTCAAAATTGTTAATTAAAGGTCAAGTTGGGTAAAACGGACGGATTTCGACGAAATTTGATACCTATGGGTAGTTTTCTACGGATGGGGGTGTTTTGGACTGGACAAATCATGACCCTGACCTGACCTTGACTTTCGAAATAGTCAATTGAAGGTCAAATCGCACCTTTCACCGGAAAGCAGATGTGAAACAGCCCGGGTGAAGTCGGGCCTATCAGCTTGTGTAATAAAGAAGACAGTTTGATGAAAGTAATGTATGCCACGAGAAACGGGAAAACTTGAAATATGGAAGTACGCAAATTTCCCGCATAAAATTTGAAAGCTAGTTTATAGAATAATTGTATTATTATTTATATTTATGGCTAATAATACGATCTTGGTGGCGTTACCATTTCTGACTATGGTTTTCTTGTGTTCGTTTGTCACTGTGTTCGTTGTTTAGTAGGACCGCTGTATTCTCACATTTGCCAGACCTGATACAGTGATAGTGATAATGTCGGGTACTGCGTTATGCAGTAGGTCCCTAGATTTGCGTAGATCTCCGTATGTCACTCAATTCGCGTAGGTCCCCGCAGTAATGCAATATATAGTAGGTCTACATGATTTATTGACTGATAAAATGGATTGATACAACTAAATGATCATGTTAGATGTTACTTTGCATATTTTTTTTATAATTAATTTCCCAAATCTGATGGGTTTGTTTGCTAAGTGATACTTAGACTAGAGGATGAAGCCCAACTAAAATTACGTGATTTCTGATCGGGAAAATAAGAGGATTATCTTGTTGGCTTCGGGATAAGATATTAACTGGAGGATAACTGATTGTATTTTGCATTGATTTGTGTGGCTTTTGGAGCAGAAAATAAGAGGATTATCAGATTTCTCGATTCATCACTATAGGTGAGTGGGCATGGATGCGTTAGCTATGAGTATTTGATAATTTTCATAGTTTATTGAATATCAAAACATGCAACAAAACGTTTATAACATAATATGTAAATGACAGCATAAAAAAATGAAGCACAAGCAATGGTATAAAAAAAAATTATTTTTCATGGTACAAGGTAAGTTATATTTATTTATTTTCTTGATATGGGATGTGATATTTTATATTGCCTGTAGATAGCATTATGATTACTCGCCGATCCTTGGGATTTTTGGAATGGATGATGTTTTCGCTGTACAATTTCGTCGCCGAACTTCAGTCGATTTCTGGTTCCATATATCAATACTACATTATTTCCACAATTACACCGATTGAAGATGGTTTACAACTTAAATTAAATTGATATCAATACTGATCGAGAATACTAATTAAGTATACTAAATAATTCACAATAATAAAATGGGAAAACGAATTAATATAGTATCCGCCATCCTACTCAATATCTCATTTAAATATACACCAATACCGATCCGATGGTAACTTTAAATAATTAATTTTTATTGGAGTTGTTGAGACTGTATATGACATGTTATTAAAATAAAAGTATTACAAATGGTGGTAGTAATATACCAATACAGAACGCTATAATTTGTTAATTAGAATTAAAATTAAAATTAATGGAAATAATCATAAAATCAAATAAATAATTTCCGAATTTCTTCTGCACAAAACTCGACATTACTATTTGACCAATCAGAACGAAGAGATGACCATTAGAAAAATATATGTCCAATCAAAACACGATCACTTAATTAGCCGGATAATAATTATTCAACTTATGCTTCAGAAACATTTTTTAATCAGAAACAAAATGCGATGGATAAACGCTTTTCCGTTCAAATTGTATATGGAGGAAGTTTAATCCACTCTGTTTATGCCACGATTTTTACAATGATATGGATAAACAATTTTCCGTTCAAATTGTATGGCGAATTTTTAATCCACTCTGCGAAGTTTAATCAACAGTAGGCGCGTTTAATCAACATGTGTTGATTCATTGTAAAATTTAAACAGATGGCTTTATTTATATAGTAAGATAGGCGATCGTGCATGGTAGTTACATTTGTATACAAATAAAATGGTAAGTATAACATTGAAATTTAATTATTTATTTGTCACTCATCTATGAGTAGGTGAAAAAGTACTAACACCAGTTGATAATTAGTCACAACCCTATCACAACAGACATTGCCGAAATGAATCTTCAAAGAGGACAGATCCTTTTCGCAAAGAAAACACCCAGTCTCGCAAACAATTTGATTAATGGTCACCCATGTAGTTGGGCTGTCTAAACTTACCATTCAGTTATTACCATTATTTTTTTTTCATCTAAGCTAAACAAAATATATAATTAGATATTTAATTAAAAAAAAACAACGAAATATCATATACAATGTTCACGAATTAATAATATTAGAAATTACTTATTCTATAAAGCATGCACTCTTGCATTACTACGGGAACCTAAATAAATGCAAAAATATATCCAGTTATCCTCCAGTTAATATCTTATCCCGAAGCCAGCAAGATAATCCTCTTATTTTCCCGATCAGAAATCACGTAAATTTAGTTAGGCTTCATCCTCTAGTCTAAGTATCACTAAGCAAACAAACCCATCAGATTTGGGAAATTAATTATAAAAAAAATATGCAAAGTAACATTTAACATGATCATTTAGTGGTATCATTCCATTTTATCAGGCAATAAATCATGTAGACCTACTATATATTGCATTACTGCGGGGACCTACGCGAATTGAGCGACCTACGGAGACCTACGCAAATCTAGGGACCTACTGCATAACGCGTCACCGATAATGTCTTAATGATAATTGATATTCATCTGGCATCCAGCCACTGCGAATGCGATTGTCGATTGCGTAATTTAATAATGTTTATTCTAAAAGAACCTTTAAAGCATTCTCTCGCCATAATGTTTTCAGAGAAAAGTTGTATTTCTGTTAATATATCTTATTATATCGTTATAATTCTTGAACTGTTTTGTTATTTTTATTTAATCTCTAAACCGGAAGCTTGTTCTTGGGTTGATAAAAAAAATCTCTCAGGAATAAAAAAGTAACGAAACGAATTCCTGGCGCTTGCCGCGGTAACGTCTTCGAATCTTAACCATCACCCAGACATTTTTCATTGAATTCGTATAACATTCAGCAATATTCAGAGAATTTTAACTTTACAACGCCATTTATTATGGACAAACACAGGGAGATCAAAATGCAACATGTATAGTCCGAAATGAAATTGGCCGAAATGAAATTCTCTGTGGTACGAAAAGCCCGGCGTCATTCAGATCGCTATTCGAATACACCCAAGTTTCGCGTCTATGACAATTTTACAGTTATATATGTTTTTTTCCAATTACGAATGGTTATTTCTCTGAGGAAAAGGTCTATCTTTTGATAAATAGTATGCATACAATTTATATGTACAGTTTGGTATCCGAGATATACGACGTGGCTATTTCCCAATGCTCTAAAATTATTTACAAACTAACTTTTTTTTTGCATGCCTGTGCAAGTTCCAAAAAATGCGAAATTATGACATTTTATGATTTATACTGAATTATAGCCATATACTGTGTAACTCCCGTTCTGTACGATATAATTTTAAAACTTGATTGAAGTGCTACATGTATTATCAAATTGAGTAATGGTGAACATATTATCACCTCTAAATTTAGTCAAAAATCTATTGGATATTCAATGTATAGTAAAATTTGGACTTAAGGCCAAAAAAAAAAACATCTGTGTTTCCGGTTACCCGACCGACCTGCCGAAATTGGGCCGACCTGGACTTTTTTTTTCAAATTTCAACCCAAATCAAAAAATTTCAACCCAAAAAAAAAAAAAGTTTTTTTTTTTTTTTTATTTTTTATTTTTTTTTAATGCATGTCATTGGCATGTAAACACATCAAAATCGTTAAATATATACTATATACTATGTTTACATTAAGCAGCAATAATTTTAGATGGAATTTTCAAAAACAATTTACTTCTATTAAAATACATGTCCATTTATGGTTGCAGATGAATCCCAATCTCACCAATAAATCTGCAGTCTTTAAAACCTGCCTGTGGTAATCTTGTTTGTTCAACTCCCATGTCTTATGGGAAGAAGTCTTATCTGCTAGAGAGCAATATACACGTAGAAGACTTTCTATATCAGAATTTAAAGTTCCTCTCCCCAGTCAATCAAGGATTCATAGTGTTCAGGCATAGTTACTAGTATGTATACAGACAGTATAAAGATGACTGCATGTCAAATACAACTGAAATATAAAGTCCCACACCACACTGAAAATGGTACCACAGGCCACACCTTGACAATTAATTTCACATAAGGATGGATGAATACCAGCATCGCATTTGACCGATGACTGAGACGAACCGCTCTATATGGAATGTCTCAACCATAGGTCGGATGCAATGTTGACATTTCATCAATGCTTACACGGACAATCAAATGCAATGTTGAGTGCCTGGGAGCCAATTACCTGTTAAAATTTATAAAGCTTGTCATCTTATTGAAGTGAATTCAATCTTTGAATACAAATAAGTGGAAAATGTTGATAATTAAAGGTCCGTATTAAAAATAAAATAAAAAGTACAAAAAAAATAAAATCCCTACCTACCTACCTGGATTTTTTTGGCTCCGTAATAGGAAACAAATAATATTTTTTTTTTGGCCCTACTCTAAATTATGTCCTTTCTTGATTCAAATAAACTCCTATATAAACACCAACATGGATTCCGCTCACGTCTAAGCTGTGAAACTCAACTAAAGTCTCTTTCTCACAGGATATACTGGACTCTCTTGCACAGCATCAACAAACCGATGTGGCGGTTTTAGACTTTTCAAAGGCCTTTGATAAAGTTGACCATCAACACCTCATCTTAAAACTGAAAAGAGTAGGCATAGATAATACCGCAGTAAATTGAATAACATCATTTCTCTCCAACAGAACACAGAAAGTCCTTGTTGATGGCTCTGATTCTGAATCAGAATCATGTCCTGTACTATCAGGTGTCCCTCAGGGCTCTGTCCTGGGGCCCTGCCTCTTCCTTATCTACATCAATGATATGCCCACATCCCTGAAATGAAACACACGACTCTTCGCAGATGACACTATCATCTACTGTACTATCTCATCCCCCACTGACTGTAACCATCTCCAACAAGATTTAAACCAACTTGAAAAATGGGAAAAAGAATGGGCCATATGTCTTTCAACACCAACAAATGTGAAATAATTACAATAACCAGAAAAAAGGAACCAATAACAAACAACTATCTACTTCATGGCACTATACTGAAAAACACCACTGCAACCAAGTACCTCGGCCTAACCATCACAAACAAGCTTGAATGGAAACCTCACATTAACAACATAGTGAACAAAGCAAATGCCACGTACACTGAGGTTCCTAAAACGTAACATCAGAACAGACAACAGAATAATAAAGGAGCTGGCATACAAAACCTATGTTCGACCACAGCTCGAATACTGCTGTCCCATATGGCACCCATGGCAAATAGCCCTTACTGCAAAAATCGAAATGGTACAACACCGAGCTGTCAGATACATCTTTAATATCTATAACTACCCAAGCAGCCCCACAAACATGCTAAGCATTCTCAAATGGCCTACTCTTAGCAGAAGAAGAGACTTCTCCTCTCTTATTCTCTTCCATAAAATCCGATATAACCATGTAAACATCACTGACTCTGCTCCTCTAACACCCACACGAGACCACAAACTTCTCCGCCCCTTCTATCGACCAAAATACCTCAGCACTTCCTTCTATCCTCGAACAATTTCTCTCTGGAACAAAATCACAACCGACACTGCGTATATTCATGACGCATCAATGTTTAAGGCTGCCCTCCACCGTCATTTCTATGAACCCGGTAAAGGCAACCAGGGCTCCTCCACAAAACCACAACCAGCCCGATCACCATAGTGCCAAAAGAATGGTACATAAAACTCAAATGCTCTTATTTTAATAATAAACAAACAAACAAACAAAAATCTTTTACCCATGTAAATATCTTTTATCCATGCGTCCCCTAATAATCCTCAGTTCATTGAGGGTATGGGGTATACTGTAGATGTGGATGTAATTAATGTAACTCCTGTTCGGAAACTTGGCTTATTCAAGTTATTGCCAAAACTTGGCAAAAGCCTGAACAAGATTCTAGATGTTTCATATCGTGGTCGTTTCATACCATTTGGTCATTTCGTACCAGATTTGTTGGTCGTTTCCTACCTGATTGTTTGGTCATTTTGTACCATGTAGAAATTGTTTGTGCTCCAATGTAAAATTATTTGCAATTTGACAGCCATAATTATTTGCACGTCAGCTCAAGTAGCCCTAGATCATGCCATGAATCTCTACTCTGGCTAACGCCCATAGAGATCATATTCCACCAGTACCTGGGAACTTTTTGAAGTTTTGACAGGGAACCTTAAATGTATAAATTCGAAAGATTAATGCAGGGAATATATTTCTTAGCTACCTATTATCTGTGTCTTATTAATGTAATTCACTGTAGGTGAAGGGCCCCAACTTGAAATTTCACGATGTAAGTGAGTCAAGTGACTGTTACCAATCTTGCTTCACTTCCCTTACAATTATGGAATTTCTCCTGGGTAATTAATTCAATGTTTATTGCGATATTGTCAAAGGGTGTTAGTGGGTCCATTTCTATTGTAAAATGTCCTTTAGTCTCGACATTAAATTTATAAAAGCCTTGGCAGTATGGGCTCTGACAATTCTCTTGGTGTGCAGGGTCTATGAAAAGTTCATATTACCTTATGTCTTCATATGCATTTATTCACGAACATCATAAGAATAAAACATCTCTGACATCATCACGACTCCACATCAACACAGAATAGCATAGTCTGGATACATAGTAAACACACACGCTGGCTGGCCCTGCAACCAAATGCAAATATACAACCATTTGCGTACGGTATATAATAAGCACACATATGTGCATACACAAATATATTTAAGGAACTTGAGGAGTTCCTGCAAACACCAGAGATGCCAGATATCCAATCTATATCTATCTAATTGAGATATCTACAAACTGGCATCTCAGGCTATCGAGAGATAACCTCACAAAAGTAACCATATTAAAATATATATAAAATAGGAAATATACTCCTAACTATGGGGCCATATATACTTTATGTAAAACAAACTCTACCGATTTACTTGAAAACAAAGTTATTATAAAAACATGATTATAACGATAAAATATAGCAAATGTGAACATACCAGTTCAATGTGACATAGGCCACTATGTCTTGATAATCTGTGTTCAACCATAGTCTAAACAACTTGATGACATCTTGACGACAAAATAACCAGATGCTTGAAAACAATAACTTTCTGACCGACTACAGGTAAACAGTAAAAATCCAATCTAAATGCCCGCGAAATGTAATTAACCTTTGACCATTTGCACGCGGCTGTGTGTTATCCAATCAGCAGCGAGCTTACCTGTGCTATTTGAAGCGACGTTACTATAGCGTTAGCATTTGGGCTGAAGTAACAAGAGTAATAATACAGGGACAGATGGGTTACAGCAAAGTGAGAGGGTAAAGCTCAATGTCGTAAATACGTTGATTTGATTTGGATGAATATGTTAGCTGCTAGTTGTCAGTATTAACTTGTATTAGTTATCTATTTACTAGGGCTAAATTACACCGTCACAATATTGACTCACAAAAGTCATGGAAAAGCATCCAATTTTGAACAGATAATAACTAAGAAATATATTCCCTGCATTATTTTTTTGATTTTTCAAAACTTCAAAAAGTTTCCGGGTTTTGTACTGGTGGAATATGATCTCTATGGGCATTAGCCAGAGTAGAGATTCATGACATGATCTAAAGTAGCCCAGGCTATTATTTACGCATTGAACAGGACAGCTGTAATGATTTATATGCTTCAGTGAAAATAATTACGCTTTGAACAATGAAAATAAGGAATAACTGCGAAAAGCCTTCCTCTCCTATCAAAATTATATATATGTCAATATTGTTTCAAATATTATATATCTCTGCCACAAGCCGGACACTAGAGTAGTGATAACAAACATGTTTGAACAAAGAGTCGCTACTACAGTAGTCCACAAAGACACCAATATTTTAATCTTTTACATGTATGTCTTCTATTGTGTTGTCCAGTCCTTCAATTTTGAATAATGTAGGTGCTCAGTTAATTGTGTGCCTGATTTCAGATACCAACAATATAAATATACATCCATTATACGGTACATATATAACCCCTTCTTAGTTCTGTCCCAAGCACGAGGAGGGGGGTGATATAAAGAAAAGTTATATTAGATTTCTACATACTTTATATACTGTATACTTCACATCACTCATCAGTCCACAATCATGAAGGACAATATGATATGAATATGACCCTAAAATATAAATAATCACATAAATAGGAACATATTCTATATGAGTTATGGCAACTATTGTGATAATAATGAATTAATATTAAGAAGTGCTCCATGGAGACTAAAAATAACCACAAAACTCTTCTACAGTACTACCCGGTAATTAAAATAAAAATTTTATCAGCAAGATTGGGCCCTTAAAACCAATCCAAAGACACAAAATATTGTCATATAGGTGACAGTTGAAATACTGTGAATGCAACATTGGTATAAAGTTGATTTCCGACAATTTAAAGAAAATCTAGCGTAATTATATACAAAAAAAAGTCTTTCTCAATGATTTAAATGAACTAAAGAACCAATTCTATATAATTGTCTGTTTAACTGTCAACAACAAAATGACAAGACAATACAATATTGCGACAACAAGAAATGAAAACACACGAAACATGCAATGACACACTGGCACATATAAAGTAAGATAACTCACCGATTCAATGCGATTCAGGTCTGGATTCCTATTATGCAGATTAGGAGTTTGTGTTCCATAATAATAATTTTAGTTAAAATGTTATAAAAGCTATATATACATGTATTTAAGAAGTAAAAGTGGTATAAGCGTTAGCGATGTTTGAAGCAAAACCAAAGATAGAATGGATGATTCCAAAATGAAAAGGAAGTGATGTCAGTATTATGAAGTTAAAAGATATCACAGACCATGCTAAGCAATAGCGATTAGTGAATAGTTTTATGGAAAGATAGTCAGAGGTGTTGCTCTGTTGTCGGGTTTTAGTAATTATGATTGTTAGTATAATGATCTAGAGACATTAGAAATATGTGTAATATAATATTTTCATCACTGCTACACATATATGTAGATTATTTCCCCTTCAATCTCAAACTAAATTCCTGAGCGGCAATGATGGAATTTATCCATTAAATTGTAGATCAACAACCAGTAGACTCATGTCATATCTATATTGTACTCTATGCAATTTTAGGTCTTGGAGAAACTTTGCCAAATATGGATGGGGATGACTCCCTTTACTACAAGATGGATTCCACATTCGACAAATGCCTGGCTGACATGAAGCCTTATGTTGTGAAACTAGGCGAGAAATCAGGTAAAATTTGGTATAATAGTATACCTTACTTGTATTTAAATTCGTGCAGTATATTTTTCGCTCAGAATTAAAATCGCGCACCTACATGTATCTGCGTGAATTCAAAACTGACAAAAATATTTTCTTAGTCCTTCCTGAAGATACATGTATATATTTAACATGATCATGGCAAATTTATATCCTGTAGGCTATAACTGCATGCATTGCTGTGATGGTTGATGTTTATATACTCCAAATAATTATTCTGATAGTGAAATAGTTATGGACAGGACGTCATTGAAATGAACTCGAAAACAGAAAACTACAACCGCAAAGGCAACTGACTCCAGAAAAATTTGGCTGTGGGTTGTGATGACATAACTAACTCAGAATGTACAAGCCTTGAAATAGTGTGCCTGTCATTTTCAGAATGAGGTCCCCAGAGGGTGAATTTAGTGATGCTACCCCGCATAGTGGGCTAGCATCACCAAATTCACCTTCTGGGGACCTCATTCTGCTTACACCTCAGCAGAATGAGGTTCCCAGAGGGTGAATTTGGTGATGCTAGCCCGCTATTCGGGGTAGCATAACTAAATTCACCCTCTGGGAACCTCATTCTGCAAATGACAGACACACTATTTCAAGGCTTGAGAGTGTATGGTCATGGTGTCACTCCAGGATGGCGAATGGGAGGATGTGCATTCATGCACATGTAATTCTAGAATATATGTATTTCTTACAAGCATTTCAACATCGTCGAGGTTACCATGTTTTGTACATTGCTTGGCAATGAGTAATGGCTTTGGATTTTTTTTTTATATTGGTTGACCAAATGTAAATGTAGGCCCACATATATAGGCGTAATTGTCTATTCAGTGTTCAACCTTTCATAATGTGTGTAACTCATCAACATAACCCTCGATCTTGTTTTCCCTGTGGTTCATTAGTTTAAACTCATGAGTTGTACTATTTTTCACTCATTTTAAATTGGCACACCGATGGATGCATGAAAAGTAATACTGCACAAATTTAAATATTAGTAAGTTTTGTTTCAATTGACAGTGTAAGTTCTTAACCTTGAGAACCCTTCACTATAATTCATTGTCTGAATTGGCCATTGGACTCACTTAATATTAAGGTATCATCATAGGCAGATAGAGACAAGTGTGTGAAGAAGGTGAACGTTATCAAACAAGTTTATTGTGGCATAATGTTACAAAAGTTGTAACTTCTGGCATAACAAAGGAGTGCGATACATTTCACATTCTTCACACATCTGTATGGTTCTGTGTTTATTACACACCAGCAATCAATATTCTTTAGAATCAAATAATTGTTTTTGTTTTGTTACATGCTAGTTAGTCGTCTAATCAACACATTATGAGGTTGAATTTTTATTGTACTACCGGTTTGATTTTTGTTCATTACGTCATTTTCTCCATGCAATTGGGATCGCTCTAGTGAATTTGGGTGAAGTTACCAAAACGGGCTGAAGTAACGTAATCGACTTAAAATAGCTATATGTGTGTAATAAATAACTTTATTTCATCATTCATTTGTGGCAAATTATTCTAAATCTATATTTTTCAGAAAAGAAGTTGCATCTTTAAACCAATGTTTTATTGTAAAGCTGTAGCCTTAACTAGTGTAAGCATTGGTTTTATTTCGAGGAAAAGATACTGTTGAAGCTATTTTGCACATTTTCAAGACAAACTTCTTGGCTTTCTCAAACAAGAATTAATTATAAATAATAAAACAATGTCTCGTGAATGAGTGTACTTGATCCCAATATTTGCTTTTCGTGATTTTCATGCCGATTTTTCTTTTATAAATATATTTTTTTTGAATGCTATTTTTTAAATTTTTTTATTTTTTTATTTTGTCTTTTCAGAGAGACAGAAGTGTGCAGTATGGATTAAAAAGTTATGTGAACCAACTGTTGGTGTCTCCGGACGGTGAGTGACTACTGCTTATAAACAGATAATTCAGAATTCATACAATTCAGAAAAGGAATAAATATTAGGTTGTTCTTATCAATTACAGACGCTTCATTGGGAGACATATTTACAGGAATTTTTGGCAGTTTGCTAACTTTGCAATACTTAGTAGTCATCATAAGTCACTTCTCATGAGGCAAATATTTTACTTCTGTTTGTTAATAATTACTAGTCGATGCTATCAGTTACTTCTACTGTCAAATATCAAACAAACAGACCCTGCTTCAAAACTGCTCCAACTCATGTCTTTGCTATTTATTGTCCCCTGAAATTTTTTAATCAGCCGCATCCGTCCATGTATGTGTCTGTCCGAATCCTTGTGCAGACATTAAAGCCATGGATGGCATTTGTAATATGGTTAAAATATGAATGGAATTTTGTCTTTGAACTAGCAAATAACAAGCGCTATAAAGATATCGTACAGTTGTATCACCTAATGTGCTTCCGAGTCTGTCTGCCCCAGATGGTTTCCTGATGATAACTTGACTTTTTGTTATCTGATTGTTTTCAAATTTCGTATTGGATTACCCACAGGAAAATACAGGTCAAGTACGAACTTGGGTTCGGTCCACCCATGGTTGTCAGAGTTATGTTGGAGTTATGGTCCTTGTCAACTTTGAATTTGCAGAATATATTTTGATTTCCGGTGATAACTTTAGTTATAGTTATCTGATTGTTTTAAAATTTTGAACATGGATTACACATATGTGAATACAGGCCAATTTGTGTTTGGGATCCATCCACCTATTTTTCCCGGAGTTATGGTTCATGTTTTAAAATTTGATGATTATTTAGGTTTCCGGGTGATAGCTTTAGTTATAGTTCTGGTTGTTCCTAGAATCAATTTTCATTTCTAAAAATGCCACCAGTCAAATTAAGCCACATATTCAGGGGCCATGTGGCCCGATGGCCTTTTATTTACTTTGAAATCACAGTTTTTGTGTTGTCTGATTTATAACTTTGGTACATGGTTCACATTGAGAAGACGCAGCTCAAGTTCGCATTCGTCTGGTGATTTTTTATGAAGTTATGTCTTTGACTCAGTAATAATTAATTTTTGAGTTGTCCGGATGATAATTTGTACAATTTTAAAGACATATTATGGACTTATTCGAGTGCGTTAAAATGATAAGTTAGTAATCAGGCGCTATGCCAACCTGGGGAACGTAACATTCCACTAACATCGCCTAAAATTGAAAAGAAATCGACCATATCACACCATAAAAAACATCGCCTGAACTATGGCCAAGTGTAAATATTTACATCTCGATTCGGGACTCAATTTTCGGCGATAAACTAACACAAATGGTTTCGCCATCGAGAGTCATTGCATTTAGTTAATATATACGAATGGGGGTGTGTTGTCAATTTGAATTAATATTCGTAAAAATAACAACTTTGAGCAAGAGTATTCTCAATTTCTATTTGATAATACTACCGGAGTGTTTCACATCACTTTAACAGAATTTCTTGATACTTGGTAAATGGTTTACAGTTCAGAAAACACAGTTCAAGTTCACGATCCAATGATTTTTGATGGATTTATGCATCTTTGTTTGACTTAAGAATCCTAATTTTCTGTTGTCTAAATGATAACTTGAGCAATCTTCTAAAGAATCTGATATTTAGTATCGGTTCACCTTTGAGAACATGCAGGTCATCAAGCCTTGAAATAGTGTGTCTGTCATTTGCAGAATGAGGTCCCCAGAGGGAGAATTTAGTGATGCTACCCCACATAGCGGGCTAGCATCACCAAATTCACCCTCTGGGAACCTCATTCTGCTGAGTTGTAAGCAGAATGAGGTCCCCAGAGGGTGAATTTGGTGATGCTAGCCCGCTATGTGGGGTAGCATCACTAAATTCTCCCTCTGGGGACCTCATTCTGCAAATGACAGACACACTATTTCAAGGCTTGCAGGTCATCATCAGGTTGGAATAAAATTTTGCCCCAAAAAGTCACCTCTTTTCGGGTGATGTGGGGTCTGCGACATTTAATTTATTGATTATGTTTTCTCTTCACAGAAAAAATCGCAATTTGTATGCTGAATTGTTACTACATATGCTTAAAAAAGTCAAGCTTGATCCACCTTTCACAAGCAAGCCTGATTATGGGCCTCTACCATCACTGCCATCATATACGGTATGTTTAAATTGTCAATAAACATTGCATATTTTACTTTTGCCATCTGGTCATGTCATCTGTTTATGATCTTTGAATGAGATTTTGAGTTTTCATAAATTTTAGCTGTGCATTAAGTATTCAAATTAAAAGATATAAGTTTACGATATATATCACAAATTAATTATCAATTATGAATGGGAATTTAAATTAATGTCATGAAAAGGTGATCACACCGGTGGAGGCGATGATTTCATGAAATTTACAACACTGTCAGTGCCGGGTGTTGATGTAATAATATCACGAAAGGCTGTCGCTATGCCACCTGCATTCAAGTCAACATTGACACACTAATATGATGTCAAACTGTTGTTTTTCTTTATTAAAGAAAGATTCATAAATATTTGTTAGTATATAAAATATAATATACAAACATATTGTTTTCCAGACAATTTACTTTGATGATGCTCGAGGCTGTGATATTGATAAAAAGGTTAGTTTGAATATCCATCTTCTTCAAGTGAAATATTATATGAAACAACCACAATTAAGAGTAAAAGTTCTATTGTGGTAGAGCCTACCTTTAAGAGTCTTCATCATGCATTTAATGAATATTCATGCAATACCAAACGGAACACAATCCAACATTGCATCACAAGACACATGGACGACATCACACACATCTATACAGGTAGCTTGACTTCCAACATCAAACATCACATTGACACCAAGAGATTACACATCATGTCTCACCAAGAGATGAAGAGATGACCCTGGCAAACAAATACATAGGTTGTAGTTGTTGCCTGACCATATCCAGAATGGATATGTATAAATATATATAAAATGTAATGTGTCAATAACCAACTTCCCTATTGTCGATATGAAATCTACTTTGACATAGTTAGAAACAAAACCTATATACTAGTATAAAAGGGGGATTATGAACGCAGCATGCGATTTCTACATCCCTACACTATTGGGCAAATATATTTAAGCAAATGTGACCATCTCTACAGTTCTAAACGAAGACTTAAAATATTATTAAAAACATGATATTAATGAGTAAAAACATATAACAAATATCACAAATATCACATACCATCCTGGGGAAGCATAGGTCTGATGTCATTGTAGTTTACAGTTAACTTTATAACTTTATAATCATTCTTCAGGCATTGAAGAATTACATGTACGATAAACTGAGTGTGAATATGACAGAGTGACGTTGACAGCTCGAACGCAAATTATAGACTGAAAAGCCCGCGAAACTATTTTACCTCAACTTACCTGTGATTGGCTGCTATTGTTAGTCTCCGACGACTGTTTGATCTCAGATTGGGCGCTAACATAGACAGAAGGTAGAGTGAGTGGATAAGATATTGGGCTAAGAAAAGAATATGAATATAGCAAAATGGAGAACAGACATGCAAGTGGGAACGGGATTTGAGATAGGTGGGACAGCGGAGAATGAATCCAAGTATGCGAAATGAAATGATTACGATGCGGCTATAAGATGTATATTAGTTAGTTAGGTTTTATAACTGAGTTAGTATACATGCTACAACAATAAAGGCATATACTGTTTTGTGTAGAAAATAGCATTGTCACACTATGACTACATGGTTTTGTTTTATGTTTACCTTACGGTTGCTAGACTATTTTCGCCGGAATATGCCGATGTCATTCGTGAGGTCAATTTTAAAAATATGAGGTCAATTTTTAAAATATGTCAACGCTGCGGTAAATGTCTCTTTTCACATTAAACTACCACTTTCAATTGACAACTGATGTGGTTTTCAGAACAAATATCATGTCTTCTACGGAATAAACCCATTTTATTGTCACAATTGTGATAATTGATTACATTTAATTGTGTTTTTTTGTGAACTGATCACGAACGCGTAAACCATGTCATACAAATGGTAACGGGACGTTCTCGTACTAAAACTAGCATCTCGCTATCCCAATATCTTAGCTGGTTTTAGTACGAGCAGACTTGGACTATTCTTCGGTATGCTATCAAGAATGGTGGATAGGATCTCCATATAAGACAGGCTATGTCTGCACAATGCCAAAGTTATAGGTCTTGTTAGACTTAAAGAAGTGAAACTATTCTCTCCATGTAGCTCAGATATGATGTTGGGAATCAAATTTTACATTACTTGTATTCTATTTTATTCTATGTCTCAAATAAAATTTTCAAAAGAAAGTTTCCTCTCTTAAGAATGCAATGATTTCCAAGCTGGTTGTCAGGGGTTTATGATCAAAAGTATCATTGCACTTATGTGTACTGACACTTGTTAATTTTTAGGGTGATGTACCAGATTGGGTGGCTGGGGAACTGGACACAGCTGGTTATGTGTACTGACCCTTGTTAATTTTTAGGGTGGTGTACCAGATTGGGTGACTGGGGAACTGGACACAGCTGATTATGTGTACTGACCCTTGTTAATTTGTAGGGTGATGTACCAGATTGGGTTGCTGGGGAGCTGGACACAGCTGGTCCATCATTGTTTATTTTTAGGGTGATGTACCAGATTGGGTTGCTGGGGAGCTGGACACAGTTGGTTCATCATTGTTTATGTTTAGGGTGATGTACCAGATTGGGTGGCTGTATGTGTACTGACCCTCGATAAGTTTTAGGGTGATGTACCAGATTGGGTGGCTGTATGTGTACTGACCCTCGATAAGTTTTAGGGTGATGTACCAGATTGGGTGGCTGGGGAACTGGACACAGCTGGTTCATCATTGTTTATTTTTAGGGTGATGTACCAGATTGGGTGGCTGTATGTGTACTGACCCTCGATAAGTTTTAGGGTGATGTACCAGATTGGGTGGCTGGGGAACTGGACACAGTTGGTTCATCATTGTTTATGTTTAGGGTGATGTACCAGATTGGGTGGCTGTATGTGTACTGACCCTCGATAAGTTTTAGGGTGATGTACCAGATTGGGTGGCTGTATGTGTACTGACCCTCGATACGTTTTAGGGTGATGTACCAGATTGGGTGGCTGGGGAACTGGACACAGCTGACTCATCATTGTTTATTTTTAGGGTGATGTACCAGATTGGGTGGCTGGGGAACTGGACACGGCTGGCTCATCATTGTTTGGATCATATCCAAGGTCGTCGACATGGAAACACAAACCAGGAGAGGATGGCGACAATCTGCTGCTCTCGCCCAGAAGGTACATTTTTAGCTCAATTTGACAATGTCATGTTTGAGCTTTTGCCATGGGTTAGTGTCCGTGAGTCGGTTCGTCTATCAACAATTTCCTTTGGCAAACCCTACAGGCCATATCCGACATCCGATCCTCAAAAAACACTTTATATGGATCTTTGGGCTGACCTATAAATGGGAGCCATTGATTTTTTTCTGACATTGGTTAAAAAGCACAGCCACCAGCAGCCATCTTGGATTTCACATTTGAATCCATTCATTGGCACGCCTTGCAACCCAGATTTATTGGAGAAATGTTTGAAATGAAAACAGTTTCATCTACACAATACCATCCCTTCACTAAAACATTATGACTTTCCTTATTCATTATCATTCTAATAACTGCTCAGCTTAAAATAAATGCCTCCCCAAGTTGAGTGTCTTTGTCACTTTACATGCTCAATTTAATGCAACTATTCGACTTGGGATTCTAGAGTCGAATTTTGGTGAACAATTCGTCGACGTCGACAAATCGTTTCAAAACTAATGTATTGTTTATAACTACCTAATACATGAAGACAATAATTTATATATCATCATCAACAGTTGGTGATAAAGTGATCTGTCATAAGGCTAGTAATTGTTTGCCTTTGTGATGTTCTGTGAATAAAAATTGGCAATGAAAAACCTGATAAAGTTCTCTAAATTATCGGCTCCAAAAGAGAAACTTGGTAGAGTTAGTATGGTATAAGCAATTTCAAATATCACAATGTTTTAAAACTGTCACCGCAATATACAGGAATATTGATTACAATTTATAAGGGTTTTTGTAGGAATTGCCTTTATATGAAATATCCCTTAAAATTTGAATTTATAACAGCATTGATCACAATTATCTTGAATGTATTAAAGGTACTCAATTCGATTTGATGATCCCCATATCATCAGATTCCAACAACAACATGTTTTCGGATTATGCATCATTAAGTTACATGGATGATCTTACTCATGGGAACACTGTTATTTGGATTTATATCAACTTATTTGCACAGAAATGATGCATTGCCACTTGAAAGAATTGGAATATTTTAAAAGGATCTTATATCTGGTTAAGATTTCTACATTCACCTTTACATATTACTCAATGTTGTACAGAGTGTTGATATCTTTCAGGCGGCCACATGCTAGTCTAGGTATCAGCTTGTCTAAAGACTCTGATATTTCTCCAAGAAGGAACCTTTACCCAAACGTAAGTACAGATGATAACACTTGATAATATTTTTTATAGTATAATATATCTTGGATGTAGTTATGCCTTGTTTGAATTTCATTAGAACCATTTTTGTGGCTGAAAACTTAAGGTTACGCAGTCGCAGAGTTGGCTAATTTAAACATTGATTGTTAGGCCAATAAAATAAAATTCCCGTGTTCTCAAGCACCGCCCGCGTCTCGAAAATGTCACTGCATCAAAACAAATTATTTTCCCGGTACAATATATTTATGCACCGGTTACTTGTCTATCCGATAATTTCATTCACCTCAGGTTTCATTTCATAATAAATACACCCTTTCACTTAAGATATCAAAGTATAAATGAAGCAGGGACCAGCCCAGACTATATTTTAAGGGTAAAGTCAGTTCTCCCTGCCACAAAAATAAGGCAAAGTTGGTGTTACAAAGTTTAAATTGATATCGACGCTATACAACGGAAATAGGAGAGCTGTAATGTGTAAATTAAAATTATGAAATAATGGTTCAGATATGGAGTCTTTGTGTTCACATCATCACCTTGATAACTATGAATAACACCCAAACACAATTGAGAGAATGGCAGCATTTAATAGCATCGTTTTGGTAGAATGGCAGCAATTATTTTCGTATTTTTTTTATCAACGGTTGTTTAAAAATGCCAACAATAACCAAAACGAAACGAAATCCTAAAAGCGCACGCTCATTTATACCGCTCGAAGTCCGGTTCAGATTTGAATATGCTGCACAATTGAATTTGTTTTCAAAAGATCTTTTACCAAACACAGGGAGTGGTGAACTGACACATTTTGAGATGTATATAAGTTGTAATCTTCATTGTAAGTTGTGATAATCTCAACTGTCAGTCTCACAGTTGAAGACACCTAACATTGTTTTCACAGCTGTCAGCAAGCAAGACTCAGGTGTGATATATGTTTCCAGTTTGGATCAATAAATGTGTTAATTGTTTTGATAACACACTATCAATGGACAACTGTGTGAAATCACTGTTGGTAGTGGTAAGACAAGTTAATTAATAGCATGAATATTTGTGGGGGGGGGAGACATTTTATCGCAATGCTGACAATTATAGTGGTGGAGGAAAGACCATGCATGGGTTAAGTTAGAATTGTAAATGACACCATTGAATGTAAAATTCACAGACCCCAGTGATGGTCAGTGGTGACCTTTTATTAGTAGGCTATTTAATGAGCTATAAACCTGACTATTAACAAAGAAAATGAGGCTGAGCCATAACTGAAAGTGGTACATGTGTAAAAGAACACTACATAATACATGTATACAAATAAACAAGATGAATGGAAATATATCATGGATTCATATAAAATTACATATTTAAATATGTCATTTTGGGGTATCTTTTTGAGATTTATAAAAAACAAAACAAAAACAGCCTCCCTGCCTCGTCTGATATTTTATGGAAAATTGCCTGAGAACACGGGTATTTTTTTTTAATGGCCTTATGGCAAATATTTCAGAAACTTTATCTTCTTGAATTGAAGCTAATTCCTTTTTTATATGGGAAAGATTCTATTAGAGCAATTGTGGACACATCTTTCAAAACAACACTTCCTGGTTTTCAAAAGAAAATAAACCAGTGAGTATCAAGTCTGAGTTGAATGAGGTCCCCAGAGGATGAGTTTAGTGACGCTATCCCGTACGATGGGCTAGCATATCCAAATTCACCCTCTGGAAACCTCATTATGCTTAGGCTTCAACTGCTATGGCAGACCTAGGATTAGTTTGAAGTTCTTCAGTTGAAGTTCGTGATGTGGAGCTCCGTGTTCCAGTGGTTAGCGTGTCGGACTTGTATTCGCTGTAAACACATCGATATGGGTTCACAGCGCGTCGCCGGTCATTGAGTCTCCACATAGCAGTGGCTTGGCCACTTTGATCGACGTGCAATTGTCGGATTGCTCGCTGTTTCAAAACCCGCGCCAAGTTGTGACCCTTGAGCAAGGTTGCTCATACTGTGTTGGCTTCGCATCACTCATGCGTTAAAAGAGTACCAGTCAGCTTGTCATACTAGTTGAGTATCAGAGCATATTCTGATCAAACTAGAGCAGCGCCTGCAATGGCTGCAGCCCGTTCATTGGTTGGCTTGTACAAATGACTGGGGCAATATTGTACCAAGCGTGTTAGAGCAAGTAATTAGTTAATTTGGTGATGCTAGCGTGTGCGGGATAGCAACACTAAATTCACCCTCTGGGGACCTCATTCTGCAAATGACACACTATTTGCAGACTTGGATTAAACAACAGTTTGATTTAGTTTAGTTTTTGGATATATATTTTTTTCTGTTCAGAAACATGTCACCTTTGTTTTTGTGGTATGGTAACTATTTGGCTGTGTTTACAAAATTAAGTCATGATGTGGGGCGACGGTTAGAGTCATCCAATTGCTTAAAGTGTCACTGCACGTTGTGATGCAGGAAGCGACACTTCCCTCAGCTGATAGAGGTTGTCGCTACCAAGTGTATCTAAGCACCTTGACCAATCGGATGCACACATTTAAGTGAAAGCCAGAGTATGTGTATTATATGTGTAGATTGTTTATTTTCTTTATATTCTCTTTCAGGATGATCTGTATTTTGATTCTCAGAAGCCACAGTTTGATTCACATCTCACATCAGGTCTCGACTCCAAAAATGGTATGTTGCTGTTGAACATTTATTTAAGGTTTAACATGAATTATTTTTGTTTTCACAAAGAAAATTGCAACAGAGATACCTTTTTGTTGTTTATGGATATTTTTTGCTAAACTAAAAAAAAAAAGATGGAGACACCAAATACCCACAAAAATGTCCTGGTCTCTGATTTATAGACAAAACAGGTTAATTTTAGTTCTTGTTGAAAGCCAATATAAATTCTGTTTTTAAATATGTTCCTAAAATTTGTTAATTCAAATGGAATAATTGACCCAAGTACTTCAAACAGAAAACAAAATCTGTTAAAAAAAATTATTTTTATTTTACAACAACTATTACCCCATTTAGATAAAAATAAATTTGCCTCACTTTGTTTTTAATTTTGTTAAATTTTTTTGCGGACAACTTACCATGTACCTGCTCAATTCTTTTCTATTTTAAGATTTCAAAGACAAGTACCTATCAGATCACACGTCAGAGGTGAGGCGGCTACTTATTATAAGCTGTTGTCATTTATAAATTATGCTCATTGAAGCAATTGTGTGCGGGCAATTAATTTAATACTATGTTATTGTGACTAATATAAGGCCAAGGAATGACAAATCTGTATTCCAAATCACCCCCTTATCAGATGAAGATGGCCACGTTAACCTTTTCTTTACTGAATGGATTGTCCCATTCAGTTATAGCAGTATACATAGGATTGGTCTATTCTTCATCTGGAGGGATGTTCAGAAATATAAGCAGAAGACAGGCAGATAATACGAGTGCAGAATGATTATTATTCATTGGCCTATGGTGGTTTGTTGAAGTTATGTGAATATTTTCTAAGGGAACTACTCATCAATGAGTATTTAGTAAAGAAAGATTTAAGTGATTTTATTTGTAAACTGGCCAAAATTGATCTTTATTGTTAGAATATTAATATTAATCAATGAATGACACTTTACTCTTTCATGGTCCTGCCAGTCTATTATTCTTAATGGAAGGAGAATAACTCTATATCACATGAAACCCCCATAATATCATTGAAAAATCCATTATATATTTTCTTATATATTGTGTAATTGCAGTGTCTTCCCGGGATACTTGGCATCGCGCCAAGTAAATAACCACCTGGATTAATACTATTTAGAAAAGCCGCCTTGACACCAATACCAGATATTGCAAAATGATTGCTTTGTTCATTAAAGTTCAATTATTGTCCAACTTAGTTGCACTAACGAAAATAGGCACAAAATCAAAGAGGCAAATTGGGGGATTATATGTTTACGTCATAAGGCAGATCGCGCAATACTGTATGGTTGTGAAGCATCTCAGCCAACGCCATGCATTTTACATGCATTTTTCAGCTTCATTTAAAAATTTTGATTTGTTAAAAAGGCATAAAGCTGTAGTTTTTTTCAGGTGATATACAAGATCTTCAACTCGTTATGTTGGGATAGAAGATTTCATGAAACTCGTTTGATAAATTTGATTCACAACTTGTCTGCAACTCGTTGTGAATCAAATTTTACAAACTCTTTTCACAAAATTTTATATCACAACATAACTCATTGGAGATCCTCTATATCTCTTAGTTGTGAATTATGATGCATTCTGGGGTAAATAACGGGAAGTCTGAAACTGAGAATCTCTGGCACTTGGTAGACACTCCTAGGCCACAGCTGTTCCATATTCTGGTAGAGTATATATATTTTTGGTTACTCTTGCAAATGGTATATAATATGGAATACGTTGTATATAATTTGATCTGGGCTTTCGTAAAGTAAGTGGGCCTTTAACCCTTTCAGTGCCAGGTCCGATTTTTGTATCAACCCATATACCCTGTGCCAATGCATTCTCTTATATATGCGAGTCGACCATATGTCGCCTCGCATATTTTAGAGAATGCATTGGCCTAACAATTTTTCATCATTTGTTATTATTTTTTACCATTGCATTAGTGATCATTGTTATTCATATTATTCACTTAGTAATATTTATTGTATGCTGTTGTTGCATTGCTGTTATCATAATTGGGAAGAAATATTGATTATACTATAGTTGAAAGCAATAGAGCTCTGTGAAAGTCAAATAGAAAATATAATTCCCAAGTCGTAGGGACCTAAAAGAGTGTTAATAAATATCTGTCATTTTCTGACTTAATTTATTTTTAAATTTATATAGCCTTTAACAAACATCAACTTATATAGCCAGTACTAAACTGTTTATTGTTCATGTGAACTCAATTGATTTTAATTGTTCTGTTTGAATGCTCTCTGATTTCTTATTCCAGATAACAAATGTTGACAAGCATCTTCTCACATCAGCCTTCTCCACCATGTCTTCCACAAAAGGTAAGTTAATATTCATGTATATAATATGTTAAAAATATCCCGACTTACGACTGGATTTGATATGGCGGGTCACAAATATATTTTTACCCTGTGCCAATGCATTCTCTTATATATGCGAGTCGACCATAGGTCGCCTCGCATATATAAGAGAATGCATTGGCCTAACAATTGTTTACAATTTTAATAATTATTTCTCGTATTCTTTAACAATTTTATAATTTTACCCATACAGAGCCCCAGACAAACATGAGCAGATGACACTCTTCTATATGCTTCTATATATGTGTGGGGCTCCCTGCAGGGTAATGGATGTTTTTTATTTTATGTCCTAAAAATTGTAAGAAACATTTACTAAAAAAAATGATAAAAAATTGTTAGGCCAATGCATTCTCTTATATATGCGAGGTGAAATATGGTTGACTCGCATATATAAGAGAATGCATTGGCACAGGGTAAAAAAAATCCCGACTTACGACTGGATTTGATATGGCGGGTCACATATGGTATATATATTTATATATGTCATCTCTGGGTTCAAAAATTAAGAGGGCCTTTAAGTTTGATAAATTCATAAGGGACCAAAGGCTCATGTTGCCTGCCAGGAGTTAGTATCACCAAAATGGATCATTGCCACAAGGTACATTTGTAGCTCGCTTTTCAAATCCCACCATTTTATGACGTCATCACATTCACGACTAACATCAGCATCTGGCTTCGTTTATTCAATTGTAGGAATAGAACTCTCTCAATTTCATGACGTTGTCAGATCGAAAACCTTAGGCTGGCCTTTATAAATTATACACTATAACTACTCAAATTATATCTTATAAAAATAAGTTGTTTTCATTCATCTACCCAAAATGTGATTAGCCTAACTAGTCTCATTCTTAGGCCCACATGAATATGAAAAGCTGGCTACAAATGCGATTGTCCTTGAAAATCTATCTACACTGGCAATGAATGTGAATGTTGCCTTGTGACAATGACCGCATCAGCATTAGTATCTAAGGTAACTTTCAGACTTAACTTTTATCATTTAGGGATAACAGTATAATCTTCGCACTTGACATCAGATGATTCAGTTTCAACTCTTGACGATTCTTTTAAAGTCGCTAATATAACAACAGGTAATCAGTTCAAGGCCTAGTCATGTTGAAATGAATGAGAAAGTGTGAAGGAATAGAATAATGACAAAGCATTGATGCACATCATATCGCTGCAC
The DNA here is from genome assembly GCA_032622095.1 of Siphonodentalium dalli. Taxonomy (NCBI): domain Eukaryota; kingdom Metazoa; phylum Mollusca; class Scaphopoda; order Gadilida; family Siphonodentaliidae; genus Siphonodentalium; species Siphonodentalium dalli. The sequence goes on from CP136065.1 coordinate 23,888,322, forward strand.
CGTGTGAACAGTCCTCACTAACATAAATCCGGGTAAAGACTGTGCCATTTCGATAGCTAAACCATTAATAGTGTATGTGTGTGAACGACGCCTTAGAGTTTGGCAACGTGTCATGTTGCCTACCAGGAGTCAGTATCAGCCAGACAATATTTGACCACCAAATTGGTATGGCAGTCAGACCTGTTAACCTCACAAAATATTTTCCGGGAGATTGGTCACGATTTTCCATGAGATCGTGGTCATCATCCGGGGGATTTACAAAAAAATGATTCCTACAGATTCCTTTTGCATTTTCATAATTTTGACAACAAAAATTAAAATAATATGATCAGCTATAACACATATTAACAGGCAAATTAACAAGTATTCTTAAGAAAAACATTTACTGTGTAGATTTTACTTTTATTGTCTAATTTATAGAGGAAATATCGTAAGCTACCGGATTACGTATATCAATATTAAACTGTAAACTACTTTCGATTTGATTTATACCTCGCGAGATTTCAAATGTCACATTAAAAAGTACAACTCAGGAACGGATTCCGAAAGTTTAAAGCCAGAACATGTGCTTCTTTTGAATTTTATCAGACCAATAAACTTTAATGGTAGTTTCATATAACCTCAGGGCTTATCTCTAGTGGGTTGCCAATTGAGAACAGGTCACCTGTGTTCTGTCTGGTGATCCTGTTCAATAGAACTTAGAAGGTGTTTGTTGTTTTATTGTCCGGTGCCCCTGCTGTGGGAACAATGTTGATTTTATGACCCCAGATTAATCATGGGTGTTAATTGCCACAATGATGTGGCAATCCGATATCAGGGATGTGTTGATAGCCTGTCTACTGGTCAAATAGATAAAATAAAGAGATTATTTTTTGTGATTTTCTACAGTAGCTGAATCTGGGAGATTGTCATGCCTGTCCGGGAGTGCGGGAGATCGTGCTCAAATCCGGGAGTCTCCCGCACAATCCGGGAGGGTTAACAGGTCTGATGGCAGTATTTCGATTGAATTAGAATGTACATGAAGTCGGATATTGTAGTGGACAAATACTCAGTAATTAAACATTTATGACAATGGAATGGATTTAGTGTAAAACTCAAAAGGTTATTTGGAAATATAGTGAGAACTAGGCATGCATTTTGATCTTTCACTCACAAGCCTGAATTTTCACAGGTTTTCCCAGCAAAGATGATACAACAGTAAGCAGGATACATGACAGAGAGGTAAGACTCATCACAAAATTAACCCTATCTTTACTTAATGGATTTTCCCATTCATTTATAAAGGTATCAATTGGAATGGTCTATTATTCATTTGGAGAGGTGTTCAATAACTGTTCATGAAACATAAGCAGACAACAAATAGTAGAAAGTGCAGAAGGAATCATATTCATATTGGTGGAAAATGTTCAGATAATAAGTTCAACAAACCGACCTATGTTTGTTTGTTGAACTTATTATCTGAACATTACCTAAGGGATAACTACTCGTTAATGAGTATTTAGTGAAGAAAGGGTTAAAGACATATTATGTACTTATTCGGGTGCGTGAAACTAGTAAGTTAGTATTCAGACACTATGCCAACTGGAGGAATATAGCATTCTAGTAACATCACCAAAAATTTCAAACAAATCGACGTTACCACTCCATAGAAAACATTGTCTGAACTACGCGCAATTGTAATTATTTACTTCTAGATTCGGGACGCAACTATCTGCGATAAGCTAACGAAAATGATCTCGCCATCAAGAGTCACTGTATTTAATTAATATATAAGAATGACAGTGTTTGTTGTCAACTTGGATATAATATTTGTAAATATTACCACTTTGAGCAAGATTATTCCCCATTTCAATTTGATCACCCTATCGGAATGTTTCACATCACTTTAACATTCTGCCAAAATAGCATAATACAGCAACAAAAGCAAAGAGCAGAGTTTACTGCTAATTTTTATTATTCAGCACTTATAAAATATTAGCACTTGTATTTAATGCAATCACCACAATTTCAAGCAGGAACTGTTTAACATTAGTATTGTGCCTTCTTGTTTCATGTGAGCATAGAATGGGTCTTATTTTTCATGTTTTATAGATGTTTTTAGATTATTTTTCATGGGATTTTAAAAACCATATGCTATTGGAAAGGGTAGAGACTACATAGTTCGGAAATCCATGTTTCCATTTTTTACGAGACTCCCTGGTGGCCATCTTGGATTTTTCAAAATGTCCTCCAAAAAAAATAATATTAACCTGCTTTTCCATTGTTTGGAACTAACATATGGATATATATATAGAAGAGAATATAATTGAATTTTATCAGGCAGTTTTTCTTTGTGTTTGACATATTCTGATTACTGTTTGACATTTTGTCACTTGCTCCAAGAAATATTCTATTCAGGTTTAATTTGAAATAAGAAAAACCATTATATTCACCAAATATGACTCCTGTTAACTTATCCCTTTCATGATGGTGCAGCATTAAAGATCATGTGCCAGTGCATTCTCTTATATATGCAAGTCTCCCATAGAGAGCCTCACATATATAACAAAATATTCTCTTATATATGCGAGGCTCCATATTAGATACTTGCATATATAAGATAATTCATTGGCACATGGTTTGTCGCAAAATTTCAGGAAGCTCCAGTCATGGAAAGGTTAAAGTTACTACTTTCATTTTTATCATTAATAATTGTACCATGAAACTGTACTATAGCTTATCACTTTTGCATAAGTTTCTCTCCCGCTAAATTTATCATGATTTCAGATTGATTTGAGGATGAAAATGGAAGAAGCAAAATTCTTTGAAGAAAAGCTAAATCTCCAACAAAAGCATGATGATGCAGTTCAAAAAGTGAGTTAGTTATCAAGTAGTGAATTCAATACAGTGATTATAGTTAGTTATCATGTAGTGAATTCAATACAGTGATTATAGTTAGTTATCATGTAGTGAATTCAATACAGTGATTATAGTTAGTTATCATGTAGTGAATTCAATACAGTGATTATAGTTAGTTATCATGTAGTGAATTAAATACAGTGATTATAGTTAGTTATCATGTAGTGAATTCAATACAGTGATTATAGTTAGTTATTATGTAGTGAATTCAATACAGTGATTATAGTTAGTTACGTGTAAAACCTCTCCAAACCATACCCTCTGTAAACCAAATCCCTCTCCATACATCTACAGTAAAACCTCTCCAATCCAGACCCTCTGTAAACCAAATCCCTCTCCATACATGTACAGTAAAACCTCTCCAAACCATACCCTCTGTAAACCAAATCCCTCTCCATACATGTACAGTACAACCTCTCCAAACCAGACCCTCTGTAAACCAAATCCCTCTCCATACATGTACAGTAAAACCTCTCCAAACCAGACCCTCTGTAAACCAAATCCCTCTCCATACATGTACAGTGAAACCTCTCCAAACCAGACCCTCTGTAAACCAAATCCCTATCCATACATGTACAGTAAAACCTCTCCAAACCAGACCCTCTGTAAACCAAATCCCTGTCCATACATGTACAGTAAAACCTCTCCAAACCATACCCTCTGTAAACCAAATACCTGTCCATACATGTACAGTAAAACCTCTCCAAACCATACCCTCTGTAAACCAAATCCCTCTCCATACATGTACAGTAAAACCTCTCCAAACCAGACCCTCTGTAAACCAAATCCCTCTCCATACATGTACAGTAAAACCTCTCCAAACCAGACCCTCTGTAAACCAAATCCCTCTCCATACATGTGCAGTAAAACCTCTCCAAACCAGACTCTCTATAAACCAAATCCCTCTCCATATTTGTACGAACTGCCCGGTCTGGTTTTCACCAAAGTGCAATGTCACTAAGAATTACCTCTGTTATCCGGAACCTCTCCATTCTGAAAACCAAACAGGATTTTAAGTCCGTAAGCGACTGAACATGTGCATTCTTACCTCCGAAACCGAACATGCATGTACAGTAGAATAATTGTTTTCATACCATTGTCGAACTTACTTGTCAGTTGTCTTTTGTGCATATAAACTTTTTACCTACATGTGCCTGATTAGATATCGCTAGGTTGGTTTTGCATGTTTAATGAACAATTTAGAATTCAAAGTTACAATACATCATTGGCAGTTCGTTTTTACCCTAATTTCTACACTATAGTCAGATGGAGCTTTTAAAAGCACTGTAAAAGATTACCTACCCAATAATCTAGATCCCTATAAATCCCTAATTTGTACAGTAAAAGCTCTCTAAACTGAATACCCTTCAGACCTATCCTTCAGTGGCTGCTGTTACCAAGGGTGACCAATACACAAACATTGCATAATTGATTAATGTGAATTTTTGAATAGTTTTTGAACTATGAAAATCAACTACATATATAAATAACACAGATAAAACACAATATTGGTAAACATGGTAATACATAATATAGATAAGACATGAAACATGGAAACAATTGATTTCACTGGTTCAATCTGATTTCACGAAGAAGCTATCTAACGTGTATGGGCACATGCTGACGTGATGATTGTTATGAGATGCCCAATTGGTGCACATCAACATCATCACCAGATGAGGCCATGCAGAAGGAGGTCCCCAGAGGATGAATTTGGTGATGCTAGCCTGTTGTGTGGGGTAGTGTCACTAAATTCAGCCTCTGACGACCTCATTCTGCAAATGTCCAGCACCATATTTTGTGGCCTACCATCCACAGTAGAATGATAATGTAAGATTTATATCCTGAATCATGGAAAAATATACACATGTTAAGAAAAACCTAATTGGGGAATCTGCTCTGGAAACACACATTAGATACACAATAGAGCATAGACCAGCCTAGAGAATTCTAATGGGGAGAAGATGTCTCCCAAGTCTGGTCCCTGGAATAGAGCAAGCCTTGAAATAGTGTGCCTGTCATTTGCAGAATGAGGTCCCCAGAGGGTGAGTTTAGTGATGCTACCCCGCATAGTGGGCTACCATCACCAAATTCACCCTCTGGGGGCCTCATTCTACTTACACCTCAGCAGAATGAGGTTCCCAGAGGGTGAATTTGGTGATGCTAGCCCACTATGCAGGGTAGCATCACTAAATTCACCCTCTGGGAACCTCATTCTGCAAATGACAGACACACTATTTCAAGGCTTGGAATAGAGTATGAGTCTTGCTAATACTTATATGCATGTAGACAACTGGACTCGTCTGTAGAATCTACACTTTCATCTGTGATCACATTTCTTTGATTTGCCTCCCTTTATTATGCTTTGTAGATTCTGGATCGCAAAAACTCAGAGATTGAAGAAGTTAAATCTCATTATAGAGCTAAGGCGAAAGAGTTAGAAGAAACTGTCGGAAAACTGGAAAGACAAAGTATGATTTACCATATATTGTGTGAATAACAATTTGCTACTATTGCTCAAATGAAGCATGGTAATAGATAAATAAACACTCCACAAACGGTGGGAGAATTGAAAAGAAAATTTTAACCCTTTATATACTAAAAACTCATTGATGACTAGTTGCCCTTAGGAAATGTTCAGATGATAAGTTGAAACAAACGACCGACTTAGTATCTTAACATTTCCCACCAATGAATAGGAATCCTTCTGCTCTAGTAGTATCTATTTTTCTGTTTGTCGTCTGCTTTTCATTACCATATAACACCCTTCCAAATGAATAATAGACCATTCCACTGTATACTGTTATAACTGAATGGGAGAATCCATTCAGTATACAAAGGGTTAATTTATTCAGAACAAGCCTGAGTTCATTTAAAAGGACATATGGTATTCGCACAAGCCTGAATTTAGTGTGCCTGTCATTTGCAGAATGAGGCCCCCAGAGGGTGAATTTAGTGACGATATCCCGTATAGCGGGCTAGCATCACTAAATTCACCCTCTGAGGGACCTCATTCTGCTGAAGCTTCATCTTCTCTGGAAAGCTTCTTTGTTAACAAATTTCAACAGAAACATCTTCACATAGATTCTATTCTTTTTTAGTTTAGTTTCCCTGTATCGCCAAACTGGCAGACGACACATTGCATAATCGAGGTTCCCAATTGGGAACTTCAATTTGAGTCTATGTCTCCCATAGCAGATGAGGTCCGTAGAGGGTAAATTTGGTGATGATAACCCGCTATGCGGGATAGCATCACTAAATTCACCCTCTGGGGACCTCATTCTGCACGGTCTTGATTCAGAATAACTGATATCATACCTTCAATTCTATTAGTTGGTTTACAAACTTCACAGAGGAAAAACTCTCTAGGTGGGGGAGGGGATTAAAACCTAGGCAGGTCATACCGATTGATTGGCGACTAATCCACATGATTACTGGTAAATGTGAATCTCATATATTCACTTGAAATCATTTATGGCAAATAAAAATAAATAACATCTACACATTAATATCTCAGTTATTCTCATTTTCCTTTGCTATTATCACTGATTGAATGGTTTGGTTTTAACTGAACACCTTAGGCAAAACAATTTTTTTTTTTTTATTTTGGTAAACAAGTTGTCAGCGGGTTTGTAAACAAACTAATTAGATTGGTGTTGTCTAAACTAGTTTATGCAAGATAATATTAAAATCATTTGCAGAATTTAAATTTTTAACTGTATTGAATATTACCTTTCATACAAAACTGTTTCCTTAACTGATCTTTATGTCTCTAGTAGATTATATTTTTTACAGTTTGGTAGCCCTACTCATCATGTATCTAAATGATTTTCTTTTTAGTTGCTAGTCTTATTAAAGAGTCGACAAGCAGTAGGGAGTCAAAAGATAAACAGATAATGGAACTCAAGAAGATGGTAGAGGAAACAACTGATATGAGGAGAAACGATTATGATAAAAAGGTATTAGCTTTAAAATGAACATGTGGAATCATCTCAGCCTGATTATAGTGTGTCTGTCATTTTCAGAATGTGGTCCCCAGAGGGTTAATTTAGTGACCCTCACTAAATTCACCCTCTGGGGACCTCATTCTACTTAGGCCTCATGTTCTCTGGAAAGTTTCTATATTATCAAATTTCTATAGAAACTTCTTCACATAGATTCTATTTCATTTTTTTTAGTTTAGTTTCTCTACGGTATATCCCCAAATTGGCAGACAACACATTGCATAATCGAGGTTCCCAATGGGTGTACATCACAATATTCACCATTTGGGAACTTCAGTCTGAGTCTATGTCTCCCATAGCAGATGAGGCCTTGCAGAATGAGGTCCCCAGAGGGTGAATTTGGTGATGCTAGACAACTATGCGGGTTAGCGTCACTAAATTCACCCTCTGTGTACCTCATTCTGCAAATGACAGGCACACTAAACTCAGCCGTAGTGGAATCATCTCATCCAAATTTATGCGTTCCTGAATTAAATATTTGTACAAACCATAGGATTTTCTATCATCCTCTGTGTTTGGACTTTTGTGGCTGATCTGCTCATCTCACTGACGAAAATCCACGGCATGCATTGTACTCTGGAATAGCTTGGATTATTCATCTTATATCAAATGGTGATGTGAAAATTAAAATCTCTTACACACCATGCGACAATGAATTTCATTCTATGTTTTGGGCCAGACTGGTCTGCATGATCACACAGCTGTGAACCTTGGTGCCCTTAACCCTTCCATGACTGGAGCTTCCTCAATTTTTGCAAAAACCCTGTGCCAATGCATTCTCTTATATATGTGAGTTTCCATAGGGAGCCTCTCATATATAAGAGAATGCATTGGCCTAACAATGTTTACCATGACCTTGAAAGCCAGTGTATTCTCTTATGAGAAAAAGAGAGAACAAGGAAAAACAAAAAATAAAACCATACCGTGCTACCCTTCTTCGTTCTCTACAGAGCTGTAAAATCAATATATATCTATATCCATACCCTGCAATATATGATATTCCAAATTAATTTATTGGCAGAGCTGCTTGTGAGAAATATGAAGATGTGGTATCAAAAATATGAACTTGTTAAAATGTGGAATAGTAATATTACTATTCCACATTTTAACAAGTTCATATTTGATACCACATCTTCATGTATTTATATACTTTGAATTTAGAAATTAGATTTCATCATCCATGCTAGTGCGCATTCCCAAGTGATCATTCCATAATTGAATGCTATATGGAATATCTGCCTTGTCTGAGATAAGACATGCTTCCTTATCCTAGGAGTTCCATAAGTGGGTGGCAGCATATCTGAATGAATTACGCACATATGTCTTGGTATCGTAATCTGGTATAACGGGCTTCAAACACAGATTTCTTAAGTTATAGCACACTATATCAGTGTGAAGCAGCTCTGCTATTTTGGAAAGTGTGTTTGAGATCCATAAAATATGTTTAAAGCATAAAATAACAAACATAAAAAATAGAACTCCTTGCTATAAATTATTATCATTGATTTATATTTTATTTTTAGTTGAAGGAGTTAGTTGCTAACTTTGAACAAGAGAAATATGAAATTCAGAAGTTACACACTAAGAATATACAGGACTTACTGGATGAGACGAACGAGAGACTGAAGAGCATGGAGGCAGAATACTCAGAACAACAAGGGTCAATGGTAAGTTTGACTTAACCCTTTACCCAACAGAAGGGCCCTGTGCCAATGCATTCTCTTATATATGCGAGTCGACCATAGGTCGCCTCGCATATATAAGAGAATGCATTGGCTTAACACATTAAAAATTATAAAATTGTTAAAGAATGTAAGTAAAAATGGTAAAAAGTGTTAAAAAAAGATTGTTTTTAGGCCAATGCATTCTCTTATATATGCGAGGCGACCTATGGTCGACTCGCATATATAAGAGAATGCATTGGCACAGGGCATAACTGTAACTATCACAATGTGGTCAAGGAGCCGGTTCCAATGATATCCATATTTGTATGGTTCTATTGAGACAGACCGAAGATATTTAGGCTGTTGAAGCTTTATTTGGCCGGTTTTGGCCGTTTTGTTGGGTAAAGGGTTAATGAGTTTAGTTGCTGTCATTTGCAGAATGAGGCTAGCATAGTGGGCTAGCATCACTAAATTCTGCCTTTGGGGACCTCATTCTGCTTAGGCCTCATCTGCTATGGGAGACATAGGATAAGCATTTCTTCAGCCAGCGCGATTCCAGTAAACCCTGCCCATTAGTTAAAAATAGCATAAGAACTTTTCGGCCCCAGGGCTAATTTCACACAGTGTTTACAAATTCAGAGTTTACGACATCCTATTAAACACTAGCGGAAAGGCGTATATAAAGAGTCCATAATTGACCAATATTATTAGCTAACATGTCCAATAGAATTGAATATCATCAAGAATTTCAACATTTAGTGCCGAGCAATCTGAGGTAGATTTCACTTTTGGATTTGACTTAATAAAGGGTTGAAATAGAATAAGAGGCCTTTTTTTTTTGCGAAAACAAAAGTCGTTCGCGGAAATAAAATCAAAAGTACATTATGTCGAACAAAGCTATTTTAACCCTTTACCCAACAAACCGGCCAAAAACGGCCAAATAAAGCTAAATTATCTTGAGTCTGTCTCAATAAAACCATACAAATATGGATATAATTGGAACCGGCTCATTGACCACATTGTGATGGTTACAGTTATGCCCTGTGCCAATGCATTCTCTTATATATGCAAGTCGACCATAGGTCGCCTCGCATATATAAGAGAATGCATTGGCCTAAATTTTTTTTTAATGTGTTAAGCCAATGCATTCTCTTATATATGCGAGGCGACCTATGGTCGACTCGCATATATAAGAGAATGCATTGGCACAGGGCCGTTCTGTTGGGTAAAGGGTTAAAACAAAATGTGGGTGGTGAGTATGATTTTAATCAGAACTAACAATGCTCTTATTCAGGAAATGTATATATAGAGAATACCTACAGTTTTTGTTTGAATACCAAAATATCTCATGAGTGTCTGGAAAGAAATATACCAGTTTCATGGTTGAAAATTCAATATTTCTTTCCAGACATGAATGAGATGTTTCAGGTATTAAGAAATATTTCTTTTCAGACAGGAATGAGATGTTTCAGTTATTCTAACAAAAAACTTCTTTTTATTATATATGCCTTATTTATGCTCAAAGCAATCATTTTGCATTGTCTGGTGTTGTTGTCATGTGTGGCTTTACAAAATAGTATTAATTAGTACAGTCAATTTCAGTTAATTGCATATCGTTTAAATGCATATTTCGGTCATTTGCATAAAATATGCATGCACCAAACCATTTTCTCATAAAAAGACTATTTTCTAATCGTTTATTTGCATAAGGGTCGGACTCTATTCCGTTTTTTATGCATACAAAAATCGCCAAAAATGTTGATGAGAAGGGGTAAAAAGTCACCTCATGATGTCGAAATTATAGCAATTTGTAAAAATATTTACCTTGAAAAACGTATTTTATGGGAAAACTTAATACAAAGTTGTTGAAGATGACCATCGCGAGAGCGAAGACGGCAATTTTCAATTTCATAACACACGTGGTTTTCTATCTCTTCTCAGTAACATGCTTCTGTTGACACACATTTCCTGTATGTTTCCATATTTATTTGTGAATTGCATGATTTATTAAAATTTGTATATTTATTTGGTTGTTTGTTGAGTTTGTAAACGTTTGTAAACACCTGAAGTTCCAGTTGCAATTCTGAGAATTCAATGTGAAAGGAAGATTTCCGGGAATTCCCCAACAAGGAAGCCAACTAAACCGAAAGTGCTTTCTATTTCTTCTAACATGCTTCTGTTCACAAACATTTGCTGTATGCTTCCTTATTTCCTTTAAAAAACGTATGTAAACACATTCAGTTCCAGTTGCAATTCCGATAAGTGAAAGGAAGGAAGTTTCCGGGAATTCCATCAATGAAGTATCAAGACACCGACTAAACACATGGCGTTTGTAATCACCGGCGCAATTGATTCCTGGAATTTATGTCTGATTCAGATAATCCTATTGAAAGATCAAATAATATTTCCAGGAATTCTATCAGATTAACAGAATCTGTTGAATTGTGTCAGCTTCAGAAAATGCATGTTTGTAAACACCTGCGCAATTATTCCAGTTTCCCGGTCAGTTTGTGTTGAAACCGAAAGTGAAACTACAATTTTCCGCGAATTACATGGGTAGCTCTAATTACGCGAGGTTACGGAAAATAGTTCAGAAATAAATCATCAAATTATTGTCTTCGCAACACAAAGTGATTTATTTTGTCTAAATTTAAATAACCCGTATTTAACAGGTCTTCAATATTTATTCATGCTCCAACTTCTTAGAAATCGCCGGCTTCTGGGAAACAAAACAGCTTCTGTGGCGATAACAAAAGATTAATCAAGTCGCTGCAAATATGCATGCATTGAGGTGTGAATTTGACCTAATTCCATTAACTGCAGCCGCAGCACAAAATGAAATCATAGCAATGTCAATGAGGTCACTAAAGAAATGCTAGGAGCACGTGCTATCAAAACAATAACCTTTGTTGAACTGTCATGTTGCTTGGAGTCATTTGTGAGCGTACCAATTAAAGAAGGTGTCATACACTGTTGGGCTTCAGTGTTTAATTAAAACTATATTGGGGCTCAATTCAGCAAACATTTACGTTTGACAGTGGCTACTCAATTGTTTTGGTGTGATGTGCACTGATTAATTATCAGATCAGATTTTATTTAATTTTTGAAGACACTTTGTTTCCCAAAAATTAATGTTTCATTTAATGAATAGAGTTATGCCTCTTCCCATAGTTCAATATAGTTTCGTAAATTGCGCTCACAAATATGCATGATATATTGGGAAATCAATTTGATTTTTGTTAGTTTTTCCAGTTGGCTACATGGATAGATGGTTCTTCATATACCTATTTATTTTGAAACAAACAAAATTACCGAAAATAAACGGCAACTACCGTACATAGAATTATCCCCCTTCTCATAACGTGAAACAAACAAAAATAGTATTTTTATAATTTTATCGGGAAACGTTGGCGTTTTTCTTACCAGTTCTTGGTGGCTATTAACTGATATTTGGTGGGTAGTTAATGATTATTTGTTTAATATTACATGTGTGTAATGCATTTCTAACTGATTGATTGGATATATTCTAAATATAAACATGTATATAGTGAGTTTATTATCAATGGGGGTTGCCGTTCCTGACAAGAACATCGTTTTATTCTTGAACATTTTACAATCATAGATGATAATATAATATGGAATAACATTAAATTAATATAGATCAAGCTCTTTAGATATTATTATTTTTAAACAAACTAAATTGATGATGAAATTGAATGAACGAAACATAAACAATTCACTGTATTTCTAGACTGATGCTGGTGATAGAAAAACGGCTTATGCTTCTTTTTATCGTGATTTCGGCTTTATGCATATTCGGTTAACTGCATAAGAAAAGCCATGCACCGACGCTATGCAATAAAGCGAAATTGACTGTATTTCAATGTAAAGTCAATTTGTTGGCACGATGCCAAGTTGGCAGGAAGCACGTGCTTACAAGTGAGAAATAAGGAAATATGTATTGGCTTTTTAGCTCAACTTACTTTTGTAAGTTTGAGCTATTGCCATGGCTTGGCATCCGTCGTCCGTGTGTCCGTGTGTCCGTCAACAATATCCTTTGGCGCGGGCTACAGGTCGTACCTTTGGTCTGATCTTTATGAAATTTTGCATGAATGTTGACATTGACATGTAGATGGGAACGAGTCATTTTGGGGTCATTCGGCCAAAAAACATGGCCGCTGGTGGCCATCTTGGATTTCAAAATTCAATCCATTGGCGCGGGCTACAGGTCGTACTGTTCGTTTGATCATCATGAAATTTGTCATGGATGTTAATATTGACATGTAGATGGGAACGAGTCATTTTGGGGTCGTTCGGCCAAAAAACATGGCCGTCAGCAGCCATCTTGGATTTTACTCTTTGCATGACTAAATCATTTGGCGCAGGCTACAGGTCGTAGTTTTGATCGGAACTTCATGAAATTTGTCATGGATGTTAACAATGACATGTAGATGGGAACGAGTGATTTTGGGGTTGTTCGGCCAAAAAACATGGCCGCCAGCAGCCATCTTGGATTTTACTCTTTGCATGACTAAATCCTTTGGCGCGGGCTACAGGTCGTACCTTTGGTCTGATCTTTATGAAATTTGTCATGAATGTTGACATTGACATGTAGATGGGAACGAGTCAATTTGGGGTCATTCGGCCAAAAAACATGGCCGCTGGTGGCCATTTTGGATTTCAAAATTCAATCCATTGGCGCGGGCTACAGGTCGTACTGTTCGTCTGATCATTATGAAATTTGTCATGGATGTTAATATTGACATGTAGATGGGAACGAGTCATTTTGGGGTCGTTCGGCCAAAAAACATGGCCGCTGGCAGCCATCTTGGATTTTACTCTTTGCATGACTAAATCCTTTGGCGCAGGCTACAGGTCGTAGTTTTGATCGGAACTTCATGAAATTTGTCAAGGATGTTAACAATGAAATGTAGATGGGAACGAGTGATTTTGGGGTTGTTCGGCCAAAAAACATGGCCGCCAGCAGCCATCTTGGATTTTACTCTTTGCATGACTAAATCCTTTGGCGCGGGCTACAGGTCGTACCTTTGGTCTGATCTTTATGAAATTTGTCATGAATCTTGACAATGACATGTAGATGGGAACGAGTGATTTTGGGGTTGTTCGGCCAAAAAACATGGCCGCCAGCAGCCATCTTGGATTTTACTCTTTGCATGACTAAATCCTTTGGCGCGGGCTACAGGTCGTACCTTTGGTCTGATCTTTATGAAATTTGTCATGAATGTTGACATTGACATATAGATGGGAACGAGTCATTTTGGGGTCATTCGGCCAAAAAACATGGCCGCTGGTGGCCATTTTGGATTTCAAAATTCAATCCATTGGCGCGGGCTACAGGTCGTACTGTTCTTCTGATCATTATGAAATTTGTCATGGATGTTAATATTGACATGTAGATGGGAACGAGTCATTTTGGGGTCGTTCGGCCAAAAAACATGGCCGCTGGCAGCCATCTTGGATTTTACTCTTTGCATGACTAAATCCTTTGGCGCAGGCTACAGGTCGTAGTTTTGATGAGAACTTCATGAATTTTGTCATGAATGTTGACATTGCCATGTATATGGGAACGAGTCATTTTGGGGTCATTCGGCCAAAAAACATGGCCGCTGGTGGCCATTTTGGATTTCAAAATTCAATCCATTGGCGCGGGCTACAGGTCGTGCTGTTCGTCTGATCATCATGAAATTTGTCATGGATGTTAATATTGACATGTAGATGGGAACGAGTGATTTTGGGGTCGTTCAGCCAAAAGACATGGCCGCCAGCAGCCATCTTGGATTTTACTCTTTGCATGACTAAATTCTTTGGCGCGGGCTACAGGTCGTAGCTTTGGTCAGAACTTCATGAAATTTGTCATGGATGTTAACAATGACATGTAGATGGGAATGAGTGATTTTGGGGTCGTTCGGCCAAAAAACATGGCCACCAGCAGCCATCTTGGATTTTACTCTTTGCATGACTAAATCCTTTGGCCTGACCTTTGGTCTGACCTTTATGAAATTTGTCATGAATATTGATATTGACATGTATATGGGAACGAGTCATTTTGGGGTCATACGGCCAAAAAAACATGGCCGCTGGCAGCCATCTTGGATTTCAAAATTCAATCCATTGGCACGGGCTACAGGTCGTACTGTTTGTCTGATCATCATGATATTTATCATGGATGTTAATATTAACATGTAGATGGGAACGAGTCATTTTGGGTTCGTTTGTCTAAAAAACATGTCCGCCAGCAGCCATATTGGATTTTACTCTTTGCATGAATAAATCCTTTGGTGCGGGCTACAGGTCGTAGCTTTAGTCGGAACTTCATGAAATTTGTCATGTATGTTAACAATGACATGTAGATGGGAAACGAGTCATTTTGGGGTCGTTCAGCCGAAAAACATGGCCACCAGCAGCCATCTTGGATTTTACTCTTTGCATGACTAAATCCATTGGCACAGGCTACAGGTCATACCTTTGATCAGATCATTATGAGATTTGTAAAGGCTGTAGATGGGAACAAGTCATTTTGGGGTAATTCGGAAAAAAACATGGCTGCCGGTGGCCATTTTAGAATTTACTCTTTGCATCAATAAATCCTTTGGCACACCATAATCACCACATCCCTGATCCGATCATTATGAAACCTGTTATGAATGTTGATATTGACATGTACATCTAGTCCATACGGTTGTGAAACATCTTAGGTAACGATGTAAATGTATGCATTTTAAAGCTTCTTTTAAGGATTTTTGTTTGTTAAAAAGGCATAAAGCTCTATTTTTTTACAAGATCTTCATGTCGTTGTGTTGGGATATAAGATTTTATGAAACTCGTTTGATAAATTTGATTCATAACTCGTCTATGACTCATTGTGAATCAAATTTATCAAACTCGTTTCATAAAATCTTATATCCCAACATAACTTGTTGGAGATCCTCTACATCTCTCTGCTAATAAAAATTATTTGACATAAATATTAAATAATTACAAATGCCTCTCCCATCAATTGAAAAAGAAATTCCATGAGAAACAAACCATTTTGTTTATCCAGCCTCACATTGCTTTATGTCGATGTACAGTTTATGAGTTAACCCTTTACCCAACAGAACGGCCCTGTGCCAATGCATTCTCTTATATATGCGAGTCGACCATAGGTCGCCTCGCATATATAAGAGAATGCATTGGCTTAAAACATTAAAAATTATAAAATTGTTAAAGAATGTAAGAAAAAATGGTAAAAAGTGTTAAAAAAAGATTTTTTTTAGGCCAATGCATTCTCTTATATATGCGAGGCGACCTATGGTCGACTCGCATATATAAGAGAATGCATTGGCACAGGGCATAACTGTAACTATCACAATGTGGTCAAGGAGCCGGTTCCAATGATATCCATATTTGTATGGTTCTATTGAGACAGACCGAAGATATTTTAGGCTGTTGAAGCTTTATTTGGCCGGTTTTGGCCGGTTTGTTGGGTAAAGGGTTAATGGAACCATTCTTATCCTAAGTTTTTGCCTTTCAACAGATGGCTGTTATCAAAGAACTGGAAAGTAGAATGTTGACAATAACCGACGATTCTGAGAGCACACATAAATCACGGAATAAATTAGAGTCTGAGAGCTCCAATCTGAGATCACGGAACGAGATACTGAGCTCGGAAATTGAGGAGCTAAAACAACAGTGAGTCGTAGTTTAATACAATTGTGTGCTGAGTGGACAATTTTAGTACTATATCCTCCACAAGGCAAGGATACACAGAGACACAATATTGTGTTATCGCATAATTGATTCACCACAAAGACTACCTACCCAATAAAATATGGCAAGATGATCAATCTTTTTCTTTTGTCAATCAATCTACTGCTGATTGTAGAAACACCAGTGCACTCGCGTGAATTATAACGAACCAAAGCCGGATGCTTTGGGTCGTATATAGACTATACCTGATTTTGTGACGTCACCAATTATCTAATACGACGCTGCTGTTTTGAATTTCGCGACCACTTTTGTCGCACAGTAGATCGGTGGGCTTAAAGCATTAATGTCGTAATCGGAAAATCTTGTTACTGTGTCTTTCGATTACTGGTATTGCAAAAAATATGAATTATAAATATTGAATTACAATGTAAGTTCATTCGTAGCGTTAGTTTACCTTTTATTGAGAAAATAAGACACAATAAATAACGACACTATAGTAACTACAGTCTACACACATCATGGCGAGTGAATCGTGATCCAAATCCCTGATGTGAAATATAATAAGAATGTCATCACGAATTTATCTTTCTACTGTGCGATGGTGGGCATTTAATGTACAGCACTTGGTACAGTGCGGTACTGTGCGAAATGAAATAACGTATATTTAATAAGGAATTAATTGTTATCATAAGACTATATAGTACATACATGCATGTGATAATCCATAAATATACTATTTTCTGGAATCGAAAGGAAACACATAA
Source organism: Siphonodentalium dalli (assembly GCA_032622095.1). NCBI lineage: Eukaryota > Metazoa > Mollusca > Scaphopoda > Gadilida > Siphonodentaliidae > Siphonodentalium > Siphonodentalium dalli. Next base: position 23,905,362 of record CP136065.1, read on the forward strand.
TTATGAACAAAGCAGAAGATACATTCGTGCAAGTTCAGTCAATGGAGAAAGTTACACGATGACGTTGTTTGTCGATTTTCGTTGAAATCGACATGGTTACACCTGTGAATGAAATGGACACGCTTCTCGGTAAAGTATCTCCACCGCAGTGCTCACCCAGCGTCAAGAAAAGAAATATTTTGGTTAAATTCATTAAAGATGTTCCTTTCCCCCTCTCAACAAGGTATAACTATTTTCACTTTGATGTTGGTACTAGTAGATTATAACCTTGAATAGTCAAGCTGTCGATCAAGACTACCCGGAAGTACGATTTGCCTAATTTATACTCCAAATTACGATTGGGGTCCATTCATTCGACAAACCCAGGAAATATAGCATTATGTGAATCTTATTTGGAGGGAATACCAGGGAATCTATAAACTGATTTTGATAATAAAAAGAAGAAGAGGTTTTGCTTTGGTTCGTTAATTACGCTAGCGTATGATCATATTACTATATAATACCCATTGCTTGTGATTAAGATAATTGACTCACCTTTATATCTCAGCATCATATCTCCTGTAACCACCAATTACTCATTCAATGAAATAGCTTAGGTATGGACCAGAGACACCACTTTAAATCACTAACATGTTTTTGTATATACGTTAGTTATTTAATCAGGACTTGATCACCACATCTGCACCAGTGGTTGTTAGGAAGACAGTCTTTGAGATTATGACATCCCCTGATGATATTCTATACTACTCTCCTTGTAATCTGATTGACATATTTTTTGCAGACTCAATTCAATTTGAATCTGGAAACAGGTACGTTCGATCTCAGTTCGGAGCAAGGTTGGATAAAAGCAGTTCGGAGCAAGGTTGGATAAAAGTGTACCATTATTATTTCAAAACCAATTATAATTTTGTACGCACGAATGAAAAGCTTGCATGCGCGGGGTTTCGGTACCATTCGTGAGAAATGGAAAATTTACTTTGTGTGGCCTTAACATTGAAGATTTTAGGCCACTTTAAGTATAACATGGTGAAACTTTTAAAGTTGATGATAACATGTGATTATTCTTCCAGGAAAGAATCCCTGCATAAACAGTACAACTCATCAATTGATAAAAACATGCAGGACTTACAGAAACTCAGGGCTCAGTGTGAAACAAAACTCGAATTTACAAAACAAGAACACGACATGGCATCTAGCAAGGTATGTTTATTTACAAAGCTATGGTGTTAAATTTTGTGTTAGACCCACAATTTCAAGCAAAGTCTCACATCCTTACAATCAGGAAAGCAAATCTCACACTTTGCCCATTCCTGTGGAGCAGACAATGCGTTTAGTCAACATAGTATTTGCCACTCATTAAATATTATCTCAATGGTTATTGGAAGATGGATTACAGCTCAGTGCTACAAACTACATGTTGCATACAGAAAAATCTGAAGCAAATGACTGTGTGGGAGAAATTCAATGATTGTAAATTCAACAAAGTCACCTAAATCATGCAATCTCGAGCTAGGACCTTCACCTACTGTAAAATACATTGTTATGGAATACTATGGCAGACTCTCATATATAAGAGAATGCACTGGCATATGATCTATAATGATGCACCAACGCAGCTCCCATCATGAAAGGGTTAATAGCAACCACAAAGGGTGCTTATACCTAAGGCAGGTGAATGACATCATATAATTTTTTCTATATCCATCAGTGATTTTTCAAGATCGCGGGTATAGATTTTGGAGAAATTGTCACTTGACTTCCGGTTAGCAACCGTGTGGAGATTGCAAAAAAATGCGGAATTGGAAATGAAGCATCGCGATAAAAATGAAAGTAACTACTTCACAACTTACGAAGAATTCACATGTGATTTAAGTCTATTAATTTCATTTAGACCAATTTCGTTGGTCAGCTTAATGAAAACGAAAAATGAAGAAGTCATGATGATAACCCAGACAAGAATTTACAATCCACGACACGTCTTGTCAATTTGGCATGTCGTCTACGTCGTGACCGCTGCATGATGTTACATAAATTATTCTTAGCGTTATGTCGTCGAAGAAATGCAAATTTGAGGCACATCATGTGTGGTTGCTCCATACATGTCACGATTCATATTATCATCCCTTTCATTCTATGTACCATGTATCGTTCTGACATGACATGTTTATTTCAGGCTTCTGATACAATCACCGATCTGGAGTCTCACATTGGTAATCTGAAGAAAGCAGTACGTGATACGGAAGAGGAGAAAAAGAGACAAATTAGAGTAAATTATCTTCATTTCAAAGTCCTTATTAATTTTTATTATGTTGGCATTCATATCGTCCATTTTTATATTTAAAAGTTTTGCAAACAAAATTCAGATGTGCTTTATAGTATTAGATATCACATTCTCATTTCTGAAAATCCTCATTACAGACGTGTGTGAGATCATGTACAGAAGAGAGTTATTCAAGAATGAATTTAAGATTGTATTACATTGATTAACCCTTTTTATACTAAATAGATTCTCCCACCCAGTTATAAAACTGTAAATTAGAATCGTCTATTATTAATTTGGAGGGGTGTTCAGGATACATAAGCAGAAGGATTCATAATCATTGGTGGGAAATGTTCAGATAATAAGTTCAACGAATGACCTATTGTCGTCTGTTGAACTTATTATCTGAACATTTCCTGAGGGATATCTATTGATAAATGAATATTTAGTATAGAAAGGGTTAAGTTATTTCATTAAGGAAAACAGTTACTTAAGAATGAGTTAAAAAGTTTGTTAAATTATTGCAACAAGGAAACTTTTTGCGCAGTTACAGCAAAGAGTACAAGGGAAGCCATGTCCCATTAGATTCTCAGGTGTTCAATTTATATTGGCTCCTGATATAGGTATAGTTCATTTCTTTGATAGCTACTCTCCTTCCCTCATTACCCACTATATATTATTAGTTACCCGTGTTTGTTTATATAGTACAGGTTTTACCTACATGAAACCAGCCACATCCCATGATGCCGAAGGGCATATGGGGAATGGCTGACTGAGGATAGGTAAAAATCTATACTACGTGAACAAACAGGGAGTAACAAATTTACCTATTGACTTGACTTTCTTTTCCCAGTAGCACTTCAAGTATAACCGATTATGATAACATTTAAAGCCACATGGCAGTTTGCGCTCCAAAATACACGTTTTAATAATATTCACTTTTAAATTTGTTGCCCGTATTGAAATAGGTAGATATATAATTGAATTACCTTTCTACAAGCATTATATGTCCCAGAAAGATGCATTGAAGTCATAAAAATTACAACTTTGAACATGATGATTGGGTTCCAATCAAAAAACTTATTAGCACTATATCAACAAATTTGTTTCGGAAACCTTTGACTTTGGTATGTTTTGAGATAGCTCTTACCAAATTAAGTAAAATTGTGGGGTTCGAGCGAACCATATCCGTTTAACTGTCAAATTCAACATCATATTTAATACCATAGGCCTACCCAAAAAGTAAATCGATAATCCAGAATGATATGCATATGTGACATGTAAATTTTCTGGGGATTATAATTCGTGGAAATATCACGAGTTTCAGCGAAGATGGTCCAATATCATGTTGGTATCGACCAATCAAATAAAAAAATACACGCTAGTCAATAGATAAATTAGAGTGCCATACCACAATACTATTATTGTTTCTTCAATCAAAAAAACTTTCCGTTAATTCTTTTCTACAATAGAAACCTTTTCCGTGTATATAGAGGATCTCTAATGAGTCGCAGTTCTATAAATAATAGTCGCAGTTCTATAAATAATTTATTAACAGAGTGTACTAAATTTGATTCAAGCTGAGATTTAGCGAGGCTCGATTGAAATTTAGTGGACGAGGTTAATAAATTTCATATATAATTGCGATGAATTTGAGATCCATTTTATCACATAATCACATTTTAGCAAGAAAAACGATTTTGAAATGGCTGGTATTCAATTTTTTTTATTTATTTCCTTATCACAACCAAAGAGGAAGTAAGGACTCCTTTAAGAAATAATATTGATCCATCTTAAATGCATCTTTTCATGTTGACAAAATTGTTCAACCACCATTATCACCCATTTTTATGTCACAGTCAACACTAAATAACCCAACACAAATTAAATATCATAATTATATTCTAATTAACATAATAATAAAGTTCCGGCATTGATATTGACATCATTGCGCTAAGTTTTTACGTCACTGTGCATGCCAATAATACACGTGTGTCTTACTAAAAAATATGAGGCCGGATTTAGGGGCTAATTATGTGATAAATATAAATCTTGCTAGCTCGAGTTAACCAAGTAAATCTTTATGTGATTAGTGTTACAATGTATATAGGATATATAGTATGGTAAAAACATGTGATCTAGTTTCCTACAGTTTCCTAAGACCATTGATAGTTAATAATTTAATAACTCATTACCCACTAGTCTGAATTGATTATAGTTAGTTGAGTACATCTTTGTCTGTGATTAGTGCTGTCATAAGATGTTTTACAAAATAGTCTGTGGTGTAGAATAAGGTATAATTGGAACTTGTGTTACAGTTTCCTCAAGTAGCTTTATAAAAATATTTGTCAGAGAAATGTCTTATGACTATACTAGGTCTGTTATTTTGTGTTTTGTTTACTGGTGGATTATGTAGACCAATAAATTTACATGAAATATAACCACAAATAAATTTTGTATCAATCATTTAACAAGGCATGGAAAACGTTGTAAATAAACCTTTGTCAGCATTCTCTTCAATCCTGCCAAACTGTGAAGAAATACTTCAGATTGTCTCATACTGTCTTGGCTTGCTTTTCTGAGGTGATAGTTTTTCAGAAATCTATTTAGTTGTATATGGTCGGTGATTATTTCAGCATGAGGGAGTAACAAGCAGACCACGAATGCAATGTTAGGGGAATTTTAGTTTATCGTGTAGACAGGATGGTCACCATATCTAAATGTTTGATTCCAGTGCATAGACAGACTACATACACATCTGTATAAGAGGCTTTTATCAAATTAATTGTTGATTGTGTAAGGAAATTTTTCATTAAAGCTAGGCTGGAGTGAAATATAAACATGCCACCTGCAACAAGTTTGTTGAAAGATTTGTGATGATGAGTCAATTTCTGTATTTATTATAAATCAATGTATACGTGTGCATTTAGCTCACTTTTGAAAGTGGGTTCTATCTAGTGATATATAATTAGCATAAACCTAACTTACTTTTGATCAACCTAAATGTTGAACTTGAAATTTGGTGTAATTTATATGTTGCCGTCAGCATGAATTTGTTTCAGCTTGTACTCGACATTTGGAAAATGAGAATGTTTATTCATTGGCAGTGATTAAATAACATAAAGGTGTTTTCCCAAACACATGTGGAATAAATGTTAGATTCATATGCCCTTTAGTCTGTAGTTTTAAATCCTGAACATGCACCATCCAGTAGTAACAAAAAACACTTCACTAACTTCCATTGAATTGTTGTATATTCATATGTACCTAGCTATAGACTCCTAGACTTAGGATCTCTGCCTCGTCAGGCCATCTCACACCTATCTTTCCTTCATGTTTTTAAATAGTTTGATAAACTCTATCCTTATTGACAGATCCCCTTTCCAGTCTTTCTTGCCTTTCATAGTGAATATTACAACTGTGTGGCGCATCGATCAGTTTGTCTTTCATGTTTGAGCTAGAGCTGTATTTTTGTTCTGAGCTTCTCAATTATGCTTTAATACATGATGGGATATATTTAATTAATAATTGGCCACTGGAATTGGCTCTTGAGCAATTGCAAAACATTGACTTTAACCCTTTCATGACGGGAGCTGCGTTGGTGCAGCATTAAAGATCCTGTGTCAGTGCATTCTCTTATATATATGATTCTCCCATAGGGAGCCTCACATATATAAGAGAATACGCTGGCTTATAAGAAGTCAAGGTATATATTATTAGGCCAATGTATTCTCTTATATATGCGAGGCTCCATATGGTAGACTCATATATAAGCGAATGCATTGGCACAGGTTTTCACAAAATTTCAGGAAGCTCCAGTCGTGGAAGGGTCAAAGAGTAAAAATAATTGTAGGGTTCAGTTACATGCACATATAACCTGTAACATGCATTGCTAATGCCAGCAGGAAACATGCACTAATATAAATGGAAATATATATTTTATTTATGAGCTGTTTGCTTTACAAATAGCATAAACATTATGATAACTATTCTTATTTTGTTATTTGTATTCTTTCGACTCTCACACACAATATTTCATAAAAGCTAAATTCTCGCCGTTTTGGATGGTATTTATATTTATCACATTAATAAGAAATAGTGCTCATAGTAAGTTCAAGAAATCAACTTTTCATCAAAGAAAAGTTTGTTCCTGTGAATATTAATTGCTATTTGTCCGATATTTTAAACAATGTCTCATACTGTTTCTGTTGCAAATGAAGACGATATTTAGACCATCACGATGGAAGTGTTGTAGGTATTGCATTTTATTATAATCTTTACATTTTGTGAAAAATAGCTTGATCAAGATCGAGTTGCATTTCTTTTTTTGAATTTCCACTTTTTCATGCTTTTGATGTTTTTATTCCTTACTCAAAGTAATTGGGAGTGGAATTAGTAGTTTACACTTCTAGTATTTGCTGAATTCTTATTTCAGTATCACATATTTTCACGTTAATGTTGCTTACAGGAGATAGAACAGGTACATCAACAGGACAAAATCCACCTGGAAAATCTTCATGATACACAGGTAAAACATTGAATAATAAAAAAAACCCTCATATGTCTCCATTTACAGTGCCGTCGATATAGCTACTGATAATAATTTATGCCGTGATATCACTATACACATAATTCTATGATGTCAGCAGATATGATTGTTTAATACTTTTTGGGAGCAAAAACATATACTGGGCTTATCCTCAGGGATCGGACTACTGACGGGTGTATACAGTGATGTCGGTTGCACTCAATTTTGATGGGAAGCTTTTCATTCGCTCAATGTGCAGGTTCATGCAAACTTGTGAACATGCATGCTAGGAAGTACCCAATGGGGTTATTAATTTGGTGTCTGTAAACAGTGAATATTGATTAACCCTTTCATGACAGGAGCTGCATTGACGCAACATTATATATGCGAGTCGACCATAGGTCGCCTCATATTTATAAGAGAATGCATTGGCATAACAATTTTTTTTATCAATTTTTCTTACATTCTTTAACAATTTTTATCATTTTTTATCATTTTTTCTTACATTCTTTAACAATTTTTATTGTTTTTTTCTTACATTAAAAAAAAAAATATAATTTTTTCGTACATTCTATAACAATTTTTATAATATTTTCTAACATTCTTTAACAATTTTTATCATTTTTCATCATTTTTTCTTGCATTCTATAACAATTTTTTATTCATTTTTTCTTACATTCTTCATCATTTTTTATAATTTTTCTTACATTCTTTAACAATTATAAAAAAATATATAAAATTTGTTAGGCCAATGCATTCTCTTATATATGCGAGACAACCTATGGTCGACTCGTATTTATAAGAGAATGCATTGGCACAGGATTTTCATAGAAATTCAGGAAGCTCCCATCATGAAAGGGTTAATATTATTTCAGTCACTGAAATGGGAATAGTTTTTTTTTGAACAGCAGGTAGACCCTTCTAAACAGTAGAGGACCCTTTCTAAATTTGTTAAATGGATGCATTTTATACAAAATATAGAAATTGCATTACTTCATAACTACTCAGAGAAAACAGTGCTATTCTATAATTACTTAAATGTGTCATGTCTAATTTCATCGATTAATGAATGATATCATGACATAGATTTAAGACTCGCAGCTATATCTATGGGGTCATAAATGGAGCCATGGCCAACAGAAAAACAGTTAGACTTACCCATTTACGCTTTTATTTAACAAGTTCAGACCTAATTATTGTAATTTACCCATTTACATTTTTTATAATTTTAATTGTAAAGCTTCTCTATTAAACTTATGTTTTGACACAACTTTTATTATAACAAAATTTAACAATTTAACCATAAGTGCCTATTAAGTCAGATTGAGGATATCTATACCATGATGGAGAACCTATTGTCCTGCTCTGCAGTTAAGTCACATTTTTAGTGTTTTATTTTGTATACTAACATAGGCTGCACATTAATCACATGCACATATCACCCTGCACAAAAATATTATTCTTATTTGTTTAAAAAGGTGGGAAAATGGTCAAAATGAAGTCTGGGCTTGCAATAAATAGATCGCTATATATGTATAGGATATATTTGGCCTAATCTGATGATCAGAATGGTATTTACAATGAAAATTGTTCCATTCAATTCAAACAAAACTGTCACTCAATGGATCTTATATATATTACACAACATGATGGAAACAATGCCAAATTTATATGGTTAAATATAACACTCTCTTGCATGTCTTCATAAATATGTACAATGCATGTCTGTACCTCACATACTCACGTCTCCACCGCTATGAGAACATCTGGAAACGAATTAATATATCAAACATTTAAATAAACAAAACTAGGATGTTAGGCTGCTATGGTGGGTGGATGGGTGAAGAATATTTTAGACGTCCGACTACTTAACAGTGAACATAAAATGGAGTGATAGATAATAGCCAATTAAATATTTCATGAATTGTGCGATCCAATCATTTGTGTGAGTTGTTTCCAGCTCGGGTAATTATTGCAGGTGAACATTGATATCAATCTGTCAAGTATCATAGTCTTAACTTGTTTGGGACATGATTCTTTTGAGAAAACATTACTCACAGACGTGATTGTTTGCAGAAATGCTCACTTTTATATAATTTTATATCAATTTATGCATTTATTCAGACCTTTTGCCATGGCCGAATTCTCCTCGTGACAACTCATACTATATGGGTGATCATCCGTAGTCTATAAATCTTCTAGAAATTTTGGGTATATACCACCAAATTGCGACCGGTTGCCATAGCAACCTATTTTCAGAAATTTGTGCGTTTGCAATGCTGTAATTTCGCTATATGACGATATGTTTGCGAGATTTTGAATCAAATATAAATTATTTCAGAAGTTAAATGATCCAGGAATATTTTGCCAACATCTGGAACTAACCTTGCTCGAAAATCACCCATCACCGACAGGGCGCATTCATAATCGCCATCAAACCCCGTTTTCTAACGTTAAAATTCTTACTTCTATATCATTTTATTGCAAAGCATGCGTTAATTTATTGCTGGGTCAGACCATTTGTCATGACAGAATTCTCCATGTGACAACTCATAATATATATATACTAGTATATGATCACCCATAGTCTATAAATCTTCCAAACAATTTGGTAGATACCACCAAATTTCAACCAATCGACATGGCAACCGATTTTCAGAAAATTATGCGCTTGGGGGTGCTGTCATTTCGCTTTACGAGATGTCTGCATTATGTAGTTAATTTCCAAAGAAATAGGATCCAGGAATATACTTAAATTGCCAGTGCTTCTTGTTTCTTCCGCTGAAAGGGTCAAGATTCTCCTGCCATGGTGATTGGCAACTGAAAACTTGTCTACGCGCCTACGGCTTAGGCTACTCGGCGCCGCCATTTTGGAACAATGATGTCACAAATCATGGCACGCGACCCCCACATGACGCCAAAAATAGGTTACATTTTCCTGGACACCTCACTGAGTGATCGGCCTATATTGAATACATGTTACTCTGCGCAAAACATTTAATTATAAAAGAATCAGTCGCTGATAACAAGTGCATGAAGTGGGAAATGGATATATCTGTTTCCCGTCCTGTAGGTAATGCTTTGGGTAATAAATATTTCCGTTTCCCATCCTAAACGAGTTAATCATGATTAATGTTCCAGCTGCTCGCATGATTAGGAGCGATTGACCAAAACATTAAACAGGGGCAGTCGGATTTTACCCCCTCATACTGTTAAATAAACTGAAAGAATATTAGTTCTTCACTGCAGACGTTCATTATGCATTTTGGATGCAAACAGTTAGAATCATACAACATTAATTAAAAGTCTAATGAGAATTTAATCATCATGGCCAATCAGCTGGGTTCATAGTTATTGGTTTGTTGATGATAAAACACTGACTATTTTATTCATATTTTTCTATGATTGACACCCAGTTAGAGATTCTGACACTATAGGACAGAATGGACAACTTAAAATTTCTGCCAGTTAGAATTACCTTAATGTTGCAGTCAATGTTTGGCAGAAAACAAGTATATTATCTTTGAATTGTCTTGATCTTGATGTGTTATGGTGCCTGAGCCAAGGCTGGGTATAATGCACCGGATTATATATATTTATTTTACATATTTATATAACCAAAATGATCTTTTCTTCATGCATCCCATCGGCTGTCAAACTGGAAGCCTTTGAATTATAAACTAATTAGAGATATGTGGATATTAAGGTTGTCATTTCCACCAGTGATCACTTCTATTGTATATAAAACTTGACTGACTCGAAAGCATTACATTTAAGTGATCAATTTGTCATTAAAACGTGTTTCATGATGTAATTATATGCAAATGACTGAGGTTACCAGGAGAGGGTAGCCTGCACTATATAACAATATGATTGAGGGTTATTTTTTTTATGCTAAATTAACAGTAATTTTGGATTGTTAGCCTTTTTTAACCATTTCTATACTTCATGGATTCTCCCATACAGTTATAAAAGTATACATTGGAAGGGTATATTATGCATTTGGAGGGATGCTGAAGTAATAAAAGCAGATTACAAACAGACATGAACATTTCCTAAGAGAACATCTCGTCAATGTGTATTTAATAAGAAAGGGTTAAATCATTGAAATAAGGAGCATGCAACATGTGAACATTTTATATGTAGTAAGTATTTTTCATTCTGCTGCTGTGCAAATTGCCTTATCTAGAACATTAACCCTTTCATGACGGGAGCTGTGCTGGTGCAGCATTAAAAATTGTGTGCCAGAGCTTTCTTATATATGCGAGTCTCCCACATATAAGAGAATGCATTGGCACAGGGTTTTCGCAAAAATTTCAGGAAGCTCCAGTCATGGAAGGGTTAATTAGCTTATAAATGCACCAGGGTCAGCAAGTGTAGCCTCGTATCAAAGTTCAAAGTTATCTGATGAGCAAAATATGTATGCGGCTGATAAAATATTTTGCATGTGGAACATGGCCACATTTGATCATTTATACATCCCAAAATATCTGTAATATGAGTTTTATTCCTTTAAATCACAGATAAGAGGTTTGAAGAATGAGATGGAGCAGTTAGAACAGAACGCAGAGAAAAGGATCAAGAAACTCGATGACCATATAAGGTAAATCATCACATGCAGCATAGTCAGCAACAATTTTTTGTTTGTCACAAGCTACATGTATGGCTCATATCATATAGTGAATTCTTAAAAACATGAGTCCATTCCACATGAGTACTTGATATGGAATAAATGTGAATGTTGGTGGTTAGAATATCTGATTGTTTATTCTGTGGATATGGGAGAAGATCATGAAATATGAGGGTCATTTGACAAATTCAAGTTTGAGCCATTGCCATGGTTTGGTCATCCATCCGACCATCAACAATTTCCTTTAGCATGCGCTACATCCCTACATCATCACCAAACTTCAACTTCGGGGTGATCTCTAGATGAGAGCCAGAATTTTTTTATGAAATTTGTTAAAATACATGGCTGCCTGCAGCCATCTTCGATTTCACATTTACATTCATCGGCACACCCTTCAACCCACATTTATTAGAGAAATGTTTCGAAAATCTACAGGCATGTTTAGAATCATGCAGGGTTTCCGCTATAGCGGCAGGGGATCCATTTTTGGGCCCCATTCCCCCAGCCAATTTCCCCCCTTCTGTCATACCACAGGACATATTCCATATGTATACAGGTATAAAGATGTTTACTTCTCAATTTCGTTGGGACAGTACTAAGAAATTTAAATAGTTGACAACTTTATTTGATTTCTAGCGAGAATACACACTCGGACCGATCTAACACGAACTTAGGAAGTGATCAAATCCGACATTGCTAGAACACATGCTTTGGAGTCCGCTGGTTACGTTGCTGTGGTTAGGTTACGAAAAATGACCGCCGATAATTTAATCATGTTATATTCCGGTACGTTATGCATCCAAACTTTTTGCCGAGTCTTGAATAGTGGTCGTTTAACTTCAACTGGTGTGTTTCTGTATACAGCGATTAATTTTTATCTAATAAATTTTCTATGTTTTAAAGTTATTGCGGTTGATATCATAGTAACTTAGGTAGAAAATGGATGCAAAACGATCAGCAAATCTACTCTCTGTTTCTTCTATTGGCCGATACAACAAAAGTAGGTCCACTAGTGTTTCCACGACATTGAAAAGATTGACTGCATTTTCCCCTCGGTGGATACAGGACCCGTTCCCCAAAACCTAGCGGAAAGCCTGAATCATGGGGACTGAGCTATTGAATTTGAATGATTTTGATAAAAAAAAAACAGCCATCTTGGTTTTTATTCTTTGCATGACTAAATCCTTTGGCATGCACTATTGGCCGCATCCGTCATCCAATCGTCTCCAAACTTCAAATGGATCTTGGGGGGTGATGTCCAGATGGGTGCTATTGATCTTTTCCTAAATTCATTTAAAAATATGGCCGACAGCAGCCATCTTTGATTTCATCTTAGAATCCATCAACCTCCCTGCAGCCTACATTTTTCGGAGAAATGTTTTGAAAATTTACAGAGATGTTTAGGATCACCTCTAGATGGGAGCTATTGAATTTGAAAAAATATTCAATGAAAAACATGGCTGCTGGCATCATTCTTGGATTTTACTCTTTGCAATACTAATTTGTCAGCAGACCCTATAGGCCACACCTGTCATCCAATCATAACCAAACTTCAGGGAGACTCGCATATTAAAGAGAATGCACTAGAACAGGGTATTTAATGCTGCACCAGCGCAGCTCCCGTCATGAAAGAGTTAACATGCTGACTGTTTTCTTGCAGGGAGAAGGATGAATTAATAAGGAAGATAGAGAATGAGAAAGCTCAGCAGGCTGCCGCGTCAGAGAAATCGTTAGCGGATCTCAAAGTTCAGGTGGAACGCAATCAAAACCTCATGTACAGTGAGATGAAGAGTCAGGTAAGTAATATCTACAGGGCATGTGAGACGAAGAGTCAGGTAAGTAATATCTACAGGGCATGTGAGATGAAGAGTCAGGTAAGTAATATCTACAGGGCATGTGAGATGAAGAGTCAGGTAAGTAATATCTACAGGGCATGTGAGACGAAGAGTCAGGTAAGTAATATCTACAGGGCATGTGAGACGAAGAGTCAGGTAAGTAATATCTACAGGGCATGTGAGACGAAGAGTCAGGTAAGTAATATCTACAGGGCATGTGAGATGAAGAGTCAGGTAAGTAATATCTACAGGGCATGTGAGACGAAGAGTCAGGTAAGTAATATCTACAGGGCATGTGAGATGAAGAGTCAGGTAAGTAATATCTACAGGGCATGTGAGATGAAGAGTCAGGTAAGTAATATCTACATGTATAGTGAGATGAAGAGTCAGGTAAGTAATATCTACAGGGCATGTGGGATGAAGAGTCAGGTAAGTAATATCTACAGGGCAGGTGAGACGAAGAGTCAGGTAAGTAATATCTACATGTATAGTGAGATGAAGAGTCAGGTAAGTAATATCTACATGTATAGTGAGACGGAGAGTCAGGTAAGTAATATCTACATGTATAGTGAGACGAAGAGTCAGGTAAGTAATATCTACAGGGCATGTGAGATGAAGAGTCAGGTAAGTAATATCTACATGTATAGTGAGACGGAGAGTCAGGTAAGTAATATCTACATGTATAGTGAGATGAAGAGTCAGGTAAGTAATATCTACAGGGCATGTGAGATGAAGAGTCAGGTAAGTAATATCTACATGTATAGTGAGACGAAGAGTCAGGTAAGTAATATCTACATGTACAGTGAGATGAAGAGTCAGGTAAGTAATATCTACATGTATAGTGAGATGAAGAGTCAGGTAAGTAATATCTACATGTATAGTGAGATGAAGAGTCAGGTAAGTAATATCTACAGGGCATGTGAGATGAAGAGTCAGGTAAGTAATATCTACATGTATAGTGAGATGAAGAGTCAGGTAAGTAATATCTACATGTACAGTGAGACGAAGAGTCAGGTAAGTAATATCTACATGTATAGTGAGATGAAGAGTCAGGTAAGTAATATCTACATGTATAGTGAGACGGAGAGTCAGGTAAGTAATATCTACATGTACAGTGAGATGAAGAGTCAGGTAAGTAATATCTACATGTATAGTGAGACGGAGAGTCAGGTAAGTAATATCTACATGTATAGTGAGACGAAGAGTCAGGTAAGTAATATCTACATGTACAGTGAGATGAAGAGTCAGGTAAGTAATATCTACAGGGCATGTGAGACGAAGAGTCAGGTAAGTAATATCTACAGGGCATGTGAGACGAAGAGTCAGGTAAGTAATATCTACAGGGCATGTGAGACGAAGAGTCAGGTAAGTAATATCTACATGTACAGTGAGATGAAGAGTCAGGTAAGTAATATCTACAGGGCATGTGAGACGAAGAGTCAGGTAAGTAATATCTACAGGGCATGTGAGACGAAGAGTCAGGTAAGTAATATCTACAGGGCATGTGAGACGAAGAGTCAGGTAAGTAATATCTACATGTATAGTGAGATGAAGAGTCAGGTAAGTAATATCTACATGTATAGTGAGACGGAGAGTCAGGTAAGTAATATCTACAGGGCATGTGAGATGAAGAGTCAGGTAAGTAATATCTACATGTATAGTGAGATGAAGAGTCAGGTAAGTAATATCTACATGTATAGTGAGACGAAGAGTCAGGTAAGTAATATCTACATGTATAGTGAGACGGAGAGTCAGGTAAGTAATATCTACATGTATAGTGAGACGAAGAGTCAGGTAAGTAATATCTACAGGGCATGTGAGACGAAGAGTCAGGTAAGTAATATCTACATGTATAGTGAGATGAAGAGTCAGGTAAGTAATATCTACATGTATAGTGAGACGGAGAGTCAGGTAAGTAATATCTACATGTACAGTGAGATGAAGAGTCAGGTAAGTAATATCTACATGTATAGTGAGACGGAGAGTCAGGTAAGTAATATCTACATGTATAGTGAGACGAAGAGTCAGGTAAGTAATATCTACATGTACAGTGAGATGAAGAGTCAGGTAAGTAATATCTACATGTATAGTGAGACGAAGAGTCAGGTAAGTAATATCTACAGGGCATGTGGGTTGAAGAGTCAGGTAAGTAATATCTACAGGGCATGTGGGTTGAAGAGTCAGGTAAGTAATATCTACATGTACAGTGGGATGAAGAGTCAGGTAAGTAATATCTACATGTATAGTGAGATGAAGAGTCAGGTAAGTAATATCTACATGTATAGTGAGATGAAGAGTCAGGTAAGTAATATCTACATGTATAGTGAGATGAAGAGTCAGGTAAGTAATATCTACATGTATAGTGAGACGGAGAGTCAGGTAAGTAATATCTACAGGGCATGTGAGATGAAGAGTCAGGTAAGTAATATCTACAGGGCATGTGAGACGGAGAGTCAGGTAAGTAATATCTACAGGGCATGTGAGATGAAGAGTCAGGTAAGTAATATCTACAGGGCATGTGAGATGAAGAGTCAGGTAAGTAATATCTACAGGGCATGTGGGATGAAGAGTCAGGTAAGTAATATCTACATGTACAGTGAGATGAAGAGTCAGGTAAGTAATATCTACAGGGCATGTGAGATGAAGAGTCAGGTAAGTAATATCTACATGTACAGTGAGATGAAGAGTCGGGTAAGTAATATCTACATGTATAGTGAGACGAAGAGTCAGGTAAGTAATATCTACATGTACAGTGAGATGAAGAGTCAGGTAAGTAATACCTACATGTACAGTGAGATGAAGAGTCGGGTAAGTAATATCTACATGTACAGTGAGATGAAGAGTCGGGTAAGTAATATCTACATGTATAGTGAGATGAAGAGTCAGGTAAGTAATATCTACATGTACAGTGAGATGAAGAGTCAGGTAAGTAATATCTACAGGGCATGTGAGATGAAGAGTCAGGTAAGTAATATCTACATGTACAGTGAGACGGAGAGTCAGGTAAGTAATATCTACAGGGCATGTGAGATGAAGAGTCAGGTAAGTAATACCTACATGTACAGTGAGATGAAGAGTCAGGTAAGTAATATCTACAGGGCATGTGAGACGAAGAGTCAGGTAAGTAATATCTACATGTACAGTGAGATGAAGAGTCAGGTAAGTAATATCTACATGTATAGTGAGACGGAGAGTCAGGTAAGTAATATCTACAGGGCATGTGAGATGAAGAGTCAGGTAAGTAATATCTACATGTACAGTGAGATGAAGAGTCGGGTAAGTAATATCTACATGTATAGTGAGACGAAGAGTCAGGTAAGTAATATCTACATGTACAGTGAGATGAAGAGTCAGGTAAGTAATATCTACAGGGCATGTGAGATGAAGAGTCAGGTAAGTAATATCTACATGTACAGTGAGATGAAGAGTCGGGTAAGTAATATCTACATGTACAGTGAGATGAAGAGTCGGGTAAGTAATATCTACATGTATAGTGAGATGAAGAGTCAGGTAAGTAATATCTACATGTACAGTGAGATGAAGAGTCAGGTAAGTAATATCTACAGGGCATGTGAGATGAAGAGTCAGGTAAGTAATATCTACATGTACAGTGAGACGGAGAGTCAGGTAAGTAATATCTACAGGGCATGTGAGATGAAGAGTCAGGTAAGTAATACCTACATGTACAGTGAGATGAAGAGTCAGGTAAGTAATATCTACAGGGCATGTGAGATGAAGAGTCAGGTAAGTAATATCTACATGTACAGTGAGACGGAGAGTCAGGTAAGTAATATCTACAGGGCATGTGAGATGAAGAGTCAGGTAAGTAATACCTACATGTACAGTGAGATGAAGAGTCAGGTAAGTAATATCTACAGGGCATGTGAGATGAAGAGTCAGGTAAGTAATATCTACATGTACAGTGAGACGGAGAGTCAGGTAAGTAATATCTACAGGGCATGTGAGATGAAGAGTCAGGTAAGTAATACCTACATGTACAGTGAGATGAAGAGTCGGGTAAGTAATATCTACATGTACAGTGAGATGAAGAGTCGGGTAAGTAATATCTACATGTATAGTGAGATGAAGAGTCAGGTAAGTAATATCTACATGTATAGTGAGACGAAGAGTCAGGTAAGTAATATCTACATGTATAGTGAGATGAAGAGTCAGGTAAGTAATATCTACATGTACAGTGAGATGAAGAGTCAGGTAAGTAATATCTACAGGGCATGTGAGATGAAGAGTCAGGTAAGTAATATCTACATGTATAGTGAGATGAAGAGTCAGGTAAGTAATATCTACATGTATAGTGAGATGAAGAGTCAGGTAAGTAATATCTACATGTACAGTGAGATGAAGAGTCAGGTAAGTAATATCTACAGGGCATGTGAGATGAAGAGTCGGGTAAGTAATATCTACATGTATAGTGAGATGAAGAGTCAGGTAAGTAATATCTACATGTATAGTGAGATGAAGAGTCAGGTAAGTAATATCTACATGTATAGTGAGATGAAGAGTCAGGTAAGTAATATCTACATGTACAGTGAGATGAAGAGTCAGGTAAGTAATATCTACAGGGCATGTGAGATGAAGAGTCAGGTAAGTAATATCTACATGTACAGTGAGATGAAGAGTCAGGTAAGTAATATATACAGGGCATGTGAGACGGAGAGTCAGGTAAGTAATATCTACATGTACAGTGAGATGAAGAGTCAGGTAAGTAATATCTACAGGGCATGTGAGACGAAGAGTCAGGTAAGTAATATCTACATGTATAGTGAGATGAAGAGTCAGGTAAGTAATATCTACATGTATAGTGAGACGGAGAGTCAGGTAAGTAATATCTACATGTACAGTGAGACGAAGAGTCAGGTAAGTAATATCTACAGGGCATGTGAGACGGAGAGTCAGGTAAGTAATATCTACAGGGCATGTGAGATGAAGAGTCAGGTAAGTAATATCTACATGTATAGTGAGACGAAGAGTCAGGTAAGTAATATCTACAGGGCATGTGAGACGAAGAGTCAGGTAAGTAATATCTACATGTATAGTGAGATGAAGAGTCAGGTAAGTAATATCTACATGTATAGTGAGACGGAGAGTCAGGTAAGTAATATCTACATGTACAGTGAGATGAAGAGTCAGGTAAGTAATATCTACATGTATAGTGAGACGGAGAGTCAGGTAAGTAATATCTACATGTATAGTGAGACGAAGAGTCAGGTAAGTAATATCTACATGTACAGTGAGATGAAGAGTCAGGTAAGTAATATCTACATGTATAGTGAGACGAAGAGTCAGGTAAGTAATATCTACAGGGCATGTGGGATGAAGAGTCAGGTAAGTAATATCTACATGTATAGTGAGATGAAGAGTCAGGTAAGTAATATCTACATGTATAGTGAGATGAAGAGTCAGGTAAGTAATATCTACATGTATAGTGAGATGAAGAGTCAGGTAAGTAATATCTACATGTATAGTGAGACGGAGAGTCAGGTAAGTAATATCTACAGGGCATGTGAGATGAAGAGTCAGGTAAGTAATATCTACAGGGCATGTGAGACGGAGAGTCAGGTAAGTAATATCTACAGGGCATGTGAGATGAAGAGTCAGGTAAGTAATATCTACAGGGCATGTGAGATGAAGAGTCAGGTAAGTAATATCTACAGGGCATGTGGGATGAAGAGTCAGGTAAGTAATATCTACATGTACAGTGAGATGAAGAGTCAGGTAAGTAATATCTACAGGGCATGTGAGATGAAGAGTCAGGTAAGTAATATCTACATGTACAGTGAGATGAAGAGTCGGGTAAGTAATATCTACATGTATAGTGAGACGAAGAGTCAGGTAAGTAATATCTACATGTACAGTGAGATGAAGAGTCAGGTAAGTAATACCTACATGTACAGTGAGATGAAGAGTCGGGTAAGTAATATCTACATGTACAGTGAGATGAAGAGTCGGGTAAGTAATATCTACATGTATAGTGAGATGAAGAGTCAGGTAAGTAATATCTACATGTACAGTGAGATGAAGAGTCAGGTAAGTAATATCTACAGGGCATGTGAGATGAAGAGTCAGGTAAGTAATATCTACATGTACAGTGAGACGGAGAGTCAGGTAAGTAATATCTACAGGGCATGTGAGATGAAGAGTCAGGTAAGTAATACCTACATGTACAGTGAGATGAAGAGTCAGGTAAGTAATATCTACAGGGCATGTGAGACGAAGAGTCAGGTAAGTAATATCTACATGTACAGTGAGATGAAGAGTCAGGTAAGTAATATCTACATGTATAGTGAGACGGAGAGTCAGGTAAGTAATATCTACAGGGCATGTGAGATGAAGAGTCAGGTAAGTAATATCTACATGTATAGTGAGACGAAGAGTCAGGTAAGTAATATCTACATGTACAGTGAGATGAAGAGTCAGGTAAGTAATATCTACAGGGCATGTGAGATGAAGAGTCAGGTAAGTAATATCTACATGTACAGTGAGATGAAGAGTCGGGTAAGTAATATCTACATGTACAGTGAGATGAAGAGTCGGGTAAGTAATATCTACATGTATAGTGAGATGAAGAGTCAGGTAAGTAATATCTACATGTACAGTGAGATGAAGAGTCAGGTAAGTAATATCTACAGGGCATGTGAGATGAAGAGTCAGGTAAGTAATATCTACATGTACAGTGAGACGGAGAGTCAGGTAAGTAATATCTACAGGGCATGTGAGATGAAGAGTCAGGTAAGTAATACCTACATGTACAGTGAGATGAAGAGTCAGGTAAGTAATATCTACAGGGCATGTGAGATGAAGAGTCAGGTAAGTAATATCTACATGTACAGTGAGACGGAGAGTCAGGTAAGTAATATCTACAGGGCATGTGAGATGAAGAGTCAGGTAAGTAATACCTACATGTACAGTGAGATGAAGAGTCAGGTAAGTAATATCTACAGGGCATGTGAGATGAAGAGTCAGGTAAGTAATATCTACATGTACAGTGAGACGGAGAGTCAGGTAAGTAATATCTACAGGGCATGTGAGATGAAGAGTCAGGTAAGTAATACCTACATGTACAGTGAGATGAAGAGTCGGGTAAGTAATATCTACATGTACAGTGAGATGAAGAGTCGGGTAAGTAATATCTACATGTATAGTGAGATGAAGAGTCAGGTAAGTAATATCTACATGTATAGTGAGACGAAGAGTCAGGTAAGTAATATCTACATGTATAGTGAGATGAAGAGTCAGGTAAGTAATATCTACATGTACAGTGAGATGAAGAGTCAGGTAAGTAATATCTACAGGGCATGTGAGATGAAGAGTCAGGTAAGTAATATCTACAGGGCATGTGAGATGAAGAGTCAGGTAAGTAATATCTACATGTATAGTGAGATGAAGAGTCAGGTAAGTAATATCTACATGTATAGTGAGACGGAGAGTCAGGTAAGTAATATCTACATGTACAGTGAGATGAAGAGTCAGGTAAGTAATATCTACATGTATAGTGAGACGGAGAGTCAGGTAAGTAATATCTACATGTATAGTGAGACGAAGAGTCAGGTAAGTAATATCTACATGTACAGTGAGATGAAGAGTCAGGTAAGTAATATCTACATGTATAGTGAGACGAAGAGTCAGGTAAGTAATATCTACAGGGCATGTGGGATGAAGAGTCAGGTAAGTAATATCTACATGTACAGTGAGATGAAGAGTCAGGTAAGTAATATCTACAGGGCATGTGAGATGAAGAGTCAGGTAAGTAATATCTACATGTACAGTGAGACGGAGAGTCAGGTAAGTAATATCTACATGTATAGTGAGACGGAGAGTCAGGTAAGTAATATCTACAGGGCATGTGAGATGAAGAGTCGGGTAAGTAATATCTACAGGGCATGTGAGATGAAGAGTCGGGTAAGTAATATCTACATGTATAGTGAGATGAAGAGTCGGGTAAGTAATATCTACATGTATAGTGAGATGAAGAGTCAGGTAAGTAATATCTACATGTACAGTGAGATGAAGAGTCGGGTAAGTAATATCTACATGTACAGTGAGATGAAGAGTCGGGTAAGTAATATCTACATGTACAGTGAGATGAAGAGTCGGGTAAGTAATATCTACATGTACAGTGAGATGAAGAGTCAGGTAAGTAATATCTACATGTATAGTGAGACGAAGAGTCAGGTAAGTAATATCTACATGTACAGTGAGATGAAGAGTCAGGTAAGTAATATCTACATGTATAGTGAGACGAAGAGTCAGGTAAGTAATATCTACATGTACAGTGAGATGAAGAGTCAGGTAAGTAATATCTACAGGGCATGTGAGATGAAGAGTCAGGTAAGTAATATCTACAGGGCATGTGAGATGAAGAGTCAGGTAAGTAATATCTACAGGGCATGTGAGACGAAGAGTCAGGTAAGTAATATCTACATGTATAGTGAGACGGAGAGTCAGGTAAGTAATATCTACAGGGCATGTGGGATGAAGAGTCAGGTAAGTAATATCTACAGGGCATGTGAAACGAAGAGTCAGGTAAGTAATATCTACAGGGCATGTGAGACGAAGAGTCAGGTAAGTAATATCTACAGGGCATGTGAAACGAAGAGTCAGGTAAGTAATATCTACAGGGCATGTGAGACGAAGAGTCAGGTAAGTAATATCTACAGGGCATGTGAGACGAAGAGTCAGGTAAGTAATATCTACAGGGCATGTGAGACGAAGAGTCAGGTAAGTAATATCTACATGTACAGTGAAACGAAGAGTCAGGTAAGTAATATCTACATGTATAGTGAGATGAAGAGTCAGGTAAGTAATATCTACAGGGCATGTGAGATGAAGAGTCAGGTAAGTAATATCTACATGTATAGTGAAACGAAGAGTCAGGTAAGTAATATCTACAGGGCATGTGAGACGAAGAGTCAGGTAAGTAATATCTACATGTATAGTGAGATGAAGAGTCAGGTAAGTAATATCTACAGGGCATGTGAGACGAAGAGTCAGGTAAGTAATATCTACAGGGCATGTGAGATGAAGAGTCAGGTAAGTAATATCTACAGGGCATGTGAGATGAAGAGTCAGGTAAGTAATATCTACAGGGCATGTGAGACGAAGAGTCAGGTAAGTAATATCTACATGTATAGTGAGATGAAGAGTCAGGTAAGTAATATCTACAGGGCATGTGAGACGAAGAGTCAGGTAAGTAATATCTACATGTATAGTGGGATGAAGAGTCAGGTAAGTAATATCTACAGGGCATGTGAGATGAAGAGTCAGGTAAGTAATATCTACATGTATAGTGAGACGGAGAGTCAGGTAAGTAATATCTACATGTACAGTGAGATGAAGAGTCAGGTAAGTAATATCTACATGTATAGTGAGACGAAGAGTCAGGTAAGTAATATCTACATGTATAGTGAGACGAAGAGTCAGGTAAGTAATATCTACATGTATAGTGAGATGAAGAGTCAGGTAAGTAATATCTACAGGGCATGTGAGACGAAGAGTCAGGTAAGTAATATCTACATGTATAGTGAGACGGAGAGTCAGGTAAGTAATATCTACAGGGCAGGTGAGATGAAGAGTCAGGTAAGTAATATCTACATGTATAGTGAAACGAAGAGTCAGGTAAGTAATATCTACATGTATAGTGAGATGAAGAGTCAGGTAAGTAATATCTACAGGGCATGTGAGATGAAGAGTCAGGTAAGTAATATCTACATGTATAGTGAAACGAAGAGTCAGGTAAGTAATATCTACATGTATAGTGAGATGAAGAGTCAGGTAAGTAATATCTACAGGGCATGTGAGATGAAGAGTCAGGTAAGTAATATCTACATGTATAGTGAGACGGAGAGTCAGGTAAGTAATATCTACAGGGCATGTGAGATGAAGAGTCAGGTAAGTAATATCTACATGTATAGTGAGACGGAGAGTCAGGTAAGTAATATCTACAGGGCATGTGAGACGAAGAGTCAGGTAAGTAATATCTACATGTATAGTGAGACGGAGAGTCAGGTAAGTAATATCTACAGGGCATGTGAGACGAAGAGTCAGGTAAGTAATATCTACATGTATAGTGAGACGGAGAGTCAGGTAAGTAATATCTATAGGGCATGTGAGACAAAGAGTCAGGTAAGTAATATCTACATGTATAGTGAGACGGAGAGTCAGGTAAGTAATATCTACAGGGCATGTGAGACGAAGAGTCAGGTAAGTAATATCTACATGTATAGTGAGACGGAGAGTCAGGTAAGTAATATCTACAGGGCATGTGAGACGAAGAGTCAGGTAAGTAATATCTACATGTATAGTGAGACGGAGAGTCAGGTAAGTAATATCTACAGGGCATGTGAGACGAAGAGTCAGGTAAGTAATATCTACATGTATAGTGAGACGGAGAGTCAGGTAAGTAATATCTACAGGGCATGTGAGACGAAGAGTCAGGTAAGTAATATCTACATGTATAGTGAGACGGAGAGTCAGGTAAGTAATATCTACAGGGCATGTGAGACGAAGAGTCAGGTAAGTAATATCTACAGGGCATGTGAGATGAAGAGTCAGGTAAGTAATATCTACAGGGCATGTGAGACGGAGAGTCAGGTAAGTAATATCTACATGTATAGTGAGACGGAGAGTCGGGTAAGTAATATCTACATGTATAGTGAGACGGAGAGTCGGGTAAGTAATATCTACATGTATAGTGAGACGGAGAGTCGGGTAAGTAATATCTACATGTATAGTGAGACGGAGAGTCGGGTAAGTAATATCTACATGTATAGTGAGACGGAGAGTCGGGTAAGTAATATCTACATGTATAGTGAGACGGAGAGTCGGGTAAGTAATATCTACATGTATAGTGAGACGGAGAGTCGGGTAAGTAATATCTACAGGGCAGGTGAGACGGAGAGTCGGGTAAGTAATATCTACATGTATAGTGAGACGGAGAGTCGGGTAAGTAATATCTACATGTATAGTGAGACGGAGAGTCGGGTAAGTAATATCTACAGGGCATGTGGGTTGAAGAGTCAGGTAAGTAATATCTACAGGGCATGTGAGATGAAGAGTCAGGTAATTAATATCTACAGGGCAGGTGAGACGAAGAGTCAGGTAAGTAATATCTACAGGGTATAGTGAGACGGAGAGTCAGGTAAGTAATATCTACAGGGCATAGTGAGATGAAGAGTCAGGTAAGTAATATCTACAGGGCATGTGAGACGGAGAGTCAGGTAAGTAATATCTACAGGGCATGTGAGATGAAGAGTCAGGTAAGTAATATCTACATGTACAGTGAGATGAAGAGTCAGGTAAGTAATATCTACATGTATAGTGAGACGGAGAGTCAGGTAAGTAATATCTACATGTATAGTGAGATGAAGAGTCAGGTAAGTAATATCTACATGTATAGTGAGATGAAGAGTCAGGTAAGTAATATCTACAGGGCATGTGAGATGAAGAGTCAGGTAAGTAATATCTACAGGGCATGTGAGATGAAGAGTCAGGTAAGTAATATCTACATGTACAGTGAGATGAAGAGTCAGGTAAGTAATATCTACATGTACAGTGAGATGAAGAGTCAGGTAAGTAATATCTACATGTACAGTGAGATGAAGAGTCAGGTAAGTAATATCTACATGTACAGTGAGATGAAGAGTCAGGTAAGTAATATCTACAGGGCATGTGAGATGAAGAGTCAGGTAAGTAATATCTACATGTATAGTGAGACGGAGAGTCAGGTAAGTAATATCTACATGTACAGTGAGATGAAGAGTCGGGTAAGTAATATCTACATGTACAGTGAGATGAAGAGTCAGGTAAGTAATATCTACAGGGCATGTGAGATGAAGAGTCAGGTAAGTAATATCTACATGTATAGTGAGACGGAGAGTCAGGTAAGTAATATCTACATGTACAGTGAGATGAAGAGTCAGGTAAGTAATATCTACATGTATAGTGAGATGAAGAGTCAGGTAAGTAATATCTACATGTATAGTGAGATGAAGAGTCAGGTAAGTAATATCTACATGTATAGTGAGATGAAGAGTCAGGTAAGTAATATCTACATGTATAGTGAGATGAAGAGTCAGGTAAGTAATATCTACAGGGCATGTGAGATGAAGAGTCAGGTAAGTAATATCTACATGTACAGTGAGACGAAGAGTCAGGTAAGTAATATCTACAGGGCATGTGAGATGAAGAGTCAGGTAAGTAATATCTACAGGGCATGTGAGATGAAGAGTCAGGTAAATAATATCTACAGGGCATGTGAGACGGAGAGTCAGGTAAGTAATATCTACATGTATAGTGAGACGAAGAGTCAGGTAAGTAATATCTACAGGGCATGTGAGACGAAGAGTCAGGTAAGTAATATCTACATGTATAGTGAGACGGAGAGTCAGGTAAGTAATATCTACATGTATAGTGAGATGAAGAGTCAGGTAAGTAATATCTACAGGGCATGTGAGATGAAGAGTCAGGTAAGTAATATCTACATGTACAGTGAGACGAAGAGTCAGGTAAGTAATATCTACAGGGCATGTGAGATGAAGAGTCAGGTAAGTAATATCTACAGGGCATGTGAGATGAAGAGTCAGGTAAATAATATCTACAGGGCATGTGAGACGGAGAGTCAGGTAAGTAATATCTACATGTATAGTGAGACGAAGAGTCAGGTAAGTAATATCTACAGGGCATGTGAGACGAAGAGTCAGGTAAGTAATATCTACATGTATAGTGAGACGGAGAGTCAGGTAAGTAATATCTACATGTATAGTGAGATGAAGAGTCAGGTATGTAATATCTACATGTACAGTGAGATGAAGAGTCAGGTAAGTAATATCTACATGTATAGTGAGATGAAGAGTCAGGTAAGTAATATCTACATGTACAGTGAGACGGAGAGTCAGGTAAGTAATATCTACATGTATAGTGAGATGAAGAGTCAGGTAAGTAATATCTACATGTATAGTGAGACGGAGAGTCAGGTAAGTAATATCTACATGTATAGTGAGATGAAGAGTCAGGTAAGTAATATCTACAGGGCATGTGAGATGAAGAGTCGGGTAAGTAATATCTACAGGGCATGTGAGATGAAGAGTCAGGTAAGTAATATCTACATGTATAGTGAGACGGAGAGTCAGGTAAGTAATATCTACATGTATAGTGAGATGAAGAGTCAGGTAAGTAATATCTACATGTATAGTGAGACGGAGAGTCAGGTAAGTAATATCTACAGGGCATGTGAGATGAAGAGTCAGGTAAGTAATATCTACATGTATAGTGAGACGGAGAGTCAGGTAAGTAATATCTACATGTATAGTGAGATGAAGAGTCAGGTAAGTAATATCTACATGTATAGTGAGATGAAGAGTCAGGTAAGTAATATCTACATGTATAGTGAGACGGAGAGTCAGGTAAGTAATATCTACAGGGCATGTGAGATGAAGAGTCAGGTAAGTAATATCTACAGGGCATGTGAGACGAAGAGTCAGGTAAGTAATATCTACATGTATAGTGAGATGAAGAGTCAGGTAAGTAATATCTACAGGGCATGTGAGATGAAGAGTCAGGTAAGTAATATCTACAGGGCATGTGAGACGAAGAGTCAGGTAAGTAATATCTACAGGGCAGGTGAGATGAAGAGTCAGGTAAGTAATATCTACAGGGCATGTGAGATGAAGAGTCAGGTAAGTAATATCTACATGTATAGTGAGACGGAGAGTCAGGTAAGTAATATCTACATGTATAGTGAGACGGAGAGTCAGGTAAGTAATATCTACATGTGTAGTGAGATGAAGAGTCAGGTAAGTAATATCTACATGTATAGTGAGACGGAGAGTCAGGTAAGTAATATCTACATGTATAGTGAGACGGAGAGTCAGGTAAGTAATATCTACAGGGCATGTGAGATGAAGAGTCAGGTAAGTAATATCTACATGTATAGTGAGACGGAGAGTCAGGTAAGTAATATCTACATGTATAGTGAGACGGAGAGTCAGGTAAGTAATATCTACATGTATAGTGAGATGAAGAGTCAGGTAAGTAATATCTACAGGGCATGTGAGATGAAGAGTCAGGTAAGTAATATCTACATGTATAGTGAGACGAAGAGTCAGGTAAGTAATATCTACAGGGCATGTGAGATGAAGAGTCAGGTAAGTAATATCTACATGTATAGTGAGATGAAGAGTCAGGTAAGTAATATCTACAGGGCATGTGAGATGAAGAGTCGGGTAAGTAATATCTACAGGGCATGTGAGATGAAGAGTCAGGTAAGTAATATCTACATGTATAGTGAGACGAAGAGTCAGGTAAGTAATATCTACAGGGCATGTGAGACGAAGAGTCAGGTAAGTAATATCTACAGGGCATGTGAGATGAAGATTCGGGTAAGTAATATCTACAGGGCATGTGAGATGAAGAGTCAGGTAAGTAATATCTACAGGGCATGTGAGACGAAGAGTCAGGTAAGTAATATCTACAGGGCATGTGAGATGAAGAGTCAGGTAAGTAATATCTACAGGGCATGTGAGATGAAGAGTCAGGTAAGTAATATCTACAGGGCATGTGAGATGAAGAGTCAGGTAAGTAATATCTACAGGGCATGTGAGATGAAGAGTCAGGTAAGTAATATCTACAGGGCATGTGAGATGAAGAGTCAGGTAAGTAATATCTACAGGGCATGTGAGATGAAGAGTCGGGTAAGTAATATCTACATGTATAGTGAGATGAAGAGTCAGGTAAGTAATATCTACAGGGCATGTGAGATGAAGAGTCAGGTAAGTAATATCTACATGTACAGTGAAACGAAGAGTCGGGTAAGTAATATCTACATGTATAGTGAGATGAAGAGTCAGGTAAGTAATATCTACAGGGCATGTGAGATGAAGAGTCGGGTAAGTAATATCTACAGGGCATGTGAGATGAAGAGTCAGGTAAGTAATATCTACAGGGCATGTGAGATGAAGAGTCAGGTAAGTAATATCTACAGGGCATGTGAGATGAAGAGTCAGGTAAGTAATATCTACAGGGCATGTGAGATGAAGAGTCAGGTAAGTAATATCTACAGGGCATGTGAGATGAAGAGTCGGGTAAGTAATATCTACAGGGCATGTGAGATGAAGAGTCAGGTAAGTAATATCTACAGGGCATGTGAGATGAAGAGTCAGGTAAGTAATATCTACAGGGCATGTGAGATGAAGAGTCAGGTAAGTAATATCTACAGGGCATGTGAGACGAAGAGTCAGGTAAGTAATATCTACATGTACAGTGAGATGAAGAGTCAGGTAAGTAATATCTACATGTATAGTGAGACGGAGAGTCAGGTAAGTAATATCTACAGGGCATGTGAGACGAAGAGTCAGGTAAGTAATATCTACAGGGCATGTGAGATGAAGAGTCAGGTAAGTAATATCTACATGTATAGTGAGATGAAGAGTCAGGTAAGTAATATCTACAGGGCATGTGAGACGGAGAGTCAGGTAAGTAATATCTACATGTACAGTGAGACGAAGAGTCAGGTAAGTAATATCTACAGGGCATGTGAGATGAAGAGTCAGGTAAGTAATATCTACATGTATAGTGAGATGAAGAGTCAGGTAAGTAATATCTACAGGGCATGTGAGATGAAGAGTCAGGTAAGTAATATCTACATGTACAGTGAGACGAAGAGTCAGGTAAGTAATATCTACAGGGCATGTGAGATGAAGAGTCAGGTAAGTAATATCTACATGTATAGTGAGATGAAGAGTCAGGTAAGTAATATCTACAGGGCATGTGAGACGGAGAGTCAGGTAAGTAATATCTACATGTACAGTGAGACGAAGAGTCAGGTAAGTAATATCTACATGTACAGTGAGATGAAGAGTCAGGTAAGTAATATCTACAGGGCATGTGAGACGGAGAGTCAGGTAAGTAATATCTACATGTACAGTGAGACGAAGAGTCAGGTAAGTAATATCTACATGTACAGTGAGATGAAGAGTCAGGTAAGTAATATCTACATGTACAGTGAGATGAAGAGTCAGGTATGTAATATCTACATGTATAGTGAGACGGAGAGTCAGGTAAGTAATATCTACAGGGCATGTGAGATGAAGAGTCAGGTAAGTAATATCTACATGTATAGTGAGATGAAGAGTCAGGTAAGTAATATCTACAGGGCATGTGAGATGAAGAGTCAGGTAAGTAATATCTACATGTATAGTGAGATGAAGAGTCAGGTAAGTAATATCTACAGGGCATGTGAGATGAAGAGTCAGGTAAGTAATATCTACAGGGCATGTGAGATGAAGAGTCGGGTAAGTAATATCTACATGTATAGTGAGATGAAGAGTCGGGTAAGTAATATCTACATGTACAGTGAGACGCAGAGTCAGGTAAGTAATATCTACATGTATAGTGAGATGAAGAGTCAGGTAAGTAATATCTACATGTACAGTGAGACGGAGAGTCAGGTAAGTAATATCTACATGTACAGTGAGACGGAGAGTCAGGTAAGTAATATCTACATGTATAGTGAGATGAAGAGTCAGGTAAGAAATATCTACAGGGCATGTGAGACGAAGAGTCAGGTAAGTAATATCTACAGGGCATGTGGGATGAAGAGTCAGGTAAGTAATATCTACAGGGCATGTGAGATGAAGAGTCAGGTAAGTAATATCTACAGGGCATGTGAGATGAAGAGTCAGGTAAGTAATATCTACATGTATAGTGAGATGAAGAGTCAGGTAAGTAATATCTACAGGGCAGGTGAGACGAAGAGTCAGGTAAGTAATATCTACAGGGCATGTGAGATGAAGAGTCAGGTAAGTAATATCTACAGGGCATGTGAGACGAAGAGTCAGGTAAGTAATATCTACAGGGCATGTGAGACGAAGAGTCAGGTAAGTAATATCTACATGTATAGTGAGATGAAGAGTCAGGTAAGTAATATCTACAGGGCATGTGAGACGAAGAGTCAGGTAAGTAATATCTACATGGCATGTGAGATGAAGAGTCAGGTAAGTAATATCTACATGTATAGTGAGATGAAGAGTCAGGTAAGTAATATCTACATGTACAGTGAGATGAAGAGTCAGGTAAGTAATATCTACAGGGCATGTGAGATGAAGAGTCAGGTAAGTAATATCTACAGGGCATGTGAGATGAAGAGTCGGGTAAGTAATATCTACAGGGCATGTGAGATGAAGAGTCAGGTAAGTAATATCTACAGGGCATGTGGGATGAAGAGTCAGGTAAGTAATATCTACATGTACAGTGAGATGAAGAGTCAGGTAAGTAATATCTACAGGGCATGTGAGACGAAGAGTCAGGTAAGTAATATCTACAGGGTACAGTGAGATGAAGAGTCAGGTAAGTAATATCTACAGGGCATGTGAGATGAAGAGTCAGGTAAGTAATATCTACAGGGCATGTGAGATGAAGAGTCAGGTAAGTAATATCTACATGTATAGTGAGACGGAGAGTCAGGTAAGTAATATCTACATGTACAGTGAGACGGAGAGTCAGGTAAGTAATATCTACATGTATAGTGAGATGAAGAGTCAGGTAAGTAATATCTACATGTATAGTGAGACGGAGAGTCAGGTAAGTAATATCTACATGTACAGTGAGACGGAGAGTCAGGTAAGTAATATCTACAGGGTACAGTGAGATGAAGAGTCAGGTAAGTAATATCTACAGGGCATGTGAGATGAAGAGTCAGGTAAGTAATATCTACATGTATAGTGAGATGAAGAGTCAGGTAAGTAATATCTACAGGGCATGTGAGATGAAGAGTCAGGTAAGTAATATCTACAGGGCATGTGAGATGAAGAGTCAGGTAAGTAATATCTACATGTACAGTGAGACGGAGAGTCAGGTAAGTAATATCTACAGGGCATGTGAGATGAAGAGTCAGGTAAGTAATATCTACAGGGCATGTGAGACGGAGAGTCAGGTAAGTCATATCTACAGGGCATGTGAGATGAAGAGTCAGGTAAGTAATATCTACAGGGCATGTGAGATGAAGAGTCAGGTAAGTAATATCTACAGGGCATGTGAGATGAAGAGTCAGGTAAGTAATATCTACAGGGCATGTGAGATGAAGAGTCAGGTAAGTAATATCTACATGTATAGTGAGATGAAGAGTCAGGTAAGTAATATCTACAGGGCATGTGAGATGAAGAGTCAGGTAAGTAATATCTACATGTACAGTGAGACGGAGAGTCAGGTAAGTAATATCTACAGGGCATGTGAGACGGAGAGTCAGGTAAGTCATATCTACAGGGCATGTGAGATGAAGAGTCAGGTAAGTAATATCTACAGGGCATGTGAGATGAAGAGTCAGGTAAGTAATATCTACAGGGCATGTGAGATGAAGAGTCAGGTAAGTAATATCTACAGGGCATGTGAGATGAAGAGTCAGGTAAGTAATATCTACATGTACAGTGAGACGGAGAGTCAGGTAAGTAATATCTACATGTATAGTGAGATGAAGAGTCAGGTAAGTAATATCTACAGGGCATGTGAGATGAAGAGTCAGGTAAGTAATATCTACATGTACAGTGAGACGGAGAGTCAGGTAAGTAATATCTACAGGGCATGTGAGACGGAGAGTCAGGTAAGTCATATCTACAGGGCATGTGAGATGAAGAGTCAGGTAAGTAATATCTACAGGGCATGTGAGATGAAGAGTCAGGTAAGTAATATCTACAGGGCATGTGAGATGAAGAGTCAGGTAAGTAATATCTACAGGGCATGTGAGATGAAGAGTCAGGTAAGTAATATCTACATGTATAGTGAGATGAAGAGTCAGGTAAGTAATATCTACAGGGCATGTGAGATGAAGAGTCAGGTAAGTAATATCTACATGTATAGTGAGATGAAGAGTCAGGTAAGTAATATCTACAGGGCATGTGAGACGGAGAGTCAGGTAAGTAATATCTACAGGGCATGTGAGACGAAGAGTCAGGTAAGTAATATCTACATGTATAGTGAGATGAAGAGTCAGGTATGTAATATCTACATGTATAGTGAGATGAAGAGTCAGGTAAGTAATATCTACAGGGCATGTGAGATGAAGAGTCAGGTAAGTAATATCTACATGTATAGTGAGACGAAGAGTCAGGTAAGTAATATCTACATGTACAGTGAGATGAAGAGTCAGGTAAGTAATATCTACAGGGCATGTGAGATGAAGAGTCAGGTAAGTAATATCTACAGGGCATGTGGGATGAAGAGTCAGGTAAGTAATATCTACAGGGCAGGTGAGACGAAGAGTCAGGTAAGTAATATCTACATGTATAGTGAGACGGAGAGTCAGGTAAGTAATATCTACATGTATAGTGAGATGAAGAGTCAGGTAAGTAATATCTACAGGGCATGTGGGATGAAGAGTCAGGTAAGTAATATCTACAGGGCATGTGAGACGAAGAGTCGGGTAAGTAATATCTACATGTATAGTGAGATGAAGAGTCAGGTAAGTAATATCTACATGTATAGTGAGACAGACAGTCAGGTAAGTAATATCTACAGGGCATGTGAGATGAAGAGTCAGGTAAGTAATATCTACAGGGCATGTGAGACGAAGAGTCAGGTAAGTAATATCTACAGGGCATGTGAGACGAAGAGTCAGGTAAGTAATATCTACAGGGCATGTGAGATGAAGAGTCAGGTAAGTAATATCTACATGTATAGTGAGATGAAGAGTCAGGTAAGTAATATCTACAGGGCATGTGAGATGAAGAGTCAGGTAAGTAATATCTACAGGGCATGTGAGATGAAGAGTCAGGTAAGTAATATCTACAGGGCATGTGAGATGAAGAGTCAGGTAAGTAATATCTACAGGGCATGTGAGATGAAGAGTCAGGTAAGTAATATCTACAGGGCATGTGAGATGAAGAGTCAGGTAAGTAATATCTACATGTATAGTGAGATGAAGAGTCAGGTAAGTAATATCTACAGGGCATGTGAGACGAAGAGTCGGGTAAGTAATATCTACAGGGCATGTGAGATGAAGAGTCAGGTAAGTAATATCTACATGTATAGTGAGATGAAGAGTCAGGTAAGTAATATCTACATGTATAGTGAGATGAAGAGTCAGGTAAGTAATATCTACAGGGCATGTGAGATGGAGAGTCAGGTAAGTAATATCTACAGGGCATGTGAGACGGAGAGTCAGGTAAGTAATATCTACATGTACAGTGAGATGAAGAGTCAGGTAAGTAATATCTACAGGGCATGTGAGACGGAGAGTCAGGTAAGTAATATCTACAGGGCATGTGAGACGGAGAGTCAGGTAAGTAATATCTACAGGGCATGTGAGACGGAGAGTCAGGTAAGTAATATCTACATGTACAGTGAGATGAAGAGTCAGGTAAGTAATATCTACAGGGCATGTGAGACGGAGAGTCAGGTAAGTAATATCTACAGGGCATGTGAGATGAAGAGTCAGGTAAGTAATATCTACATGTACAGTGAGATGAAGAGTCAGGTAAGTAATATCTACATGTATAGTGAGACGGAGAGTCAGGTAAGTAATATCTACATGTATAGTGAGACGGAGAGTCAGGTAAGTAATATCTACATGTATAGTGAGACGGAGAGTCGGGTAAGTAATATCTACAGGGCATGTGAGATGAAGAGTCAGGTAAGTAATATCTACAGGGCATGTGGGATGAAGAGTCAGGTAAGTAATATCTACAGGGCATGTGAGATGAAGAGTCAGGTAAGTAATATCTACAGGGCATGTGAGACGAAGAGTCAGGTAAGTAATATCTACAGGGCATGTGAGATGAAGAGTCAGGTAAGTAATATCTACAGGGTATGTGAGATGAAGAGTCAGGTAAGTAATATCTACATGTATAGTGAGACGGAGAGTCAGGTAAGTAATATCTACATGTATAGTGAGACGGAGAGTCAGGTAAGTAATATCTACATGTATAGTGAGACGGAGAGTCAGGTAAGTAATATCTACATGTATAGTGAGACGGAGAGTCAGGTAAGTAATATCTACATGTATAGTGAGACGGAGAGTCAGGTAAGTAATATATACAGGGCATGTGAGACGAAGAGTCAGGTAAGTAATGTCTACAGGGCATGTGAGATGAAGAGTCAGGTAAGTAATATCTACAGGGCATGTGAGATGAAGAGTCAGGTAAGTAATATCTACAGGGCATGTGAGACGAAGAGTCAGGTAAGTAATGTCTACAGGGCATGTGAGATGAAGAGTCAGGTAAGTAATATCTACAGGGCATGTGAGATGAAGAGTCAGGTAAGTAATATCTACAGGGCATGTGAGATGAAGAGTCAGGTAAGTAATATCTACAGGGCATGTGAGATGAAGAGTCAGGTAAGTAATATCTACAGGGCATGTGAGATGAAGAGTCAGGTAAGTAATATCTACAGGGCATGTGAGACGAAGAGTCAGGTAAGTAATGTCTACAGGGCATGTGAGATGAAGAGTCAGGTAAGTAATATCTACAGGGCATGTGAGATGAAGAGTCAGGTAAGTAATATCTACAGGGCATGTTAGATGAAGAGTCAGGTAAGTAATATCTACAGGGCATGTGAGATGAAGAGTCAGGTAAGTAATATCTACAGGGCATGTGAGATGAAGAGTCAGGTAAGTAATATCTACATGTACAGTGAGACGAAGAGTCGGGTAAGTAATATCTACAGGGCATGTGAGATGAAGAGTCAGGTAAGTAATATCTACATGTATAGTGAGATGAAGAGTCAGGTAAGTAATATCTACAGGGCATGTGAGATGAAGAGTCAGGTAAGTAATATCTACATGTATAGTGAGATGAAGAGTCAGGTAAGTAATATCTACAGGGCATGTGAGATGAAGAGTCAGGTAAGTAATATCTACATGTATAGTGAGATGAAGAGTCAGGTAAGTAATATCTACAGGGCATGTGAGATGAAGAGTCAGGTAAGTAATATCTACATGTATAGTGAGATGAAGAGTCAGGTAAGTAATATCTACAGGGCATGTGAGATGAAGAGTCAGGTAAGTAATATCTACATGTATAGTGAGATGAAGAGTCAGGTAAGTAATATCTACAGGGCATGTGAGATGAAGAGTCAGGTAAGTAATATCTACAGGGCATGTGAGATGAAGAGTCAGGTAAGTAATATCTACAGGGCATGTGAGATGAAGAGTCGGGTAAGTAATATCTACATGTATAGTGAGACGGAGAGTCAGGTAAGTAATATCTACATGTATAGTGAGATGAAGAGTCAGGTAAGTAATATCTACAGGGCATGTGAGATGAAGAGTCAGGTAAGTAATATCTACATGTATAGTGAGACGAAGAGTCAGGTAAGTAATATCTACATGTATAGTGAGATGAAGAGTCAGGTAAGTAATATCTACATGTATAGTGAGATGAAGAGTCAGGTAAGTAATATCTACAGGGCATGTGAGATGAAGAGTCAGGTAAGTAATATCTACATGTATAGTGAGACGGAGAGTCAGGTAAGTAATATCTACATGTACAGTGAGATGAAGAGTCGGGTAAGTAATATCTACAGGGCATGTGAGACGAAGAGTCAGGTAAGTAATATCTACATGTACAGTGAGACGGAGAGTCAGGTAAGTAATATCTACAGGGCATGTGAGATGAAGAGTCAGGTAAGTAATATCTACATGTATAGTGCGACGAAGAGTCAGGTAAGTAATATCTACAGGGCATGTGAGATGAAGAGTCAGGTAAGTAATATCTACATGTATAGTGAGATGAAGAGTCAGGTAAGTAATATCTACAGGGCATGTGAGATGAAGAGTCAGGTAAGTAATATCTACAGGGCATGTGAGATGAAGAGTCAGGTAAGTAATATCTACATGTACAGTGAGACGGAGAGTCAGGTAAGTAATATCTACAGGGCATGTGAGATGAAGAGTCAGGTAAGTAATATCTACATGTATAGTGCGACGAAGAGTCAGGTAAGTAATATCTACAGGGCATGTGAGATGAAGAGTCAGGTAAGTAATATCTACAGGGCATGTGAGATGAAGAGTCAGGTAAGTAATATCTACATGTATAGTGAGATGAAGAGTCAGGTAAGTAATATCTACAGGGCATGTGAGATGAAGAGTCAGGTAAGTAATATCTACATGTATAGTGAGATGAAGAGTCAGGTAAGTAATATCTACATGTATAGTGAGATGAAGAGTCAGGTAAGTAATATCTACAGGGCATGTGAGATGAAGAGTCAGGTAAGTAATATCTACAGGGCATGTGAGATGAAGAGTCAGGTAAGTAATATCTACATGTATAGTGAGATGAAGAGTCAGGTAAGTAATATCTACAGGGCATGTGAGATGAAGAGTCAGGTAAGTAATATCTACAGGGCATGTGAGATGAAGAGTCAGGTAAGTAATATCTACATGTATAGTGAGATGAAGAGTCAGGTAAGTAATATCTACAGGGCATGTGAGATGAAGAGTCAGGTAAGTAATATCTACAGGGCATGTGAGATGAAGAGTCAGGTAAGTAATATCTACAGGGCATGTGAGATGAAGAGTCAGGTAAGTAATATCTACAGGGCATGTGGGTTGAAGAGTCAGGTAAGTAATATCTACAGGGCATGTGAGATGAAGAGTCAGGTAAGTAATATCTACAGGGCATGTGAGATGAAGAGTCAGGTAAGTAATATCTACAGGGCATGTGAGATGAAGAGTCAGGTAAGTAATATCTACATGTACAGTGAGATGAAGAGTCAGGTAAGTAATATCTACAGGGCATGTGAGATGAAGAGTCAGGTAAGTAATATCTACATGTATAGTGAGATGAAGAGTCGGGTAAGTAATATCTACAGGGCATGTGAGACGGAGAGTCAGGTAAGTAATATCTACAGGGCATGTGAGACGAAGAGTCAGGTAAGTAATATCTACAGAGCATGTGAGATGAAGAGTCAGGTAAGTAATATCTACAGGGCATGTGAGATGAAGAGTCAGGTAAGTAATATCTACAGGGCATGTGAGACGAAGAGTCAGGTAAGTAATATCTACAGGGCATGTGGGTTGAAGAGTCAGGTAAGTAATATCTACAGGGCATGTGGGTTGAAGAGTCAGGTAAGTAATATCTACAGGGCATGTGGGTTGAAGAGTCAGGTAAGTAATATCTACAGGGCATGTGGGATGAGAGTCAGGTAAGTAATATCTACAGGGCATGTGGGATGAGAGTCAGGTAAGTAATATCTACAGGGCATGTGAGACGGAGAGTCAGGTAAGTAATATCTACAGGGCATGTGAGACGAAGAGTCAGGTAAGTAATATCTACAGAGCATGTGAGATGAAGAGTCAGGTAAGTAATATCTACAGGGCATGTGGGATGAGAGTCAGGTAAGTAATATCTACAGGGCATGTGGGATGAGAGTCAGGTAAGTAATATCTACAGGGCATGTGGGATGAGAGTCAGGTAAGTAATATCTACAGGGCATGTGGGATGAGAGTCAGGTAAGTAATATCTACAGGGCATGTGGGATGAGAGTCAGGTAAGTAATATCTACAGGGCATGTGGGATGAGAGTCAGGTAAGTAATATCTACAGGGCATGTGAGACGGAGAGTCAGGTAAGTAATATCTACAGGGCATGTGAGACGAAGAGTCAGGTAAGTAATATCTACAGAGCATGTGAGATGAAGAGTCAGGTAAGTAATATCTACAGGGCATGTGGGATGAGAGTCAGGTAAGTAATATCTACAGGGCATGTGGGATGAGAGTCAGGTAAGTAATATCTACAGGGCATGTGAGACGGAGAGTCAGGTAAGTAATATCTACAGGGCATGTGAGACGAAGAGTCAGGTAAGTAATATCTACAGAGCATGTGAGATGAAGAGTCAGGTAAGTAATACCTACAGGGCATGTGAGATGAAGAGTCAGGTAAGTAATATCTACAGGGCATGTGAGACGAAGAGTCAGGTAAGTAATATCTACAGGGCATGTGGGTTGAAGAGTCAGGTAAGTAATATCTACAGGGCATGTGGGTTGAAGAGTCAGGTAAGTAATATCTACAGGGCATGTGGGTTGAAGAGTCAGGTAAGTAATATCTACAGGGCATGTGGGATGAGAGTCAGGTAAGTAATATCTACAGGGCATGTGGGATGAGAGTCAGGTAAGTAATATCTACAGGGCATGTGGGATGAAGAGTCGGGTAAGTAATATCTACAGGGCATGTGGGTTG
Organism: Siphonodentalium dalli; assembly: GCA_032622095.1. Taxonomy (NCBI): domain Eukaryota; kingdom Metazoa; phylum Mollusca; class Scaphopoda; order Gadilida; family Siphonodentaliidae; genus Siphonodentalium; species Siphonodentalium dalli. The sequence goes on from CP136065.1 coordinate 23,943,792, forward strand.
AAGAGTCAGGTAAGTAATATCTACAGGGCATGTGGGTTGAAGAGTCAGGTAAGTAATATCTACAGGGCATGTGGGTTGAAGAGTCAGGTAAGTAATATCTACAGGGCTTGTGGGTTGAAGAGTCAGGTAAGTAATATCTACAGGGCATGTGGGTTGAAGAGTCAGGTAAGTAATATCTACAGGGCATGTGAGATGAAGAGTCAGGTAAGTAATATCTACAGGGCATGTGAGATGAAGAGTCAGGTAAGTAATATCTACATGTATAGTGAGATGAAGAGTCAGGTAAGTAATATCTACATGTATAGTGAGATGAAGAGTCAGGTAAGTAATATCTACAGGGCATGTGGGTTGAAGAGTCAGGTAAGTAATATCTACAGGGCATGTGGGTTGAAGAGTCAGGTAAGTAATATCTACAGGGCATGTGGGATGAAGAGTCAGGTAAGTAATATCTACAGGGCATGTGGGATGAAGAGTCGGGTAAGTAATATCTACAGGGCATGTGAGATGAAGAGTCAGGTAAGTAATATATACAGGGCATGTGGGATGAAGAGTCAGGTAAGTAATATCTACAGGGCATGTGGGATGAAGAGTCGGGTAAGTAATATCTACAGGGCATGTGGGATGAAGAGTCAGGTAAGTAATATCTACAGGGCATGTGAGACGAAGAGTCGGGTAAGTAATATCTATAGGACATGTGAGATGAAGAGTCGGGTAAGTAATATCTACATGTATAGTGAGACGGAGAGTCAGGTAAGTAATATCTACAGGGCATGTGAGATGAAGAGTCAGGTAAGTAATATCTACATGTATAGTGAGATGAAGAGTCAGGTAAGTAATATCTACATGTATAGTGAGATGAAGAGTCAGGTAAGTAATATCTACAGGGCATGTGAGACGGAGAGTCAGGTAAGTAATATCTACAGGGCATGTGAGATGAAGAGTCAGGTAAGTAATATCTACATGTATAGTGAGATGAAGAGTCAGGTAAGTAATATCTACATGTACAGTGAGACGGAGAGTCAGGTAAGTAATATCTACATGTATAGTGAGATGAAGAGTCAGGTAAGTAATATCTACAGGGCAGGTGAGATGAAGAGTCAGGTAAGTAATATCTACATGTACAGTGAGACGGAGAGTCAGGTAAGTAATATCTACAGGGCATGTGAGATGAAGAGTCAGGTAAGTAATATCTACATGTATAGTGAGACGGAGAGTCAGGTAAGTAATATCTACATGTACAGTGAGATGGAGAGTCAGGTAAGTAATATCTACAGGGCAGGTGAGATGAAGAGTCAGGTAAGTAATATCTACATGTACAGTGAGACGGAGAGTCAGGTAAGTAATATCTACATGTACAGTGAGATGGAGAGTCAGGTAAGTAATATCTACAGGGCAGGTGAGATGAAGAGTCAGGTAAGTAATATCTACAGGGCATGTGAGATGAAGAGTCAGGTAAGTAATATCTACAGGGCATGTGGGATGAAGAGTCAGGTAAGTAATATCTACAGGGCATGTGAGATGAAGAGTCAGGTAAGTAATATCTACAGGGCATGTGGGTTAAAGAGTCAGGTAAGTAATATCTACAGGGCATGTGAGATGAAGAGTCAGGTAAGTAATATATACAGGGCATGTGAGACGAAGAGTCAGGTAAGTAATATATACAGGGCATGTGAGACGAAGAGTCAGGTAAGTAATATCTACAGGGCATGTGAGATGAAGAGTCAGGTAAGTAATATCTACAGGGCATGTGAGACGAAGAGTCAGGTAAGTAATATCTACAGGGCATGTGAGATGAAGAGTCAGGTAAGTAATATCTACAGGGCATGTGAGACGAAGAGTCAGGTAAGTAATATCTACAGGGCATGTGAGATGAAGAGTCAGGTAAGTAATATCTACAGGGCATGTGAGACGAAGAGTCAGGTAAGTAATATCTACAGGGCATGTGAGATGAAGAGTCAGGTAAGTAATATCTACAGGGCATGTGAGATGAAGAGTCAGGTAAGTAATATCTACAGGGCATGTGAGACGGAGAGTCGGGTAAGTAATATCTACAGGGCATGTGAGATGAAGAGTCAGGTAAGTAATATCTACAGGGCATGTGAGATGAAGAGTCAGGTAAGTAATATCTACAGGGCATGTGAGACGAAGAGTCAGGTAAGTAATATCTACAGGGCATGTGAGACGAAGAGTCAGGTAAGTAATATCTACAGGGCATGTGAGATGAAGAGTCAGGTAAGTAATATCTACAGGGCATGTGAGATGAAGAGTCAGGTAAGTAATATCTACAGGGCATGTGAGATGAAGAGTCAGGTAAGTAATATCTACAGGGCATGTGAGATGAAGAGTCAGGTAAGTAATATCTACAGGGCATGTGAGATGAAGAGTCAGGTAAGTAATATCTACAGGGCATGTGAGATGAAGAGTCGGGTAAGTAATATCTACAGGGCATGTGAGATGAAGAGTCAGGTAAGTAATATCTACAGGGCATGTGAGACGAAGAGTCAGGTAAGTAATATCTACAGGGCATGTGGGATGAAGAGTCAGGTAAGTAATATATACAGGGCATGTGAGACGGAGAGTCGGGTAAGTAATATCTACAGGGCATGTGAGACGGAGAGTCGGGTAAGTAATATCTACAGGGCATGTGAGACGGAGAGTCGGGTAAGTAATATCTACAGGGCATGTGGGTTGTCACAAACTGTGACAGAACATGTTACTACTTATAGAACATTATAACATTCTATCTTTTAAAAACAGTTCAAGTGGAACATATTATAACACTTTAAGTGGAATATTAATGGCATGGATGGTCTTCGTTGTAGGTTATAATATAGAAACTACAGTTATAAAATTATGAAAATTACCTTAAAAATATACTAATAGTATAGTATAATGATAGTATGAATGCAATATTATCCACAAAACACACTTTGTCCAAGTCAAGCATTTGTTTATATACAGCACATAAAGAGTGAGCGATAAGCAAAACACTCAACACCCAAGCGATTATTTTAGGAGAGTGATTCACCGTGACCCATTCAACACCAAAATCTAGAGTAGTGAGGATTAGCGAGCGATATACCAGTATGTTGTAAACAACATGGTGGCAGTTTTAACCAAATTTTGCTTATCACATACTCTTTATGTACTGTACTGTAGCAGAATTTGGCTTTTGTTTACATTACACTGTATTTATGATTGGTGTAAGAACAGTTATAAGAAGGAGCTAGCTACCATAAAAATAAATCCTTTGTATAATGTTCACTGCTGCTTTGATATAATAACCCTTCCATGACTGGAGATTCCTGAAATTTTGCGTAAAACCCTGTGCCAATGCATTCTCTTTTATATGTGAGTCTCCCATATGGAGTCTCACATATATAAGAGAATGTATTGGCCTAATAATATTTACCTTGACCTTGTAAGCCAGTGAATTCTCTTAATATGTGAGGCTTCCTATGGGAGACTCGCATATATAAGAGAATGCACTGGCCCAGGATTTTTAATGCTGCACCAGTGCAGCTTCCATCACGAAAGGGTTTTAAACTCTTTATTGTTTCTGGAACCTGAGGGAAATTAGAATAAAAATGAAGTGAATGCAATTAATCTGCTTCCATTAGTCACACATGTACAAGTTTTATATCTCATCAACAGATGGCGCAAGTGGAGGCTGATTTAAATAAATCCAAACAAATAAGAGAGAAACAAGGAAAAGAATTTGTTCGGCTATCAGAGGAAGCTAACAATCGGCACAATAAAGAGGTCAGTCTATATAATAATTAAAAAAAGCCTGAGTCATATGCAGAATGAGGTCCCCAGAGGGTGAATTTAGTGACGCTATCCCGCATAGCAGGCTAGCATCACTAAATTCACCCTCTGGGGACCTCATTCTGATTATGCCTCATCTTCTCTGGAAATTTTCTCTATTATAAGATTTCTATAGAATCTTCTTCACGTAGATTCTATTTCTTTTTTAGTTTATTTTATCTATATCCCCAAATTGGCAGACGACACATTGCATAATCGAGGTTATGGGTGTACATCACAATATTCACCATTTGGGAACTTCAATCTGAGTCTATGTTTCCCATAGCAGATGAGGCCATGCAGATTGAGGTTCACAGAGGGTGAATTTAGTGATGCTAGCCTGCTATGTGGGATAGCGTCACTAAATTCACCCTCTGGGGACCTAATTGATGGTGTTTAGATACTGGTTTTCAAAAGAGGCAATTTATCAGGTTTATCATCCAATAAACCATTAGATTGCCGAAAAATAAAGTGTGCATATTGTTTCCTTGCCTAATAACGGAAAATATTAAAAAGCCTTCTTAAAATATGTTTTTAACTTATTCTTATATGCTTAACTTATTATCGGAACATTTGAATGAATATGAATCTTTGAGTGGTCCACTTGTGTGTCCTTCATTCATCTGATGCTTCTGTGACCAGAGATGTATACACTTTCTCTTAACATCTGATGCTTCTGTGACCAGAGATGTATACACTTTCTCTTAACATCTGATGCTTCTGTGACCAGAGATGTATACACTTTCTCTTAACATCTGATGCTTCTGTGACCAGAGATGTATACACTTTCTCTTAACGTTTGATGATTCTGTGACCAGAGATGTGTACACTTTCTCTTAACGTCTGATGCTTCTGTGACCAGAGATGTATACACTTTCTCTTAACATCTGATGCTTCTGTGACCAGAGATGTATACACTTTCTCTTAACATCTGATGCTTCTGTGACCAGAGATGTATACACTTTCTCTTAACGTTTGATGATTCTGTGACCAGAGATGTGTACACTTTCTCTTAACATCTGATGCTTCTGTGACCAGAGATGTATACACTTTCTCTTAACATCTGATGCTTCTGTGACCAGAGATGTATACACTTTCTCTTAACATCTGATGCTTCTGTGACCAGAGATGTATACACTTTCTCTTAACATCTGATGCTTCTGTGACCAGAGATGTATACACTTTCTCTTAACATCTGATGCTTCTGTGACCAGAGATGTATACACTTTCTCTTAACATCTGATGCTTCTGTGACCAGAGATGTATACACTTTCTCTTAACATCTGATGCTTCTGTGACCAGAGATGTATACACTTTCTCTTAACATCTGATGCTTCTGTGACCAGAGATGTATACACTTTCTCTTAACATCTGATGCTTCTGTGACCAGAGATGTATACACTTTCTCTTAACATCTGATGCTTCTGTGACCAGAGATGTATACACTTTCTCTTAACATCTGATGCTTCTGTGACCAGAGATGTATACACTTTCTCTTAACATCTGATGCTTCTGTGACCAGAGATGTATACACTTTCTCTTAACATCTGATGCTTCTGTGACCAGAGATGTATACACTTTCTCTTAACATCTGATGCTTCTGTGACCAGAGATGTATACACTTTCTCTTAACATCTGATGCTTCTGTGATCAGAGATGTATACACTTTCTCTTAACGTCTGATGCTTCTATGACCAGAGATGTATACACTTTCTCTTAACGTCTGATGATTCTGTGACCAGAGATGTATACACTTTCTCTTAACATCTGATGCTTCTGTGACCAGAGATGTATACACTTTCCCTTAACATCTGATGCTTCTGTGACCAGAGATGTGTACACTTTCCCTTAACATCTGATGCTTCTGTGATCAGAGATGTATACACTTTCTCTTAACATCTGATGCTTCTGTGACCTGAGATGTATACACTTTCTCTTAACATCTGATGCTTCTGTGACCAGAGATGTGTACACTTTCTCTTAACATCTGATGCTTCTGTGATCAGAGATGTATACACTTTCTCTTCATTCATCTGATGATTCTGTGACCAGAGATGTATACACTTTCTCTTAACATCTGATGCTTCTGTGACCAGAGATGTATACACTTTCTCTTCATTCATCTGATGCTTCTGTGATCAGAGATGTATACACTTTCTCTTAACATCTGATGCTTCTGTGACCAGAGATGTATACACTTTCCCTTAACATCTGATGCTTCTGTGATCAGAGATGTATACACTTTCTCTTAACATCTGATGCTTCTGTGATCAGAGATGTATACACTTTTATCTTAACATCTGATGCTTCTGTGACCAGAGATGTATACACTTTCTCTTAACATCTGATGATTCTGTGACCAGAGATGTATACACTTTCTCTTAACATCTGATGCTTCTGTGACCTGAGATGTATACACTTTCTCTTAACATCTGATGCTTCTGTGACCAGAGATGTATACACTTTCCCTTAACATCTGATGCTTCTGTGATCAGAGATGTATACACTTTCTCTTAACATCTGATGCTTCTGTGACCAGAGATGTATACACTTTCTCTTAACATCTGATGCTTCTGTGACCAGAGATGTATACACTTTCTCTTAACATCTGATGCTTCTGTGACCAGAGATGTGTACACTTTCTCTTAACATCTGATGCTTCTGTGACCAGAGATGTGTACACTTTCTCTTAACATCTGATGCTTCTGTGACCAGAGATGTATACACTTTCTCTTAACATCTGATGCTTCTGTGACCAGAGATGTGTACACTTTCTCTTAACATCTGATGCTTCTGTGACCAGAGATGTATACACTTTCTCTTAACATCTGATGCTTCTGTGACCAGAGATGTATACACTTTCTCTTAACATCTGATGCTTCTGTGACCAGAGATGTATACACTTTCTCTTAACATCTGATGCTTCTGTGACCAGAGATGTGTACACTTTCTCTTAACATCTGATGCTTCTGTGACCAGAGATGTATACACTTTCTCTTAACATCTGATGCTTCTGTGACCAGAGATGTGTACACTTTCTCTTAACATCTGATGCTTCTGTGACCAGAGATGTATACACTTTCTCTTAACATCTGATGCTTCTGTGACCAGAGATGTATACACTTTCTCTTAACATCTGATGCTTCTGTGACCAGAGATGTGTACACTTTCTCTTAACATCTGATGCTTCTGTGACCAGAGATGTATACACTTTCTCTTAACATCTGATGATTCTGTGACCAGAGATGTATACACTTTCTCTTAACATCTGATGCTTCTGTGACCAGAGATGTGTACACTTTCTCTTAACATCTGATGCTTCTGTGACCAGAGATGTGTACACTTTCTCTTAACATCTGATGCTTCTGTGACCAGAGATGTATACACTTTCTCTTAACATCTGATGATTCTGTGACCAGAGATGTATACACTTTCTCTTAACATCTGATGCTTCTGTGACCAGAGATGTATACACTTTCTCTTAACATCTGATGATTCTGTGACCAGAGATGTATACACTTTCTCTTAACATCTGATGCTTCTGTGACCAGAGATGTGTACACTTTCTCTTAACATCTGATGCTTCTGTGACCAGAGATGTGTACACTTTCTCTTAACATCTGATGATTCTGTGACCAGAGATGTATACACTTTCTCTTAACATCTGATGCTTCTGTGACCAGAGATGTGTACACTTTCTCTTAACATCTGATGCTTCTGTGACCAGAGATGTGTACACTTTCTCTTAACATCTGATGCTTCTGTGACCAGAGATGTATACACTTTCTCTTAACATCTGATGCTTCTGTGACCAGAGATGTATACACTTTCTCTTAACATCTGATGCTTCTGTGACCAGAGATGTGTACACTTTCTCTTAACATCTGATGCTTCTGTGACCAGAGATGTATACACTTTCTCTTAACATCTGATGATTCTGTGACCAGAGATGTATACACTTTCCCTTAACATCTGATGCTTCTGTGACCAGAGATGTATACACTTTCTCTTAACATCTGATGATTCTGTGACCAGAGATGTATACACTTTCTCTTAACATCTGATGCTTCTGTGACCAGAGATGTGTACACTTTCTCTTAACATCTGATGCTTCTGTGACCAGAGATGTATACACTTTCCCTTAACATCTGATGCTTCTGTGACCAGAGATGTATACACTTTCTCTTAACATCTGATGCTTCTGTGATCAGAGATGTATACACTTTCCCTTAACATCTGATGCTTCTGTGACCAGAGATGTATACACTTTCTCTTAACATCTGATGATTCTGTGACCAGAGATGTATACACTTTCTCTTAACATCTGATGCTTCTGTGACCAGAGATGTGTACACTTTCTCTTAACATCTGATGCTTCTGTGACCAGAGATGTATACACTTTCTCTTAACATCTGATGCTTCTGTGACCAGAGATGTATACACTTTCTCTTAACATCTGATGCTTCTGTGATCAGAGATGTATACACTTTCTCTTAACATCTGATGCTTCTGTGATCAGAGATGTATACACTTTCTCTTAACATCTGATGCTTCTGTGATCAGAGATGTGTACACTTTCTCTTAACATCTGATGCTTCTGTGACCAGAGATGTATACACTTTCTCTTAACGTCTGATGATTCTGTGACCAGAGATGTATACACTTTCTCTTAACGTCTGATGATTCTGTGACCAGAGATGTATACACTTTCTCTTAACGTCTGATGATTCTGTGACCAGAGATGTATACACTTTCTCTTCATTTATCTGATGATTCTGTGACCAGAGATGTATACACTTTCTCTTAACGTCTGATGATTCTGTGACCAGAGATGTATACACTTTCTCTTAACGTCTGATGATTCTGTGACCAGAGATGTATACACTTTCTCTTCATTTATCTGATGATTCTGTGACCAGAGATGTATACACTTTCTCTTAACGTCTGATGATTCTGTGACCAGAGATGTATACACTTTCTCTTCATTTATCTGATGATTCTGTGACCAGAGATGTATACACTTTCTCTTAACGTCTGATGATTCTGTGACCAGAGATGTATACACTTTCTCTTAACGTCTGATGATTCTGTGACCAGAGATGTATACACTTTCTCTTAACGTCTGATGATTCTGTGACCAGAGATGTATACACTTTCTCTTAACGTCTGATGATTCTGTGACCAGAGATGTATACACTTTCTCTTAACATCTGATGCTTCTGTGACCAGAGATGTATACACTTTCTCTTAACGTCTGATGATTCTGTGACCAGAGATGTATACACTTTCTCTTAACATCTGATGCTTCTGTGACCAGAGATGTATACACTTTCTCTTAACATCTGATGCTTCTGTGACCAGAGATGTATACACTTTCTCTTAACATCTGATGCTTCTGTGACCAGAGATGTATACACTTTCTCTTAACATCTGATGCTTCTGTGACCAGAGATGTATACACTTTCTCTTAACATCTGATGCTTCTGTGACCCGAGATGTATACACTTTCTCTTAACATCTGATGCTTCTGTGACCAGAGATGTATACACTTTCTCTTAACATCTGATGCTTCTGTGATCAGAGATGTATACACTTTCTCTTAACATCTGATGCTTCTGTGACCAGAGATGTATACACTTTCTCTTAACATCTGATGCTTCTATGACCAGAGATGTATACACTTTCTCTTAACATCTGATGCTTCTGTGACCAGAGATGTATACACTTTCTCTTAACATCTGATGCTTCTGTGATCAGAGATGTATACACTTTCTCTTAACATCTGATGCTTCTGTGACCAGAGATGTATACACTTTCTCTTAACATCTGATGCTTCTATGACCAGAGATGTATACACTTTCTCTTAACGTCTGATGATTCTGTGACCAGAGATGTATACACTTTCTCTTAACATCTGATGCTTCTATGACCAGAGATGTATACACTTTCTCTTAACGTCTGATGATTCTGTGACCAGAGATGTATACACTTTCTCTTAACGTCTGATGATTCTGTGACCAGAGATGTATACACTTTCTCTTAACATCTGATGCTTCTATGACCAGAGATGTATACACTTTCTCTTAACGTCTGATGATTCTGTGACCAGAGATGTATACACTTTCTCTTAACATCTGATGCTTCTATGACCAGAGATGTATACACTTTCTCTTAACGTCTGATGATTCTGTGACCAGAGATGTATACACTTTCTCTTAACGTCTGATGCTTCTGTGACCAGAGATGTATACACTTTCTCTTAACGTCTGATGATTCTGTGACCAGAGATGTATACACTTTCTCTTAACATCTGATGCTTCTGTGACCAGAGATGTATACACTTTCCCTTAACATCTGATGCTTCTGTGACCAGAGATGTATACACTTTCTCTTAACATCTGATGCTTCTGTGACCAGAGATGTATACACTTTCTCTTAACGTCTGATGATTCTGTGACCAGAGATGTATACACTTTCTCTTAACATCTGATGCTTCTGTGACCAGAGATGTATACACTTTCCCTTAACATCTGATGCTTCTGTGACCAGAGATGTATACACTTTCTCTTAACATCTGATGCTTCTGTGACCAGAGATGTATACACTTTCTCTTAACATCTGATGCTTCTGTGACCAGAGATGTATACACTTTCTCTTAACATCTGATGCTTCTGTGACCAGAGATGTGTACACTTTCTCTTAACATCTGATGCTTCTGTGACCAGAGATGTATACACTTTCTCTTAACATCTGATGCTTCTGTGACCAGAGATGTATACACTTTCTCTTAACATCTGATGCTTCTGTGACCAGAGATGTATACACTTTCTCTTAACATCTGATGCTTCTGTGACCCGAGATGTATACACTTTCTCTTAACATCTGATGCTTCTGTGACCAGAGATGTATACACTTTCTCTTAACATCTGATGCTTCTGTGACCAGAGATGTATACACTTTCTCTTAACGTCTGATGATTCTGTGACCAGAGATGTATACACTTTCTCTTAACATCTGATGCTTCTGTGACCAGAGATGTATACACTTTCTCTTAACATCTGATGCTTCTGTGACCAGAGATGTATACACTTTCTCTTAACATCTGATGCTTCTGTGACCAGAGATGTATACACTTTCTCTTAACATCTGATGCTTCTGTGACCAGAGATGTATACACTTTCTCTTAACATCTGATGCTTCTGTGACCAGAGATGTATACACTTTCTCTTAACATCTAATGCTTCTGTGACCAGAGATGTATACACTTTCTCTTAACATCTGATGCTTCTGTGATCAGAGATGTATACACTTTCTCTTAACATCTGATGCTTCTGTGACCAGAGATGTGTACACTTTCTCTTAACATCTGATGCTTCTGTGATCAGAGATGTATACACTTTCTCTTAACATCTGATGCTTCTGTGACCAGAGATGTATACACTTTCTCTTAACATCTGATGCTTCTGTGACCAGAGATGTATACACTTTCTCTTAACATCTGATGCTTCTGTGACCAGAGATGTATACACTTTCTCTTAACATCTGATGCTTCTGTGACCAGAGATGTGTACACTTTCTCTTAACATCTGATGCTTCTGTGATCAGAGATGTATACACTTTCTCTTAACAGCTGATGCTTCTGTGACCAGAGATGTGTACACTTTCTCTTAACATCTGATGCTTCTGTGATCAGAGATGTATACACTTTCTCTTAACATCTGATGCTTCTGTGACCAGAGACGTCTACACTTTCTCTTAACATCTGATGCTTCTGTGACCAGAGACGTATACACTTTCTCTTAACATCTGATGCTTCTGTGACCAGAGATGTATACACTTTCTCTTAACATCTGATGCTTCTGTGACCAGAGATGTATACACTTTCTCTTAACATCTGATGCTTCTGTGACCAGAGATGTATACACTTTCTCTTAACATCTGATGCTTCTGTGACCAGAGATGTATACACTTTCTCTTAACATCTGATGCTTCTGTGACCAGAGATGTATACACTTTCTCTTAACATCTGATGCTTCTGTGACCAGAGATGTATACACTTTCTCTTAACATCTGATGCTTCTGTGACCAGAGATGTATACACTTTCTCTTAACATCTGATGCTTCTGTGACCAGAGATGTATACACTTTCTCTTAACATCTGATGCTTCTGTGACCAGAGATGTATACACTTTCTCTTAACATCTGATGCTTCTGTGACCAGAGATGTGTACACTTTCTCTTAACATCTGATGCTTCTGTGATCAGAGATGTATACACTTTCTCTTAACAGCTGATGCTTCTGTGATCAGAGATGTATACACTTTCTCTTAACATCTGATGCTTCTGTGACCAGAGATGTGTACACTTTCTCTTAACATCTGATGCTTCTGTGACCAGAGATGTATACACTTTCTCTTAACATCTGATGCTTCTGTGACCAGAGATGTGTACACTTTCTCTTAACATCTGATGCTTCTGTGATCAGAGATGTATACACTTTCTCTTAACATCTGATGCTTCTGTGACCAGAGATGTATACACTTTCTCTTAACATCTGATGCTTCTGTGACCAGAGATGTATACACTTTCTCTTAACATCTGATGCTTCTGTGACCAGAGATGTATACACTTTCTCTTAACATCTGATGCTTCTGTGACCAGAGATGTGTACACTTTCTCTTAACATCTGATGCTTCTGTGATCAGAGATGTATACACTTTCTCTTAACAGCTGATGCTTCTGTGACCAGAGATGTGTACACTTTCTCTTAACATCTGATGCTTCTGTGATCAGAGATGTATACACTTTCTCTTAACATCTGATGCTTCTGTGACCAGAGACGTCTACACTTTCTCTTAACATCTGATGCTTCTGTGACCAGAGACGTATACACTTTCTCTTAACATCTGATGCTTCTGTGACCAGAGACGTATACACTTTCTCTTAACATCTGATGCTTCTGTGACCAGAGATGTATACACTTTCTCTTAACATCTGATGCTTCTGTGACCAGAGATGTATACACTTTCTCTTAACATCTGATGCTTCTGTGACCAGAGATGTATACACTTTCTCTTAACGTCTGATGATTCTGTGACCAGAGATGTATACACTTTCTCTTAACATCTGATGCTTCTGTGACCAGAGATGTATACACTTTCTCTTAACATCTGATGCTTCTGTGACCAGAGATGTATACACTTTCTCTTAACATCTGATGCTTCTGTGACCAGAGATGTATACACTTTCTCTTAACGTCTGATGATTCTGTGACCAGAGATGTATACACTTTCTCTTAACATCTGATGCTTCTGTGACCAGAGATGTATACACTTTCTCTTAACATCTGATGCTTCTGTGACCAGAGATGTATACACTTTCTCTTAACGTCTGATGATTCTGTGACCAGAGATGTAACACTTTCTCTTGACATTGTTTTTGATTGATTTGATACTCTTTTATGTGAATAATAAAAATATAGGTAATTCACTTTGAGATCAAAGATGTTTTTAACAGACATGATTTGGCGCCGTGCATCCTTTAGTTTCAATAGTAGTCAACAAAATATCTGCAGTCATAGAAAACAAAGCACATAGGTGCTAACTTAGATAATCTTATATGTATGGCTCTCAGAAAATATGTATGTAAAATTCCTTGCTTTACAAATAAAAAAACTCCCAACAACTAGGGGCTTGTGGCAATTTAGAAAGACTCTGTACTCAGTAGGGAAAATATGAGAGAAAACTAAATTAATGAGCAGCATCTGATTTTATTTGAGATTCAATTCAACATCTATTTGAGAAATGGATGTTGATTTTCTTGCGTTCCACGGTGCAGCCCTCGAAATTAGGAAAAATGTCCCATGGTAAATTTAATGCTGTGGCATTATGGATTCCATATGTTGCCACGCATATCCCACAGCATTGCTTATTGCCGCGGCCAAATTTGAGGACTGCCTGGTGTATAGAACACGTTGGTCTGTCATTTTGTTTGGGATGCAAAAACTTACCACACATAACAATGTCAGACCAACTTGCATCCATACTCCAAGGCACTTATCCATAATCCATGGAAGGCAAGAAAAGCAACATTGTCGTAGGACCCTATACTTTATGCCTGTCATTCCGCATCTTTCTAACACATTTTATTCATTTCTAATTAACAGGTTACTGAGTTAAAAGACTCACTGGAGCAGCAGAAGGAACATATGAGACGAGAGCATTGTAGAGAGTGTGAATCTCTGAAGTCGGAGTTAAAGAAAGAAATCGAGAAGATGGGAGAACTGCATTTAATAGAAACCAAAGAGTTACACACTAAACACAAACAGTCGAAAGAGAGAAGTAACAAGGTAACATGCTATTTACTTATTAACCCTTTACCCAACAGAACGGCCCTGTGCCAATGCATTATCTTATATATGCGAGTCGACCATAGGTCGCCTCGCATATATAAGAGAATGCATTGGCTTAACACATTAAAAATTATAAAATTGTTAAAGAATGTAAGAAAAAATGGTAAAAAGTGTTAAAAAAAGGCCAATGCATTCTCTTATATATGCGAGGCGACCTATGGTCGACTCGCATATATAAGAGAATGCATTGGCACAGGGCATAACTGTAACTATCACAATGTGGTCAACGAGCCGGTTCCAACGATATCCATATTTGTATGGTTCTATTGAGACAGACCGAAGATATTTTAGGCTGTTGAAGCTTTATTTGGCCGGTTTTGGCCGGTTTGTTGGGTAAAGGGTTAAAGTTATAAATATGATCTTCAAATCTCAAATTAAACCTAGTAATTGTTTGTGTATTTTTTTTTATCAAACATTAAAATTATGTTGATGCGGCAAAGTCAAATTCCTGTTTCTCCGGCCTGGGCGCATGGTCCCGAAACCCAGCATTTGTAACCTTTTTATTTGCGTTCCATCTATGGGAGACTCGCTTATATAAGAGAATGCACTGGTAAAGGATATTTAATGATGCATCAGCGCAGCTCCCATCATGAAAGGGTTAAAACGTGCATAATTCTGATTATTATATCTGATAAAATACCTTACATTTTTATAGAGCATTGATGCTTCAGAGCAACAAGTTAGAGATTTACAAGAAGAGGTCATGCAAGGGACACAACTCCGGAAACAGCAGCTTGTAGAATTGGGTCTGCTGAGGGATGACGAGAAGCAGAAAATGAAGAGAGAACATGAAAATGAGGTCAGTGTTCAAAAACTTAAGTTTTTTTGAGAAAACTAATAAATCTCAGATGTGCATATTACCAGGGTTCGCGCTGGCCAAAAAATCTTTTGCCTATTTTTTGGCCATTTCTGAATATGTTTTCAGAACCTTTGACCAAATTATCTCTTTCATGACTAAAGCTTCCTGAAATTCTGTGAAAACCCTGTGCCAATGCATTCTCTTATATATGCTAGGGAGCCTCGCATATATAAGAAAATACAATGGCCTAACAATATTTACCTTGACCTTGTAAGCCAGTGCATTTTCTTATATATGCGAGGCTGCCTAAGGGAGACTCGCATGCATAAGAGAATGCACTGGAACATGATTATTAATGCTGCCCCCCACCACAGCTCCCGAAAGGGTTAGAAACCAAAAATACATGATCGTTGAGAAAACTGAAACTAAAACAAAAACATACATAAAAAAAACAAAGCAAATCTTAAAATAAATCAAAGGAGACTAAAACATACTCAAAAAACTAACTGATCATTTATGAGATGGACTTATATGAGAAAATCGATACTGCAAATGTTCACCGATGAGAGCCACAAAACTTTAAAATAGGTATTCTTGATATCGTATTTCAATATAAATGAGTACAAATTTGTTTATTAGGCCACAATAAAATAATTGCAAGATTTTCATCCCCGCCAGCCATGATTTTTAAGCCGCATCAAAATATTTTATTTATATTAAATATTGCTACCGAGTATTTACCTAGACCAATATGTATAGCCGAGATTTAATCGCATTGTGTATCAAAGTATTTTTACTGATCGCAGTAAGTCAAGTAATATTGGAACATAATATTGAGAGATCTCATGGTTATTGTCATGCAAAGAATTGAATGGGCTGGCGCCCATACCTTAGTAGATCGATATGTGTACACAGTTGATGATACTAAGAGTATCATCAATATATAACATCGATTCGCAGGATGAGAGCTGGGCAATGCTGCTCCGTTCCCCGATATGCCACCCCAATTTTGAGCTAGTGCGGTTAGGAGTAAAATTGTGCGGACTCAATGTAGTCCGACAAGTATGTTGGTGACATTGTTGGATTTTTAGGACCTTTTATAGTTTGATCCTGACATACTCTCACATGGTGAATCACCCAGATTTATGGTTATTATTTAGTAAAATATAGTATAAATGCATGTTTTTGTTTTTTCAAAAGAATATATCCAAATATTCCTTGCCAGTGTCTTCATCTCCCCGATGTACGTTTACATAATTCCAACAAATCAGATGTTTTGGCTAAGACTATTATATGACACCATTCATATCCCATATACGCGAAGCAGAGGTGCAAATAATTGCCCTTTCCTAATGTTTCTAGTGGTGACATAATATATATGCTTCATGTGGCATTGAACACTAATCAACCAATATATGTGAGCCCCCCTCCCCCCCCAGCCCCACTTTTGAAAAAAAAGTGGATGAAAATCTAGCAATTTATTTTTATTATGGCCTTATTGAAACCATAAATCAATAAAGTATTATTAATTGATTAAAAAAGGACATAGTGCTAGGTTTCTAGAGGCTAATCATCATTGTTTAGATTAGTAAGCATATGTGATATCCGATAAATTGTTATTCAGACGTAAACGACCGAGCAACTACTGATTAACTGTTTGATTGATGTAAGGGTTTCACAGTAAGATGTTGCGATATTCGGGGAGGTGATTGTCGACTATTGGCTCAAAATTGTTGGCTGAAAGTTTGGCCAAATGAAATTTTCTTTGGCCTTTTTCAGATTATCCCCCAACAGCATGAACCTTGAATATTGCATTTTGATTTGATATCCTATTTTTCGGGCCACTAAAATCCATTCTATGAAACATTTTTTAAAGACTAAAGGCCTTTGAAGTGGGTTCATGCGAAATAACATAAAAGTCTAAAACAATGATTACCAACAAGTACATGAAAAAATAGATTGACTTTGTTCTTATTTTCATTTATTATATTAATAACTCTCCAATAATGAGATTCTCATATCAAAACCACTGTTATGTAAACATTACTGTTACAGTGTAATTACTGATAACAGTCCAATTAGTCCAATAAGATACCGAAGGTAAAAGGTCAAAGCATTGAAAAATACTCTCAAAATCATATTCAGACTAAAATAATTCATCTATCTACACATTTAGTGATGTTTGTTGACAAATCACTGTAACAGTGTTGTTTATTTAACTTATGTAATTAACTTATTGGAGAACTATCAATAATGAATATAAGAACAAAGTTCACTATTTCTCCATGTTCTTCTTAGTGGTGATAACAGACTTTTATATGTTTTGCATTTACTCACTGCGAGTGCCCTGGGTACCGTTAGTTGTATTATTTTTCCAAGAAAACACAGGAGAAACATCTGATGTTATACATATCTCGCTTAAATTGTGAATAACGTTCAATCATCAGAGCTGAATGTAATGTTCAATTAGGAAATAGAGGATCTCTAATGAATTGAAATTCTATGTGAAATTTCTTATGGCATTGCTTCGAATTTGAGATCCATTTTTATCACATAATCACATTTTAGCAAGGAAAAACGATTTCAAAATGGCTGGGGTTAAAAAAAAATATTGATTTTCTTATCACAACCAAAGCGGAAGAAAAGACACCTTCAAGAAAAAATATAGTTTCATTTTAAATATGTCTTTTCATGTTGAAAAAATTGTTCAAACACCCTTATCACCCATGTTTATCTTACAGTCAACACTAAACAACCCAACACAAATCGAATATCAAAATTATTTTCTAATTAACATAATAATAAAGTTCCGGCATTGACATCAACATCATTGTGCTAAGCTTTTATGTCACTGTGCATTCCAATAATAGTGTCTTACTAAATAATATGAGGCTGGGTTTAGGGGCTAATTATGTGATAAAAACAAGCCTTGAAATAGGGTGTCTGTCATTTGCAGAATGAGGTCCCCAGAGGGTAAATTTAGTGATGCTACCCCGCATAGTGGGCTAGCATCACCAAATTCACCCTCTGGGAACCTCATTCTGCTGAGGTGTAGCGGGGTAGCATCACTAAATTCACCCTCTGGGGACCTCATTCTGCAAATGACAGACACCCTATTTCAAGGCTTGGATAAAAAACATTGTTTCATTACAGACGCTCCTATTGACTGGTCTCTCTGATGTAAAATTATTATTAGCTCAACTTTACTTTGTAAAGTTTGAGCTATTGCCATGGCTTGGTATCCGTCGTGCGTGTGTGTGTGCGTGATTCGTCAACAATTTCCTTTAGCACGGGCTACAGTTCGTACCTTTGGTCCGATTATTATTAAATTTGTCATGGATGTTGACATTGACATGTAGATGGGAACGAGTCATTTTGGGGTCATTCGGCCGAAAAACATGGCCGCCCGTGACCATTTTGGATTTCAAAATTCAATCCATTAGCACGGGCTACAGGCCGTACTGTTTGTCTTATTATCATGAAATTTGTCATGGATGTTAATATTGACATGTAGATGGGAACGAGTAATTTTAGGGTCATTCGGCCAAAAAACATGGCCGCCGGCAGCCATCTTAGATTTTACTCTTTGTATGACTAAATTCTTTAGCCCGGGCTACAGGTCGTACTTTTAGTCTGATCATCATAACATTTGTCAAGAATGTTAATAATGACATGTAGATGGGAACGAGTCATTTTGGGGTCATCGGCCAAAAAACATGGTCGCCAGCAGCCATCTTGGATTTTACTCTTTGTATGACTAAATCCTTTAGCACGGGCTACAGGTCCTACCTTTAGTCTGATCATCATAAAATTTGTCATGGATGTTAATAATGACATGTAGATGGGAACGAGTCATTTTGGGGTCATTCGGCCAAAAAACATGGCCGCCAGCAGCCATCTGGGATTTTACTCTTTGTATGACTAAATCCTTTAGCACGGGCTACAGGTCGTACCTTTAGTCTGATCATCATAAAATTTGTCATGGCTGTTGATATTGGAATGTAGATGGGAACGAGTCTTTTTGGGGTCATTCAGACAAAAAACATGGCCACCAGCGGCCATCTTGGATTTCAAAATTTAATCCATTAGCACGGGCCACAGGTCGTACTGTTTGTCTGATCATCATGAAATTTGTCATGGATGATAACATTGACATGTAGATGGGAACGAGTAATTTTGGGGTCATTCAGCCAAAAAATATGGCCGCCAGCAGCCATCTTGGATTTTACTCTTTGTATGACTAAATTCTATAGCACGGGCTGCAGGTCGTACCTTTAGTCTGATCATCATAAAATTTGTCATGGATGTTAACGATGACATGTAGATGGGAACGAGTAATTTTGGGGTCATTCGGCCAAAAAACATGGTCGCCAGCAGCCATCTTGGATTTTACTCTTTGTATGACTAAATCCTTTAGCACGGGCTACAGGTCCTACTTTTAGTCTGATCATCATAAAATTTGTCAAGAATGTTAATAATGACATGTAGATGGGAACGAGTCATTTTGGGGTCATTCGGCCAAAAAACATGGCCGCCAGCAGCCATCTTGGATTTTACTCTTTGTATGACTAATTCCTTTAGCACGGGCTACAGGTCGTACCTTTAGTCTGATTATCATAAAATTTGTCATGGCTGTTGATATTGGAATGTAGATGGGAACGAGTCATTTTGGGGTCATTCGGACAAAAAACATGGCCGCCAGTGGCCATCTTGGATTTCAAAATTTAATCCATTAGCACAGGCCACAGCTCATACTGTTTGTCTGATCATCATGAAATTTGTCATGGATGATAATATTGACATGTAGATGGGAACGAGTCATTTTGGGGTCATTCGGCCAAAAAACATGGCCACCAGCAGCCATCTTGGATTTTACTCTTTGTATGACTAAATTCTTTAGCACGGGCTGCAGGTCGTACCTTTAGTCCGATCATCATAAAATTTGTCATGGATGTTAACAATGACATGTAGATGGGAACGAGTAATTTTGGGGTCATTCGGCCAAAAAACATGGTCGCCAGCAGCCATCTTAGATTTTACTCTTTGTATGACTAAATCCTTTAGCACGGGCTACAGGTCGTACCTTTAGTTTGATCATCATAACATTTGTCATGAATGTTAATAATGACATGTAGATGGGAACGAGTCATTTTGGGGTCATTCGGCCAAAAAACATGGCCACCAACAGCCATCTTGGATTTTACTCTTTGTATGACTAAATTCTTTAGCACGGGCTACATGTCGTACCTTTAGTCTGATCATCATAAAATTTGTCATGAATGTTAATAATGACATGTAGATGGGAACTAGTCATTTTGTGGTCATTCGGCCAAAAAACATGGCCGCCAGCAGCCATCTTGGATTTTACTCTTTGTATGACTAAATTCTTTAGCATGGGCCACAGGTCGTACCTTTAGTCTGATCGTCATAAAATTTGTCATTGATGTTAACGATGACATGTAGATGGGAACGACTCATTTTGGGGTCATTCGGCCGAAAACATGGCCGCCAGCAGCCATCTTGGATTTTACTTTTCTCTTTATATCTATAAACTAGTATTAGACATTCAACTTTCCACATTCCTAATCGCTCCATTGACTGTAATACATTAAATTATTCCCTTTCCAAGTTGAGCTACAGTGTCATTGACACTTTCATTGTTTACCCCTAAGTCAATAGAGAAAGGTTAGGGAGGAGATGAACCATCTGATTTGAATGTCAGAAGCAGGTCAAAACAGTGTTCCATGTGGCCAATAATCTAGGTCAATAGGTGTCTGTCTGTCCCTAGAAAACATATTTAAAAACATTTATTCTCAAATTGGTGATTTCAAATTCTTTTCCATTGAAGGAAGCCAAATCAAAATCCACTATGGAACAACAGAAATTAGAGCTACAGAAAGGTCATAATGCCGAAATGGAGAAAGTTTTAGATAAGGTAAACTGATTTCAGCAGCATTACCACACACTATGTGTATGATTTGACAACTAATCAGTTTAGTTATCAATAGAAGACTGGCCACTCATGACTATCATTCTGGTTTTGGGAGACTTTAATGTTTATCAAACAATATCTGGTTCTTGTTTCCCAAATTATGATGTATTATATACTACACCTTTTAAGACATTTTCAATGCATATTTATATTAGTAAATATATAAAATTAACTAATTTTCAGTGCAACTATTACCGTGATTATCTTGGAATTTGAATGCCCATCTCATTAGCAGCACAAAAGAATAACAAATCTGAGCACCCATCCGATTTACAGCACAATGGAAAACAGAGTTCAGAATTTAAAATTTATTTCAAACACAATCTTAACTTCTGAAAAGTAATAATATCGTTTTAACAGACTCATCTCACCCTTATTCTTGTCTGCTGGACATGACAATTCCTTTTTGTAATCTTCAATCTTTTGGTGTAAACCTTACACAGCAATTAAATATTCCCTTTTCCTTCTCAGATGAACAGTCGGCTGAAGGAAGTCGAGGAGGAGAATGTTGTAAGGAATAGAACTTCAAATGAGGTCAGTTTTCTATGATCATCCCCTGTTCACTGTAAAATCTAAAGCTACGAAAATTTTCTTTCTTGTTAATCATGTGAGACTGATAAACAATTTAAAGTTTACCTCTCCTTTGGCAGGATCATTTAGAAGTTAGATATATAATTTTGCAGATAATTTATTTATTTTTCTCATATCAGAATGAATGAATGATATAAGGATTTAGGAATGTTTGAATCTGCTTTGAGTTCAGTAAAGCATTTTAATGTTGATACATGTTATTTTCTGTATTTATTACATACCTTTGAGTTCAGTAAAGCATTTTAATGTTGATACATGTTATTTTCTGCATTTTAATGTTGATACATGTTATTTTCTGTATTTATTACATACCCTTCTGGTTGATAGTTTCATTTCTTATTCATGTCACTGCAGTCATAACAAAAATTTGAAAATCAACATTATCTACACCTCACACCATCTCTATTGTGAGTGAGTTCCAGACTGTATTCCACATACGGATGAATCACATATTATTCAGCAGATGAACCACATATTATTCAGTGGATGAACCACATATTATTCAGTGGATGAACCACATATTATTCAGCAGATGAACCACATATTATTCAGCGGATGAACCACATATTATTCAGCGGATGAACCCCATATTATTCAGCGGATGAACCACATATTATTCAGCGGATGAACCACATATTATTCAGCGGATGAACCACATATTATTCAGTGGTAGCAGTTCCATTGAAACATGTGTTTGATGTAATTTGGTATCGAATGGGATTCTTTTTCTGTATGAGTTGTTGTCTCAGATTTGCATCATTATTTGCAGATGATCTCAGAATTACAGTCAACAGTTGAAGGGTTACGACAAGAAATCAAACGGTTAGTATTATATTCTTACATTGTTATACAATACACCACATCAAACTCTGTTCAAACTGCACTGGTTAGTTGACATATGGTTGCCAAGTGGGGCGTGACATCAAATACAGTAATGCCCTAAGTAATCGACCTCTTAACCAAAGCAGAATTATGGGTAACTTTTCAGGATTTAGTCGGAAATATGGCTTGTTGCCATTCATCGGAAAGCTCTCATGAATGGCAACAAGCCATATTTCCGACTAAATCCTGAAAAATTACCCATAATTCTGCTTTGGTTAAGAGGTCGATTACTTAGGGCATTACTGTACTTTCAGCTTAGTTTCTTGACCCTTTTTATTTAGATGTATTCTCTGATCGGTTATAAAAGTGTACATTGGAATGGTCCATTATTCATCTGGGGGATGTTCAGGATATAGAAGCAGACGACAGACAGTTGAATAGATACGATAAGTGCAGAAGGAGTCCTATTAATTAATTGGAGGAAATGTTGAGATAATAAGTTCAACAAACTGCCTCTGAACATTTCCTACAGGAACTACTCGTCAATGAGTATTTAGTTAAGAAAGGGTTAATAAGGGAACTACTCATCAATGAGTATTTAGTTAAGAAAGGGTTAATAAGGGAACTACTCATCAATGAGTATTTAGTTAAGAAAGGGTTAATAAGGGAACTACTCATCAATGAGTATTTAGTTAAGAAAGGGTTAATAAGGGAACTACTCATCAATGAGTATTTAGTTAAGAAAGGGTAATAAGGGAACTACTCATCAATGAGTATTTAGTTAAGAAAGGGTTAATAAGGGAACTACTCAATAATGAGTATTTAGTTAAGAAAGGGTTAATAAGGGAACTACTCATCAATGAGTATTTAGTTAAGAAAGGGTAATAAGGGAACTACTCATCAATGAGTATTTAGTTAAGAAAGGGTTAATAAGGGAACTACTCATCAATGAGTATTTAGTTAAGAAAGGGTTAATAAGGGAACTACTCATCAATGAGTATTTAGTTAAGAAAGGGTTAATAAGGGAACTACTCATCAATGAGTATTTAGTTAAGAAAGGGTTAATAAGGGAACTACTCATCAATGAGTATTTAGTTAAGAAAGGGTTAATAAGGGAACTACTCATCAATGAGTATTTAGTTAAGAAAGGGTTAATCCTCAGTTGAATTTTAGGTAATCTTTACTCTTAACCCTAGTAATATCATATCCACATGACCATTTAGGGATAATAATAGAGTAGTCACACTATATCCGGGTAACACTTGAAACAAACCATCATTGTTGCAATATGATAATTTTATATTTCTGATCAAATGATTCGGTTTCAAAAATGATTATTCAATAAACGTGGCTCTTATCACAATAGGTTAATCAAGTAAAGGTCTACTCAAGTGGAAATGATCAAGAAAGTGTGTCAAAACAAAATAGGATTATAACAAAGCATTGACGCGTATCACCATTTCGCCCTGTGAGATCTCAATACAAACTTATTCTGAATAATGATAAACAGATATCCTGATAGCTAAAAAATAATGACAGTGTATACATGTGATTAAGGCCTTAGTTACCTAGAAACAATACTCAATGTAATAGTCGGTCAAATTTTAAACTCCTAATATAAATTCATCCAGGAGATTTATATGATCCTTGACATAATCAGGTAAACTGAGCTTTTGTCAATTGTTATTTGACAGCATTGACACAGCCTCAACTACATTACCATCACTATAGAACTTCTGTTGTACTGTGCTGGTGTCTCCATTTCACATAAAATGCATTGGTGAGGGTTAAACTAACTTGTTGGAGGAGATACAATATTATGGTTTGTCGGACTGTGGTTTATCTTAGAATATATTGACATGTAGTGAGTGAGTTAGTTTTTTTCTTTCCCAACAGGACTAGAGAACAGTGCGATAAGAAATTATCAGATTCACATGCTAAAGGCAGTTCAGAGAAGAAATCACTACGCCAACACTACACAACCAAACTTGAGGTATATTACAAAACCCTCCTTTACTGTATCCGAGGAATGACTCTGGTATTAATAACCACATAGTATGTGTGCAACATGGAAATATATCCAAGAATTATTAGACAGGATTTATTGTGGTTCTCAGCATAAGATTTCACAGTCGAAAAGTCCTGGCTTTATGAGGGTATCACCCCCTCGAGTCTGGAGGTACCACCCCTCCACCTCGAGTCCGGGGTTACGGCAGCTCCCCCTCGAGTCCGGGATCCAGCTTTAAAAAGGACTTGGAATCTAGGATTCAGTTAATGGATAATAAGCACTATGTGACTAATTCATAGTGAATCAGACATTGTAGAGAGTAAAATCAAACCAATAAAAGGGATTTTTTTTGCAAAATGCAATTCAAAGAGCACATGTTAATGATGTTACAGTGAATTAATGTAAATATATGAATTACTAGGGGCAATTTTAATGTTGGCTCGTGACTAGATCAACATGTCAATTTTTGTGTTTATCGAATCATATCTATGTATTTATAGTTTCGGAATGCATAAATGTTGCAAAAATATGAGAATAAAAAAATGGGATCTAGTTTATGCAGTATAAATTTTACTCACGATAGAGTCGAAATCCGACGTATGGCTCTAAAAACACCCTGAATCTGACATATGAAAAAAAGACTGGCACCCTCATCTATGCATATCACGTATATGGAATTTTGCTTCTCCTTATTAGGTATAGGATATGATACATTGATAATCCAGGAATTATGATTCTTATTTAACTAGTCTTAATTTTGTTGTAATAGACAAGTGTTAATATATTTTGACACAGTCACAAGATTTCTGGAGAGTTTGGTTAAAGTTATATTGTGTTATCTATGTTAAAGTTATATTGTGCTATCGTTGTTAACGTTATAATGTGTTGTTAAAGTTATAATGTGTTATATTTGTTAAAGTTATATTGTGTTATCTATGTTTGATAGGCAATGCACAAAGAGCTTGAAAGACAAATTGATAAAGTGAGAACTTGCGACCGAATACTACAGAAACAAGAAGCCAGTGCTGATGAGAAGGTTCGTTTCCTTCATTCGCCATTTGTACATTTCAGAGACAGCAACTATAAATGTTTTTGAATGAGCTCATAATAATCAACCCTTTCTTTACTGAATGGATTCTGAAAGTAATATATTGTATTGGTCTATTATTCATCTGGAGGGGTGTTCATGAAAAATAAGCAGATGGGTGACAAGACAAAAAAGGTATTGGAAGAGCAGGATTCCTATTCATTGTTGGGAAATGTTCATTGGCTGTTTCTTGGGGGAAATGTTCAGATAATAAGTTACTTATTATCTGAACATTTCCTAAAGGAACTACTCATCAATGAGAATTTATTAAAGAAAGGGTCGGTCAATCCATGCATTAGAAAACTTCATTGCTTGTTTTGTTTGATGAACTTATTATCTGAACATTGATACATATGAATGAATGGGAATCCATAGGGTAACTTTCTACCATTTGCTCAGCGCCCTGCGAATATTCGAATATCCCATTTGTTCTCATCAAATTTTGTGTAGGTTGATGATGAAATATGCATTGTCAATATTTGGCGCAACATGCGTATTGCCTTATACCAGGTATAGGCCTATACCTGCCATATAAAGCTGCCCAACTTATTTCAGTTTAAGTTGGTTATTTGGAATGTTTATTATGGACACTGTACTATACCTTTTTGTACCTAAATATGTTTCTTTTGCAAATCAGATGACTCAACTTAAGATACAGTATGAAGAGAAGATAAGGGGATTGATTCCAACCTCAATACGAAAGGTTTGTGGGTAGTTATCTGGCTCCATGTAACATGTCTCTCACATCATGATAGGTTTGTGGGTAGTTATCTGGCTCCATGTAACATGTCTCTCACATCATGATAGGTTTGTGTGTAGTTACCTGGCTCCATGTTACCTATCTGTTATGATTAACATGAAAAAAAATTCTGTGATAGTGTTAATTTGTATAATATAATAAGAGTGGAAACAGTCTTTTTGAACGTTTTGGGATATCTTAAAATTCGTTCATAAAGCATACTATTTACTCTATTGTCAGCTAAACAAACTTTGATGTAAAAACCTTGTGTCCTATCTATATGCTATTTGCTCTTATTGAGCTTCACCCAGATAATTTTCTATTACATGTTGACAATAATCTCAAAATTATATCCACAAAAGTATTCTGTTCAAATAACAGAAATGGACTATCTGAAAATATTGATGTTTGAGACTTTCTTGATGGTTTTTTACTTTTTGAATAACAAAATTTCTTATATTTTAAAATAATAAATTTTTCTTTGATGGTGTCAATGTGTACCATTTGCACTTATTGTTCAACTGCTTAACATTAATGTATTATGTATAACATATTTTCTAAAATTGTCGGAATGCTGTTCATCACATAATTAGCCTCTAAATCCGGCCTCATTTTTTTTAGTAAGACACACGTGTATTATCAGCATGTGCAGTGATGTAAGAGCTTAGCATAATGATATTGATGTCAATGCCTGAACTTTATTATTATGTTAATTAGAATATAATTATGATATTTAAATTTGTGTTGGGTTATTTAGTGTTGACTCTGAGATAAACATGGGTGATAAGGGTGGTTGAACAATTTTGTCAACATGAAAAGACACATTTAAAATGGAACTATATTTTTTCTTGAAGGTGTCTTCTTCCTCTTTGGTTGTGATAAGGATATCAATATTAATTTTTTTTTAACTCTCACCATTTCGAGATCATTTTTCCTTGCTAAAATGTGATTATGTGTCAAAACAAATCTCATATTCATCGAAATTCTAAACAAAATTTATTAATCTAAAGCTCAGCTCGAATCAATTTTAGTGCACTTGGTTAATAGAGAATTGCGACTCATTAGAGATCCTTTATTTATGCTTTTAATTAGTAATAGTCCTGTAGCTTCAGCTTTACTCAAATTTATTTCCTATTTTTCAGGAACTGGAGAGCACAATAGACTCCCTAAGATCTCAAGTGACGACTATGCAGCAAAAGATAACAGTACTACAGGAAGAACTCGATCTTAAAACCAAATATGCATTGACTTTTACTTCAAGTTCACCCATAAAATCATTCTGACAGTGAATATATGATATTCAGGATTATCTGACAGTGAATATATGATATTCAGGATTCTTCCACTGAAATTCAGGCCAGTTATTCTAAAAATGAAAATGACTTGGCATGCTATTTCAATATTTATGGCTGTGAGTTGGATCAATCCATTCCAAGAGTCGCAGGGGCCAGTCTCTTTAACCCTTCCATGACTGGAGCTTCCTGAATATTTTGCGAAAACCCTGTGCCAATGTATTCTCTTATATATGCGAGTCTCCCATATGGAGCTTCGCATATATAAGAGAATACATTGGCCAAACAATATTTACCTTGACCTTGTAAGCCAGTGCATTCTCTTATATATGCGAGGCTATAGGGAGACTCACTTATATAAGAGAATGCACTGGTAAATGATCTTTAATGCTGCACCAGTGCAGCCCCTGTCATGAATGGGTTAAAAAGCTGATGAACATGCTATCAGATTTATGTCTTAGGTTCTGCAATTGAGGTTTGATTTCTCTGTAGATGGGATTTTCTTCATTCTATTCAAGCCTGAGTTTAGTGTGCCTGTCATTTGCAGAATGAGGTCTCCGGAGGGTGAATTTAGTGATGCTATCCCACATAGTGGGCTAGCATCACTACATTCACCCTCTGGGGACCTCATTCTGCTTAGGCCTCATCTTCTCTGGAAAGTTTCTTTGTTATCAAATTTCTATCGAAACTTCTTCACATAGATTCTATTTCTTTTTTAGTATAATTTCTCTGTATCTCCAAATTGGCAGACGACACATTGAATAATTGTGGTTCCCAATGAGTGTACATCATAATATTAAACATTTGGGAACTTCAATCTGAGTCAATCTGACTCCCAAAGCAGATGAGGCCAAACATAATGAGGTCCCCAGAGGGTGTATTTGGTGATGCTAGCCTGTGGAATAGCATCACTAAATTCACCCTCTGGGAACCTCATTCTGCAAATGACAGGCCCACTAAACTCAGGCTTGATTCCATCGGTGCTATTTCATTTGTTGTGTATGCAACAGCCCACTGCAAGGCGGGATATACATTAATGCCCTAAGTAATCGACTCCTTAACCACAGCAGAATTATGGGTAACTTTTCAGGATTTAGACGGAAATATGGCTTGGTGCGGCAATGTTGCCATTCATCGGAAAGCTCTCACAGAGCTTTCCGATGAATGGCAACAAGCCATAATTCCAAGTAAATCCTGAAAAGTTACCCATAATTCTGCTGTGGTTAAGGAGTCGATTACTAAGGCATTACTGTAGTCTCTTTAAAAATCTGTAACAATTACAACAGCTTGATGATTGGTTATATTTAAAATGCGAAATTGGAGGTGAATGACATGATGACAATTTTGCCACACATAGCGAAACAACAAATTTTATAATGTAGAATACAGGCAACATATTCATAATTCATTATACTCATTGCAGTCTGGGAGACATTATCTTTGAGTTTTTATCAGTCAATAATATTTATCACTGATTATTCGTTCTTTTATAAATACTACGATTCTCACAAACATACTACACCAGGCTTGATCTCGATGTTTGGAAACAATTTATTACATCATCATGGGAAAGCCCAGTCAATCTAGAAATCAATCTGAATTGGATTTCCAGAGACATAAATCTGATAAAATTATCATCGGCATTTTAACCCTTTCAGTGCCAGGGGCCGATCTCATCGGCCCTAAACCTACAAAATAAGTCTGTTTAATAAAGAATATAAGAATAAATGATTAAAATTGTAAAAAAAAAAAAAAAATGTTATATGTATATGGGTTGATACAAAAATCGACCTGGCACTCAAAGGGTTAAAGAGACTGGGCAGGGACCAACTGTTCCGTGCAACTCCACAACGTAACGCTTCTGCCATCAGAGTCCAGTAAGTGCCACCATGTTAGGAGGCGGAATTCCGCCCCTACTATTTTTGGATACGAGGTTATAAGCTCTTGATGTAGTAAATGTACTGCTTTCCTATGCTCCAGTACACCTGAGCGCTGGTTACCTGGTGGATTTCTGGTGATGCTATATATATCAACGATGTAATCCCCAGAAAAGGTATGGTGGTACTTACTTGCTGGAGTGTTACGCCTTAGCCTAGAGGAGGCTGAGTGCTAGGAACGAGTCCAGGGACCAGCGTGACTTTTGAGCTGTTGTTGGAGACATTTCATTCCACATGCTATCAAATATATGGGAGCTACATATGCATAATCATCAAAAGATAAAAACGACTGTAATCATCAATATGAACATTAAATTTAACGTCAATGGATGAAGGCATAAAATGTTTGCTAACATCTCTGCTAGCACATATCTCAACTGAAGAGGAATTTGTCTGTTGATTTTGGACCATTTGATGTGTTAAGACAGTATCAGCTATCCATATAATTAGACAACGTATGATATCTTCCAATTTTTCAACTGTGTTGACTGAATAACTGGCAAGGTGCTTGCTGAAAACAACAAAACAATTAAAAAAGAGAAACAAAATATAACTCAAGGGAGATGATATAATCCATAAACACCAAATTAATCAGATTCCGAAATTTCATGAAATCCTCTCTGTTCGGCAGGACCATTTCTTATTGACCTTGACATTTGTATGGATTGCTGATACGCAACTAATTGTTATCCTAATTTATACATTGTTTATAGCCATCAATTCATACTTATTTTAATAAAATAATCACCAAGGTGCTAAAATGATTCTTCTCCTATGTACTCCAGGGGGACTTGCAGGTAAACTTTTTGATATTAAAGGCACAGATGGCCTTCATGGTGGGTATTGCTGTTAAAATAGTCACACCCGTAAACCACCATGAACAGAAAGAATATTAAAATGTAGACACGCTTTGTTCTTATACCAATCATAAATATCGCGTAAATAGTATTTTATTGCTAAGTTCATATGATTTGTTATGCAAACAAAACCCAAAAATGTTACAGAACCTGGCTTTTGTTTACATAACACAGTGTATGAACTTGACAATAACATACTATTTAGGCAATATTTATGATTGGTGTAATAATAAAATATGTCTATATTTTAATATTCTTTGTTTACGGCAGTTTTAACGGTGTGTGACTATTTTAACAGCATACCCACTGCGAAGGCCACCCGTGCCTGTAAAGGTATAAAAAGTTTGCAACCTCAAATTTTAATGATACAAATATTATCTGGCCTCGAAATATGGTGCCGGACATTAACAGAATGAGGTCCCCAGAGGGTGAATTTATTGACGCCACCCCACACAGCAGGCTAGCATAACTACATTCACCCTCCCAGGACACCATTCTGCTTAGGCCTCATCTTCTCTGGAAACTATGTTTTTTATCAAGTTAACAAGTTTTATAGTTTCTTTAGAAAGTTTCTTTATCATTTTTAGTTTAGTTTGATGCTCAATGAGTGCACATCACCATCTGGGAACTTAAATCTGAGTCCAGGTCTCCCATAGCAGATGACGCCATGCAGAATGAGGTCTCAGAGGATGAATTTATTAATGCTAACCCGATGTGCAGGGTAGCATCACTAAATTCACCCCCTGGGGACCTCATTCTGCAAATGTCCAGCACCATATTTTGAGGTATTGAATATTATCTATCAGTGGAAAGAGTTCAAAACAATTATCGTCCAATAAAACCTCTGATATTCATATAAATCTGTCTTGAAGTGAAAGCTGACTATGATTCACTGTAAACATGTTAGTCTGAATGTTCTAAGAATGTTAGATAAAAAAATTGGTACATACAATGTCCATAAATAATATAGATGCAATGCATAAATTTTGATCAGTATTATGGACCTTTTAATATCAGGTAATTACCAATTGTTTCCCATTAACTTGAGTTTAATGATGCATAATCCGAATTAACGCACACGAATTACTATTTCTTTGGCTTCGGGGGTAAAAGATATTTGATTCAAGTCAAGGAAACCACCCATCAAAGCTCAGAGTGATCAAATATCGATTTTTCCCATGATACAAGTATGTAATTTTTGGCGGCCTGGCAAATATTTGTCACGCCGACAGTATTGCACCAAATTGTGGATAAAGATGGATAATTCTAAAATAAAGTGGCTTTGGGTGTTAGATATTTGACAAACCGGCCAGATTTCGTTGAACAAATTGTTAATAAATAACATGTTTTTGGCAATTTTATACTATATATAATTGACTGTGGTTAGCATTATTTTTGGGCAATTAATCAATTCTGATAACTGAAGCGGCATTTCAAAAAATGTTGTTGTTGTTGATGTTGGAATCTGATGATATGGGGACCATTGGATTGAGTACCTTTAATTAGAGCTATCTTCTTCATATATGATATATTGGATTGATAATACAACTCACGTTCAATTTCTAACATTGAACTTCTGTCTGATTGACCACCCTTTGGATTGGGGTAGTGATCTATGAAAACATCACAAAACTATTACAAGAATACTAATGTTCAAGGACATGCATTGGAATAATATTTAACTAAAACTAACTGACACCATTGGAGTCGAGATCTCGGTCGCGGAATTCGGCGCCATGGACTCTACCATGGCAGTGTCTTATCTAGATTGAAATGGATCTGGCTAAAATTCCATTGGCTGAGTTTAAGATTCACCTTTCAACAACCTTCAGATCCTGTCCGTCAACCAAACGTCAACAATGTCTTCTGCTAACGTTATTTTTCACATAAATGCCAAGAACATTTTACATCACTCCTGGTCCTCCCTTTTAAACATATGCGGCTACACTAGTCTCTGGAATTTGTACCTGGTCTTCCGTTTTGGCTTAGCGTATCATTCCTTGAACATATGCACTCTATGTAGACACTTATTTATCACATAATTAACCCACAAAACCAGCTTCATAATTATTGGTAAGACACACGTGTAATATTAGCGCGTGCGATGACGTCATGCCATTATTTGCTGAAGTTTACGATTGTTGTTTTTGATGAATACTTTGTGTTGCTTCACGGTTATTTGATTGTGTGATAAAAGGTATCTCAAACTCGTTCTATTTTATACGTAATTTATCAACCTCGTCCACTAAATTCTATTTGAGCCTCGGTAAACCTCTGTTCAAATCGAATTTAGTGAACTCGGTTGATATTGATAAATTCCATATAAAATAGAAACTCATGTGAGATCCTCTATTTCTATGACTTGCATATTGCGCAAGAATTGTGCACATCTATCCTAGCGCCACCAGTTAAACAAGCAGCTGCATCCCTGACATTTTAACAAAATCTTAGTGAATCAAGCCGTAAACATTTGAAGTCTAGAACTATTATTTCTTAAGGAACCGTTTCCACCCCTTACCCCTTAAACTTGCAAGAACATCTGCCGGTTTCACGCTAATCCAAATCCTGTTCTGCAGTTTATCATTTTGTTCCACAATCCGTTCCATTCAGCCAGAAACATAAGATAAGATAAGTTTATTGACAATATGATATTGCACGTGTTTTTTTATCATTTCGCAGTATGAAAATGAATTTTTGTGTATCAGTCATATTAGTAAACTTTTGATTTACTTTATCTATTTCGTCAAAGAAACGGAGACGAATGACGAAGTCTCCGGTGGAGCTATAGTCATCACTCCTCGTCCGTCCATCCGTCCGTCCGTCCATCTGTTCGTCAACAATTCTTTAAACTTCTTCTCCTCTGGAACCATAAGACCAATTGGGTTCATATTTGGTGTGGATGTTCCCTAGGTGACTCACATTCAGATTTGTTCAAATGAGGTCACTGGGTCCAATAGTTGCGAAGCCAGGGCCATAACTCGTTCCCTACATAGTAATTCTTTTAAACATCTTCTCAAATACCATCAGGCCAAATGGGTTCATATTTGGCATGAAGGATCCTTGGGTGACTGGGGTTCAGATTTGTTCAAATGAGGTCACTGGGTCAAATGTGGGCGGGGCCAGGGACATAACTCCAAAAAATATTTTTTTTAAAATATTTAACTCCATGGTCAATTATATATATATATATATATTGTGCCCCCTGGCCCTTTACTCAAGTTCACTGCTTCTGCCACCCTGGTCACAAAAATAATATTTACTCAAATTCTTGACAGACAATCATTAATAAGAAGCATTTACTTTGGCTCTAACTGTATGCGGGGTATGCCTACACATGTCAAGTGAAATCTGACATTTTTATAAACATTCCCTGGAGATCTGCTAGAGTTCATTAATTCCCAATTACAACAACAATCTATCATATTTATTGTTCAAATCTTTCAACAGGACATTTAACACTCCCACATCCACCACTTCACTAGAACATATTTGGCAAACTTGAAAAGTGTTCTTTGAAAGAACCACCAGCTCTATTTAGCTCATATTTAATATTAAGGCTCCTTTGGTCATTGTGACTCAGATTTGTTCAATCAGGGTCACCAGGTCAAGTAGGTGCAAGGCCAGCTACATTACGCTTTCTCTCCATAGTAATTCATGATATGTCTTCTATGCAAGAATCAAATGGCCTCTTTTGCTTTTATTTGGTATGAAATTACCTTGGGTGACAGATTTGTGAAAATGGGATCACAAAGTCGAATAAGGGCAAAGCCAGAGACATAACTATTTCACCACATAGTAATTCTTAAAATATGTTTGCAAGAACCAAGAACTAGTTGGCTTATTTAGCATGGAATGTTCTTGTTTAACTGCCATTCAGATTTTTTTAAATGGGATCACCTGGTCAAATAGGGGCCAAGCGAATGACAGCTTCCTAAATAGGGTGGGACCAGGGAGATAACTGTATGTCTCTATAGTAATTCTTAAAATGTCTTCTCAAGAGAGGTTGGACTATTTAGCTTACATATAGTATGGAGGATCCTTTAGTGACTGAGATTCAGATTTGTTAACATGAGGTCAACCTGTTAAGAAATGACGGGGCTATGGGGAGTTAAAACTTTTGTGTCAAATAAAATCATTGAAATACCAAATTAATTAAAACATCTACATTGGAACTACGTGACTGATTAATCTGACATACATGTATGGTGTTTTGGGTCCATGGATAATTGGGCTTCAAACATGTCTAAATGGTTTTATAAAAAGGCGCTTGTGAGATTAGAAATTTCCAACAATTGAGAAAGTTTGAGATGTCGGTTGTGAAATTCCAACCTAAGACTTGGGAGTCTGGAGCCCGGTCGGGAGGGGACTTGTTGAGCTGGAGGAGGGGGGTGATTAGTAGTGTGCAGTTGATAATTCCAAGGTGGATATTCACCGATCTACATACATGAAGCCTCTCTAGCCACTTATTTTGTTTAGATCTACTTCTTTTAAAGTGATTACAATACAGTTCTGACTGTTGTGGTCTCCAGAGTCCCAGTCTTATCAGTCTTTGCAGTCATTGACTGTCTTGTATCAATAATTTCCGTGAGTTTTGGAATGTCAAATTTAAAAGACCACTTATTTGGGATTATGCGGTTAACGCATATTTAGTAGCACGAGATAATGCTTCATAAACAATGGGGTATCTACCAAGCTCAGCAAGTACCGCGTGATTGGATGCTTTCGTGTTTACTCCAACTTCTCGTTTGCAAAAAATTAAGATGGGTCGATTAACATGGCACAGTATCTATATCTAATATATATTTTGGGACTTGTCTGTCTGTCTGTCTGTTTGTCTGTGTGTTAGCTATGGCCAGGAAAACTGCCAGACGGATTTTGCCAAAATTTGATACCTGTGGGTATTTTTGTCCAGGGAGTGTTTTGGACAGGTCAAATCGTGACCCCGACCTGACCTTGACCTTCAAAAAGGTCAATTCAAGGTAAAAACGGGACGGATTTCGATGAAATTTGATACCTAGAGGTACTTTTGTCCGGGGAGTCTTTTGGACGGATCAAATCGTGACCCTGACCTTGACCTTCAAAATTGTCAATTCAAGGTCAAATCGCGAATTTTGACAGGATCTCGACGAAATTTGATACCTAGGGTTACTTTTGTCCGGGGAGTGTTTTTGGACGGGTAAAAACGTGACCCCGACCTGACCTTGACCTTCAAAATGGTCAATTCAAGGTCAAATCGCGCAATTTGACGAAAAGCAGAGGGGAGACAGCCCGGACGAAGTCGGGGCCACCAGCTGGTATATATATATTGTTGATATCAGATGCCCATATTTCGCAACCATATAGTGTAATGAGTTTATCATAAAGTTTGATCCACAAATGAATTGAGAATATATTGTGTTGTTGTATAGTGACCGAACAAGCGAAGAGAGTGCTTTCATGCCCTTGCTGCTTACTTCATATTGTGCTTTTCTCAATGACCCATTAGCACATAATCTAATGCCTAAATATGTGTAGTCATCAATAAGTGCAATGGGAAGATTGCCAGTCTTAAATGAGGGCAATTTTACAGTTTTTCTTTTTCGAAATACCATACATTTACTTTTTTCAGTATATAGTAATTGCAAGGTTGTTGTTATTTACATATACTTGTAACTAATGATTTATATACGTAAGAAACTTCTATCTGAGATGCCGTGAACAAATACTATTAGGTTAAGGTATACCAATTATTCTCCATTGGCGACAGTGTTAATGACTGGAGCTATGCTCGATTCCTTGTGAATGCTGGAACTTTATAACCTACTCAAATTTTGAAGAATGACTCTTCAGACCCAATATGACCCAAAAAAAGAAGTTAATAGGTCTGTGTGCCTTTTCCGTGTTTAAATTTACCGCTTTTTAGCTCACCTGAGACGAAGTCTCCGGTGGAGCTATAGTCATCACTCCTCGTCCGTCGATCCGTCTGTCCATCCATCCGTCCATCCGTCCGTCTGTCAACAATTCTGTAAACATCTTCTCTGAATACATAAGACCGAATGGGTTCATATTTGGTGTGGATGTTCCCTAGGTGATTGGTATTCAGATTTGTTCAAATGAGGTCACTGGGTCAATTAGTTCCGAAGTCAGGGCCATAACTCTTCCCCTCCATAGTAATTCTTAAAACGACTTCTTCTCAAGTAGCATCGGGCCGAATGGGTTCATAATTTGTATGAAGGGTCCTTGAGTGACTGGGGTTCAGATTTGTTCAAAAGAGGTCACTGGGTCAAATGTGGGCGGAGCCAGGGACATAACTAAAAAAAAATAATTTTAGATTGAACTTGCTTAATTGAAAAAAAACAAACAAAAATTTTAATTTAAAATTTATTTCAATAATAATTTTTTTAAGTTAATTATTAAAGACACATATTAAAGAAGCCCCTCACCGTTGCCCATTGGTGCTTCTGGCATCCCTGTTATCAAACACTTATTTTAAATTTATTTCACAGTCACAATACAATATACCCTTTGCATATGCTAGAATGCTATCTCTTACAGTGAAATTAATACTACAGGTCAGCATACCAGTCTGCTCTGTTGATAATTATCCACATGTCAAATCTGACAGTGCAGTATCAAAAAGCACACAGCTCTCTCTAGCCAGACCAGAGAGGTTTTGTTTTGGTAATTAATTCTGAAATTGAATGTCAAATGTATTCCCAGGAGCCTTCAGTCTCTACTCATATAAACTATTACTTTGTTCAAATGGTGGGTCTGTAATTTATACAGTTTTAACACTTCCTTTCAGTGAATTAATTTCTACCCTATGAATGGTTCTGTAGTTTGTGTGAACCACCTTTTGTTGATTGAGACTGTTTCTAATAGAGACAGCTTTATAAGTTTAAGAATCAGCCACTAACTCCAAAATCTTTAACCCCTTCCATAAGACAAACTATTTGAGTTGTTGAGTTCAAGTTTGGTACAGATTTAAGCTCACCTGAGGCAAAGACTCTGGTGGAGTACCGGGTATAGTCATCACTCCTCTTCCATCGTCCATCCGTCCATCAAAAATTGTTTAAACATCTTCTCCAGACACATAAGACCAAATGGGTTCATATATGGTGTGGATGTTCCCTAGGTGACTTTGTTAAAATGAGGTCACCAAGTCAAATAGTTGCGAAGCCAGGGCCATAACTCTTTTCCTCCATAGTAATTCTTAAAACAACTTCTTAAGAACCGTTGGGCCCATTAGGCTTATATTTGGTATGGATGTATATATTCCCTGGTCTTTATAGTCTGGTGTGCGGCCTCACAGTCATTGGCTGTCTTGTTATACTGCCCTAATTCCACACAAGATATCATCAACTTTTCAAACATACCCCCATTAAATGCCAGGTTAATTATTTCACTCACTCCGAATCAAAAGTATAACATTTCCATAGTGCAATTATGATTTTTTCTTTTTAGAGCATTAATTTTATCCCAATCATAATCAACCACTCAGCTGCCAGATGTGAATTTATGCTGAATTGAGTGTGGTGACAGCACACCGGGGGGGGGGGGTAATTTGGTGTACTATAACATATATCCGTGGTGATGTTCTCCATCTCCCATTTTGATAGAGGTATATTCCTTCCAAAAAAGTAATTATGAAGTTATATACTCATGTATAATAAACGAGGCAACACACTTACTGGATATATAATGTGAGTATCCAGTAATGAATACATATATTTTTAGGCATATCTTGGTAATTTCCGTTCAAAACCAAAGGGATCATAATGGAATTAGCCAGAGTTGGGAGTTTGATTTCAAGTAATGAGGTGCATGCAGTTGGGAATTTGTGAACAGATATCATCTATGTCCCTGCATATATGAATCTACTGCACGTGAATCCCCCATCATGTCATTACGATACTGTATATATATGGATAGAAATGGAATTGAGGGGCGTTGGTGGTATTAATTGAAAAGAGGAATCCTTCGCCGATCCCACCGTGCCGTCATCGACTCCATTGCTGGGATAAATCTACTAAAATTGGGAAATAAACGTGTCTCTGTTATATACCATAAAATTACCTATTGCAAGCGTGTATATAAGAGCTGTGCATGCTCCACCACATGCGCCATCCATGGTGGGGGCGGGCTGTCAACGCTATATGTTACACGCCCCTATGCATCAAATGCATGGTAACTTCCGATGTTCCTTCAGTCAGCTTTAGTCTGAATTCCTCATACAAGCGCCAAGGCTCCAAATATCAATTGGAAGCTCCGCATTGTTCCCGACAATTTGCCTGTGATTTGAATGATGATACTTTGCTTTTAAAAGAATTGGAGGGAACAAAATTTAATAATGACCCGCGGAATTCATTAATTATCACGGGGCTGGTGGAACACGCATCATTAGGCGGTCTGTATCACGAATCTCCAGAGTGAGGGAATGGAATTTGGAGAGAATGGGGATGCCAGTTGGGACGGCGCTGCACGGGACGGGGATGATTGCTTACCGTGTGTGATTGATAAGTCTGTTTATAGAATTATCCTGGAGTCAAATGAGCTGTGAGAATAAAATTTCAATTGGGAATATTCTGCGATTGCTATCATGCACCAAACCGGGCATAAAAAGATGCACCCACGGGAGAGTACCGCGGAGCTAACCGGTGCAAGAGATTTGCGGGTTCTATAGTGCGGGGCTACTTGTACTGGTTGTGGTTGCCAAGTGGATATAGCCCAAAACCAGTTATCTAAATATGCACACAAGGGCGAGAACTCTTGTGCCTGGTGGAGCTAGCTGGTGCAAGAGATTGTCGGCTACATGCACGTTTTGGTTTTTCACACATGGTGGGGCGTACGTCACTACAGTGTCTCCGTTTTGGTGTCCAGTTTGGAGTTTCGAACTCCACCCTACCCCCACCCCGTGCACCCCCGCTATTGAAGAGCGAAATATCTAATTCAGGGAAATTTCATTTGCAACTTTTCCAATTGGTACCTAACATTTTAAAAATGTAAATTTCCAATATAACACCCGATGAGTGGCAGCTTCCAACTGATGTCCATTTCAGTCCAACAAGTTGGCCGAAAGTAGGAATATATTCTATGTTTGGTCTGAAAACGACGAATTGCACACATGTAATAGTGGTTGGAAAATATCTGAATAATTTCAACATATGTTTGGTCTGAAATTTGTTGTTCGAAAACAATGCCCGATGCATGCTGTGTGGCCACACATATAACAATGAAATTGGACATATTACTGACTCGTGCAGATCTTCCACCATGTACAGACTCCGATATAATTACTGGTGTATGCTTATCGATAGCTTCGACATCCAACTATTTAGTTACCTGGATGCTCTCCCAAACGACCATTTAAATGCGCTGTTACTTGGCAGTACCCAGCTTGGTTGTCATATCCCGACTGAGTCATGGGAGCAGCTCATCGCCGCATCTGCTGCATTTCTGTATGTTAATTCGCCCCGGAAGTTAAAAGATGACATTCACATGACATTTGATGCAATATGCCTCTCAGGTGGACAATATTCAACTATGATCTGGCCTCCTTGCCACCCGCATCTACAATGCTTTCTCATATACTCGTTTTTACCTTGCTCTTCGTACAATGTACACATCTTTCCAATTTATGTATACAATGTCCTTCCTTGTAAATATATGCTGGTGTATAGTCCACTTACAATGGTCTCGTTACCACATACTTTCTGTAACTGATATGTATATATGCTCTTCATACTTGGAGGTCAATAAACAATAATGTAATTACTTTGTATTCGCTGACTATACACACGGACCAGAGGACATGAACTCAAATTACAAGGGACAAAATTAAAAAAGGGTAGCCGAAATATTGTTTAACCAATCGTGTAATTTCTCACTGGAACAGTTTACCAGATTTCGTAGTCGCGAGTGGATCATTGGACTATTTCAAGAAAGGCATAGACTCATACTCCGGTAGGGTGATCAAATAATAAAAGTAGTTATTTTTTTTACAAATATTATATCCAAATTGACAACACACATCGTCATTCTTATATATTAATTAAATTCAGTGATTCTCGATGACGAAATCGTCTTTGTTAGTTTGTCGCAGATAGCTGTGTCCCGATTCGAGAAGTAAATATTTACATTTGAGCGCAGTTCAGACTATGTTTTCTATGGAGTAGTACGGTCGATTTGTTTGAGATCTTTGCGATGTTAGTATAATGATACATTCCTCCAATTGGCATAGCGACTGAATGCTAACTTCTCAGTTTCACGCACCAAAATTAGTCCTTAATATGTCTTTAAAGTAAATTCACGATTCCGAAGATTAGTGACATTCAAATTCAATTTGATGATCAAAGTCATATTTGATGTATTATATGTAACTTCCAGGGACAGAGCCGTAGGCTCCTTCTGGTTATATTTGATATTGAAATGTTGTGTCAGGCATGAAGTTTTCAATAGCTTAAAATTTTGGCCATGGATCTCGATACATACGAAATATCTCCGAGAAATAGAGGATTACCTATTGCTAGATTATAATATCAATTAACTATATGACTTTACGCACAAGAAATCACAAACGCCCCAGAAAACAAAGTGCTATAACCATCGACCATTTATGATTATTCCGACGGCCCATGCACATTTGTATGTAGACCCTAATCACAGGTCCGCTGGTACGACAACCCCACCACGAAGGTGGATGTGGAAACTCGTGGTGGGGTTGTCGCACCAGCGGACTTGTGGCCCTAATCTTGAATTCGGCGACGGATACCACAACAATGATACTGAAATGTCGGGAACTCAAAAATAAATATCTGAAACCGTACTACCACCTATAATGATTATAATTTAACCGTACTACCACCTATAATGATTATAATTTAGTACTACCACCTATAATGATTATAATTTAGCAATTATATAGGTACGATCGAATTATTTTGTTCTTGAATAGAACACGTACAAATGCTGGGACATCTTTAAAACCGTCATTTCTCGCTGTCACACAGATGTCCTCTGATTCTCAATATGTGGCATCGTATCAATGTGTGATTAGTGTATGATGCAACGATTTCCCTCCAATCAATATCATATCTCTCAACAAATAATGCACGGCACAGCGCGCCACAATACAAACGTCAAGATTTGATATACGGTCCGTTTGAAGTTATCCCAGGAGCACCCTACGTCTCCACAAATCTATCCCAAAACACCGCTGTCTCCACAAAAATGTTCCAGACCATCAAAATCGATCAATAAATTTTGGACTGGATCATTTCATATGGTCATTGATCTGTTTGTAATTTGCTCTGTGAACAATACCCTTATTGTGGAGTTAGAAAAGTAAATCCCGTATGGCATGTTCCAATATTGGCCCACCACTTGCAGCTGAGTTGACTTCCTTCTTTTAATAATAGGAGTTTGTTTCTCAGTAAATTTGTTTTTGCTGGCAGCACGCGTCGAGATGTCACCGACCGGCTTCGGCGATTGGTTTTATTTTATACGGCTGTTGCTCGTGGGAATAAAAAAAAGAAATTTATACCGGCTAAAAATATTGCTACATGCCATATGATCAGATGAAATCTGTCTATTAGGTATTTGTGATATCTCTTTTTTGTTAAAAGAGTGGCGTCTCGAGGGAAATTATTCAAACGGTTCTGACATGCTGCAATGCTCTATCGTGTTTTCTCTAAATTGACAAATTAGATCTGGTGAATGCGTTTCTCGTATCGATGCATTTCATCACTGACAAAGAGATAGCACGTCGAAAAAACCAGTCAATTTCACAACTCTTTGGTTAAGTAATGCTAACATTTCATTCCCGTGAACTCAATTTAACCGAAAACAAAGCCGTTCTATTTTAGAGTCAATTTACTTTTATCGTCAAATATTTAGAAATTAGAGATAAATGTGTTTATACTATGCATCAGAAATGTATACACGCATAGGCTCTACGATATGTTTTGATGCACGCTCCACGCAGAGTTCAGTCCCTGCTACGCAGGACTTACTCCTGCCAGGCCTACGCATAATGAGAAGAAATCACTCATTGTTTTATATGAGACTTTTGTATTCTGCATCATTCTGATAAACTGAACTGCTCATATTCATTTGCATATTGTCTAGATCAAACCAGAATGAATTGTAACTGACAAAACACTTCAATCAAAAATGTTAGATTTAATTAAGAAAATACACATGGCGGCAGCGGTCAGACATAGCGTAGCGAGGGGACAGAAGTCTGTTTTGTAACTTGGTTTTGATTGTCGGTTATTGTCTTGACACATTTTGAAATTTGCCATGCGGAGTTAATTCCCGATTTTGTAAAAAGAAAAGCTTTTGTTAAATTTTTTATATTTGAACAAATTAAAAAGCCATATATACGGCTGGAAAATTTCTATAACATTTTGACAACTGTTTTAAAGGAGTGTATAACTCATGTGGATCGGTGTTTCGTTTTGTTATCGACCTAGATGATGTCATAGATGTCTACTTTGCCTACTATGCGTCGGTATATATAAAGATTATATTCCACCAGTTCAAACCCTGGGGAATGTTTGATATTCTGACGGGGAACTTTAATACATGGAGAAAAAAAACAAGGCAAGAAATACATTCCTCAGGATGGATACACACATGCATGTAATTTCTGTATGTAAAATACATGTATTTTACATGGCCACACCAATAATTGTCAACATTAATCACCTGCGCGCGAGCGGTTCATTGTTGACAGGCCAGACAAGTGAGTAGTGATACGCGAAGTCAAACTGTCTGCTATCAGGACATTTAAGGCCAGTCCAAAACATGTCTTCTCTTACGGATGCGGAAATTGGTCAAGTCTGTGTGATATCTGGCATTTTATTAATGCACGAACACCAGAAGCGACACGACTGTAATATACAGGCTTGATATAGAACATTTTCGACCATGATGCTTGTTTGGCGTGGGTTCTCGAAAGCTTCAAATCGCTAAGGCCCGTTCCAAACGACGGATTTTTGTCGACTCGAATCTAATACCAGACCCACAATTGTATTAAATGCGTCAAAAATGCGACGTTTGAAACAATTAGATCCGTGTCAGACGCATCACAGACGAATCTCCGTCCAATTCAGACGAATCTTCGTCGGTGATGCGTCTGAAATCCGTCTTGGTTTCAAACGTCGGATTTTTGACGACTCGAATCTAATACATTTGACGAGAAGAGCCGAAAGTTGCCGAAGAACGAATGCAAATGATATGATAATGATATGATAATGGTATAATAATGAGGGGGCTCCCCTTATCTGAGGAAATACCCACATGACGTCATTTGTCGCACGCTCTCTTTGTCACAAAGAAAGATATATCTATAAGCATTGCTTAGGTAACATTGTGCAAATTGTAATTATTTTGATAGTTTGATTCCTCAACGACATGGCATGTCACTGACTCACATCTTATAATGGATATAGTATCAATGTTTTAGAATAATCCATATATACCGGTATAAGGGGTAGGGGTTGTAGCAACTGATTTATAATAATTCATATAGACCGATATTCCTTATTGTAAGGAATAGGGGTGGTAGTCTCTGATGTATAATAATTAATATTTACCGGTATTACTTATTATAAGGGGCAGAGGTGGTACTACTGATTTGTAATCATTCATATATACCGATATTACTTATTTATATATGCCGGTATTCCTTATTATAAGGGGTAGGGGTGGTAGCCTCATATTTATAATAATTAATATAAACCGGTATTACGTATTATGAGGGGTAGGGATGGTAGCCTATGATTTATAATAATTCATAGATACCGGTATTCCTTATTATAAAGGATATATAGGTGGTAGCCTGTGATTTATAATATATAATTAATATATTCCGGTATTCCTCATTATAAGGGGTAGGGGTGGTACCACTGATCTTATTTATAATAATTCATATATACCGGCATTACTTATTATGAGGGGTATAGGGGTGGTAACCACTTATTTATAATAATTCATATATTTCGGTGTTCCTTATTATAAGGGTAGAGTGGTAGTCTCTGATTTATAATAATTCTTGTATACATGCATTTATATACACATTTATGGCAATTGGTTGCACGATCTAACATTTATTTGTAGCGCCTATTATATTATATTATATAACTATATGTAGTATATACATCCTCATATACATATGCACATATATTCGCGCTGCAATCGCGCATATATTTATACATAATTTATACTGTATT
This sequence comes from Siphonodentalium dalli, assembly GCA_032622095.1. Taxonomy (NCBI): domain Eukaryota; kingdom Metazoa; phylum Mollusca; class Scaphopoda; order Gadilida; family Siphonodentaliidae; genus Siphonodentalium; species Siphonodentalium dalli. The sequence continues at coordinate 23,988,347 of CP136065.1, forward strand.
TTAGTATATATATATGTATAACATACCGGTATATATAGGCCTCTATATCTACGCGTGACCATTTTGTGAAGGTAACATGGAGTGCACCTTTAAATAAATCGACCGATGTATTAGATTCGACGCGACAAAGATGCGTCCGTCTGAAACAAAATTGACCGCAGACGCATCACCGACGGATTTAATACAATTAGATTCGAGTCGACAAAAATCCGTCGTTTGGAACGGGCCTAAGGGACTTAGTTGAATGTATCGGTCGGAATAATCTGGGCAAGAAGGTACAATATAATATGTTTTATTTAAATAGCGCAGAGTTAGCCACCACCGCCTGGTAGCTGTCGGGGTCATATATAGCCCCAAGTCGGGGATCATATATAGCCAAGAGAGGACTGGTAATTATTTAAATAGAACGTCAACCATATATGGGTTATCACACGAACAATTATTTTAAGTGGCCTGGCGACACGGGCCAAAATAGCGGATTATCTACATTCCGACTTAATTTGAACTAGAACTCAGTGCGGTCAACACCTCGGCAATGATTGGGTTTGGGTTGTCAGTTGACACATATTACATTGTCTGTATGATCCATGTAAAACGAAAAATACACGATAATTACAGAGATTACATGCATGTGTGTATCCACCCTTAATGGTTAGTCCTAATTGTTCATTATAATGATTTATCACACAATTAACCCATAAACCCGGTCTCATATGTTTAGTAAGACACACGGGTATTATCGGCACGCGCAGTGACGTGAGAGCTTAGTGCAATTATGTCAATGCCGGAACTTTATTATGATGTTAATTAGAATATAATTATGATATTCGATTTGTGTTGGGTTATTTAATGTTGACTGTGAAATAAACATGGGTGTCAACATGAAAAGACACACATAAATGGAACTATATTTTATCTTGAAGGTGGCTTTACTACCTCTTTGGTTGTGATAATGAATTCAATAATAATTTTGTTTAACCCCAGCCGTTTCGAGATCGTTTTTCCTTGCTAAAATGTGATTATGTGATAAAATGGATCACAAATTCGTAGCAATTCTATATATACGAAATGTATTAACATCGTCCACCAAATTCCACTCGTTTAATAAATTTCGTTTCGAATTGCGACTCATTGGAGATCCTCTATGTATTTCACACGAGTTGAAGGTCCCAGCTCGAGATTACAAGATTAGTCCACTTTTGTGAGTCTATTTTGCTTCACGTCGCTTATAATCATGAAATATTTCCAGAGTAATCAATTCAAAGTTTATTGCGATATCGGCTCATAAATGTCGCTTAATCATGCAATATCGAGCCGGTACCACCCCTACTGTGAATTAGGAAGATTAAGGAAAGATTCTATAGGGCGTGTTTACATTGCAGTAGATCTGTATACAGATATGTGTGAAGTAACGTGTCGGAGATTGCTGTGATAACAACATGAGTACTGATAGTGATCATCAGTACTCTGGTTATTGACAATTCAAGATGAGTCGTGTCAGTTTAGGCCAGACAAAAAAAAAATAATCAACTATCAGCAGACCAAAGCAGTTTATTATTACACCAGTTGATAATGGTTATGCTATGCTTTTGCGGAGCCCCGTTGATCACTGAATGTGCTAAGGTATTACAAAACTCCAAGAAGAACAAATATTAATAAGATATACTGTATATAGTAAACACTTTACTTTAAGTACTTTGTCACAACACGCACACAGGTTCCAACACCTATCCATACTTGCACATAACGGCCCACCACACTGGCCAGGGGAGCCCACTTTAATCCAACTGTAATTATATGTCATGTATATCGATCTCTCCTATACTTGGAGGTAATACAGATATCTCTTATATACACAGTGTGAAATACGTGAGTTGAAATGACAAAGAAAGATTAAGCACATTCGCCAAGCCCGAGTAACAATTAATCAAATAAGATTTGCCTGTCGCAATACCTCGGTGTTGACCATGACTTATAACGGATACGATTTTTGCTCACACGAACGAATACCGTTTTCTTTCTGTGTGCATTTCTATATCAACCCGTTTACACTAGTATGCGTGTAGAACTGTATACATATATACAGCAATGTAAACAGTCCGACGGAACAGGTAAATGTATTAACAAAGAAATATTTTCTCTGCATGCGTTGTACGTTCAAAGTTATAAACTGGACGTCAGAACATGAACACGTTCCCAGGTTTTGAACTGGTGAAGTATGATACGGGTGCAGCCGGAGTATATCGATTCGTGGTATGATACGGGTGCAGCCGGAGTATATCGATTCGTGGTATGATACGGGTGCAGCCGGAGTATATCGATTCGTGGTATGATACGGGTGCAGCCGGAGTATATCGATTCGTGGTATGATACGGGTGCAGTCGGAGTATATCGATTCGTGGTATGATACGGGTGCAGCCGGAGTATATCGATTCGTGGTATGATACGGGTGCAGCCGGAGTATATCGATTCGTGGTATGATACGGGTGCAGCCGGAGTATATCGATTCGTGGTATGATACGGGTGCAGCCGGAGTATATCGATTCGTGGTATGATACGGGTGCAGCCGGAGTATATCGATTCGTGGTATGATACGGGTGCAGCCGGAGTATATCGATTCGTGGTATGATACGGGTGCAGCCGGAGTATATCGATTCGTGGTATGATACGGGTGCAGCCGGAGTATATCGATTCGTGGTATGATACGGGTGCAGCCGGAGTATATCGATTCGTGGTATGATACGGGTGCAGCCGGAGTATATCGATTCGTGGTATGATACGGGTGCAGCCGGAGTATATCGATTCGTGGTATGATACGGGTGCAGCCGGAGTATATCGATTCGTGGTATGATACGGGTGCAGCCGGAGTATATCGATTCGTGGTATGATACGGGTGCAGCCGGAGTATATCGATTCGTGGTATGATACGGGTGCAGCCGGAGTATATCGATTCGTGGTATGATACGGGTGCAGCCGGAGTATATCGATTCGTGGTATGATACGGGTGCAGCCGGAGTATATCGATTCGTGGTATGATACGGGTGCAGCCGGAGTATATCGATTCGTGGTATGATACGGGTGCAGCCGGAGTATATCGATTCGTGGTATGATACGGGTGCAGCCGGAGTATATCGATTCGTGGTATGATACGGGTGCAGCCGGAGTATATCGATTCGTGGTATGATACGGGTGGTGCAGCCGGAGTATATCGATTCGTGGTATGATACGGGTGCAGCCGGAGTATATCGATTCGTGGTATGATACGGGTGCAGCCGGAGTATATCGATTCGTGGTATGATACGGGTGCAGCCGGAGTATATCGATTCGTGGTATGATACGGGTGCAGCCGGAGTATATCGATTCGTGGTATGATACGGGTGCAGCCGGAGTATATCGATTCGTGGTTTGATACGGGTGCAGCCGGAGTATATCGATTCGTGGTATGATACGGGTGCAGCCGGAGTATATCGATTCGTGGTATGATACGGGTGCAGCCGGAGTATATCGATTCGTGGTATGATACGGGTGCAGCCGGAGTATATCGATTCGTGGTATGATCTATTATCGATATATCTGATCCTTCTTACAAATTCAGAACGGAACAGTAAAGATCATTGAGTGTTAATCTATTACGATATAGAAAAAAATAAAGATCATTCAGTAATAAAGTGCGTTTGTCTGACTCCTGGGCGAATAATTTAAAACGGTCGGGGGGGGTCTGGAACAAATTTGCAGACACGAGGCTAAAAAAAAATTTCAAAACTCAAGGCACCCCACCACTTGCAAATAAAATATGTTTTTCTTGGGCAAAATTTGTGACCCACCCCCTTATCCCATATTTGACACTTTTAAATGCATTTTTACTAATTGTTTTTATTGGGAATACCATCCCAAATGTATTCCTTGTTCACTCTTGTTTCCAATCCTGTTTTACAAGTCACTAAAATTGACTAAATATATCAACAGCGTGGAATTCTAAATGCTCAGCAGAACTTCGATAGAATTTGAACATTGTGCGTATGTAAATGAAAGGTGAGTGTTATGTGAATTTCATGTCAATATAGATATTGTGTATGTCTAGAATTGCTATTTTCACGAGTATAAACCGATATTCAATCATGTATATATTGCTTAAAACAAATCTACCGTTGTTTCGTATGAACAGTATACGTATAACATGCCACGTATAATATATCTAGCAATGGTTTTGGCAGCTTTCGATTATGGCCATTTGTATTAGTATATCTCGATTTTCCTCAACACCACAATATCTAGATATCATCTACACCATCATTACTTAACTTACTCCTGTGTATCTAGAACCATCAAACATACACTCCGGTGACGTTTCATGGCCATTAAAGGTACTCAATCCGAACAGAGGGTCCCCATCTCAACAGATTCCAACAACAACAATCCGATCAGAGGGTCCTATATTACTATTTCTTTGGCTTTGTGGGTAAAAAATATTTGATTCGAGTCGAGGAACCCATCAAACAAAGCTCAGAGTTATTAGATATTGATTTTTGAAATTTGTTATTTACTCGAGATGAGTACTAATAATTGCCTTCAACTGCCGTAATCTGCTCTGGATGTGTACACCAAAATCTATTCAAACAGACAAGGATGGATAACTCTAAAATCAAGTGGTAATAATAACGCAATTTTGACTGAGTTCTGGGCCAGATAGTATTCCCGATAATGAAAAATAATAGATTTCTAAAATCGATGTCTAACAAATCTGAGCTTTGATGGGTGACTTCCTCGACTCGAATCAAATATTTTTGACCCCCGAAGCCATTGAAATAGTAATTGAGAGGAGTTTTATCGGATTGAGTACCTTTAACAACATCCTGACCGAATAACACGGTAAAAAAATAATTTAATTCCACCTCGAATGCTAGCAATTTCATGAATGTGGGATTCGAACCTGTTTCTAACATTAACAGTGAAGAAAAACGTCAATTATTTTGCATCCCCCCCTAATAACCAATTGAAAACCAGTAAAATATGCGGCTACGGCTGTCCGAAATATACCACTAATACCACGATTTCCAACTCACATACTCATCAAAAATACATCCTCCGCCATATTGGATCATCTTCATCGTTTTATCCACCGTTTTCTCCACCGATCCTGCACCACTGTGTATATGTGCCATCCTACTATACCATTTAGTCTTCACCATTATTATTGACTATTGATCCAAATAAATGGCGTGAAAAATTCTATCCAAGTCTGCTTCAATTATATTAATATAGGTAAGGTACTGTATTCTCTGAAACAAACTATCTGCCTAAAAACCAAATTTAACCCCATGCAACATAATTTTGAGCGTGATATTGTTGTAAAATCCAGTGATAAAACCAGGTGACTTCTCGGTCCGTGTGTATTGTGTAGCAATGTGGTGACTGATCTGGAGTTTAGTTTAAACATATTTATTAAGCTAAACTCAGCTTAAGGGATCGGAGCACAAGTTACAAAACTTACGGTTGCTCCTCTCCCTACAAATGTTACAAATAATAGATATACATACAAAAGACGACAATTACAGCACGATACAAAAACAATCAAAGCAAGTAAATTTGGAGAAAAACCGTCATCCGTGATCCACTGGCGAAAGGAAGGGACTCTCTACCACATATCCATCTGAATTGAAGAGCACTGTTTGAGGTTTTAATATACGATTACGGTCAAGATCTGGAGCCTGCCACACCTTTGCGCACATTATTATCATTTGAACATTTTTAATTTAAAAAAAAACATTTGAAACAATTTGAAAACCTGAGGCCGTTATACCATCATCCAGGTTGCCCCGAGTCATCACACCTAATTTGGTTGAGATCGGTCCAGGAGTCAGGGAGAAATGTTGCGAACAGACATACGGATATACAGATAGATAGACAGATTATATACTCCTTTATATCAGCAGATATACACGTAAATACACAAAAATTGGTTCACAATTTTGTAGTATTTAGTGTGTAAATTGTTTTCAGGGAAAAACCCGCATATTTAGATAATTTAAATAATTTCGGCCAAATTTGTGGACTGAAATGGTCGCCAGATGAAAAAAATATAAACTTATAGGTTGTAATATCCAACAGTTGCAAGAACCCGTTGTAAACTCGATGAAAACTAGAACCTAACATGGGGTGAAAATAGAAATTACTGAAAGGGGTGCATATAGAAACTATAGGTGAACACCCCTAACATGGACCCTCTAGCCACGTCCCTGTTAACTCATGATTTACACTGGTTTAATGTTTCCATTCGTTGTACAGTTCCGGGCCTATAATGTCGAATAACAGGATAGCCTATACTATTAATATGACATTAGAACATAAAACACAAACAAACATAAACGTTTTGACCCTTGCACATGCACCCCCGCCCTAAAGATGATCCATGTGCCGGCCTGTCCGAATGATAATTGGGATACTTTCAAGCAGAAACGGTCAAAATGTGAAGCATATATCATTCGCATCTTTGACATCCCAGCTCTGGTTTGGCAACATCTCATCGATGGATCGATATGTGGCTTTGATACCCGAAATTATGGTGGGTACCCACACTTGGACGCAGATAGTATTTTTGCGAACCGATCTGCGGGCTGAACAATTTTATGGTTAATTAAACATATAGTTTTCTATTGATACACGCATTATCAGCCACCTATGACTGATAATTATGTTTCAAACGAACGACCTAACGTCAAAAAGTGTCTACTATTTATGATAAACTCGGAAATGAGTCGGAATTTCTATTAAATTTATCGGGGTGAGAGCAAGCTATGGTTCGCTTTGCGGAATTATGTTTTGAATAGTGGATATCACCATTTAACTGGGAGATATATAGCTTCATATGAGGGAAGATATGTTCATTTATCAAAACCACATGGTCTGGTTTGGTGATACCCTCGGGTTTGGCGATACCACATACACGGGGGTGTTAATTTGATCGAAGAATGCATCGACAGCGTGCAATTACCAACTTTACATTTTAATTTCGGAGATTTTATGTCACTTGAAGACACATGGCGGTGTTCGCTCCAAAATATTCGCTTTTGAATTTTTCCCGGTATCGAAGTAGGTCGATAAATACTTTAACTACCTTTCTACGAGGATTATTTGTCACGGGAAGACGCATTGAAGTAAACAAAAATACAACTGCGAACACGATGTCTGGGTCCCAAACAAAAACAGCCATTTGCACGACGCGGAACAGAAAAGAGCGTTCCGTGTTAGTCTATTCCTGTTATTGAAGAAACAAAGAGAGTTTGTTTAATTTCTGTGCGAAACATTTAACACAGCTGGATAATCGCTGTGACCATGGAAAGTAATTTTCACATTATATGAAGGGCCTAAATATTTTGTGTATTTGTCAACCTATCTTATATCTCCTTAGTCTTACACGTAGAGCGAATTTGGGAGCTCGAATGAGCCATGTCCGTTTAAATTATCTTGCTATACACTAAAGTCTCACATACATCATGGTATCACGTGAACCTATTCCATTGATAGAATTTCACAGGTTCGCAGAGTTAGGCGACAGACGTGGGGCCTTTTGGGATTTCCCTAACAACCTACAGAATTACGCATCCAATCAAAATCCCCGTGAGATCGCCTTCAATTATTCATTCACGTGACGGGAAAATTCACAAAAAAATAGAACCCAAAAGGCCGCTGTGCTTACGTCAACCCCCGGCAACGAAAGTTATTCATCAATTTGTTTTCGGTGTTTTAAATTAGAGTTAGATGTTATAATCAATAAAAACTGTCAATCACCTAATCACAAGCCATTGTCAATTGATCATTGGTGCTTTGTACACGGTGGTGGGTGTTCCCGAGGTTTCAATTGATCGGCGTAGAGACGGACAAATCAAATTTGTGAGTGCCACCAATCTCCAATAGAGTTTGATTGGGATCACCGGAGCATGGTGTTGAACTAATTCAACTCAACTGGCACGTGCTGTAGTTTGTATTCCAGGCTCGTTTACACCAACAACACATTCACTGACACCAGGAACGGAGTTATTCGTTTGTTGATATCAATGTAAGGTAAGATTGAATTGTATGTTTTCTTGTTTATGAAAGTTTCAAAGTGCGATCACATAGTGCGTCGACTCCAGTTTCGAGGATACGTGGCCCCGATTTTTCCTAAGGATTCACTCTTGATAAGATAGGATAAGATAAGATACGTTTTAATGGTCTTTAAGACACATATTGGTGTAGGACAACCTACATGTATAGATAAAAATAAACATGAATACATGGTATATATGTGATATACATGTAACAAGTAACAGATTAACATAAATTGTAAAGATGTAGAATATCAAATTATTTGATTTATTACTGGACATAGGTCACCTGCTGAAGGATGGGATGTACCATATGGTACATTACCACTTCCGCAGTTGACCAATGCCCAGCATGAGTATGGAGTTTATACGGGATATGAGACTGTAAAGAAGTTGTCCGGCACTAACAGGTGACCAAAAACCATCGGGGATAGCATAAGAAAACAGTCCTAAGACCATTTATTTCCATTATGGTCCCCATTATTCCTCTTGGAATATTCATCATATTTTGTAGCTATAAGCATTATCGAAAGGTGTTATAGACGAAAGTAAATAATACAACACGAGCCAACACTTCTGGAAAAAACAACTGCCAAGTATTGTATACCCCAAACAAGTTACCCAATTTCATGGTATATATTGGGATCCTCTGAGTCAGAGATCCCATTTTGTTTGCTCAGGCAAGGAATCTACTAATGCAGAATTCATCACATTTTGCTGCTATGCAACGTTGAGAGGAGATATTGACCATGATAAATCATTCACTACCAAAAATATCCAAACAATTAAGGAAACTCAGTTGTTAGATTAGATTTTATTATATTTTTCGGTAACATTCATGAATCATGTGCATGTAGACAGTGCAATGCTACAGAAAATATTATAAAACATTATATATATCATATGGTATGTAAACTGTATGTATAACACAAGTAAAATCGCTTAGTATATCATATTGTTATATATAATATACTAGCAGGTTTAGCCGGCGTTGCCCAGTTAAAAAAAAACCCTCTGTGGTGGACATTTGGTGGGAATAAAGAATAATCTTGCTCAAAGTGTTACATGTATTCTCATAATTTGTATATCAAAATGGCAGCACAAAACGCCATTCTTATACATAGGTAATAAGTAGCGCATCACCTTGTCGGAGTGATTGTCATTTTGTTTATCGCAATTAATTCGTCCCACAAATAAAGAAGTATTTATTTATTTTCAACTGCGCGTATTTCAAACGGTATAATTTTTTTAATCGTACAGTCGATGTTGTTGGAATTGACGTTTGTTTGTTTTTAGTATTTGTTATTGGGATTAAAACATGAACATGGCTATCGGCGACTAAAACATTCTTATTAATATTAGTACCCCTCCTCTCTCCATCCCTGACCCCAAACGGCATATATTTAAACCACGTCTCATCAAAACGCACCAATTTGGCGTCCTTCACTCACACGATTGGATTCCCCGTATCATGGAGAATATGTATCAATTTGGTGTAAATTGGTGCTTAAAATATTTTTTTTAGTCAATGTTGGTGCCCCTCTCCCCTCCGTGCACCCCTGACTCGAACGACGTCATATCATGGAGATGATTATGTACAAGTTTGGGGTAGAAATGGGCGACAAAAATATTTCATAATTTTGGCTGCCCCTACACCTTTTCTGCCCCTGACACTAACACCGTCACTTTAGAAAAATTAACCCGTACTATTATATTCCTCATAAAAAAGTTACCCCTTTTAGACCGCTTTGGTGCCATCTAGTTGGTTCCCCGTGAGGTTATATAGAACACAGACAGACATTAACAAATATAGGCACGAAATGTGGCGTCTTCAATCACGGACGTAAATGAGACATATACATCGCTGCTTCAATCCACACGATTTGATTCCTCGCATCATTATAGAAGAACGCGTATGAAGTTGGTGGTGATTGACGCTAAACATATTTTTTTTATCAGTTTTGGTGACCATCCCTATATATCCCTGACTCAAGCGGCGCCACTGTTATGTCTATTGACATTTTAAACCACACAATTAGACTCATTTTGAAGATGACTATAAATAAAATTGGTGAAAATCGGCAACTAAATAAATTCGCATCAAAGTTAGTGCGTCCCCATCTTTCACCCAAACGGCACCAATTTGGCGTAATTAAACCACACGATTAAATTCCTCGTATTATGGAGAAGAATGTGTTATCAATTTTGTGGAAATCTGCGCTAAAATAATTTTATCAATGTTGGTGCCCATCTCAGTTCAGTTTAACCCTGACTCAAATGACGCCACTGTTCACAGCTTTAGGCCACTTTAGACTCCTGAGATCATGGTGATGATTATGTACAAGTTTGTGGTAATCGGCGACCTAACAAATTCTTATCAAATTTAGCGCTCCCCATCTATCATCCAAAAGGCACCAATTTGGCGTCGTTAAATCACGCGATCATAGGTGCATTGTACTATGGAGATAAGAAGAATGTATATACATTTGGTGAAAAAATGATGTTTTATCAATTGTCGTGCCCCTCCCCTGTTCCGTGTACCCCTGAATCCAATAGTTTCAAGCACCACCATCATGTTCCTCTTATATATCATGGAAATGATTATATGAGTTTGGTGGAAATCGGCGACAAAACTTTTCGCTGCCCTCCCCCTTTCTGCCCATGACAACATTATCTAACACCATTATCTTCCTCAAGTTATATCTGTTCGACCCCTTTGCTGCCATGTTGAATTGTAGATGGTGCCCCATTAATTTGTATAGAACAGACAGACAGACAGACAAACATACAGGCATTTGCAAACATAGATACAGATATATATATATATCTTAATCTCGTTTAAAGCTGTGATGGGATAAAAGCATGAGCACATTAAAGATGGATTATCTCTTTAAATAACAAATTTGAAATAGTTGCGCATTATAAAAATAATAAATATCAATTGAAGACCCCTGTCCGGAAAGGCTTCTATCAATTTTATTATGAAAGGAGATGATTAATTGGGACACTTTATTGTTCTATTTTTAGAACAGACCATTCAGGCGATACCATATAGCGATAGAGATCGTTAGGATTTTCCAAGAGCTAGGTACCGAACGTCAAATGTCCCAGATTGATTGATTGTATTGTTTTATTCCATATAGTTATAAGCGGTAATGAGTCTAATTAACGTTTATTTGTGACAAAATTACATAATATAATTTCTGGTCTATGTTAACAGTAACCTCTATTGTTCGTTAGCTAAACAACCACACCTTTTTAGACCAGAACATTTTCGAAATAAAATCAATATTAATTGATAGAAGCATTTCCGGACAGGAGTCTTCGATTCATGTTTAAATATTTTATACCCCGGTAACTTTTTGGCACATGTTTACAAAAAGATAATCCATCTATAAAGAAAATCAGTTGCGTGAACTGGAATGTGACTGAAATTCACTGAATGTTATCCACATGTGATGACACGATAAGCAGACCAGGGCCCATTTATTACGCCCCGACCCTCCGAAGGAGGATTCGGGAGTATATAGTGGAGACCCCCCCCCCCCCCTCCACCAATAACAAACATTTCACAACACAGCTCAAGTATCGATAGTCCAATTTCGATGTCCTTTGGGGTTACAATACACCAAATACAAATTAGTAGAGTGATTTCCCATGGCACTACCAAGCTAGGATCAGCATAAAAAAAATTCTGGCAGCTGAATGGTCAATGATACATGGATGAAAAGTGCACGAAAAAATGCACAGATGTGTTTCCCGTCGAGAAACATCAAATATAACCACATGGTAAATGGTTATGGCTGTACAAGTTGCGAATAATTTATGGGAGGTGTTTGTGTTTTTTTTCGATGTAATTTTTTTCTCACAATTTTAAGGGTAGTGTGACGTTTGTCAAGCTCCAGTGTGATCTACCATGTTAACAAGTACTTTTTTGCACATTTCTGTGTGTCTAAAAGGACGTTCTTTAATTTCAAATACTCGTGCAGGGTCAAAGCTTTGCAGCGAATATAGGCCAGCGGGATTTGTTAACACTGAGGCCTATGTAAATCATTTGGTGTATTGTAACCTATAGTGAAAAATGGTCCTTTTTCAGATTTCTGCTCTGAAACAAGTCCCGTGCTCATTACGCCCATGAAACAAATTGGAAACATAAAGAACGCGATACGACAGCTTATTTGGCGCCGGAGCCGTCCAAAAAAAATTACAAATTTACCCCTCTGATGCTATTTCTGCTTCTCGTTGTAGAACCGAAAATTACCATTTTCGACCAATTTGTGGGCCCAATGGTGTCCCTTTAATGAATGTGAGCTGGCGTCCGACATCCTAGGTGAACGACAAGGCAGATTTTTCGGGTTTGGGCACGACATGAGAATAAAGCGTGACGTCAGATGGACCATACCCTAAAATATGATGCAAAATCGGACCCGATTCGGGTCAAACTAAGTTGAATTGCCCCTGTTAGATGACAGATTGACAAAAAAGCCTACCATGGACGTTTGCAGAAATGGTTCGACTATCCAACGCGCACAAATTTTGGCCAATAAATATATTCTTGTAACGGGACAATTTTGATTTTCTGTCGATTTTTTGCGAAAATTGTGTAGTTGCGTCCAATGTGAAACCTAAGTGCGCCCAATTCGCCTAGCGAATCGTATGGCATATTTTCTGGAAGTGGTATCTACAAGCTATCAGATCGACAACCTGTATGTACATCGTCATTGTTTACTTTGCCAATATTCAGCTAAAATGAAAAAAAATTGACATTCAAGTCAAAGTATTTTTTTGGCAAATTCAGCTATGGGTGGTGACTGAAAAGGGTTAATAAAGTAAGAAGACAGACATATTTCGAATCAAATTTATTTATTTTAACGTGGGTATATAAATGGACGCAATATAACATCATTTGGGCGACTTTCTTTACCTTCCAGTGATTCACTATAGGTTACAATACACCAAATACAAATTAGTAGAGTGATTTCCCCTGGCACTACCAAGCTAGGATCAGCATAAAAAAAATTCTGGCAGCTGAATGGTCAATGATACATGGATGAAAAGTGCACGAAAAAATGCACAGATGTGTTTCCCGTCGAGAAACATCAAATATAACCACATGGTAAATGGTTATGGCTGTACAAGTTGCGAATAATTTATGGGAGGTGTTTGTGTTTTTTTTCGATGTAATTTTTTTCACAATTTTAAGGGTAGTGTGACGTTTGTCAAGCTCCAGTGTGATCTACCATGTTAACAAGTACTTTTTTGCACATTTCTGTGTGTCTAAAAGGACGTTCTTTAATTTCAAATACTCGTGCAGGGTCAAAGCTTTGCAGCGAATATAGGCCAGCGGGATTTGTTAACACTGAGGCCTATGTAAATCATTTGGTGTATTGTAACCTATAGTGAAAAATGGTCCTTTTTCAGATTTCTGCTCTGAAACAAGTCCCGTGCTCATTACGCCCATGAAACAAATTGGAAACATAAAGAACGCGATACGACAGCTTATTTGGCGCCGGAGCCGTCCAAAAAAAATTACAAATTTACCCCTCTGATGCTATTTCTGCTTCTCGTTGTAGAACCGAAAATTACCATTTTCGACCAATTTGTGGGCCCAATGGTGTCCCTTTAATGAATGTGAGCTGGCGTCCGACATCCTAGGTGAACGACAAGGCAGATTTTTCGGGTTTGGGCACGACATGAGAATAAAGCGTGACGTCAGATGGACCATACCCTAAAATATGATGCAAAATCGGACCCGATTCGGGTCAAACTAAGTTGAATTGCCCCTGTTAGATGACAGATTGACAAAAAAGCCTACCATGGACGTTTGCAGAAATGGTTCGACTATCCAACGCGCACAAATTTTGGCCAATAAATATATTCTTGTAACGGGACAATTTTGATTTTCTGTCGATTTTTTGCGAAAATTGTGTAGTTGCGTCCAATGTGAAACCTAAGTGCGCCCAATTCGCCTAGCGAATCGTATGGCATATTTTCTGGAAGTGGTATCTACAAGCTATCAGATCGACAACCTGTATGTACATCGTCATTGTTTACTTTGCCAATATTCAGCTAAAATGAAAAAAAATTGACATTCAAGTCAAAGTATTTTTTTGGCAAATTCAGCTATGGGTGGTGACTGAAAAGGGTTAATAAAGTAAGAAGACAGACATATTTCGAATCAAATTTATTTATTTTAACGTGGGTATATAAATGGACGCAATATAACATCATTTGGGCGACTTTCTTTACCTTCCAGTGATTCACTATAGGTTACAATACACCAAATACAAATTAGTAGAGTGATTTCCCCTGGCACTACCAAGCTAGGATCAGCATAAAAAAAATTATGGCAGCTGAATGGTCAATGATACATGGATGAAAAGTGCACGAAAAAATGCACAGATGTGTTTCCCGTCGAGAAACATCAAATATAACCACATGGTAAATGGTTATGGCTGTGCAAGTGGCGAATAATTTATGGGAGGTGTTTGTGTTTTTTTCGATGTCATTTTTTTCACAATTTTAATGGTAGTGTGACGTTTGTCAAGCTCCAGTGTGATCTACCAAGTTAACAAGTACTTTTTTGCACATTTCTGTGTGTCTAAAAGGACGTTCTTTAATTTCAAATACTCGTGCAGGGTCAAAGCTTTGCAGCGAATATAGGCCAGCGGGATTTGTTAACACTGAGGCCTATGTAAATCATTTGGTGTATTGTAACCTTGGTATGCCGGTAGACCACCATTGTGGAATGGATGTCCACATGGTGCAAGCTTTGTTCGCACTTTTCCAGAGTTATGTCCCTTTGCTGGACTTCGTGAAAACACGTCAACGCGTCCATAACTAACATTATGTTGTGGATGTGTTTATTTTTGGATTTAGTTGTCATTTGGCATGGTGATGACATGGTGATGGCATGGTGATAGCACAGATCGTGGGAAATTATATCCACAAACTACGGCTTTCTCCCATTTCAGCTTGTACCGTGGGCATGGATAATCGGATTTGGTTGTGCTTTGGTGTATTGAAAGGATACCCACTTCTTGGATTTAGAAAAAAATCCATTCATTGCCCACTCTCTAAACTGAGCGTCGGGGGCATATGCCACTCTTGGCGTTGTATTTGTTTCCATTATGGACTCCGGTGCCATCCAGTCACACGAGATGCCACACAACTCTTTCGGAACTTCCCATACTCCACTAAATCAGGTGTAAAATGACCATGTACCTACCCCCAAAATATGGGACCCTGATCCATCAGGGTTGCGGGAGGGTCAACATATCTATCAAGATGAGAATGTGAGAAAAGCAAGCAGTTATTAAGAAGCATAATCGAGTAAATTGTTTGCACCACATGGCATTGTTTTTCAAGAATGTCAGTAACTTTGTGTTGTGAATAATTTATGTTTAACAGGTTATCCTTTTCTCTGTATGATGCTACAATTTTTATCACTTGACAAAGACGAGCAATTGTGATGGTTAATTTCAGACTTGAAGTTTATGAATCATTTCGAGACAATGCCTCTAAAAATGTTCATTTGAACTATGAAATGTAGAGTCTCAGTATTATACATAAATTCAAAAATAACGATTTGGCCGCGCGTAATGTTTTCATCAATCAATGTGAGATAAGCGCGTATATATCTTTTCGCCAGATCTATAGATAGAAATGATGAATATACACCGAAGTAGAGAACAGCGATAAGTAAATCCAACAAATGTGCGTTTTATCGCTCTATCCCGTTATACATATATCCCTTTCGTGACGGGAGCTGCGCTGAGGCATCACTAAAAATCATGTGCCAGTGCATTCTCTAATATATGCGAGTCGCCCATAGGGAGTCTCGCATATACATGTACCTTACTCGTATTTAAATTAGCTCATTACTATTTTTCGCTCAGTTTTGAATTCGCAAACTTTGAATTCGCGCACCGTGCTGTGCGAATAAGCCTTATTTCTAAATCGCGACCATATTGGATCCATCCAGCCTCATTCAGCTCATTCAGTGCTACAGGTCAAAGTTCTGGAGGCGCATTCCATACAAAAGCTCCTTAATCTGTCATATATTTTGGAGCTGATGTCTGTATGTATGTATGTGTGTGTTATAGACTTGAAAACTGCTCGACCAATCCGACTCAAATTTGGTATGTGGCCTACGTTGATCCCGGGAACAATATGGACAGGTACAATTTCACGTCTGTGGAAATAGCCACAAAAAGACATTCTATTTCGTCATAACATCACTTCCGGTATAAAATGAGATATGCTGGTGCGCAGGCGCCAATCACTTTTGCCTTTGTAACGCAAGGCGTAGGACGTTACCTTTATCGTCGTCCTCATTTATAGCCGCGAAGATAGTGAAATATATTAGTGCCTTGTCTTCGTATAAATTTATTGTATTTGCGGTTATCTATTTACCGCATTTATTATTCGCACCACTTCCTTGTCTAGTGGACTGCGAATTAATAGCAATTCGCTGAGTATAGCGATTGCAATTGTCTTAGAGACTTTCTTTATGTACTGTCTCGAGTTGTGAATAACTCGTCGACAAACAATTTCTTGTGGTTACGTTAGTACCACGGAATAGTACATAATTAAAATAACTTACTTGCGACTTCGTCTTGGTTAACTAGTTATTTTGATAGCGGCAATCTGGTTTGAGATTTGCTCGACTTGCCGTTTATCCGAAACAAAATGGCGGATGCCTTTTGTTCAGAATACATGGAGTGTTTTAAATGCACTCCCCATTGTTTTGGTGTAAATGCTTTTACCTGAGTTTTCACTGGCTTTTTTGTCAGCGGACACAAAGTCTTGGTAAATTCTGACGACATAATTGCTGTTGCAAAATTGTCTGAATTAGGTCAATTGGTGACCTGATTTTTATACAGGGAAAAATTGCACTCAATATAATCGAGTCACTTGTTGTCGGCTCTTGACAGCCGCTTTTCACATGGCTGTATGGGCCATGCCCTCAGTTTTGCGGAAAGGGTCCAGGAAATATGGCATAATAATTTCTTTGCTGCGATTTTTCATCGGGCCTGACTTTGTGTCAACGATGTGAACGGGCAGTTGACCTTTGTTCGTGACCTTTCCTTAAAGTGCATGTGGGTACTCGAGCTATTGTTGATGCATCGAAGCGTGTAATCTGTTAAGACATTGAACGAATCAATGTGCGTGGCTTTTGTGGCCTATATTACACGACGTTTCATTTGTTGCTACAACAGTTACTGGCTACGATGAGAATGATATAATATTCATTCTGTTTCCGTTGTGGATCATAATTACGCACATGTTTTCGTAGCGTTATTTACCACACGTGACCGGGCCGTGCCATTCGGCAAACCTCGTCAGTTTCCGTACAGATCTGTAGACCCAGAGGTCATAGGTCGAAGCTATGTAACATGACGAGCTCGCGTGGTTGATAACTAGATTACAATACTTAGCCGTGATGGGTTTTCTTTCCAATGTTGTTTGACTCATCATAAGTTGTCAATGTGGGCTTTATTGTTTTACCCACAACTCGTGAGACTGTTATTGTTAATCCCAGTTTAACAAATTTATTAAGAATTAAATGTATGCTCACTGGAGCTGTGTAGTACACAGTCGCACATTTTGTTCAAATGACCATGTTAGTTTTTATACTATATTACAAAATACGTTTCTAGCATTCATTAAAGTTATATGTTTTATATAACATAATGATTTTAAATCATTTTATGAGAGGTTCAGGTTTTTTGAAGTCTGGACTTTGTAGATATAGACATCTACATCATTATGCTCGTACTATTTGACACTATCGGCATAATATATATGCATGCATATCTACATGTACATATGCACAACAGTCATGCTGTCACTCTGTACCACTGACCTCACTTCACCATTTTCACCTGCAGCAGTTTTGTTGATGGGGGTTTTAGCGTATTTAAATATATTTGCCTCCTTATGGCATGATCGTCAAACACTAACACTATGTACAATGCTGCTAGATGCAGCATATACTGTCATATTTATCCTGACAATTTGAACTTGAAACAAGTTCCGTTCTCAACTCATTACTGGAATGAACTCAACAGCGTAAACTTATACTTGAACAGTCTGCATTTAATGTATTTTTCATATGCATTATATACTCAGGTCTGTTGTGACCACTGACCAGTATAACATGTTTAACCTGCTTGGTCTGAGACAAGTTTATACCGTCGATAACGACGCATGTATGATATATGTATCTTCTTTTACATCTGGTCTCAATGGTTCGATATTCCATATTGGTTGGTAGGAACACATGACTTACTAGTGTCAAACCAACTTAATCCATAGCTGGTTATCACTTATCTATCTTAAAGATAAAACCTAATTGTATCTGACTAATTAATCAGTATACATGTACAGTGTTTATTAGCTTACATGTATGCATGGGCACGATTTTTGCCGACCTGTTAACTTAATAGTGCATGATAGTTGCATGTGTTACAAACCATCGAAGATAAATGTCAGGTTTACTATCTATATATAGGGAGTACAGACAATGTGTGGGTTGGTGTGTACCCTGTAATATCGGGTATTGATGCTTCATGCTATCGGGGTTTGGTTTTAAAAAAATTCAGCAACCTGAGTTGTTTCCACTATTACTAATAGTATTTGTGGCCTTTTTTCGCCTGGTCTGGGTACTTCAGAGTCACCCAACTTGCGAATCTACAATCTTGTTTGGTTGTTAGTTATTGTCACTTATCAGATTATTATATATGTCTGAGTCAATGATACCAATTGATTTGTCTTCAACATGAATCTCTGTTTGTACTAAGTTGACTTCAAGTTCTATTACATGTATAGGACATCACATCGGCCATACTACCGTCTACACTACGTACCGGTATTTGCACTGTGCATCAGTTTTTGTTTCATCTGCAGTTAAGAATCCTGCCCAGATGAATATATTTATGCCATGCTTTCTGCACTGCATTCAATGACTGGCACTGTCCATATTAACATTGATGTATATGTCAACAGTTTTATAGTATGTCGTATGTCTATTTATTTCGTGACATGACTATGGCAGATTTATATCTACCCGGTTTGTTCAGGAACAGAACTTGATTAAATAATCGACTTTTATTAAGTCTATATATACTTGGGACGTTGAAACTCACGTTTGCATTGGCAATGTCAGCCCATTATCTTTCTGGCTGCGGCAATACTAATTCTCGTAAATGAGTTTGGTGTTTGGTTGCATTTGACGTAGATAATTCTGCGTTCATCGTGAGATGTGTGCTTATGGCTTTCACAGTTAATTTAAACTTCAGACAGTTCGCGAATTTAATCCACACAATCTGTTTAGCATGGGGTTTATGTACATGTGCTATTACCTATAGTTTCATGTTTCCCATTACATGTACCCACATAAAATGTAAACTATCACTGCCGATCTGAGGGTTTGACTGGCTTTTCAGATGTTATAACATTTGTCGGAATCAAAATATTTTCAATTTAATTCTTGTCATGCGATGTTGACACAATACAGAAATGTGTCTATGAGCGTATTTCATCACTGGAGTATCTGGATTTGACACAATCAATTACGCATTTACATGATTGGGTTTAGTTATGACTATACCGGTATACCTTCTGCGAAGGCTCTTATTCTATATCTATTCAGTACATTGCTTATTTCCTATACAACGTTGCATATTACTTTACTTAATATGCATTTTTACATACCAATGTAACCTTCGTTTTTCTGGATGGGGATATCGAAGTATACATTATACTGGTTTCTCACATGCTGTAGGAAAAATTTTCATCCAGAAAAGGGGGGGGGGTGCATTGATTCCCCTCTTCTCTATAGTGGTATCACGCTATGGGTGGATTTGAGTAAGGAAAATCAGTTTGTTCTTTTTCTCCACCTGTATATGCAGGCGGATACGTTGATCATGCTTGTATCATATTCAGATAAGTTTTATCAAGTATCTCTGACATATTACTGACCGCGATACGTTATGGTTTTGTGCTTTTCTCCAAAGCCTTAACAAAGGTTTGAGTTCAGGCTTAATTGTTCCATATCTGACGATAATTCCTGACGATGATTTCATCATCAGTGAACATGGCTGATAATACCGAGGCCTGGTGCATTGGCCAAACCTTTGGAACTGGTGCAGTATGATGCAGATCCTCATTTGTGTGTTTATCGGACGTTGACTACATATATTCACCGTACTGCAACATTACGTTCAACCTGTATGGCCAATGATAATGAGTTGCTTCTGAGTTATGTTCATCCCCATAAGCATGTTACCGTGCATACTATCGCTCGTTGGATAAGGACTGTGCTTGCTAGAGCGGGCATTGACACTTCGGTTTTCAAAGCACACAGTGTGCGAGGCGCTGCTGTTTCTCGTGCTTTTCATTTTCAGTTAAACATTCCAATTAAGGATATTTTGGGTAAAGCAGGCCGGAGTTCAGCTGCTACTTTTGCTATGTTTTATAACAAACCAATTGCACCTGTTTGTCAATTTGAATGTGGGGTACTGGCTATTGTTACAGAATAAATTCTGTATAATCCTTGGAAATTTGGTGTTTGATGCTTTAAAGTCTCATTTTATACCGGAAGTGATGTTATGACGAAATAGAATTAAAAAATTAAACAAGCCTTCCTTGGGAAGGTGAAGTTTGATTGTGATTCTATGAGTCATAAAGAATCACTGGAGGGATTAAATGCCACCCTCCCACCCAACTTTTTGGGTTAAGTATGTATGTTTCAGTTGAGATCTTCACTCCAAATTTCGGCTTTTAATTGTGATTGGCGCCTGCGCACTGGCATATCTCATTTAATCCCTCCAGTGATTCTTTATGACTCATAGAATCACAATCAAACTTCACCTTCCCAAGGAAGGCTTGTTTAATTTTTTAATTAATTGACATAAGAAAGGCATTCATTAATATATGCCTAAGATACTAAGTAATTAGGTAGCAGTAACAGTATAGGTAAAACATACACGAAGTATTGATTAATACACCATTACATTGAACAAAGTTAACCAAAGTAATGGAGAATTATCAGCTGTATTAAATTTGTTTAGCAAAGTATGACAAACGCTCTTTATTTTTACCATATCAGGAAAAGGTTGACAATTAATGCTCTTTATTATTCCAAATATGGCACCATTAGAGATGTGGTACTCTCACGGACCCCACTCGTCCTTGTGGATGTAATGTCTTGTTTCTGAGGTTTTCAATAAGAAAATGTAGGCATATGGCAATACCGTTTTCAGGTTCTTGTTTCCCTTTGGTCGTTGTGTGTGTCACTATGTGTGTGTGTATTTTTTTTTTTGCTTCAGCCTGTTGTCATATATTCATGTGTTTGCATTCTTTTGCGCTTGTACATACGATATTACATTTGCATGTAACTCTTCATTAATAATATTGAGGACGTGCAGACCAAGTTAGAATTTTGTCAATGTCAAATGATCTTTGGAAGATTTATGCCATGTTTTCGAAATAGAAAGTACAATTTTTGAGTTGTCAGGATGAGCAATACTCAACATAATTTCTTGATAGCTGTTACATGTATATTCTTCACAATTGAGCAGACGAAGATCACTATCGGAAAATGGTCACAGTCCGGTGATTTTTGATGGAGTTATTGTCCTTGTCGACTTAGAAGTCAACATTTTTGGGTTTTCCGAATGTTAATTTGAGCAATATTAAATATAATTCCTTGCTATTTTTGTATATTTAGTTAACATTTGAGAAGGATCACGTCAATTCGAAAATTGTCACGGTCCGGTGATTTATATGCTCTCAATTTCCGAAGAAAAACTTTATGAGTTGATTATCCTTTCTTTGTTAATTTTGTCCTGATCATGTTTTTATTTTGGCTCCGTCCTGCCCCGTTTCAATTTGCAACGCGGCGTATGTCAGCACCAGAATCATCATTCTGTGAAAATTGGGGAGAAAATATACATTTGTTTTTGATCGGCATCTCAATATTGCCTTACTTTCGCTTTGACGCCGAACCAACGTCCCCTGTGCGAATTGTCCCCGGGACGAACATAAAAACCCGATGAGCTCGCGGACATACTAGATGTTATGCGTCAAGGATCCCATTGGTCGCTGTAAATTGTTACAAACCCGTATTAGATATGCATAAGAAAACCACAGTCAGAAATGGTAACGCCCTCAAGATCATATTATTAGGCATATATAAAATATATTGGTTCATGAATGCACCACCTCAGAATTCCGTTAAAACAACTATTCCTTCAAATGATTACAACAACTACGGCTTAGCACTGAAGGTTTCTCATTCACCACACCAGAAAGCCTCCAAATGCGGACCAAAAGTTTACTAATCTGATTAAATACACCCCAATACTTCGCAATACGATATTTACTCTACATTCCAACTGAGACACACTTCATCAGCAATGTTATAGCTGTTATATTATGCATTGTGTTCCCGCAATGAAATCTTCAAGAATTGCCCAGCCATTGTTCACATCTAAATGTCGAAAGCAATTAACGCGGTCATAAAAGTTACATATTGCAACAATAGACATCCGCGAATACATACAACCTACAAAAAGTCTAACCGGTACGCAATATATCGAGTATGTTTTAAATCAGAATGACTTCTTTCTTAACTCCTATGACATCGACAGATATCCCACGTAGTATACACACTAGAGGGCGAAATAAGAAACAAGAAAACCAATGTCAGAAATGGTAACGCGCTCAAGATCATATTATATACCCATGATTGTAATTATAGAATATAAAATATATTGGTTTTGCGAATGACCAACTCAGAATTCCGTTAAAATAACAATAACAACCAGCACATAATTAACAAACCAAAAATCAACATTATTGACATAATGTTAACGACAATAAACGAAATTGAAATTCCCAACTACACCTTTTACCGGACTCGGCCTCCGGTCGCTGTTCGACTTTTAATCCTCCCAAAAATTCCGATTATATAAATAAAACACCGATGCGCCCAGGCGAAACAGGAATCTCTACATTTGTATACACGCGGAACGCGCGTGATAACAGAATATTACTGGATTATTATGAATCCTCCACAGCAGGAAATAAATAAATATTTATACCACCAGCGAAATTATATCTCGGGCGATCTATAACTATTTATGTTGCCAAATGTGTCATTTATAAATATTTAATCATTTTCGTAGCCTTTTGGCTAATCTGATCGAATCGAGGAAAGATCATTATGTATATAAGACATTCAAAAATATATATAGATATATATTTTAATACTGGCTGTGTTGGTTGTTGCAACTTGGCCATAATCAAGACGGCTATTCCCGCCATTGTTGCAAACACCAGCGTAGCCGTTATTATAATATTTTAATAAATACATGTTCTTGAACGTTTCATACAGACACTGCATGGCTTTTTTTCAAATCGCTCGGGTTAGCGAAAACAGTGAAAATTAAACTTTCGAATATAGCGCTATACGTTGTCTTCTCAGCATCATTTTTGCCCCACCAGCATGGTACATGCAGCAATTCACCAGGGACCACCAACATTATATAGAAAATTGGCAGGACCATTTTGCCAGGGCCGATAACCCCAATAACCCACAACCAATTGGTCAATCTTGAGCACTGTTCTCACGTATAGCAAGAAGCCACTTGTTTCACTTCTGGATGCTGAATGGAAATCATTTGTCATTTTGTCTGAATTAACGACAAAATGGAAATACGACCAATAATTCAGCGATAGTGTATACAGATTATTTTCTGCTGATTTAATATAACGGGTTATACATTCAGATGATTCGCTCTTAAGAGGATTTTCCCGAAATAACTGCCAACGAGCAGGTTTTGTGAAGCATCAATTTAAGTTAATTTGACACGAGTTATGCAGCAAAAAATCAATTTTGATGATTTATCGCTACTTTATTTCTTCTTTGAAATTTACTCAATGAAGAAGTGCCCTAGGCCAAAAATGTATCCCTCATAATGTAGTGGAGGAGTGTTGTTGTAAATTATAATGGTTTACAATGAGAAAAAACTAGTCGGAATATAAAGTTTCTTGGTAATGAAGCCATTTCCATTCTATTATCCCGGTGTGTATTTTTTGCTTAATATCACGATCCCACACAATGCTTTGGAGAAGTTGCGTTTAGCAGAGAATTGCGTCTTATGACATTGATCGATCGCCAGTTAGTGGCACGTTTAGATTTTGAATCCCGAACATCACGCGTGACTGATCATCGCAGCGTGACATTTGAACTACCACGGAACCCCTATACCTAAATTTAAATTATGAATTATGTACGATTGATGGCTTGTCCGATTTTTGCCTGTACTCTCTCAACACTCGACTTACAATGTTAGGCATGATATAATGTCGATGTGCGCCCATATTTATGGCCAGGCGTTTATCCGAATCCGCCCGCCAGCCCGTCCACCCACCATTCTTCATCTGTCAGTTTTTGTTATATATATACATATACCTCAACAGAGTCGCTTGGCATTTGAATTGCTAGTTATACGTTGTAGCATAAGAAGGTTGGAATGAGTCAACAGTTACCTCTGTCCAAGAAACTTATCGGGGGGACTATAGAAATGGGCGGTATCCTCCCGTGTGTCCGTCTGCGTGTGTCAGTCGTTGTGTCCGCCGATGTGTCCGTCGGTGTGTCAGTCGGTGTCTCAGTCGGTGTGTCCACCGGTGTGTCCGTCTGCGTGTCAGTCGGTGTGTCCGCCGGTGTGTCCGTCTGCGTGTCAGTCGGTGCGTCCGCCGGTGTGTCCACCTGCGTGTCAGTCAGTGTGTCCGTCCATGTGTCAGTCGGTGTGTCCGCCGGTGTGTCCGTCGGTGTGTCAGTCGGTGTGTCCACCGGTGTGTCCGTCTGCGTATGTCAGTCGGTGTGTCAGTCGGTGTGTCAGTCGGTGTGTCCACCGGTGTGTCCGTCTGCGTGTCAGTCGGTGCGTCCGCCGGTGTGTCCACATGCGTATCAGTCGGTGTGTCCGTCCATGTGTCAGTCGGTGTGGACGTCCGTGTGTCCGTCGGTGTGTCGTACCGTGCGTCCGTCCGTCAGTGTGTCCGTCCGTCTGTCAGTTGGTGCGTCCGTCTGCGTGTCAGTCGGTGTGTCCGTCTGCGTGTCAGTCCGTGTGTCAGACAGTGTGTCCGTCTGCGTGTCATTCGGTGTGTCCGTCCGTGTGAGAAATGATGAACCCAAAACATGTAATATCATCTGCAACATGGTCCAACTCTTTCTACATAAATGGTGTGAATCGCCAAACATTGACAATTAATACATTTATGTTACTATACTTATAAACACTTTATTTATGTAATTGTTTTACATCGGCCTCGAGTGGGCAGATCTGTCAATGAATCTATATATCTATCTATCTATCACAAGAGGCAATGAGTGCTTGTAGACTGCGCACCACGCGGCCGAATTGCAAGAGTGGCAGAAAACATTTTAAACAAATATACGCGAAAAACAAAAACCCCTGAGTCGCAACGGAAATATACGAAATGTACGAGTAACGGTCGAATACACAGACGACGCTTTTACCGCGCGATATGCCCGGCAAACGCCGCGTAGAAGGTTCTATAAACGCCGCGTAGAAGGGTCTATAAACGCCGCGTAGAAGGGTCTATAAACGGCTGCCAACTGAATATTCTGATTTAACCTATACATTTCAGAATTTTTACTGTGGAAATTGCAAGACCCAATAGATCTGCATATGGTGCCACTGTCGCACTCGCTTTCGGAAAGAACGGGATGACATCGACATCATCTATTTGAAAGCGACTGCGGCACCCGGTGTTTTTTTAAATATAGAGAAGGCCTATAAATAAACCTTTAAGCTTAGTAATCTGTTCTCAGCCAAAAAAATACAACCAGGAGCAACCACTGATAAATTTACACATTGAGGTTTGTATTTTATTCCAGGTGGGTATCTCTGGAACTATTAGACCCTGTGCCAATGTATTCTCTTATATATGCGAGTCGACCATAGATCGCCTCGCATATATAATAGAATGCATTGGCCTAACAATGTTTTATATATATTTTTGTTTTATCAATTTTTTTTACATTCTTTAAGACATTTTATAATTTGTTATAATTTTTTCTTGCATTCTATGACAATTTTTATTTATTTTTTATATTCTTTAACAGTTTTATCATTTTATATAATTTTTTCTTACATTCTTTAACAAATTTTAGATTTTTTATCATTATTTCTTACATTTTTGAAAAACAGTTTATCATTTTTTTTTCTAACATTTTTAACAACTATAAAAAAATAATATAATATTTGTTAGGCCGATGCATTCTCTTATATACACGAGGGACCTATGATCTCTATACTGTTCTCAGACAAAAAAATAATCAAGAGCATCGAGTGATAAATTTACATATCGAGGATTGTATTCTATTCCAGGTGGGTGCCTCTGGAACTATTATCACATCGTCCCAAAGGAAGAGAATCAAGCAGAATACCGAGAAATCCCACGAAGACTGGGTTTGTACAGACGTTTGATTAAAGTCTAGGTTAAAGACTTCTGTGTGTTCATTGTTAATTTTGCATCGGAGAGCAGAGACCCAGGCAAAATCAATTACACCCTGCAACGAATCCATCCATTCAGAAGTAATCATCGAAATTTCGCCTTTCATGTAATGTGACATCTTCATCGAGATGGGAATTGTTCTGATTCTCACTTCAATTTTGTGCGTTGTTCACAGCTCGAGTATTCAATTGAATTACCATTTAGAAGAGCAGAGACCCAGGGGATATCGCGTTGGTAACGTAGCACGCGACGCCTCGCTCGACGAAAACCTCGACATGACGGAATTTTCTATCTTCAACCCGGGAAACCAAATGACCATGCCTTTCAGAATGGTCAGATTAACAGGCGATTTAATCACAAATTCAGTCATCGATAGAGAATCTATTTGTTCTGCTGACGAACAATGCGTAATTCAGCTTGAGATTGCTGTGTATCAATACAATGATGATTTGCAGACTGTGGAACTAGAGCAAATTATCGCCTGCAACGTTGTCATATTGGACATCAACGATAATGCACCGAGTTTCTCAAAACCAGTGTTTCTCTACAAGATACCGGAAGATGTTCGTCCCGGATTTTTCCTTTCCCTCGAAGCTGCATCAGACAACGATTTCGGTAGAAATGGTCATATTTCCTACAGCATTGAACCTGACGATATATTTTCGTTCCGGAATATTACTAATTTGGTTGGATTGGAAGAAATAGGATTAGTTGTTAACCAGGCGCTCGATCGGGAAACGACCAAAAACTATCAAGTAACTATGACAGCTGTCGATGGGGGATTCCCATCTTTGTCAACTGAAGCTGTTATCAACTTAGTCGTTATGGATGTTAATGATAATGCACCAACTTTCGTTAATAATACATACAATATCAGCCTTTCTGAGAATCAGTCAAATAACAGTGTAGTACTGCAGGTAAATGCTACGGATTTAGACGACAATGTTAATGCAGAAATTTCATTTCGTTTCCATTCGAGAACACCCGAGAATGTTCTGGATACTTTTGCTATAAATGCGACGTCCGGTAACGTTTTCGCTGTTGGTACTATAGACTTCGAAACTACCCGACGGTACCAGTTTGTGGTTGAAGCTGTTGATGGAGGCACGCCTGCTATGTCAGCAGAAGTGTTGGTTACCATACACACTATTGACGAAAACGACAATCACCCTCAGATAATTGTGAACTTGTCACCGAATGGACGGACTATTTCTGAATCGACACGGAGAGGCGCGTTCATCGCCTATATTATGGTTAGTGACGTAGACACGGGCGCAGGGGGGACAGTGTCCTGTTTCCTTAACAACAGCAATTTCGTTTTAGTTCCATACAGCGACATGGTTGGTAAATATAGACTGCTTTTAAACCACGAACTCAATCACGAGGTTTCTGCTGTACAAAACATCACCTTAGTGTGTGCAGATCGAGGACAACCTCAATTAGTTTCTGAATCAACATTTTCAATCGACGTTGGCGACGAAAACGACAATTATCCTATTTTTGAACGTAACGTTTACACCGTAAATATAAGCGAGAATAATGGAATTGGAGACGTTGTGGTTACAGTTCACGCAACGGACATGGATTCGCAGACTTCGCCCAATGGGCGGATATCGTACTCTCTTCTTTCCGATGCTGCAGGAAAATTTGTCATCAACCGCGAAACTGGTGCCATAACCGCAGCGACAATATTTGACCGCGAGAGAGAATCTGAGTTCATTTTTAAAATAATGGCGTCGGACCACGGGCAGCCGACGAGAACTGGTACCGCCGCCGTCGCAGTCAGGATTTTAGATGAAAATGATAAAATCCCAATGTTTAACTCAACCGAGTTCGAATTCACCGTGTCTGAAAACCAGCCTTATGGCACGCACGTCGGTAGCTTAAGTGCATTCGATGATGACATTGGTGAAAATGGACAGTTTTCATTCTCGTTTCAAGAACACTCAGACATTACACGATTCTTTTCATTGGAGCCTTTCACTGGACAAATTTTGACATCTCAGAATCTTGACCGAGAGGCGCGAAAGTTATTTGAATTCAACGTTGTTGTAATAGATCATGGGAAAAACTCCTTGAGCAGTACGAGTCACGTGACAATCAGAGTATCGGATGTAAATGACAATTTTCCTAACATTATTTACCCAAATAATTTCAACAATACAATTCATCTGATTTACACTACACCTACCGGGACCATAATAGGTCAGGTGACTGCACGCGACGCAGACGATTCTGAGAATAATATCTTGCAATATTCTATAGATGATGGTAACGGTGCCGGACTATTTACTATAAACCACGCCACTGGAATATTAAGCACATCAAAAAAGATCCACTTATACGAAGTAGACACATACAAATTACTTGTATCAGTTCGGGATTCCGATTCTCCGCAGCATTCATCCTATGCTAATCTCAATGTCAAGGTCTCTGTTGGCAATGTGACGTCATCACACCTATTTGGTAGAGGTGGAAAAAGCGGTGGCGACACAGACGCCAGTGACACGACGCTAATAATTGTCACCACCGTTGTAATTGTGTCGGTTATAATAATTGCCGTTGTGATGACAGTTATAATTGTTCGTTATATAGATCACAACCGAACACATAACGTACATCCGGGTCCAAATTCACATGGACTGAACCAATCGATTGTGAGTTACGCTTCATCGAAAGATTCCCTGCCGCCGAAGGGTCACCTGGATTTGGAGAGCAGTTTTGACAGGTGTGACCGAGACTCTATAGACAAATCGACACTGACACACGTTTCATCTTTCACGACGTTCAAGAATACTTCATCCGTCTACATGTCGTCATTTGATCACAAATCGTTAGAGGTGAGTATGTGTACGTCATATGCGACTGCTTGTTGTATTTGGTTCATGTGTTCTAACAAGCTGATCGTTAGAGGTGAATATTTGTACATAATATGCGATGTCTTGTTGTATTTGGTTCATGGGGGAGAGATATATGTTTATTCCTCCAAATATGGAGACCATTATGGTACACATTTGAAGGTAGTTGTTAAGTAACTTGGGTAAGCTCTTCCATCAAAGTGCGGACAGGCCGATCTAATTCCTTGACCCTTTACCCAACAAACCGGCCAAAACCGGCCAAATAAAGCTTCAACAGCCTAAAATATCTTCGGTCTGTCTCAATAGAACCATACAAATATGGATATCATTGGAACCGGCTCCTTGACCACATTGTGATAGTTACAGTTATGCCCTGTGCCAATGCATT
This sequence comes from Siphonodentalium dalli, assembly GCA_032622095.1. Classification (NCBI taxonomy): domain Eukaryota; kingdom Metazoa; phylum Mollusca; class Scaphopoda; order Gadilida; family Siphonodentaliidae; genus Siphonodentalium; species Siphonodentalium dalli. The sequence continues at coordinate 24,018,229 of CP136065.1, forward strand.
CTCTTATATATGCGAGTCGACCATAGGTCGCCTCGCATATATAAGAGAATGCATTGGCCTAAACAAAAATCTTTTTTTAACCATTTTTTCTTACATTCTTTAACAATTTTATAATTTTTAATGTGTTAAGCCAATGCATTCTCTTATATATGCGAGGCGACCTATGGTCGACTCGCATATATAAGAGAATGCATTGGCACAGGGCCGTTCTGTTGGGTAAAGGGTTAAGTGATAATCAAAATAACAGGAGGACTGGAAAGCCATACCGAAGAATAGTTCATGAAGCACAATAAATAAATAGTGGGAATAATATACTCCAAGACAAGATGTTTAAGACATATATATGAGATGAAGCGAACTTCTGCACCGCTGCATCCACAGAAGCAATATGCTAGGAGGGTTTCTTCCGATATTATATATACGTTAATACGGTATCCGATATGATATTTTCATCATAAAACTTAGTCAGAACATAGGATAAGTGTATATATCCTACATGTGTTAAATGTGACATTACTGGTTTGAAGGTTTAATTATTTTACAAAACTGGGAAAGCTCACAAAATAGTGAAACATTTGAATACGTATCTTTATTTTCGTAGTCAGTGGTGGCCAACTCTGTGTTAGTTTTAGGAAAATAGCCCGATTTCTCTCACCTGAATTCAGTTTTCTGCGCTTGCTATACAATGTTTTTAAATTGCTGTACAATAATTTTTTTTATCAATTTCAAATATTTCTCAGCTCTGAGACCGCTCTATATGAGTGGAGAAGAAGCTTATTTACTGACATTCGCTCTGTCATGGTCTGTTTTTTGCGTTGAAAATTGTCAATTGAGTAAACAAAATGGGTAAAATTAATTAAGCGTTTTGTATGTAAACCAAGGGCATAATTCTTTGGCAAATTGCACGAAGGAGCTACCGACATTTGATTACACCCAACGTTTCTGTCGCAAATAAACCGTCGCTTGTTTGGACATATGCTAAAGATAATGACTCAGCATATAGTTGAAGTACAGTATACCCCCCACAGGTTGGCCAAAATTGCTGAAAATTGAACTTTCAAAGTGGATACTTGCTCACTTATTAATTGTTTGCAGTTCACTCATTGGTATCTGATAACTTCAATGTCGAACTTAGTATTAAGCATGCCTACCATGCAGACTTATACATCTGAATGGACATTCCATTCATATAAGGTGAGCATATTCCAAATGGATAATATATTGTCGGCTGATAATTGATCGTTCATATTAAACAGAGTTAAACAAATTTCTAACTTAGATAACAAGTATTTCCAAGTGTATAAGTTCTATTAGATTAAGTTTCGTTATATGGATTGAGAGTTCGCACATATATTATGTGACTGGCCACTAATTTTTAAACACATGACTACAAACTCAGTATTTCACCAAATGTTTTAAGTTCATTTCATTAAGAACCTAATTGCAAACGCTTTGTGATATATAAGGATTGCAATCGAAATCACTATTCCCTTAAATAACCCTACACTATTTAAGTTGTTCCGGCTCGAGTTAGATTGTATTACTAAGTCCCCAATATACACCATCTACATGCGTACGTCTGAACGTAAACCACGGGCAAGGTGGTCCATCTTATATGCCACCGGCTTGATTGATCCACCTTGCGATTACACTGGGACTCATTCTATGAGCTGCATACCAGCATAGTCTTGTAGAAATCTCCCCGGTTTCATCGGTGATGCGCCCGAAAGCCATCTGTATGAAACTCTGCGACAGAAATCTCCTTACTGTCTCACTTACTAATATGATTAATTAATCTCGTGAGAATAATACCAATTAGATTTCATATCGGAAGAAGACAGTCACTCCGGAGCTCAGACGGGATATAGTTCTAACTTTGTCCATCCAGTAATTTCATAACTTCCGTCACGCTGCGTCTGTCGCTGGTATTTTATTACGCATGGAATATTCTTCCGCTTTGAAGTCCCATAATCCTCCGCGGATTCCGTATCGTTGGATTGTCCCGGGGCACCTAACTCGTCACTTTCCATTAATCGACCGGTGCGAGGAAATGGATTTTCCACGTAAAAACCAGCGACCTTTACACATAGGACAACACAAACCATAATCCGACTTATTCGGTTTGTTTAATCATTTAAGAAGGGAGTCGAATGAAGTACTTTGTGGATTTGTTTTTAGTCACGTGCCATTGATATGGCACGAACTAAGATCCCGGATCAATAGCTCCCAAAGTTAACGCTCTCTTTACAGGAAACTCAAATTGTTGATTGAACGCTTAAAACACGATGGTGCTGCTAATGCATAAGACATGTCCTTTTGGGCGACACGCAGATTTCGATTTTATTACGGCCTATTCCCCTGAGGTTATTTACCAAAATTATGTCAGTGATAGGAATATGGAAAGCGTGGAGGTTTAAATGATAAAAGTGAACCGAACATCCACGTGTGTGGTTTGGGGATTTAAAAGGACCTTATGCCATTTCCTTCAACCCACTTTGAAATTCTCCTACTGCGGACTTGTTTAAAGATACGGGCTGCGTTGGCGATGGGTATGCTGTGTTAAAATATTCAGCTCCGTCAAAAACCGCCATAAACAGAAAGAATAGTAAAATATAGACAGAAATATCAATAAGAAATATGGCATAAACAGTATGTTATTGTCAAATGTTTTTCCTTTGTTATGTAAACAAAAGCAAAAAACGTTGCAGAATCTGGCTTTTGTTTAGATCCGGATATGGTAAACATAAAGAGCGTTATTTGTTACTGTTTTCCTGATATGGAATTAATAAAGAGCGTTTATATCATTTGTGTTTGATTAACCAATATAATTGCGCTGTGTTATGTAAACAGAAGCAAAACGTCTGTAACACGAGCAGGTTCTTGTTTACGTACTCATCGTACGTCTTGACAACACTATATTATTTACGCGCTGATTATGTTTGGTATATGAGCAAAACTATATATATTTTAATATCATTCTGTTGATGGCGATTTGAACAAATAAGAATATTTCTACAACGAACGCCGCCCGTGCCTTTAATGATAAATACATAAAAGACATAAATCACAAACAAGGCATATGGATTATCGTCAATTTGTTGTCTTCTTTTGTTGTTGTTGTGATGGATATTTGGGGGTGGTACGTGTATCTGGTCTCGAGCAGTTCTCTGTTTTGTTGTAGTTGTAGGGCTCTGCTGTAATATCCACATATCTTCAATAGCTTTTCTTGCATAGTCCATCTCCTCCTGAGTACGCATAACCAGTTCTTCAATCTCCATCGCTGAATGGGTGGAGACGCTGCTGGTGTTGATAGGCTATGAGCTGATGTACTCAGTGTCATTGGAGTGTACGGTGATTCCGACTCCGCCGACTGGGTCACCTCAGTCAGCTTCCCTGAACATGAGGTATTATCTGGGCGTCTCTCAGATCGCCCCTGATTGCTAGCATCTACTGTGGTGGAGGGATGATGTTTGTCCGTCTCCATATCCACGGTCGGCTGATGGTGCTGCAGCTGCCCCTTTCTCCAGTCCATCCTCTGGGCTGCGTCTCTTCGTCGCTGAGATGGGGGCCTTCTTCCGTCTCATCTTCTTGGCGCTGTCCCCCGTTCCTGGTGGTAGAGGGTCGCTGATGAGCTCCGGCATCCAGGTTACTGACAGGAGATGGTCCTAAAGTATGGAACCATGCTGGGTAACCTGGAAATCTAAACACAGATTCGCGTGGCTGTCTGAACACTGGAGCGACCATGTCATGCAATGACTGACATCAGCGGGGATTATCGGTGAATACGCTGAGGCCAGTAATCTGAACGCCAGGCGGGCTAAGTTTTGCTGAGCTCGCAACAAAGGGACCCTGACCGACCAACGGTCCGAACTCGAATGACGAATCTGCCGACCATGCAGAATCTGCATAATGTCTGTGTATATACGTATTCTGCATGTGGTGGATTCATGTGTATAATATAATTTCGTTCGTTGACCCTGTTCACTCTTTCTAAGGACATCTCATCTCAACTTAGCAAAAAACATGGATGCCGTTCAGATGACGAGCTCATCAAATATTTTCCAATTAACCCATACATTATTTAATACATATTCTCATATTCAGTTCCTTGAATTATACATTTGCAATATTTAGTATTGGGATATTCAAATGATGTCTGCAGACGACAACCAGACTGAGCACCATCCTAAAGATTTGCCTCCAGTCATTTGTGGATTTGTTTTTTGTTTGTCACCAAGCCTTGAAATAGTTTGCCTGTCATTTGCAGAATGGGGTCCCCAGAGGGTGAATTTAGTGATGCTACCCAGCATAGCGGGCTAGCATCACCAAATTCACCCTCTGGGGACCTCATTCTGCTTACACCTCAGCAGAATGAGGTTCCCAGAGGGTGAATTTAGTGATGCTAGCCCGCTATGCGGGGTAGCATCACTAAATGCACCATCTGGGAACCTCATTCTGCAAATGACAGACACACTATTTCAAGGCTTGTTTGTCACGTGCCATATCAAAACTAAGAAACCTGATCAATAGTTCCCAGAATTAACTCATTGTTTACATAAAACTCAAATGTTTATAGAGCGCTTCAAACAAGATTGTGCTGCTAATGCATAAAACATGTCGTATTGGGCGACTAGCAGATTTCAATTTTATTACGGCTTCTTTCTCCTGGAGATATTTTCCGGGAGATATTTTCCAGGAGATATTTTCCAGGAGATATTTTCCAAAGGAATTTGGTAGGCATGTCATGTCAGTGATAATGATATGGATATCGTGATTATTTCAAATGATAAAAAAGGAACTGAAGATGAAAATCCAAAGAGAGTATATGCGTACTGTATGCATGTGACGTATGCATATATATAAAAATATAATTCAATAGCCCTGCTCAATCTATTCATTCTTTGAAAATCTCCCCCTCAAAACGGGTGTACATCGCAACGATACATTTATCTCAATTTCCGAAGCTTTGCACCTTTATGTTTGTCTAACCTACTATGAGAATGACCACATCAGCTTCACTAGTTACATGTACTTACAGGATATGCGTGGAAATGTTGTGTGTCGGGAAATGTTTCTTCGGTCTAGGTTTGCCTGTCTCCGATGAGTACTAAAGTCGCAATGAGGAAATTGCTATGCGGCTTTCCCTGGTCTCCATGGTCACTTTATTGGTCATCTGCGTGTCATTGATAACAAGACGTTAATAGGTTTAGTGACAGCTGTTGGTTGTGCTATGTATTCTAGCTGTCTATGTAAAGATATGCTACATAGATTAAGAGGATAATGAATGAAGTATTACCTTATGTGTCAGTTATGGATTTCGACGCCCCTGTCTCATTCGCTGTCCGCAATAGTGACTATCTATGTTTGCGATTACCTACATGCATGTTGTTGGTATTTATTGGAGGGACTATATTTGATGTAACAGAGTACTGTTCGCCCCCTCCTTTACCACATCCCTGACACACAAAGCATCAAGTAACCAACAAGGCTCTAAATTGCATGATGGTAAATTAGAGTTAGCTATAGGACAGTGCACCTACCACGGTGGTGTGATCGTGCGGCGTAGTTTCCCTAGATTATGCATGTCACGAATCTGTACTCTGGCTAATGCCCGTGTAGAGATCATATTCGTCAGTACAAAACCTGGGAACTTTTTGACGGGAACCTTATAAAGTCGAAAAAATAACGCGGGGAATATATTATTATCTGTTCCTTAATAATATACTTCGCTGCAGGTGAAGCTCCCATCTCGAAATTGCATGTTTTTCTGTTTCTTTGTGAGCCGATATATCGCAATTTACATTGAATTAATTACCCTGGAGAAATTTCATAATTGTAAGCGACAAAGCAGAATCGCTCACAAAGTCACTTAAATCGTAAAATTTCGAGTTGGGACCTACAGGGAATTGCAGATAATAACTAAGAAATATATTCCCCATGTTATTGTTCGACTTTATAAGGTTCCCTGTCAAAACTTCAAAAAGTTCCCAGGTTTTGCACTGATGGAATATGATCTTTACGGGCGTTAGCCATAGTAGAGATTGATGGCATTATCTATACTTTCCCATGAATTATAACTCTTGGAATGTTTCGACTGTGCAGTTATAATATATGGATGTGTCCTCTCACTTGGACTGCACTGATCATGATAGTAAAATATAACTATTTTATGACAATATGCCCATAAAACGAACACCAATATAGTAGTCAAAACTAGGCCTTATATATAATTTTTATAAGCCTGGCCAATTTCGACCAACATCGAGTCACTTTCTCTGCTTAAGTCGTGGCATGATACCGATATATACCTATATGAACTAGAGAAACACTCCGAATATACGAACTAAATGCAATGGTCATCGAGTCTGGAGCCATGTTGGTGGTCAAATTGTAGTACCAATTGATGAATGATATAATATCTTAGAAGAAAACCAGTCGTCCGCATCTGCCACGTTTTTCTGGTACCTGTATATTATACAGTATCATGCCAGTTGTCCCTGACATTTCAGATTACTATTTCCGTTAAGTTAAGTTAATTAAACATCGTATCTCAAAATAGGTGGGGCATTGGTACCTGCAGCTGTTTCCATCGACTGATATGTCTAAATGTAAGAAATTTCCAAGAATTCTCATAATAAATTTCGTTAGTTTACACTGGAACTCGTCCATTTTATCTCTGACCTGCAGCAAAGCAACTGTTATTTTCAGTTGTCTGTTCGAACAGTTCAGGGGAAATTCCGAAGTGATGGCACTAAAAGTAATATAGACGTTGTTCGATACAATAGAAGGCATTGTCGCAATTGTCGCCTCGCTACGCCATGTCTGACCGCTTCCGGCATCGACATTTGTATTTTCTGAATTAAATCTTAACATTTTGTATTGAAGTGTTTTGTTAGTTACAGTTAATTCTGGCTTGATCTAGGCAATTTTCAAATTAAGATGGACTGTTCAGTTTCTCAGAACAAAAGTCTCATGTGCGATTTCTTCACATTACGTGTATAGGTGCGGGCAGCGGTAAGTCCTGTGTAGGGGACTGAACTCTTCATGGAGCTTGGTATTGTCGTTGACCAAGCCAATTTAGTATCTCGGTGGTGACATAGTTCCCTATACGGGAAACTCCCTCGGGACACTAAATTAGCGTTGTCAACACCAATCCAGGCTATACATGCACGCACGGTGACTTCATAATATTAGTATATCTTCTCCGATTCAGTTCCCAAAAGCTCACAGTTCTTTGATAAATTCGACGCTATCGTTGGAAAATAAAGGCCACAGCTTCCAGTCTAAGGAGGATGATATGAACAGATTGTCACATCCGTCACTCGCCAGCCAGATCGCCCAATATCGCCGCAACGGAGAACGCGCTTGGCTCCAGCCTGTCTCAGAAGAGGTAAGGCCAATTCCTGGTACTGCTAGCATTAACCCTTTACCCAACAAACCGGCCAAAACCGGCCAAATAAAGCTTCAACAGCCTAAAATATCTTCGGTCTGTCTCAATAGAACCATACAAATATGGATATCATTGGAACCGGCTCCTTGACCACATTGTGATAGTTACAGTTAGCCCTGTGCCAATGCATTCTCTTATATATGCGAGTCGATCATAGGTCGCCTCGCATATATAAGAGAATGCATTGGCCTAAACACTTTTTAACACTTTTTACCATTTTTTCTTACATTCTTTAACAATTTTATAATTTTTAATGTGTTAAGCCAATGCATTCTCTTATATATGCGAGGCGACCTATGGTCGACTCGCATATATAAGAGAATGCATTGGCACAGGGCCATTATGTTGGGTAAAGGGTTAACAGTGTCTCATCGTGTTGATACGTTTGATTGCATCTAAAATAGGACGCGTCACTTTAGCTGGCAGATTTACAGTCATAATTGTTTTTGGACATATAGAATCGTGTTATATGTCATTATTTTGTATGGGTCATATGTGCGATCGGGCTATAGTTAGGATATAGGGAGTTTGTGGTAACTTTGGTCAAAATCTTCTATGTGCCTGACATATATAACGTCAGTTGAAAATTTGTGATCCAAAATTTAGGTTGAAATTTTTAGACCAAAACTCGGAATATTTTCCTACTTTCGATTATTTATTTGGACTGAAATTGCTATCAGTTGGAATATATCAATTGTGTGTGTGGGGGGTGGTGTTAGGTTGAAATTTCTAACAGTCGGGATGCAGTTAGAACATTAATGTGGACAGCCCCAACAGAGAACCCACTAGCAACGTCCCTGTATATGGTGGGTTTAAACATATCTCCATTCTCTATTTAGCTATCCACTTCAAATATCAGACCCTCGCGGAAATTATTACAATTTTGTCACGAGAGATGTTGTGCTTCTCAGATCGAGAGGAATATAATTGGGCGGTGTGAAATATAACCACATGCTTGAGAAACGAGATTTGACAAATCTCGGCACTTTTATTATATCAGTTTCCGAAAGGCTGACACCCTTGTCAGTAAAAACCAATGAAAATGACACATTCAGCTATTTATGTATAGTATATGCATGTATATAAAATATCCCCCGACTTATATCAAGCCATCTTAGATTCATTTTCCCAATCATTTTAAAGACCCACGTAATTAAGAAATAATTGGGGCTCGAACATTAGGTTGGGCTATAATTAATTGCAGAAAAAAATCAGATGTAAAATTCTTCCAACACCTTGCCATAGAAACACCATGAACATTTACGGCCGAGATTTCGTATTCTCCCTAAATAGTCACGCAGTCTGTCCCGATCGTGATATATTGGAAGTTAACTGGTTCCTTATCGATCAGGCGATCTGGTAACTATCAGTAATAACTCGTGTAGACAAGGTCTTGCGCTGCTTCTATGTCCACAGTAATATTGTCTGAGAATGTTGTCGTGATTTAATTACTAAGAGGCGAGCACTATAAAACTTCTTGAAAAGCGTCAATGGCACCATCGTGTTTTCGTACGACATTTCTGTCTAATAAGATCAATTACGAAGAGGGTGTTGTTGTAAATTGGCTTATAGGATCGGTGACCTCGGTCCACGGAACGCAAAGAGTTGAACTGATATTATCATCGCTCTCGCCTAATCATGTTATCGCGGGATCACACTGAAATACCGTTAGAAATTTAAAGCTACGCAGTAAGATTTAACCCTCCCATGACGGGAGATTCCTGCATTTATATGAAAACGCTGTACCATTGGTGACACTACACAGTTTCAACAGACAGGGGGTCAGCAATAGGGGGGAATAGATTCATTGAAATTTATCTGGATTATGATCCCAAACCATGTAGACAATATATATATATATATATGATTGAAATTAGTACAGACGAGGCATTCAGAATTTGAATTTTTTTTCAAAAAATGACCAAAATATTGCATTTTCATACCCAAGGGGCACGAATACTAGAATTTTTCGAGCATGGTCACCTATGTTGGTTCAAAGACATCTGGCTTCCAACATCAACATGAAAATTTTCGCCGTTTACAATTCCAGAAAATCAATTTTTAATGCAGATGACAAATTTTGGGTGCTAAAAAATTGACACAGTATCTAGAGCCACTGTTTCGCAGAAAACGCTACTGCTGTCTATGGGTGTGGTCAAGGTCACTTGCTCTTAATTTTTCATCAGTCTAGAACACCTTCTAAAATTACACAAATTCATATCCCACCTTGTCTCAATATACAAACCACATGAATGGTGCCAGAAACCACTAGCACGTTATATCTACAAAACCACCCCTACTGATCATTCGAAACTGTGGAGTGTTACCATTGCATTCTCTTATATATGCGAGTCTCCCATTAAGAGTCTCGCATATATAAAATACATTGGCCTAACAATATTTACATTGACCTTGTAAGCCAGTGCATTCTCTTATATGTGCGAGGCTCCCTAGTCCCTGTGGGGACTCGCATATTATAAGAGAATGCACTGGCACGTGACATTTAATGCTGCACCGGTACAGCTCGTGTCATTAAAGGGTTAACAGCATAAAACTCCAGTTGGTACATTTTCTATACCAGAAAATAATTACATCGTGCCAATGAGCCCATTAATATTGGAGGCTCCGATAATGGTGAAATATTGACTTTCAAATTGGGAAATTTAACATGTTTTAAAGCCAAATTGTAAAGACAAATAATATTCGCTTTTGATTTTTTCCTGGTATCGAAATATGACGATAAATACTTTAACTACCTTTCTACGAGCATTATATGAAATGAGCGTTGTTTCGTCAGCGAGACTAATAACACTTTGGAATCTTCTGCTCCATGTATAAGTATTCAATACTTCTAACGTCTAAAAACCTATATATGGGCAATACTGCCTGAAATAAAAGAATACAATACAATTATAACTCCCAGAAAGACGCATTTAATTCAACTCTGAAGACGGTGCTTGTGTCACCCCCCCCCCCCCCAAAGCAAGAGCCACGTGCAAACAGCTGGAACATGGCTGTGACAATGACAAGTATTTTTCAGAGCATATGAGGCCGGTGTATCAGTATATTTCGTGTATGTTTCAACCTATCTTATACCTCCTTCCAAATTTCATATACAAAATTTGGAAGCTCGAATGAGCAATATATCCGTACAAGCAACAATAAAGAGCGTCTGTGCTTTCATTTCACAAAAGCAGTAGGAAACAAAGCGTTCTCAATTATGACGTTTTAAATTGATAGATGATTTTTTTTGGATTTTCGCGATGGTTGTGACATAAATGTGATGGCGAATGAAAGTATTTTTCTTTTGAAATCTTGGGGAAAGTTGGACCAATTTGGTGTCAAATCGAACCTGGATCTTTAAAATCACATCACAGAACGTCACGTCGTTTATTATTCTCCCTTGTAATAATTGAGGGTATGTCCTTCATGTAAGAATACACTAACCCTAGCCCTGACCCTATTCCTAACCATAACACATATAGAGATTGGACGGGGTGCGTGGTTTCGTGTATTCTTACATGAAAGATATACCAAATTGAGAGTCAGCGTTAGTGAACCCCCACATCAATAGCTGTACGCTGGGTCATTATTTTCGACTTTCTCGGTCGACTTAACCCTTTTATGGCGGGAGCTGCGCTGACGCAACATTAAAGACCCTGTGCCTAACAAGTTATGATTTTTTTTTATCAATTTTTCTTACATTCTTTAAGAATTTTTACTTTTTTGTTTATAATTTTTTCTTACATTCTATAACAATTTTATAATTTTTTCTTATGTTCTTTAACAATTTTATCACTTTTTATCATTATTTCTTACATTCTTTAAAAAATTATCATTTAAAAAAAAATTCTTACATTCTTTAAAGGTTGCAAAAAATAATATAAAATTTGTTAGGCCAATTTATTCTCTAATATATGCGAGGCGACCTATGGTCGACTCGCATTTATAAGTGAATGCATTAGCACAGGGTTTTCGCAAAATTTCAGGAAGCTCCAGTCATGAAACTGAAGAATTGCAAAATATCTAAATCTCGACTTTAATTTTCATAATTATACAGAGAATACATCTGAAAGTTCCACTAAACAATCTTTATTTTTTTGCATCCATGACAATCCGCAGGGTCGCTTGTGTATACATATAAACTTATCCATGTAGAAGTTGAACAATTCCCTATTTGAGAACCAATTTGACAACCTATGAATTAATGTTCGAGATGGTTCGGTTTAATAAGCACAACATGTGGGCCGTTTGATCTTGAGGTTATTTCGACTATAATATTTGTTTTAGAGTAAATGCACGCTGATAGAAGATTCCGGAAGTGAAACGTCGAAGGTTACTCTGGGAACGTCAGACAGCGGAAATGGCGAGAGCGAAGGTGACACGACAAAATGTTTAAGCAGTGAGACGAGTACAGACTCGTGTAACATCAGTGTATCGGTTATACAGCCTGGTATGTATACATGTACATAATCTCACACCCACTCGTTATACAGCCTGGTATGTATACATGTACATATTCTCACACCCACTGGTTATACAGCCTGGTATGTATACATGTACATATTCTCACACCCACTGGTTATACAGCCTGGTATGTATACATGTACATATTCTCACACCCACTGGTTATACAGCCTGGTATGTATACATGTACATAATCTCACACCCACTCGTTATACAGCCTGGTATGTATACATGTACATATTCTCACACCCACTCGTTATACAGCCTGGTATGTATACATGTACATATTCTCACACCCACTCGTTATACAGCCTGGTATGTATACATGTACATATTCTCACACCCACTCGTTATACAGCCTGGTATGTATACATGTACATATTCTCACACCCACTCGTTATACAGCCTGGTATGTATACATGTACATAATCTCACACCCACTCGTTATACAGCCAGGTATGTATACATGTACATAATCTCACACCCACTCGTTATACAGCCAGGTATGTATACATCTACATATTCTCACACCCACTCGTTATACAGCCTGGTATGTATACATGTACATATTCTCACACCCACTCGTGATACAGCCTGGTATGTATACATGTACATAATCTCACACCCACTCGTTATACAGCCTGGTATGTATACATGTACATAATCTCACACCCACTCGTTATACAGCCAGGTATGTATACATGTACATAATCTCACACCCACTCGTTATACAGCCAGGTATGTATACATGTACATATTCTCACACCCACTCGTTATACAGCCTGGTATGTATACATGTACATATTCTCACACCCACTCGTGATACAGCCTGGTATGTATACATGTACATAATCTCACACCCACTCGTTATACAGCCAGGTATGTATACATGTACATAATCTCACACCCACTCGTTATACAGCCAGGTATGTATACATGTACATATTCTCACACCCACTCGTTATACAGCCTGGTATGTATACATGTACATATTCTCACACCCACTCTTTATACAGCCTGGTATGTATACATGTACATAATCTCACACCCACTCTTTATACAGCCTGGTATGTATACATGTACATAATCTCACACCCACTCGTTATACAGCCTGGTATGTATACATGTACATATTCTCACACCCACTCGTTATACAGCCTGGTATGTATACATGTACATATTCTCACACCCACTCGTTATACAGCCAGGTATGTATACATGTACATATTCTCACACCCACTCGTTATACAGCCAGGTATGTATACATGTACATAATCTCACACCCACTCTTTATACAGCCTGGTATGTATACATGTACATATTCTCACACCCACTCGTTATACAGCCAGGTATGTATACATGTACATAATCTCACACCCACTCTTTATACAGCCAGGTATGTATACATGTACATATTCTCACACCCACTCTTTATACAGCCAGGTATGTATACATGTACATATTCTCACACCCACTCGTTATACAGCCTGGTATGTATACATGTACATAATCTCACACCCACTCTTTATACAGCCTGGTATGTATACATGTACATAATCTCACACCCACTCGTTATACAGCCTGGTATGTATACATGTACATATTCTCACACCCACTCGTTATACAGCCTGGTATGTATACATGTACATATTCTCACACCCACTCTTTATACAGCCAGGTATGTATACATGTACATATTCTCACACCCACTCGTTATACAGCCAGGTATGTAAACATGTACATAATCTCACACCCACTCTTTATACAGCCATGTGTGTATACATGTACATATTCTCACACCACTCGTTATACAGCCTGGTATGTATACATGTACATATTCTCACACCCACTCGTTATACAGCCAGGTATGTATACATGTACATATTCTCACACTCACTCGTGATACAGCCTGGTATGTATACATATTCTCACACCCACTCGTTATACAGCCATGTATGTATACATGTACATATTCTCACACCCACTCGTTATACAGCCTGGTATGTATACATGTACATATTCTCACACCCACTCGTTATACAGCCTGGTATGTATACATGTACATATTCTCACACCCACTCGTTATACAGTCTGGTATGTATACATGTACATATTCTCACACCCACTCGTTATACAGCCTGGTATGTATACATGTACATATTCTCACACCCACTCGTTATACAGCCTGGTATGTATACATGTACATAATCTCACACCCACTCGTTATACAGCCAGGTATGTATACATGTACATATTCTCACACCCACTCTTTATACATTTCCCCACTGTATATACATTGAAAATAACCATAACGTTCACATACGAAAATATTGTTAACCCTTTACCCAACAGAACGGTCCTGTGCCAATGCATTCTCTGATATATGCGAGTCGACCATAATGCATTGGCTTAACATATTAAAAATTATAAAATTGTTAAAGAATGTAAGAAAAAAAGATTTTTTTTAGGCCAATGCATTCTCTTATATATGCGAGGCGACCTATGGTCGACTCGCATATATAAGAGAATGCATTGGCACAGGGCATAACTGTAACTATCACAATGTGGTCAATGAATCGGTTCCAATGATATCCATATTTGTATGGTTTTATTGAGACAGACCCAAGATATTTTAGGCTGTTGAAGCTTTATTTGGCCGGTTTTGGCCGTTTTGTTGGGTAAAGGGTTAATGAAGATGGTTAGGGATCACGTTGCCCTGTCTTTATTTCATACAATTGTTCCTTATTTCGAAACTTCGTCATGTCGAAGGTTTTCAATCCGAAAGTATAAAAATTGTCATAGGGTCGATGGTTCTGTATAAACAGTTACAACCCCGTCTCCCGTTGGCAGGGGATCCACCTACAACTGGGTTTGAGTGGGCATTTTGGTTACGTTGACAAACATGATATGCAAATAATATCGAATTTATTATCGACATATCACACTGGTTGAACAGAAGTCATTATTTGTACGAGTTTTCGCAGTACCGTACTGTAAATCGAGGCGGAGTGTTATTATACTGTCAAGATACAGTGGGCGACAATTATTAAAGTAATCCTTTCACGACTGGAGCTTCCTGAAATTTTGGGAAAACCCTGTGGCAATGGCGTCATCACTAGGTATTCACCTATTCAGTGTGCTCATTGATAACAACTCTCTTCAAAGCATACATGTTTACATTGTCGATGTCATTGACCGCGTATAAACAAAAATCCGCATATTTATTGAACCGTTATATGGTGCGATATTTCCGAAGTACGAAATACTTTCGTCGCCTAACCTCGTCTTGAATGTCGATCTTTTCGGCGCGTTTTAATTAGCTTTTCAGCTCCATGCTTTCCGTCTCCAATTGGTGTAAAAAAAAGTTTAGCCAAAAGTTTAGCCAAATGAAATTTTTATTATATAGCCAAATTCGAAAAAGATTGGCCATTGGCTAATTTGGCTACAGACAGCGCGAACACTGCAATGCATTCTCTTATATAAACTAGTCGACCATAGGGAACATCGCACATATAAGAGAATGCACTGGCCTATTCGGTTATTTGACATGTAAACCACAAAGAGGACACAAATCTTTTTAGACAAACCGATAGCGATATGTACGCCCTAAAATGTATCGGAAAAACTCCAATATAATAAATTTGGCGCAGTTTGCCCACATGTTTCGCTATTCGTGAAGTAATTCAAAAGATTTTCTGATGTCTTGTAGACGACGTTTCTCTGGTTGATATCGTCGACTTCATGCGTGTGGCCCGGATTGATGGGACTGCGGTATTTTTTTGACCCACTATTTTTCTCCCACAGTAAATGCTTAACAACCAATTTAATGTTTGTTTGAATACTTTCGGACTCACAATGCATTTATTGAAGCATATTTATGGTGCTACAAATATACAGGTCAAGAGTACTGTAAATTTTAAAGTGTTCACGCGTGGCAACAGGGGATTGGAATACAATTTATGAATCTGATTAACGTTCATCTATGAAGGAATGGAAAAACTGCAGAAGAGACCCACAATACAACAATTGAAATAATTATTCAGAATTGTTTTCAGATGTGTCGGGGTTCAATCCATGCTACCACAAGAGTGGGTGTAGTCCACACCCCGCACAAGAACAGACAGACATGTACAGTGATTATCAAAGGAATATTAGTTTTAGCGACGATAGTATTACAGCAAACACCACGGTGGACTGCGCGAAACGACGACGTGTCGGCGGTGCTGCCGCTGCGAAGGACCAATCTACGAACAATACTCTCTATACTACTTCTCAGTCTCTCTTCCCAGGGAAGGACCAGTATTCTATGGGTGACATTGATGAGGAAATGACTAGCCTACCCGTCAGGACGAATAAACGGGACTCTAGTTCAACCGGAAGTTACCCTATAAACCCGGAAGATCTTTGTGATGAAATTGACAATCTCTTTTTCAAGGAACCCAAGGTTTAATGTTCTTTGGGAATTGGGAGTATGTATGTTTCACTGCGTCCAATAGACCTAAAGCTGATATAGTGCTGCTCAAACTCACTTTTCTGTAATTCGACCTTGTCTGATAGATTTATTAATAATTCATTCAAATACGTTTGTGATCTGGTTTATCCATTAGACAATATGAATAATTTCCATAAAATACAATAAATTTGAATTGCATTTTGCTCATATAGACTATTGGCAAAGCTTTCTGAAAAAAAATCTTAATTCTAATCTCATTAACATACAGTATTAGCAGTTTTACGGTTTTTAAATATGCAGCCTCGGTTCATCGTATATAAACTGAATTTATTATCTTCATAAAAAAACCTGTCTATTATTTAGGTTTGAAACTTATGGCAATTTCAGACAAAAAATTGACTAAATATTGATAAAATATACTACTGTTCGTCCCCACTAATTATTGGCTGGAAAATCAAGAATAAGCACAATTTCAACCTGTATATGGTGTAATATTTCATACACATGTTGTATGAAGCATGAAATGTCTCTGGTGTGTAAAATGTTTGAGTGTACCCACAATCGAGACTACTCGTTAGTGTCAGTTTCTACGAATTTATTAAATATATTTTCGATGGTTTGGAGGGACACCAATGAGTTTAGCAGTAATAGATATATATATTTTTTTTTTTGGAAATACCACTCTTGTTAAATATCTATAGATGTGGCGTGTGGTTACAACCAAATGTTTCAGTTCTATAAATTCGGCAACGATGTAAAATTTGATTTTATAAACAAATAGGTTTACTATGGGACAGAACAAGCGTTGCTACATAGAATTTGTTTGTTTTTTCAATTGAAAAAAATTATAATCTCATTTCATTTCTGGTTATAGATAAATAGAATTAAACTGATAGCAACACATACCAAACATATACGTTAGTTGATATCTCGAGGCGAACGATTTGTCTACGGTTCTGTTGGTTGAACGTACACTGGTTTTCTTTGCTGTTTCAATGTGAACCAAACGGACACAGCCCCGGTGATATATATATATAACAATGGCTGCGGACACACGTATCACAGTAGCGATGGCATAGTAGGTGTGACAATGTATTATGGTGGAGTTTGGTGACAATTGGTCGTCACAATTACTATGCCATAGCTGACCATATGTCGCCCGCTGCATATTCGCACACTGAGTCTTCCAAAGTTCGTTATGATCAGCCTTTTTCTTGTTTTGGTCCTTGTATATATTGTTCGCTTTGTTTATTCCAGATACTTTCTCTCAGCTGCATTTCTCCCAACAATTCTGACACAGCTCAATCGGCCCACATGATAATGTTAGCGGAATTATGCGTAGAACTAAACGTCGCAAAATTTAAAATGCTATTGGGGAACTGTCTTAATACGCATGAAATTAATATAAGTAGATAAACATGCAGTGAGATCATATCAATAAAATACTACGTGCATGATATGTAAGTGAAAGACGGATTGCCATGGTCAAACACAATTCTGGTCGATCGGTCGTGCTATTATATTATATCGTAGATAATACAATGTAGCAAAACGTAATCGGTAGAGATCAACCTTTGTGAAACACAATGGGTTAATTGGTCGAGTCGACTCATTGTGCGGAAACTCAGCGGGCAACATGGCGAGCTATGGCACAGAATTATGACAATCAATTGTCACCAAACTCGACCATAATAAATTGTCACACCTACTATGGCATCGCTACTGTGATACGTGTGTCCACAGCCAATGTCGTATAAAGTGCTCAAACCAGATAGTACATTTATTTAAAAACCGTGAAAAAAATCATTTCATCTTCATATATATTATCTTCATTATATATTATCTTCATTATATATTATCTTCATTACAGTAAAATCATATTTCCCGCTCAAGGAACAAGGAGAAGTTCATGTTGTTTTGTTTTATATTTTTATTATTTATATCTTTTATAAACATTTATATCTTTGTAAATAAATAATTTTTCATGGCATAAACAATTGGTTTTCATGTATTCAAATCTGCTTTCATGTAATATTTGAGGTTAATTTACATCATATAATTCCTGGACGAGTATAACCAATTTAATGAATTATAATCGTCTACCCTTATCAATTTGACACGATCCCGTAAAATTATTATCATTTGATTTCGATAATATAATTATCGATTATTTCAAGTTTCGAACCATGGTAAACGATGGGATATCTCTTCCTAAATACGATGTATACAGTTTCCAAGGTATAAACTAATAATTGTGAATTTGAGTCAGACACTGTCCGGAAATGCTTATATCAATTAATTTTGATTTTATATCAATATTTTCTTATATAATGCAATAATTAATTTGGACATTTATTCGTTACTATATTTAGAACATAACGTCATGAATCTTTCAGGTTATCTCAGATAGCGTTTTCCGCTTGCTATGCTCCAGACGTTTCCACGAGCTGTAAAATGTCCCAAATGTAGTGTATGCACTATACCAGAATATTCGAAATAGATCAATATTAATTTATAGAAGCGTTTCCGGACAGGGGTCTTCACAGAATACTATATAAAACTTGTTATGTGAAGATATAGACCATCTATAACCCGTATTATCTGAATGGACAACGAATCGTACACTGCAAATTGCCTATTATTCATCTGGATGGATGTTCAGGAACTATAAGCAGATGCCAGACGAACATATCACTTGAGTGCAGAAGGTGGCAACTTTTCAGATAAGAAGTTTTGGTCATATATTAGCACAAAACATCCTGTGAGTTATGTTAATATACATAAACTATGTACAAGTCTTAGTTTAGTGTGCCTGTCATTTTCAGAATGAGGTCCCCAGAGGGTGAATGTAGTGACGCTATCCCGAATATCGGGATAGCATCACCAAATTCACCCTCTGTGGACCTCTTTCTGCATGGCATCATCTGCTATGGGAAACAGACTCAGATTGAAGTTCCCAAATGGTGAATATTGTGATGTACACCCGTTTGGAACCTTGATTATGCAATGTGTCGTCTGCCAATTTGGGGATATAGAGAAACTAAACTAAAAAAGAAATATAATCTATGTGAAGAAGTTTCTATAGAAAGTTGATAATAAAGAACTTTTCCAGAGAAGAGGAGGCATAAGGTCCCCAGGGGGTGGGGTGAATTTAGTTATGCTAGCCCTCTATGCGGGATAGCATCACTAAATTCACCCTCTGGGGACCTCATATTGCAAATGACAGGCACACTAAACTCAGACTTGACTATGACAACGGGCGTAAATAAACAACATCTGGCATGGTGGACAATCTTACCTCCTTCATAATCGTCGATGAGTAATTGTTCGATTTCAATTAATATGTAAAGATATTCAGAGAGCAACTTTATTCTGTTTGTTGAACGTATTTTATGAACATCCCATCAAATTAATGGATGATAACTCATATGGGTTTACTTCTCTGTCGTCTGCTTAGATTACTTGGGCATGTCTTGTAGATCTACCACCGAACAGACAGGCAATAAGTGGATACATTTAGAGAATAATGGAAGGAATAAAGTGGTAATGTATTCAACGTAAACAAAACTCATGGTGATTTGTTTAGGGTGACCCCGATCTCTGCAACGAAAGTATATGGTGTACACGTTCGACTCGCCCAACCTTCTAGATTATTACTAGATATTTTCATATCTAGATAACTTATTTTTAATAGTTTGATGTTGTGTTGCAGGAAGGTTTGTGAGATTGGGACGCCTATGTATCGTTTGATGGAAGTCGGTGACGATACCCCAACAAGAGTCAACTGTGCGTTTCATCTAGTTACCATGGCAACTCGAATTTAAAGCGACCATGGAAACGCGCGGCGAATATGGTCCGTCAACAACCATATTCAATGGCTTCTGATGAACATATCCTTATTACTCATTAGAATATTGGGTCACGTGGGCTATGGACAACCTTGATGTAAAAGCCACGCACGTCAGTCAATATCAATATAATGAAGTCGAAATTAAAAATATATAGCAATAACAACCGTTTGACAACTCTATGACGTACTATTTTGTGTTCTCACTGTTCTGTTTCTTTCTCGTAGACTAATAATACGTGTTGGAATTAGTTTTCGCAGCAATAGCATTTACATTCAGACTAACTGGGATTGGATTTCTAAAAGCATACATTCTCACAAGTTATCTCGCAGTGAAAACTAATTCGGAGACACCACAAACTATTTTTACCGGTCCGAACTGCAAGTGACGGTCCCGACTTCGAATTTATTTTCAACATAGTTGCTGTGTTGAGCTGATATTTTCCACACAAAACCGACGTCCAACCATCGCAAAATAATCGTTATACACTAAGTTATTGTGGTTGATTGTAACATTGTGTGACATTTTAACTTTATATACTATAAATACTTATCCTTAAATAATAAGTTCAACAAACGACAATTTGATGAACTTATTGTGTGAACATTTCCCTTCAATAAATATGACTCCTTCTCCACTTTTAGTATCTGGCATCTGCTTATATTTCCTGAACACCCATCCAGATGACCAATATACCATTCCAATGAATACTTTTGTAAACTGAGTTGGAGTACCAATTCAGTATAGCAAGGGTTAACACGTGCAATTTGAAGTTGATGTCCAACCGATTTGCAGAACAAATGGGTTGAACATTGTGCGTCCAGCAGCCAAAGCACGATAGTAGAACGTATGCATGTTACGGAACACCCTCGTACATGTTCTGCCGACAACTGTGATGCTTACTCGGACATTTGACAAGTTTTGAAAAGACAGACTTCCAAATTCTTAAAGCTGTATAGAACATAGATGATATCACAAATAAGCTATCGCTCTAAGAGAATGAAACGGTGTTGTAATTAAGTTTACCCTATTTATCTTGATACGTCATCGCGGGAATTACAGATTCTGACACAGCAAACGCGTTGCTTGTTGCAGGAGGTGGTGCACCAAAGTACGTTTTCTGAAGACAGTCTTGGTCTGATTTTTCACGTCACACGTACATGTAGCATAACCCTATGTTTTTGGAACAAATTTCCATAATCAACTTGAATGTGTACGATCGTTGTGATGTTACCCGTTTAGACCTACATGACATAATGGCAATCGGCGGCACGGGTTCTTGTCGGTTACCTGGTAACAATTATATGTACAACTTTTGAAGCGAATATATTCAAATGAAACATACATGTATATATGAGATATAGCACAGTAGCAATGTTATATTTGAAACATACATGTATTGTAAGAAAACGGCGGTGAAAGTTTTAACATAATATTGTTTAAGCAGCAAGAAATACCGACAGTCAAGTATAAAAACAATTAAGAAGAAAGATTGTTCATACTGAAAGACATTGCAAGCGGAAGAATATTGTTAATTGTTCAATACTTTTAACGATACTAGGTTAATACTGTTATCATTTAACACCAGATTAACATCAACAGTGTGATTCTCCTCGTTCATCAGTCACACTGAATGGAGATCGGAGATTGTTCCGTGAGGAGTCAACGTCTGAATCGGTTATCGTGTCCCCTTGTTCTGAATTATGTCTTTGGGCTGAACCTGGCCTGCTAGCAGAACCTTGCCTATGAGCCGATCCTTGTCTGTGAGCCGATCCTGATCTGTGTGGCGACCCATGTCTATGAGCCGATCCCTGCCTATGAGCCGATCCCTGCCTATGATCCGATCCTTGTCTATGAGCCGACCCTGGTCTGTCTGGCGACCCATGTCTGTGTGGTGACCCGTGTCTATTGGGAGACCTACCCCTGTGTTCAGATTTCTCACTTTGACCAGAACCCCTTCGCCCACGATTCTCGTCACCAGAACCCCTTCTTCCATGGTGTTCTCCATGCGAAACAGAGTCGGGCGATTCGCAGTATTGACCGCTGGTCATCGAATCCGTCCTCATCTGAGAATTGGGCCAGCTTTTTACAGACTCATTGTCCGTGTCTCGAGCACTATCTTTCGTTTCTATTTTAGGAAGCTTACTAAATTGTCCTTGTTTGTAATTGTACCATTGCCAGGTTTCTGGCGGCAAGAATGGCCTTTGTCCGATCGGAACCTGCTGGGACCACACGTGGGCCAATTCTTTGAGCGAGATTACACCCTTATTGGCCTCTTCGTTCACTCGAATTTCTTCATTCAATTCTGGGTCTGTAAATAGATTGATGGAATAATTAGTCCAGGAGATATTGATCGACCTTTGCACCCACAGGAATCAACGTAACATCACTAATGTTCTTCCATATGGTCTCCTCTAAGTTTTTTCACTTGTTAACAAGAAACAAAAGTTACCACAGAGACTCGACAAGATGGCGTCCATCATGGCGACTATTTTGCTTGACATGCACCATGTCACTTCGACCGCCATTATAGTAAATATATTATCGTACCAGCTTTTATTTTCCAATCGATACGTTATTCTAATATACAACGCGTACAAACTGGCCAACAATCCGACACTAAAATCCAATATGGCGGCCGAAATGTGAACAATTAATCAAATTTCGACATTTCTCCGGCTATCGTTTGACCATGGAACGCATGGGCATCATGGTGAGATATTTTACGTTTATCTTATAAAGAGGCATTTGCGCACAAAATGAGACCGTAATATGCATTCCAAGGCCGGATGTTTTTGCCAGATATCACGTTTTTCCAAATACCGGCATACGCCGATCGCGTGATGTCTGTTTCGAATAAGTTTGTGTTATTGCTATTATAAAAATCCACACAGGAGATACCAGGGCTAGGACTCCTCTTATACTTGAGATGAGAAATATTCACCAAAGTTCAAAATGGCGACCAGAAATGGAAAAATCACCGAAAATCGCTGATTTCCACATCAGTGAGCATTATTATTACGACAACTCCACCCATGCTTACTGTTGTGAGTTGATAATACTGAGGCAAAGTACTGTCCTTATATATGATCCAACAAAAAGTCCTCCAAATCCAACTTGGCGCCCAAAATGAGGTACATAGTTTGAAAGAAAAAAATCACAGAAAATCTTTCATATTCACATCAGTGAGCGTTATTGTCATGACAACTCCAATTACTCCAACCTTGCCTACAGTTGAGATGGGAATACTGAGGCGATTTAACTAACTTACTACTTTCTCTCCAGGAAACATACTCCCATTTACAAGATGGTTGCTAAATGGCGACCGAAATTTGAAAACACGTCGATATACCTTTAATTTCTTACAATGCATGCGAGTTACTATTACATGCATTTCACCCATATATACATGTAGATAGGGAACATTGATACGAAGTAGTCGTTTGAGTTGGGCAATTGATACTCACGCCAAGATGTCGTCCAAACTGGTGGCCAGAAATTGAAAAGACGTCAATAGTTTCACATTATAATTTCAACTTTTGTCATAATATCAATATGTTATATACGAAACGCTGCACAAATCATCTATCGGTACCTAGGTATTTAGGCGCATATCACAGCTATTGGCATCTTGGAAGGACGAACACACACACACACACACACACCCTCCCTCACTGCATAATGGCGGTGTGGAATTTAGAAATCCATTCTCCAGTAACCCCCGATAATGTCCCTAACCGTAGGTGCACCGAATATTATGACTGCAAGATCCAGAACAACCACTGGGTTGATTATGATTTGCCACATTTAAATTATTTGGACCAGCTTCAATCTCTGGATTAGATCAATATATATGGCTCGCATTATCAAAGACTTCTACACTTCCTGGGAGAAGGGTCCCTCCAATCAGAACGTTTCAAACAATACATTTGCCGGAGTCCTGCTTGTGGTTTTGCCCAAACAAATCAGAATTCTTATCCTTATTAATGGCAATTAGCTTCATTCATGGTATATGTAGCATATTGTATAAATTCGTATGTTACAATATGGGAATTGAGCGTCATCTTGCGGTATGAACTAGAATGTGATAATATATTTACTATAATGACGATCAAAAATACCTGCTGCATGTCAAGCAAAATGGCCGCCATGATGGATGCCATCTTGTACGCAGTCTCTGCGGTCACTTTGTGTTCTTGTTAGCGAGTTAAAAAAAATTAGAGACCATAAGGAAGAAAGTTAGTGAAGTTGAGTCCTGGGGGGGGGGGGGGGGTGCAGAGGTCGACCAATATATTCTGGACTAAATTCATCAAACAAGCAGTAAAAGTGAGAAACTTAAATGACATTTGTCACATGTTTCTTGACCATGTTATCCATGATCACTAAAGTGTATATTCGACTATCTAGCAATTTGAATACTGTTATCATGTTAACTGTCATCGGAGGTCAGTTGCTTGCTTTGAAACAAATATATATATTCCACCAACCAAACGAATTGCGGCTTAAAAGGTTTCTCTGAATATAAATGTTTGTGTCCTGGAATCTGAAATTCAGATCTTGGAAGGTTATATAGATGTTTTCTGGATAACCTGTCTACTTTTTGAAAATCATGCGTTAATTTAACATTATCGCGCGACAATGGTATATTCCTATGTATTAAGACTTTATGAGTTATGTGACAACTAACTAAAATGCGTTGGAGGAAGTGCTGCTATGCTATGCTTTAATCTCTAAGACATGAATTCACATGTAACTGGCGAGATGTGCAATATTTCCTGGAGAATTCCGTAAACTCTGAAATAGAAATCTAAACTCTTCAAAAGAAATGGAGGTCCGAGTTGAAGTTCGTAAACTCGTCTGTTTCATTAAAACAGAGCTGATTGTTGAAAATTAAATAGGCGACAATGAACAATTTTCTCGTAAGCTGAATCATTGCTTGTGTAACGTTAACTCGCTGTCCAACCTGAGGGGATACATCTAACATAAACTTACCTATATTGTCCATCAGTCTGTCCAAATATTTCTTATCCGTGTACAACTCTTCTAGTATGGACATCAGATTTTCGTCTTCTAAGGTGGCCGTCGTTTCGGCATTGCTCCTGAGATCTGGATCAGACTTGAACACCCTGTCAGATCTCCGCTGGCCACGCCCTCCTCTCATCTCGGGCAGTCCTTCACTGTTACGAGGTCCGTTGTCCTGTTTCGGCGGGAATCGTCGTCGGCGCTTCCAGAACATCTTATCCTGGAGAACAAAATATGTAATGTCCTAGTCTGAGTGAGCCTAGATTATTGAATAGCAGGAACGTGACCCCGACCCAGGGACAACCCGACCCGGGCTTATTTTGGGTCAGGACGTCCCGATTTTCAGGGTCGGGTTTTCCCAAGTTTTTGGTAAATATTTTGTTCATTTGCAATATTTTTCTTTACATAGTTTCATCGAAATTATAAATTTCTATTATAAAACACCAATTAATTACGCAAATCTACGAGAGATATATATATATAATTATATATATATATATATTAGTTTAATTTCTCCTAGTATTTCTGTGCACATAAATGACATACACCACATATCAAATCTCGATACCCACCTCGTTTTGAGATCTGTACATTCGTTTCTTCTTGTGTTCACCCTGGGATTCGTCATACTCTTCGTTCTGAAACGATGAATATTGTGATGTCTACACATAGTTCAGAGAGGGACTGATGTAGAATGTAGTTGAACGTTGCTCCCAACTTATCGGCAAAACCATCAGGTTATATTGAATATCAGAACTTGCTCCACCTACTGCTGACGCATATCAGCGAGCAATAGAATTGCATACCGGGCCAGAGACAATACTATCGTCAACCAGGAGTCTATATGGACCATTTACAGGTATTGCACGGAATTGCGAGGTGGGAGTCGGTTGTGGAATGTTATTAATTAGATCATGTCATGAATCTCTATTCTTGTTACGGCCGTAGAGCTCATGTTCCACCTGTCCAAAATCTGGGAATTATTTGAATTTCTGATCGGGAACTTTATATCATTGAAAAATTAACACAGGTACATGTAATATATTTTATAGTTATAAATTTCATTTCAATAAGTTCATTGGTAATCTATTCCGCAGCGATGAAGATCCTAGCTCCAGATTTCATGATTTAGGTGACTTTGTGATAAACATGAATTATTACCCGGGGGGAATTTTATGATTGTAAGCGACTCAAAGTGAAATCGGCCCATACAAAGTTGCATAAATCTTGCAATTTCGAACTGGAACCTTCATCAACCGGTAACACGTACATTATTAAGAAACAGTGAGTAATTTCAGTAACTAGAAGAAATATATTACCCACAACCTGTGTTATTTCTTGAAGGTTATAACGGTTCCAGGTTTTAAACTGGTGGATTATGAACTCTATGGGTGTAACCAGAGTAGAGATTCATGGCATAATCTGGTCAATAGGTAATCGTGTACTACAGTAAAGTGATGTGGATTTCTTGTTTAAGATGGATGAATGTAGACGAAAGCAGATTCTGTGTTCCTTGCGTTCAATTCTAGGATTAATCTAATAAAATAATTTACCTGTAATTCACTGTCCGACGATAGCCGACCGATGCTGCTCTCCGAAGATCGCCGTTCTGAATATAAATAAATTGAAAATAAACATCTTGTAGTATATAATACAATGCTGCATCATATTCTCTTAAGCATGTGGTTTTCATGGGCTTACCAGCGCAGCCATTATGAACATATATTTTTTAAATATACAAATGTTTCAGTACAGACAATGGATTTTTTTTCAAATCGCTCAACTCACTGCGAAATTAACAACTTTAGAAACAATAACGGTATTTTTCATAACAGCATGAGTTTGTATTACCAGCGTCAGTTCAGTTCAATGGGACCCATCAAAATAATCGCAAAATAGCAGTGGTGACTATATAAACAACCACTATCCGAGTAATTAAGCAAAGGTACCACTCGTAATAGAGATGAAATATAGACAATTCTGCTTATTTCTCACTCAACACGTATTTTAGACCGGCGCCCAGAGGGTTTCAATTACACTATCGCATACGAGAGTTTTGATGCCCTAGATTTGGTATCACCCTTGAATCATCCAGAAAATCAATTTCTTACGATTCGCAATCCTGGCGTTTAGGGGCTAGGGGCACTTCAAAACCCTCTTAATCACTCCCAATTACACTTCCGAGTAAATCCGCCATTTTTGGTGTAAATGTTAACTAATGTCCACTGATCATAAAAACATAACTTAAGAAACGATATTTCCTGGTGTTTAAAGATAAGAAGGAGCTTGGAACCATCCCCTCGAAATCCGATTTTCAACTTCAGTTGACAATGACGTATAGTCCAGGGGCTGATAGGGTACCTCTGCACCTCCAGTATTTACATTCACTCGACCCATTTTCTTCCTTATTATGTCCCACAACTTTTAAGCGATATTTAAAAAAGTGGCCGTGTAGACACCAGACAAGATGGCGTCCAACATGGCCGCCGTTTTCAGGCGGGTCACTAAGTCAGTTTACACAATAGATTGAGTGCATTTGTCAACCTCAAATAGGCATGTATGCTTGTATTATATTTTCTCTATTACCTCGCGTTATTCTCTCTAAGAACGATCTGTCCTTTGCCGCCCCGTCTCTTGATGTTTGTAGATCATTCGGACCTCGTCTGTGGTTGCGCGGTCCAGGAGCCTTGGGACGCTTGTTGTATCTCAGCGGCCGGAGCCCACCACCTGCTCGGCCGCCATGTTGAAGCTACAAGTAAACATTATATCAAAATATTAATATATAACAGCCCGCCATCTGATCGGCCGCCATGTTGAAGCTACAATTAAACATTATATAAAAATAGTAATATATCATATAGCAATGTCTAAACACTTCAAATTATAACCTGTAAAAGTTTGCTGTGTTATTATTCCAGCGTTTCAAATCGACATGAAAACACTCAGATAGTATGATAACTCAGTTGTAACAATCAGCTATTAATGGTGAAAACTTCAACAGCATTGGTTGTACAATTTCAAAACAACAAGACAATGGACTTAGTAAAATTTAACACCTAGACCATCTAATTAATAACCAAAATACACCGTGAATGTTAGTTTAATCAGTTATATAGTAAATACTCATTCACGAATATTCAGAGCAGAATGATTCATATTCATTGGCGGGAAATGTTCAGATAATGAGTTGTTGAACTCATTATCTGAACATTTCCCACCAATGAATATGAATCATTCGGCTCTTACATGTGACCCGCCATATCAAATCCAGTCGGAAGTCGGGATTTTTTTTTACCCTGTGCCAATGCATTCTCTTATATATGCGAGTCGACCATAGGTCGCCTCGCATATATAAGATAATGCATTGGTCTAACAATTTTAATTATTTGTTCTTGTATTCTTTGACAATTTTATAATTTCACCCATACAGAGCCCCAGACAAACGTGAGCAGACGACACTCTTCTATATGCTTCTATATATGTGTGGGGCTCACTGCAGGGTAATGGATGTTTTTTTATTTTATGTCCTAAAAATTGTAAGAAACATTTATTTAAAAAACATGATAAAAAATTGTTAGGCCAATGCATTCTCTTATATATGCGAGGCGACCTATGGTCGACTCGCATATATAAGAGAATGCTTTGGCACAGGGTAAAAAAAATCCCGACTTCCGAGTCCCGACTGGATTTGATATGGTGGGTCACATATTGTCTTTTTTTACTGCCTGAACACCTCTCCGGATAAATAATCATCTGTTCCAATGTATACTTTTATAACAATAATAACTCATCTTTATAGTCGTAGCATTCAAACAATCATACATACCACCCCGTCTTTAAAGTAGTAGCCTTCTTCAAATAATCATACATACCACCCCGTCTTTAAAGTAGTAGCCTTCTTCAAACAGACGTCTCTTGAGGACTTGACTCCATGTGTACAGTGGATCGTTAGGCTGAAATATCGAACATTAGGAAACCTATGATATGTGCGAAAATAAAAAATGTGGTACTTTGTTCTTGCTATAACGGCAGTGGGTTCTGCTGAGTTAGCTATGGTGTTGACAGCGCAAAGCAGTGTATTCGCTATCTGACAAGCTAAGTGAGGTGAAATACAATGAACGCATAGCATGTCTAATTGCACTTTCACACACTAGCAAATTCAGAAGCTATTACACTCCTAGACACTTTGAGGAGGGCATTGTTTTTTGTAATTCTTGGAATTAATTAATTAGTCAAGCTTGGGAAAATAAGCCATCACGTTTGAGTGATTTATATAATCATTTGTATTGTCAAAATCCATATTTTGCTGTTTTGTGCTGATAACTGAGACATTGTGGAATATCGTCAGTTTTATCTCCATATAGAATATACAGACTGTAATGGTGCGTTTCATACATCACTCCCTGCCCATGATGTATGAAGAGACTGCATGTTAGCTTAACTTTACTTTGAAAACTATGGAATATCTTGTGCTCTTGATCAATTAATATTTCCATTGTAAATCACCTGCTAGTGTAGTTTTTATTTTGGTAAACTCACATCAAACTGCTGGTGTTGTCCGTCCAGCATGGCGTCCTCCTGTCCCTTCTCGGCTGTCGACGCCCTGCTTCGATTCCGTGAGATCGTGAACCTGCTAGCAGGCCGGCTCTGTAATAACCAAATCAACAAGGGTCATATTCATCAGGCGAATATAGTCCAGGTGGTTTATATCGGACAATACTCAACACCAAGGGATAACTTTATTAAATAAACCACCTATATTTTATATAAAATATATTTAGTCTATATAATTGGTTTATACTGTGTGGGGCTCAATGCGAAACTACATGTACCTTAGATCATGCCATGAATCACTACTCTGGCTAACAAAACCTTGGAATTTTTTGAAGTTTTGACAGGGAACATTATAATGTCGAAAAAATTATGATGTACTTCACTGTATTTGCGATTTTGCTTTGCATCGCTTACAATTATTGAATTTCTCCTGGCTGATTAATTCAATGTTTATTGCGATATCGGCTTACACATATCACGGAAAAGCATGCAATTTTGTGAAGATAATTATTTAGCGTAATTTTTCGACTTTATAAGGTTCCCGGCCTGTCAAAACTTCAAAAAGTTTCAAGGTTTTATACTATAGTGGAATATGATATCTACGGGCGTTAGCCAGAGTAGAGATTTTTGACATGATCTACATGTACCTGTGGTCGTTGGTGGGAAGACATGCCGCGGTATAGGATTATCAAATCAAGGGGATTGATGGCAGATGGGAAGACATCACCGCGGTATAGGATGATCAAATCAATGGGATTGATGGCGATCATAGATGGACCAGCGGTTACATAAATCATGCTGCGCAAACTGTACACTTTTGGTTAATTTCAATCATTAGCAACCGTGGTAAATGTGGGGGCGGAAAATACAACACCGATGAAAAGAATAATTCGAATATCTCAATTTTATCATCAAAATTCATTCCGCAGAATAATTCAGTCTCTGAATACTGCTATGTGTGCGGACTGTATCCGGTGAGTGTTCGCGATTTATAGTGGTGACATGGTTTATATTGACAAATGGCAAATCTGATAATTTCGTAAACACTAGCGAAGGCACTGTGTGCGTTCAGCCGTTACGAGATAAACTACCCCGCGCGGTCGGTGTGACTAATTAGTGCCCGGGCAAGCCCGGGCACGCCCGGGCAGGTCTTGGTGGTCTCATGAGCCCGCAGACAGTCTAATATGATGCCATATGGTAGTAGGATACAGAATAAGCATATATTAGGAAAATTGACTTGCTGTGTCGTCCACCGGCGGGTTTATTAACCATTTAAATGCCGATATTGACTAAAAGAACCCGGGAGAACCCAGACGGAAGCATAGACCCGACCATATTATATATTGATGACTAATGGTAGCGAGGCACTTACTAAAGGTATATATTGCAAATATTGACTCGCTATCTCGTTCGCGGCCGGCTTCATTAACCCCTTAAATGACGATATGCGCCAGAAGAACACGCGCAAGCCCGGGCACGCCCGGGCAGGTCTTGGTGGTCTCATGGGCCCGCAGACAGTCTAATATGATGCCATATGGTAGTAGGATACAGAATAAGCATATATTAGGAAAATTTACATGCTGTGTCGTCCACCGGCGGGTTTATTAACCATTTAAATGCCGATATTGACTAAAAGAACCCGGGAGAGCCCAGACGGACGCATAGACCCGACCATATTATATATTGATGACTAATGGTAGCGAGGCACTTACTAAAGGTATATATTGCAAATATTGACTCGCTATCTCGTTCGCGGCCGGCTTCATTAACCCCTTAAATGACGATATGCGCCAGAAGAACACGCGCAAACCCGGGTGGCAACATGGACCAGTGATCGGTATAGTGTGATGCCTTATGGCGGTATGGTGGCTGGTATGAAAATTTACTGCCGTTATATATCGTTCACGGCGGGTTCATTTATAATATTGGTGCCCACTCGATCAGGAATTGGCGGCATTATTGGCCATCCTTTATACGTTCCTATATACAACCGCATATTTTTTTGTGAAAAACTTAATTTAACCCCCAATGCAGTCGAAAAATTTGCTCACCGCCACGTAACACGTCCAACAGTATGTATATAAAAAAAGAATTCCTCGTTAAATTTAAAGCATGCAGTTCACAGTTGAACAAATTGTGAACCGCCGTCATACAATCGCTCTTAGATGGTCATTCTGATGTTTTTTATTATTATTTACAAGGACTGGCCCTGCGAATTTGAACTTGTCGGTCGATATATTTTTGAATCCCTGACATTTCTGCACGGGACATGACCCACTTTCAAAAGCGGACATTTCTCCACCCGGACAGTTACCCACCCAGACATTTACCCACTAAGACATTTACCCACCGGACATTTCCCCGCCCTGCTAATAAAATATTTTATGCTACATCCTTTATCGCAGACATCAAAGGATGTTTTGAGTGGTCAGTGAAGCCTGGACATTGAGGCCATCTCACGTCATGTCAACTCAACCGATGTAATGTTTTGAAAAACATTTATCAGTTATCATGGAATCATATCTTCACTTTCAATCATGGAATTGATTAAGAACAATCGTGGTGGTGACACAATATGTGTCGACGGTCATGCTTATTTCAAAAATAAAGTCAACAATTCGGGTGGGGAAAAGTCCGGTGGGTAAATGTCCGCATTGAGTAAGTGGGGAAATGTCCGGTTGGTAAATGTCCGATTGGGTAACTGCCCCTTTGCCACTTTCTGAGAGGTTGGGGAAATGTCCGGTGGGGAAATGTCCGATTACCATATTTTGTTTTAGAATATATTATTTGCCTATTGATTGAATTTGGTTCCAGGGAAGTTTGAAAGCAGAATTCTTTGCGAATAATGTTAGAGAATATAACTGAATTGCTCTGTGTTATTTTTTGACTGATTATATGCATGAAGCCAACATAGATTATAGAGGATTATGAATATCAATTAAAACACTATAATCTCGATTTACATTCTGGGAAGGGTATCAAACGGATTATAAAATTAGATACCCGTGCGCGGATTCGAGATGGTGATATCATTGCACCCTGGGATTTTACTCCTTGATTGTTGAGACAACAGTGACAGTGGGAGCTGAGCTTTCGTTTTTCGTGTCACAATCAAAGAAGCACATTTTAATCCCGCTCCATCCAATGGTTGGGGTTTCCTAATAATCTAGCAACTATAATATTATTCTCAATACCATACTTGGCTTCAACTGATTATTAACCAATCAAACTGTGTTGCAGTCTGGCTTATATCATATATAACAACATATGCAATTAAATACACTAAAACTCAAAGTGTATTCCAATAAGATATCCTACAATTATGCGACCACGAATTCGTTTGACGCTTCCTGCTATGGTTTTGTACCCGTGCTCCATCTGCTTCACTGAAGCTGAAGGTGAGTAGATATATTTTACCTTTATTAATTTATATACTGCATACAGGCCTACGCATAGCGCTTCTGAGAAACAAATTTAAAGAATTACTCCGGACTAGATTTTGTTTCGATTTATCGATCGCCACTAATCAACTGAGCACGGTGTCGAAAAGTATTTTCGAGTGCTAGGCCGCCCGTATCTGAAGTTATAGCGTTGTAATGTCCCAATGTATAGATTATGCAATAATTATCGTTCCCTGATTACACGGCACAATCGTGTTGACGTGTTGACGATTCTGCGACCAATTTCACGATTTTACGGCTTGACAATTCTTGAACAATTCTGCGACCTTATTTTACGTGGTATTTTATGACAAACTCGTTGTAATGAACATACCGTGGATTCAATGCAGTGCTGTGTGTATACCGAAACCCATATAGACAAAATCACACAAGAGATGCCCACCGTGCCGTTTAGATGAAATAAAGTTTATAAGTTCTCTAAAACCTTATTATTTATTCCCGTAGTTCACCCCGTGTAAGTGGTATATCGCCAAACCCGAAGGTATCACCGAACCCGAGAAGTCTCCAGGGTTCTTCTAGTTAATATCGGCATTTAAATGGTTAATTAACCCGCCGGTGGACGACACAGCAAGTCAATTTTCATAATCTATGCTTATTCTGTATATATCCTACTACCATACGACATCATATTAGACTGTCCGCGGGCCCATGAGGCCATCAGGGCCTGCCCGGACTTGCCCGGGCTTTCCCGTGCTCTCTTGGTGCAGATCGTCATTTAAGGGATTAATAAAGCCGGCCGCGAACGAAATAGCGAGTCAATATTTGCAATATACCTTTAGTAAGTGCCTCGATCCCATTATTCATCAATATATAATATGATCGGGTCGCTGTGTCAGTCGAGGCTCTCCCGGGTTCTTTAAGTTAATATCGGCATTTAAAGTGTTAATAAACCCGCCGGTTGATGACACAGAAAGTAAATTTGCATGCTTATTCAGAATCCTACTACCGTACGGAATCATATTAGACTGTCCACGGGTTCAGGAGGCAGCCAGGGCCTGTCCGGGCTTGCCCGGGCTTGCCGCGTTCTTCTGGCGCATATCGTTATTTAAGGGGTTAATGAAGCCGGCGGCGAACGAGATAGCGAGTCAATATTTGCAATATACCTTTAGTAAGTGCCTCGCTATACCATTAGTCATCAATATATAATATTATCAGGTTTCTGTGTCCGTCCGGTCTCTCCCGGGTTCTTTTAGTTAATATCGATATTTAGAGGGTTAATAAACCCGCCGGTGGACGACACAACAAGTCAATTTTCAAAATATATGCTTATTCTGTATCCTACTACCATATGACATCATATTAGACTGTCTGCGGGCCCACGAGACCACCAGGGCCTGCCCGGGCGTGCCCGGCTTGCGCCATGTTCTTCTGGCACATATCGTCATTTAAGGGGTTAATGAAGCCGGCCGCGAACGAGATAGCGAGTCAATATTTGCAATATATACCTTTAGTAAGTGCCTCGCTACCATTAGTCATCAATATATAATATGGTCGGGTCTATGCGTCCGTCTGGGCTCTCCCGAGTTCTTTTAGTCAATATCGGCATTTAAATGGTTAATAAACCCGCCGGTGGACGACACAGCAAGTCAATTTTCATAATATATGCTTATTCTGTATCCTACTACCATAAGACATCATATTAGACTGTCTGCGGGTCCATGAGACCACCAGGGCCTGCCCGGGCGTGCCCGGGCTTGCGCCATGTTCTTCTGGCGCATATCGTCATTTATAGGGTTAATGAAGCCGGCCGCGAGCGAGATAGCGAGTCAATATTTGCAATATATACCTTTAGTAAGTGCCTCGCTGCCATTAGTCATCAATATATAATATGGTCGGGTCTATGCGTCCGTCTGGGCTCTCCCGGGTTCTTTTAGTCAATATCGGCATTTAAATGGTTAATAAACCCGCCGGTGGACGACACAGCAAGTCAATTTTCACAATATATGCTTATTCTGTATCCTACTACCATGTGGCATCATATTGGACTGTCTGCGGGCCCATGAGAACACCCGGACCTGCCCGGGCGTGCCCGGGCTTGCCCGGGCGTGGCCGGGCTTACCCGGGCGTGCCCGGGCACTAATTAGTCACACACCCGCGCGGTTTGTAAATTAAACAAGACTGGTGAATATGACTGGTATGGTTCTGGCATAGAGTCTGTCATTCCTGTTTCGTTTTTCATGAATTTTGGACGACGTATGGATAATTCTGAGTAGCAGCTGCTGGTAAACATACATGTATGAGTTTTGTCACTAGAAATCGATTGTATTTCAATTATACATGCACATCAAAGCTGTGGGCCGAGACAAAATACTAGTTATACAGAACATTGTTTTGCTGTTACTCAATTTAATCCGAATATGTGTGATGCACATGTATGTTGCTCGCATCTTCCCTTCACTCTCTCACACTCTGTCTCTTTCTCCCTCTCCCTCTCACTCCCTCGCTCTCTCTCTCTCTCTCTCTCTCTCTCTCTCTCTCTCTCTCTCTCTCTCTCTCTCTCTCTCTCTCTCTCTCTCTCTCTCTCTCTCTCTCTCTCTCTTTCGCTCTCTCATCTGTTTTTGTTGGAACATGTACCTTCACAAATTATTCCAGATGTGCTGCATATTAATATGTTTTAAAATGTTTGAAATATGTAAATTGAATGGAAATGTTGAATCACATGCAAACCTCTGGTTTCGCCGTCGATGGCTTATCACCCTTCTTTTCGTCCTCGTCTTCGTCGTCTGGGAACTGCATGGGCTGTAGGACAGAGAGAAGGAAATTGTTGAGTATGTGATGGACTGTACATGATGAAAAAGAAGGGAAATGTCTGAATATGATTGTGTACATCTTTGCAATCCATTTTGTGTTGTAAAATTGCACAACTCCTTCTCAAATTGCATTTGAAGA
Organism: Siphonodentalium dalli; assembly: GCA_032622095.1. Classification (NCBI taxonomy): domain Eukaryota; kingdom Metazoa; phylum Mollusca; class Scaphopoda; order Gadilida; family Siphonodentaliidae; genus Siphonodentalium; species Siphonodentalium dalli. The sequence continues at coordinate 24,054,373 of CP136065.1, forward strand.
GGTTGTTAGAGTTAGACATCGGATTTGCCGATGTATTGACAAATTATTCTCCGGCAACCCAATTATTTTCACAAACATTATATCCAAAGTGATAACACACTTCAGTCTTTTACAGAAAGTATATTAACAATCTCTCATTAACCAACATGGCCATCCACGTTTAATTCTGTCCAAATGGAGCACTGAGATTTCGTGTGTAATCCAGGTCTTTTTATGTTGTAATACTTTACACATAATTATAATACAGCGATAATAAATGAATGGCCAAACTTTCATTGGGTTACTATAGAGGGCTAATATCAAATGGTATACGGTGCCACCACCCCTACCAACGCCACTAACCTGAACATCAGTCTTGTAAACGAATTCTCCATTTTTCCTTTTCACTGGCTTTGAATCCAAGCCAAGCAACCGTCCTCGCGCGTCAAACTTATCGAGTCCAGAACTGACGAAGATATAGTCACCGTCATTCGAATGTAACCGGTGTCCATTTGGTCCAACCAACCTCCCTTCCTCGTCGACATCACAGAAATCACAGCCAGGTTCAAAATCTGCATTATGAACAAATGTGCCATCTGGATTCCTGACCGGCCTCCCATTGGGACCGAGTAGTCTCCCATGTGTATCCCACTCGTTTTGCTTCAGTTTAGAATTCATCACAATTCCTTTGAATATGTGATTTCCGTTATTGTCCTCAACGGGAATACCGCTCCTGTCGAGAAGTCGACCTTCTGTGTCGTAATTGAACAGCCCCTCGTCCCTCATGACGTAATGTCCGTTAGAATCTCGCACGGGCTCGCCATTCGGACCGAGAAGTCGCCCAGTGTCGTCGTAACGTGTACGATCAAATTCGCCATTGAGCCAGTCCTTAGTGTGGATGTAGGAATCATCGCCAGTGGATAGAGGCAGGCCGTCGGGACCCAGAAGTCTGTTCTCCGCATCGTATCGGTTTACATAAATGCCTCCATCATTTTGGCCGTCGGCAATACTTGCGTCTTCTGCATCGAAATATGTCTGTAAATTGGAGAGTTATCGAACATTAATATCTGTAACTGTTCATACCGGAGCATTGTAGATTTGTAGATTTCAAGACTCATATTATAGGGTGTATCATCACGCTATATTTAAACTATCACCACCGGCCCATACCAGAAAGTTCACCTCGTGGGATTTCAACTCTGTATATTTCTTATATATATTTCTGACTATGGTTTTCTTGTATCACGATGCTATTAACTTTAGTTAATTCACAGGGAATCGATGTCTTAGCTAGCACACACAAACCAGTGAAACCACCGACCGCCGATAGGCAACCGACTAACTGTCCCGTGCAGATCATGTGTACCCGAATCCAAATAGCCCCTTTCCTGTATGAAATATCAAATTGTGGCCAAATTCGAATATATACAAACTGATTCGTTGTAAATTTATTTCTTAATTAAATCGATTGTAAGAAGCAACGATATTCCGATTTGTTTATTTCTTCAGTTTAGCACGATTTAACCAATCATGCCGTTTGAATTACAAGGGTTCTTTTATACTTTTCGCGGAGCATTCTAGAATTGTACCACAAAACGATGTCCACGTATCCACTATAACACAGGTTTTGACAAATCAGGACGAGCCTTATGAGAAGTGTTTTATGCAAGGTGGTTATACAAATCCAGATGCGCGCGTTATTTCTATACTTACCAGATAATCTACCTCGACCGCTTTGTCGCCATCCGGCTGCTGTCTATACTTACCAGATAATCTACCTCGCCTGCCTCGTGGCCACGCGGCTGCTGTCTATACTTACCAGATAATCCACCTCGCCTGCCTCGTGGCCATCTGGCTGCTGCCAGTGATCATTTGCGTCCAATTTGTATTCCACTCGTTTCTTTTCAATATACTGCTCCATAAACGGCGTGGGTTCCTTTTCTTTTTTAGCGGTTTCTGGGTCCTCTTGGTCCTCGACTTTTTCGGCCGGCCCTTTCTTCTTCTTCGCTCGGTTTCGAAGTTTCGTCCTCCGAGAGTGAATCTGTCGCTGTTTCTCGATCTCGAACTCATCTCTGCTTATGGCATATCCAGATAGTTCTCCGGTGCCCTTCAGATATAGATAAAGATACATTTATACTGTGATAATGAGCTAATCTTTTTATTACAATAGCAAACAATTCACGGACTCTGATATTGCGCATGCTTGCGTATATAGCGGCGTACTGACTGATAACAGGTTTTGCGATTTCAAGAAAAAATATATAATTGCGAAATTTGGCCCCCCCCCTCCCCCCACATAAACCCCCAAAATATAAGTCCATCCCTGTTCAAAACTTTTTTTCATAGTAAGTTGCTAACGAGTAATTGCATAGAAGCTCTCAAATCTGGATACCTTGCAAGCCATAGGCGGACACATGATTACACATAAATCGGGTTTTGCGAATCATGGCCGACAACTCTGTAGAAAAAGCGCGGACATACATTCTTACGTATGGAATCAATCGTGAAATGTACCTATGGTCCAAATTTCGAGTCGCTTCAAGGAGAACGAAATTATCATTCAAACTAGCATTGATGTCGCCACGCATTATGAATATGATACAACCGTTTCCAAGTAAGACAATAATCTTTGAATGTGGTATCATGTTTCTTTAAAAGTGAGAAATGTCAATATCTTTAAAAACATATCTTGGAATGGTTTATAGAAACTCCAATTTTGTCACAATCAGTGACTAAGTCCACTTTTTTTATCACTGCACTACAGGTGACCCACAACATGAGAGTCACCAAACATCAGCTGATACTTACCGACCAATCAAATCCAAGTCTGTCCTTTCTTCCAACTTTGCCGGCAGCGTCTGGCCCATCCTCGTTGTCGCCATCTTTTGTTGGGTCGTCTGTCGTGTCCTTCCCAGAATGTTCTCCCACTCCTCGCTCGTCTGCTTCTTCTTCTGGAGTCTTGCCATCAGCACCCTTGGCCTTAGCACCATCCTTGGATTTCTCTCCCATTTCTTTCTCCTTGCGTGCTGTCACTTCATCTTCGTCCTGTTGTGTAAAGGAGTCGATGGATATATACTGGGGCTTTGTTATTAGGGGTTATCTTCGTTTTAGCCGCCGGGCCATACCACGACAGTTTTACGGGTGGGGGAAATGCCGAGCAGCTTAATTTCACAGGAAAATTACTCCACTGAACATAAAAACAACCGACCCCCGGAAAGCCAAATAAACCTATCCATATACACGAATCAGTTATTACCCATCATATGCAAAATGCTGTTTAAAGGTACTCAATCCGATTATGCACCCCTAAATTACTATTTCTTTGGCTTCGGGGGTAATAAATATTTGATTCGAGTCGAGGAACCCACCCTTCAAAGCTCGGGGTGATCAGATATCGATTTTTGAAGTTTGTTATTTTTTTTAGATGTGGTCCACTTCCACGTGCTCAAACGGACAAATTACTGACAAATTGCGGGTGTAAGATGGATAATTCTAAAATCAAGTGGTTATTATTGTTAATAGTAACTACTTGATTTTAGAGTTATCCATCTTACACCCGCAATTTGTCCGTAATTTGTCCGTTTGTGCGCGTGGAAGTGGACCACATCTAAAAAAAACTTCAAAAATCGATATCTGATCACTCTGAGCTTTGAAGGGTGGGTTCCTCGACTCGAATCAAATATTTTTTACCCCCGAAGCCAAAGAAATAGTAATTTAGGGGTGCTTAATCGGATTGAGTACCTTTAAAGCAACTTAGAATATTCAGGTCCCAGATGAAAGGCCCGCTTAATTTTCGAATGCCCAGATCACATTATATACAACATATTCCACATTATATACCATTTGAAAGAGTAAGCTCCAATACATTGTATTATCAACTTATCCGGTCGAATTAAGTGAGAACATGTTGTTTTTGGGCAATGTAACGACGTGTGTTCTGTCCTTTATTTCGATCTGGTCTCTACTGTCAGTCTATTATTCTCAATGAAAGGGGAATAACTCTATCTCTTAGTTAGGGGTACATAACGGGGAAAGTCTTTATGTGAATCTAAGAATCCCTGTCATGTGGTGGACACTCCTATGCCACATCTATTCCGGTGGAATATATAGAGTTTTGGTTCCTCTTCCAAATGGTATATAATATGGAATATGTTGTATACTACACTGTGGTCTGGCATTAGAAAATTAAGTGGACCTTTAAAGCTAGTAATTGCTCGCCCCAATGATCAAGTAAGGTAAATACTAAACATATTTATAAACGGACTCTAATGGTACCCACACAGGATGGAAGAATACATCTTGGATGGTGGGTGGGGAATATATATCATTCAACCCATGATACACGTTCACGAAAATGTTCCACGTGAAACAAATTAACATCTGGCAATTAATATCCCTCCAGTTCACAACATAAATTTAGTTCGAATCGTGGACTGCTTGGTATCGATCAAGACTTTAGTGTCACTTACCACACGGACATTACATGTAACACAAAGACTTATTCAAGTCACATCATTTAAAAAAAACCATCTGGCCCAGCTTTTTTTCCTTCAGCAGGAAACAACACAGAGCGTTCCTAACATGGCAATATATAAAAGACACTTGTCTCACTTCTGTGTGAAAACTTGACAACAGCAGCAAAATTGCTATGGCATTCAGATTTTTCAGAGTATAATCTGTATATTCTTAAATTAGGCTTGTAAATCGGCATTTCGTGTATTTGTTGTCCCTTCTTATAAATTACGTACACACAACTTGGAGGCTCGAAATTTATGAGCCATGTCCGTTTAAGGTCAAATTGCTGATAATATCACATGATGTGTTGACATTCAAACAAACGGTAAGGGTGTCAGAGTTACAGATTTTTTAGACAATATATAATACCTTTCTGATGCGGCGAAAAACAATATCATGGAGTTAAAATCATATCCTTTGGATCCTCTGAACAAGTGACTGAAATCCGGGTCACATTATGGGTATAAAACCAGGAAGTGTTATTTTAAAGGCGAACCCATTGCTTGGCAAGCGACATACGCGCGCGCCCAGACGGTCTTTTAAAATCGTTGCTACTGTAAACAGCCACGGTTCGCTATTCAGAAAAGGCCTACATATCAGCGTGTGTACAGACCAAACACAACCGCCTTGCAATAGTCATTGAAAGTAATGAATGGCAGCACGCATACGGAGCAAACAAATTACAAATTGAACCTTTGTGGAAATGAAAGGGCTACATTCGGTTGCATGTACACATACATTAATTCATATACCTCTCATATTTGTAAACAATGCACTTAATGTCGGTCTTTAAATGCCGGTGGAATTTCTAATATTCATGTTTTGTCTTTTCTGTTCGTTAATCTGTAATTACTTATGCAGAAATGATTGTCTCTTTTATGCGGGATTTAATTTGCTCGACCAATCATATCGAAAATAAGATTGAATTGTGTCAGCACTATAGACGAAACCAAAAATAAACCCAGAATGCAACGCCGAAAAATAAAAACTGATTAGATACACTGTAATTAGAACAGAACAATGTAAATTTGGACTAAAAATTTCCAGCGGTTCACGATCTAGCTATAGGCAAATTTCACCTTTGTGCACATAATAAACGCTACTTTAAAACAAAATGTGCTTGTGGGAAAGCACACACGCCGTGACTACTCATAGTCTAAGTACGTGTATTTTTATCTCTGCAAAATGGTATAAATGTACTACTAAATTAAAGATGCCCCATCCCAGTTGACATCACGATGCTGCCATTGGTAAGTTTTCTAAACCACAACATAATTAGATCCTACACATGAGCCCATAAATAGGGGGGGGGGTATGGCCAGATATCGACTTTCAACATAGGAAGTTTTAAAGAGCGATTGTTGACGAAATAACGGATCGCGTGGTACCTGTTACGGCGTTTGAATACCAACCGATATCTAATTGTGAACCCATATTAAGTCTCTTACGCTAAATATAGAATACTAACAGGGTTACCCGGCGTTTCCCAGGTTAAAGTGATGTGAAACCCTCGGCTGTGGACATTTAGTGGGAATGGAGAATACTCTTGCTCAAAAGTTACACGATTTCTCATTAATTGTATATCCAAATGACATCACACAACGTCGTGACTCACCTTGTCGGAGTGATTGTCATTGTTTTTATGGCGATTAACCCTTTACCCAACAAAACGGCCAAAAACGCCCAAATAAAGCTTCAATAGCCTAAAATATCTTGGGTCTGTCTCAATAACACCATACAAATATGGATATCATTGGAACCGGTTCATTGACCACATTGTGATGGTTACAGTTATGCCCTGTGCCAATGCATTCTCTTATATATGCGAGTCGACCATAGGTCGCCTCGCATATATAAGAGAATGCATTGGCCTAAAAATGTTTTTTAACAATTTTTATAATATTTTTCTACATTCTTTGACAATTTTATCATTTTTAATATGTGTTAAGCCAATGCATTCTCTTATATATGCGAGGCGACCTATGGTCGACTCGCATATATAAGAGAATGCATTGGCACAGGGCCGTTCTGTTGGGTAAAGGGTTAATTCGTCCCACAACTGTGCGTACTTCAGACGTTATCATTGTTTAAATTGTGCAGTCGACGTTTGTTTGTTTTTTGTTTTCTAAATATTTTTATTGGGATGAAAACATGATCATCATAAACACATTAGTTCGCAAAAATAAAAGACGATAATTGGATTTTACATAGAGATACATCTAGTGGGTTAGACTAAGAATTTGAGGACACCTGGTTATCTGGTTGAGATATAGATGTTTTAAAGACATGTCAAGGTGCTCCTCTGTTCATAATGCTATACTGGCTAAGTATTCTGAGTCTAAAATAAACATTGCTATATATCAGCTGCATGTACCCGATACAGAGCGTCATGTGCCCGATACAGAGCGTCATGTGCCCGATACAGAGCGATATGTGCCCGATACAGAGCGATATGCCCGATACAGAGCGATATGCCCGATACAGAGCGATATGCCCGATACAGAGCGATATGCCCGATACAGAGCCCGATACAGAGCGATATGCCCGATACAGAGCGATATGCCCGATACAGAGCCCGATACAGAGCGATCATGTGCCCGATACAGAGCGACCATGTGCCCGATACAGAGCGATATGCCCGATACAGAGCGATATGCCCGATACAGAGCCCGATACAGAGCGACATATGCCCGATACAGAGCGACATATGCCCGATACAGACCGACATATGCCCGATACAGAGCGACATGTGCCCGATACAGAGCGATATGCCCGATACAGAGCGATATGCCCGATACACGGATACAGAGCGATATGCCCGATACAGAGCGATATGCCCGATACAGAGCGACATGTGCCCGATACAGAGCGACATGTGCCCGATACAGAGCGTTATTTCAAGTTGTTTATGTTAGGCTATGAGTTTGCTCTAAAAATAAAAGAAATCCTCTGTATCTGGCAGATAGGATAGGATAGGATATTTTATTTCGATATACACATATTAATACATAATACATTTGACAAATAGTGTATTGTATATTCGAGGGGGTGGCATATTCAGGCTAGACTGTCTTACTGCCACCCCCTTAAAGATGAATAAATGTTAACATAGGCGGTCAAGATTTATTGTACAATGCACGGCTATACAATTATGTATTACATAATAGTTGCATTTAAATGGATTATATACATGGAGGGTATACGTATAGATAAATCGAGTATTGGTTACTCGATGGTTTGTCTCTTCCTTGTCAGTTGGATGTTCTTTGGAAGTCGAGTAGGAATGTGCCGAGTGAGGTTGTAGATTGCGATATACGGGAGGTCACACTATTGACGAGCTACCACACAGTCGGGACATCTTTGATTGTTGCATTTAATTGTTGCAGCATATTTTTTAATGCAATCGGCATGTAAACGGCGTTTGAATATGTGTCTGGTTTGGTATGATGTAAATTCGTTATCCAAGTTGTTCCATGTAGTTGGATAAGAATGGAATGGTAGATATACCCTTTTCAGATATACCCTTGTCAGATATACCCTTGTCAGATATACCCTTGTCAGATATACCCTTGTCAGATATACCCTTGTCAGATATACCCTTGTCAGATATACCCTTGTCAGATATACCCTTGTCAGATATACCCTTGTCAGATATACCCTTGTCAGATATACCCTTGTCAGATATACCCTTGTCAGATATACCCTTGTCATATATACCCTTGTCAGATATACCCTTGTCAGATATACCCTTGTCAGATATACCCTTGTCAGATATACCCTTGTCAGATGCCAGTTTGGAGAATCCTGAAAAAATGATCTGTTACTGACTGTGATTTATTTTATCGCAGAAGAAACTATATGTAAATTCACAATGTGACCACTATTTTTCTTATCTTCAATAAGACTCAATTATGTTATAATGCATGGGCTTTTATAACATACCATCCTATGACGGTTCAATGTCTATTATCGTGCAAGAATATATGTTTCTCTTAAATATGCACACCTGAGTCGAACGGCGCCACTTTTGACACCTTTAAACAACAAGTTTGGTGGAAATCGGCGACAAAATTTTGCTGCCCCTCCCCTTTCTGTCGGTGACAACAACAGCGTCATTATAACCAGCACCATTATCTTCCTCGTAAAAGTTACCTCTGTTACATCATTTGGCGCCATCTAGATGGTCCCCCGTGAATTTATATAGAACACAGAGAGACAGACAGTCGCTGATATAAATATAGATATTGTGAGGATAAAGAGCTGTTGCTGTAGTACTATAGCATGCATTGGCTATAAGGGATAACTATTTTTTTTCCTTCAAATTGATAGTTTGAAATTGAGATTTTTTGAAAATTCACGATCCTTCCTAACCAAATATAGAACTCATAAAACAAAGTTTGGTTCCATTTTAAACTGCCGGATTATGCCGGGTAAGCCTGCTATAGCATAATTATATACATACCATATATACTCATACATCCTGGAAATGAAACAAGACATTTTCTCGCGAAATGCTGTATAAACAAGACACGGACTTTGAGTGTTGGTGTCAGCTAGAGCCGACCAAACGCGTACACTGTATATTATTGAGTTGACAGAAACTGTCAACCGTTGACGCCGTGGATGTTTTCAAAAGTTCCCGAGCCACTTGGTGCGGTAACTTCTGTCGATTTTACACATAACTGCCGTCACAAACACTTTCCGAGTACCCTGTCGACATTTCCGAGTACACTATAGAGGCTGTCGGTACCTCCAGTTCACGATAACGTTTTGTTGGCCATCGATCTTGCTGGTTCATTCAGAAAGGTCCCTCATTGTGCAAGAATATACGTATCTCTTAAATAGAATGATAAATATACTTATAATGCTTTCTTCTATGTATCTGTTTTTGCTAGTTCACTATATGAATGCCCTGATTCCCATCCCCATATATCAATATGCCAGATGAAAAGATATAATTCGGTCACTATTTGTCGAGGTTGTTAAATTTGAAAGCTGAAAATTATGGAGATAACTAAATATAACCATGGTGGATATCGGCGACTAAATAAATTTGTATCAATGGTAGTGTCCCTCCTCTCTCCAACCCTGACCCAAACGGCACCGACTGTGGCGTCTGTACCCACATGATCTGATTCCTCGTATTATTGGAGAAGAACGTGTTATGAATATGGTGGAAATTTGTGCTAAACATATTTGTATCAACTTTGATGTCCCTCCCCTCCTCATTCATGGATCGAACAGCCTCACTGTTTACATATTTAAACCACGTCAATTAGACTCACGGTATAATAGAGATTATTTGTATCAATTTGGTGGAACCCGGCGCTATAAATATTTCCCCTCTCCCCTCCGTGATTCGATTGGTGGAACCCGGCGCTATAAATATTTCCCCTCTCCCCTCCGTGATTCGATTGGTGGAACCCGGCGCTATAAATATTTCCCCTCACCCCTCCGTGATTCGATTGGTGGAACCCGGCGCTATAAATATTTCCCCTCTCCCCTCCGTGATCCCCTCCGTGATCCCCTCCGTGATTCCCTCCGTGCGTGATCCCCTCCGTGATCCCCTCCGTGATCCCCTCCGTGATCCCCTCCGTGATCCCCTCCGCGATCCCCTCCGTGATCCCCCTCCGTGATCCCCTCCGTGATCCCCTCCGTGATCCCCTCCGTGATCCCCTCCGTGATCCCCTCCGTGATCCCCTCCCCTCTCCCCCCCCGTGATCCCCTCCGTGATCCCCTCCGTGATCCCCTCCGTGATTCGATTGGCGTCAAATCATGGAGATGGTTATGCATAAGTTTGGTGGGAATCGGCGACAAAACTATTTCATCATTTTTGCTGCCCTCCCCTTTTCTGCCCCTGCCACCAATAGAATCACTTTAGATAATTTTAACCCGCACCATTATCTTCCGCACAAAAAATACAAGCACCAAAATGTGGCATCTTTAACCCACACGACTTGATTCATCGTATCATTGGAGAAGAACGCCTATATATGAATGTGGTGGAAATTGGAGCTAAACATATTTGTTATCAGTTCTGGTGACTCTCCACTCCCTACCCCTGACTCAAGCGGTTGCACTTTTGACATATTGAAACCACTCAATTATATGTTTATGAAGATCTATGCATATAGATATACAATTGGCGGAAATCGGCGACTAAACAAATTCGTATCAAATTTAGTGCTCCCACCTATCACCCAAACAATTATACTCCTGATATCATGGAGATGATTATGTATAAGTTTGGTTGTAATCAGCTACTAAACATGTTCTTATCAAATTTACCCCCCCCCTCACCAATTTGGGGCCTTTCAATCACACGAGTAGATTCCTCGTATCATGGAGAAGAATGTGTATCAATTTGGTGGAAATCGGCGCTAAAAATATTGTTATCAATTTTGGTGCCCCTCTCCGCTGCAGTGCACCCCTGACTCGAATGACGCCACTTTAGACATTTTTAAACCACACCATTGGATTCCTCACAGCTGTATGCACCATTCGATATAAACTCCCGATATATAGATGATTATGTATAAGTTTGGTGGTAATCGGCGACTAAACAAATTCTTATCAAATTTAGTACATCTCCCATCTCTTTTCCAAAGACACCAATTTTGGCGTCTTTCAATCACACGAGTAGATTCCTTGTAACATGGAAAAGAATGTGTATCAATTTGGTGGAAATCGGCGCTAAAATCTGTTTATCAAGTTTGGTGCCCTCTCCCCTTCCGTGCACCCCTGACGCGAACGGAGCCACCTTTAAACGGCGATCTTTAAACCACACAATTTGATTGTTTGATTCCTCATATCATGGAAATGATTATGTATAAGTTTGGTGGAACTCGGTGACAAAAAATGCTGCTGCCCCTTTTCCTTTTCTGTCCCTGGCAACAACCGCGTCACTTTTGAAATTTCTACCCCCACCATTATCTACCTCGTAAAAAGTTACCCCTGTTCCACCCCTTTGGAACCATCTAGATGGTCCTCTAGAAATGCTTGGGTAAGACTTTTATCAATTTGTTTTCTTTTACTAATCATGATATATAGAAACAATCTGTAAAACGCCCTTTATTAAACAATTAAACATGGATTGATGTACTAACAGCATAGCCATACTGCATTCCGAGATCGCCAACAAGGTGTTCATGAAGTGATTAGAAGTGATAGAAATGTCTAAATTGTTTTCAACATTCAACACAGAAGTTCCAATCACGCTCTTTATTTATTCCATACACGGAGAGAAATTACACATAACGCTCTTTATTGTTGCGATATATTCCATCGTTAGAGTACAGAGTGAATCCAGTCTGGAGATAATACCGGTATGAATATGTATGTTTGCAAATACCGCACAGTGAATCAAACTGAAAACAACGTCCTATCGTACGTCACCCAAGCGAAACGGGGGAGAGAACTCTATCGTGTAATTATAAGTGTTTTTTATGCACAAAAAGTCCGTATATATAAGCATTTTATGTCGACCTATTTGATTCATGTAATATCAATAGATTACTAGATTTAATTTGAAGCTTATAGTCCAGTGCATTTATGAGAAAATAGGGCTGAACCTCAAAATAATTGCAACACAAAAGATTTTGTTTTATTTTGGTTGGGAACATCATAGAGTATACTCAGCTAAAAATCAACAAAAATCTGAACATGCGAAATGGCCTTTTTGAGGCAAAAAGTGGCGAAAATGATGAAAAATTGGTGAAAAATGGAGATTAACATTTTTTGTTAATAACTCTTGATGTAAACATACAATTGTTATATTTTCACAATGATAAACTGTGGTACAGTTGTATCCAAGAATTTGTATAATTTTATTCTATAAATATTGATTAAATTTTCGAAATTTGGGTCAAAAAGTTGAAAAATTTGCCAAAATTCAGTGAAAAATGGAAGTATACAATAACTCTTGATGCAGTTGTAAAATTGTCGTAACTGGGCTTGGAACTATTGTTATATAGTTATATCCACAATTGTGGGTTTTTGTCATGTTGTTACTACAAGCAAATAATCAAAATAATCAAAATATTTTAGGGTGAAAAGATGTAAAAATGGCAAGAAATCAGAGAAAAATGGAATTTCACATTACATGTTTATGCATTAGAAAATTGCCATAGTTGGACTTGGACTGTTGTCAGTCAGTTATATATGGGATTTTCCATCAATTTTGGGCCAGGTTGTGGTATCAATGACACTATTAAAGTTGTCCATATCTTGTGGCAAAATAGTTAAAAAAAAGAGAAAAAATATAGAAATTCATTAAAAAAATATAGAATTTTGAAAAAATAATAAGTCTGGATAGATCATTCTGATTTTCTGATAAGGCATGTGCACCTATTGCTTTTGCAGTCCGTTTTACATTTACAACGAATGATGTTCAGTAGTTCTTTTGGAGCTGGTGGTTCCTCACGTTTGATAGGATTAAGCCGCCCATCCTTAACCTGCCATCCCCAATCAGTTGGTTCCAAATTAAGCCCTTCCAACACTGCACCTGGTTATAAAGTGTATGTAAATGAAATCCTTTTCTACCTAAAAGTCTAACACAGCAGGTTACATCACCTCTGGTCGGCGCTTTGGCAACAGTGATAAGCCTCTGAAACAAGAGTTGTGGGTCAATGTGTACAACATCGTTGTCGATCTTGAGAGACAGAGCACTCATTATTATTGCTTGGGATGTTCGCTTGAATACATAACTCATAACATCTTTCCCTCCCATGTTCATAAGGATCTTCCTGCCTATTAGTCCAGTGCATTTATGAGAATAAAGTGCCAAACCTTAAACTAATTGCAACACTATGTTTCTTAGCAGGAATAAGTCTATTAACCAATTATAAACAACATACTAAAAATCAAAAAGGATAAAGAAAGGCGAAATTGATCAATTTTGTGAAATAAATAAAAACAAATATAGCTTTTCAAGGATGTTTATAAAAAACTTCTTTTGACATGTGCTTCCATTTATATATCCATTTTGTTGAGTACACAATCCTGATTACAGAACAGAAAACATTTTCCAGATACGTTGAGAATTTTTCGAGTTATGTACCTCCAAAATTGGGAGTTTGTCTAATTTCAGAGCCTCAATTTCTGAAGAATTAGCTAAAATCCATATTTTAGGGTCTAGTATTTTAAAAACTAGAGAACAATGAAGGGATATCTTACTGTTGTATTAGTTGCCTCACTATATTGTCCATAACAAATGATTTCTTTATGCATCTATGATCTAGAAGACAAAAATATTCTTAAACAAAATGTGTGTTCCATTGTATGGACTTAGCCAAATTTGCCTTGTGACACAGAACATCCATATGCCCTGTATTTCTCATAACCTCTTACGTCACTAGGTTAAATACACTGTGCTGGAATTTCTAAACACATATGTGCCATAATCAACTTATGGCCCTATGAATCCTTTGTATTGACTCTTTTCCAAAAATGCCATTTTGGACTGTTTTGTGGTGTTTTTGTCCATTTTAAAGTTTTTTTGTGTGCACAAATAGTAAACAACAATGAATACAATTAGTGTTTAATGTGTACAATCATTTGAACGTTCCTCCTAAAACACTTAGTGTTGGGAAAAATATGATTACATTGGTTATGCCAATCAACAGTCACTGGATTTCACATATTTTTCAAGAAACTGACTCCAAATTTGAATGTTGATAATGGGGTAGGTGAAATCACAAAGGCTATGATCTTGTCACCATATTCTAGTCATTGGAGACAAAGGGTTGTTTTATCCAGTTTGTGCAGATTATTCTTGCATGGTAAACAGTTTAGTACTTTAATAATTATTAGATGTTTATTTATAACTTTTATCAGCATGTTATATAGAACCATCCCGAAATAATGATTCGCCATTTCGCCATTGAGTTACAACAAAAAGGATCGTAGCTCTAAATATGCACATCAAAACAGGAAGCAGTTTACTCTGTATGACAGAATAAGGTTTGTAGGAGCTGGTGATGTTAAAGTTGTATGCATCAAGGTCCATATTTTCTAGATTTTGTCAATATGGTTTCCCCTACCCCATTTTTCAGATATTCAAATTTGGCATCAGTTTCCAGAAAAATTAGTGAAATTCAGTGACATTCATTGACATATCCAACATAAGGCATTTATTTCAACATTAAAGTGTTTCAGGAGGAAAGTTCAAATGATTTTGCACATTAAACATACATTGTTTTTACAATTTATAAACAAAAACCTTTAAAAATGACAAAAAAACGCCCCAAAATGGCATTTTTAGATGAGTCAATTCTAAAGATTAATAGGGCCATAATTTGATTTTCTACACCATGATTTGGGAAATTCCTTTACAATGTGTTTAACGATGTATACTTAAGTGAGTGTGAGAAAGACAGGGAATATGGATATATAATTATTGATTTGTATGACATCAAATATGCTATTTCATCACGCCGGTTCTGGACCACAGGCAAATTTGGCTGTCCATACAATGGTGGAACACACATTTTGTTTAAGAATATTTTTGTCCTCTCAATCATAGATGCATAAAGAAATCATATTTTGTGCACAACCTAGACAGGAAATGACTAAAACAACAAGGAATCCCTTCATTTTACTTTATTTTTTAAAGTACAACACCATAAAAAATGGATTTTAACTAATTTTGAGAAATTGAGCCTACGAAATTAGACAAAGTCCAAATTTTGGAGGCACATAACTCAAAAAATACTGAACGTATCTAGGAAAGGTTTTCGGTTCTGTAATCAGGGTTGTACACTCTACAAAATGGATATATAAATGGAAGGATATGTGAAAGGAAGTTTTTTATAAACATCCTTAAAAAGCTATAAAATGAGTATTTTACCAAATTTTGACAAATTTATTTCACAAAATTCATCAATTTCGCATTTCTTGATTCTTGTTGATTTTTAGTATATTATTTGTGATGGGTTAAAGTACTTATTCCCACTGAGAAACTTTGTGTTGCAATTATTTTGAGGTGAAACCATAAATGCACTGGACTATTAGCTACATGAGCTAGTAATACCAGACTGGCATGCATACGACGTCTCTTGACAACAGACTGACGGCATCCAGTCAACCTGGTATCACGGACTCGGAGGGTATCAACGACAACGGAATTTATAGGCCGATAATATGAGAACATTTAATGTTTCCCACATCTTAATATAACCAACTAACAAAATCAGCGTCTGCCCATGCAAGGTAGAAATGTTTACCGATAGATAATTATTTCAATCGTTTCTATTTTCTCACTCGGATTTTCAAGAGAATCTATTCACTAGTTATTATAACTCCTGGCCTTCTCCGTGTACTATCAAATCATGTGACCGCACATAACTTAATATATGGGCGAAGCAGAAGATTGAAAACGGAGGGCTAAGATGCTTTAATTGTGAAAAATGCGAGTATGTCTATATGAAAACAATGATCCACTGCGGATACGGGAAGCATATAGGTTACAAGCAACTAATTATATAGTGTCACGCTTTTTGAAGTTGTGTACTCGACTTCGCATTAAAACAATCTGGTTGCGGATTGGTTGATTATATTTGAGGGAAAATTCCCTGAGCGGGAACAGAAAATCATAGCCTATACATAAACATTGCGATCATTTTTGTTTAGACGGACAGGAAGAGTCTGGGGATCCCGAAGTTATGGAAGGGGTCTTTGTATTTTTATGCTGCTGATTTTTGTGCAGTAAATGGGACAGTTGTGGAAATGTAAGACTTTAGTTTTAACAAAATACATTGTTGCAGTTGAATTTCAAGAGGTAATATAGGTTACAAACAGCCAAATATAGTCGACAGTGTTAACTGTAAGTCCCGCCGACTGTATCAGGACGTAGACATTGTCGCATTCAAATATTCGTATGTAACCAGGGGGGGGGGGGGGGGGGGGGGGGTCGGAAAAAATTTCAGGCACGTATGGCATTTTTTCCCTTTCGATAATTTTTTGTACCCACCCACCCCCACCGCCAATTTTTTTTCCGTTTTCGGCAGTTTTTTCCGACCATTTTTGGACACCCACCCCCCCTTTTAGCACTAAAACAGAGATTTTCGGGGGGAATTCACTGTAAACAGCTGTATATGAATGTCTGTGCATACTATTTATCATGGATGTTAACATGGACATGTAAATAGGAATGAGTCATTTTGAGGTCATTCGGCCAAAAAAAACATGGCTGCCAGCGGCCATCTTGGATTTCAAAATTTGCAACAAAATACAACACGATAACTGCCTGCAGTCAGTTTACCAGTTAGAATTACATTATTTCTCTCATTCAAAGTGGTTTTGAAGCCCAACTCATTGCCAAAACACTAAAAAACAAGCAGGAAATCTTTTTTTTAGTTGCGGAAAAAATTGCTTGTTGGTGGCTTTGACCACCCACCCACCCCGGCATACGTGCCGGAAATCCCCCCCCCTGATGTAACGACCTTTACTGCATGAAATTCGACGTGATATAGTAAAGCTGGAAAATTAAGAGAAAATCAACACAAGGTCGATATCGATTTTGTATGTTTCATACTGCATTGGAAAGTATCAACTGTCCTGCTCTTGTGAAAGAGTATATAGAGTTATCCTTCTGAAAACGTAAACAACACTATAGTCGCGGTGAGCAGTTAGACACGTGAAAATAAACTATTTGTTGTATTTGTGCAACACATACGTTATCCAGATTCAATTGGGCGCGGAATCAAACGTTGGGCGTGAAGGCAAAGATGTCGGAAGGGGATAATATGAGTCATATTTCCATCTTAATAAATTACGTATTCTCAGCGAATCCGTTTGACATTGTCACATTTGGTAATCAAGCGCAAATTTCCAAGTCAGTGTGCCAGTACGGGTGCATACGAACGTATTCTAAACTCAACTGTAATATGGGATTTATGTAATGACTAGAATGAGTGTACCTTGTGCTCGTATATATGGTGCCATTAGTCTTGCTTTGCTTTGTTAGTGTCCCATCTGTATACTATTTAAAGTAGTGCTGGAAAATTGCGGCCCAGCCGCGAATATGACATCATTGGGTTTGGATTCTCGGTGTTTAAATACCCAAGAACAGATTGGCTCCATCTACATCTACTTGGTACTCCATCGCCCTCAATGTGCTGAGGATTATGTGGAGGCGCATGAGATTTAAAAACATAAAAGCATTTTTTGTGTGGTTATTTTGATAATTTATTAAAATATACTGGAGCTTCATACTATTTAGAAGCTGTCTGTTTGTTTACAGGTGGGAACATGTGTTTTGTGAGTTCGGATTTGAAACTGTCCGTGTTGTGGCAGTTTAAGAATATGTCACGGGGGAGTTTGTTCCAATTTATGATTGTGCGTGGAAAAAAGAAAGCTTCGAGATAGTTTCTGTCAGCTTTAGCAGTACGGAGGAACGTGTGGCCCATAGTAGGCACAAATGGCAGGGAGATGTCTACATCTTGATGGCGGAGTTTGTAAAGCATAACTAGAGAGGAGAATATTCTTCTTTGTTGGAGGGTTTGCCAATTAAGTGTGTGGAGCAGATCAGTTATGCTGTCTCTGTCGTCGCTACCATAGTTGTATCTATTTAGAGTGTAGCGTGCAGCCCGTCTCTGTACAATTTATACTTTCTCTGAGAGGTACTGCTGCCATGGGTCCCATATTGAGCTACAGTATTCTAGTTGTGGTCTAACATATGTTTTGTAGGCAAGGGCTTTTGTTTTGTAGTTTTTTATTCTCACGTTACGTCTTAGGAATCTGAGGGTAGCATTGGCTTTATTTGTGATGGTAGTGGTGTGGGTTTTCCATGATAGGTCATTTGAGATGGTTACGCCGAGATATTTTGTAGTTTCTGTTGATTTAAGTAAGTGGTTATGGAGTGTGTATTCATGGAGAATAGGGTTTTCTTTACGAGCGATTCGTATGATTTCGCATTTACTAGGGTTGAATGACATAAGCCATTCTTTCTCCCAGTTTTCAAGTTTGTGCAGGTTATTTTGTAGGATAGTACAGTCATTTTTAGAGGAGATAGCACAATACACAACAGTATCGTCTGCGAAGAGGCGGGCCTGACAGCTGAGGTTTGTGGGGAGGTCATTTATATAGATTAAGAAGAGACAAGGGCCAAGGACAGACCCTTGGGGGACACCTGATAGTACGGGAAGAAATTTTGATTCTTTTCCATTGACTTGGACTTTTTGAGTCCGATGTGATAGGAAGGCGGCAATCCAATTTGTAACAGATGTGTTTATGCCAAGTCGTCTCATTTTAAGAAGAAGTCTGCTATGGTCCACTTTATCAAAGGCCTTGGAGAAGTCCATGACAACTACATCGGTTTGAGTCCATTTTGTCATGTTTTCAAAGATATCACTCATGAATGTGATAAGCTGTGTTTCACAGCTTAGTTTGGGTCGGAATCCATGTTGGTTTTGATGTAGTAGTTGCTTTTCGTTGAGGTGGGACATGATGTTAGATACTATGATATGTTCAAGGGTTTTGCTAAGAATACATGTGAGTGAGATGGGGCGATAGTTTTCAGGTTTGGATTTGGAGCCTTTTTTGAATATTCTTCGTTCACAAACAAGCAAGAAAGTGGAATCGAACACACACTACGATAAGTGGGAGTGAATTTGATTTGATTTTGTTTTGAAAATGAACGGTTCTTGTACCAAATATGGTTATAACATTAAATAATTGAATTGATAGATTGCTCTTACCTCGCTATCATCAACTTCGCTTGCATCTTCATCATCAGTATATTCGCCATTCTTATTTTTCCTTCGTCGCTTTTTCTTTGACTTTTCATCCCCAGATTCTCCCTTGCCTTCCCCGTTGAAAGCCTTTACCTGATCGTAGGTGGGCGAGCCATTCCTCGTCTGTTCCATCGTCCCATTCCCGTTGCGTTCATCAAGGTCTTTCATGGCAGGATTAGATACATGTATCCGCGTTGATTTCCGAACCATTGTGGGCGTCCCGAATCCCGAATCCTCAGAAACATTATCTTCATTCGACTGAGTTTCCCAATCTTTCTTCTTTTTATCTTTATCCTTGAGCGCTTTCTCTTCATCTGTCGGTTTGTCCTTCTTAACAAAGCAGCAGCATTTACAAAGGCAACAGCACAGAACAATGAGGAGTATGAGAAGGAGGAGACCCAGTATTCCGGCGATGGCGTATATTATGAGGTTGGTGTCGGTTCCGGACGAGGATCCCGAGCCCACTGTCTCTGTAGTCGAGGCTGTATTCGCGCTAGTAGTTGGGGTCGGGGTCGGGGTCGGGGTTGTGGTTGTGGTTGTGGTTGTAGTTGTGATTACTGTAATTTAAGGAATGTATAAGCAGGTGTATTTCTGATGCTAGGATCATGATACAAAATGTGTTTGATTCTCCTGTCCCTCATTTTGTTTTTCAAGAAAAGGTACTCTACTGATTAAATGTTTCTCGGCTTAACAACGATAATATTGTACATTAGTGTTAAATCCACTTTAAAGGGGAATATTGTTTTCACACAATATATATATGGTATTTTCCTCACTGCCATCAGTTATTATACAACAAATAACAACTACTATACGCTACAGTTTGTAAATATATATCTAGTTTGTGGGAATCTTAATGTGCCATCCCGATCGACACATGGCCATTTTGATAAGAAATGAGAATTTATTCACGCTCACTGAGTTAAGAACATATGAATCAATGAACACTTATACTGAGTCCGTGTCTCCATAACTCTAATATGACTTGTTAACCCTTTACCCAACAGAACGGCCCTGTGCCAATGCATTCTCTTATATATGCGAGTCGACCATAGGTCGCCTCGCATATATAAGAGAATGCATTGCCTAACAATTTTAATAAATTTTTCTTGTATTCTTTAACAATTTTATAATTTCACCCATACAGATACCCAGACAAACATGAGCAGACGACACTCTTCTATATGCTTCTATATATGTGTGGGGCTCCCTGCAGGGTAATGGATGTTTTTTATTTTATGTCCTAAAAATTGTAAGAAACATTTATTTAAAAAAAATGATAAAAAATTGTTAGGCCAATGCATTCTCTTATATATGCGAGGCGACCTATGGTCGACTCGCATATATAAGAGAATGCATTGGCACAGGGTATTTTAGGCTGTTGAAGCTTTATTTGGGCGTTTTTGGCCGTTTTGTTGGGTAAAGGGTTAAAAGAAGGCAGAAAAGAAACAGACCTACCACAATTTGAATCATTGAGTAGGGAATTGGCCAGGAAACATTTTGCTAAAAGTGACCTTGTTGGTCATGTAATATCTTTGCAATGCTAAACTTTGATCGGACATATTGTTTTAGCAATAGAGGAACAATATCTATAAACTATTAACAATAATTAAAATAAAATGCATTGCATATCACAATGTTTTATATTGTAATACGACCCTGCCTAACTATGCTTAAAAGCCATGTCCTGATTGGCCAGTGGCCCGAGTTACCATGGCTATCTCGTTCCAGTTTTGTGGTACAATTCTACTATTTGCAATTGTACCACGAAAAAAATCGGTTTATTCAGATCGCCGCACGCGACTTTTCCCGTCTTTTCTAACTCCGCGCAAACGGGGCATCAACGGAGTACACCCGCAACCCTTTGAATTTTGCATCTTGACAATCTTGCGAATTTTCTAGCGATTTGTCGCTTGAAACCAGTTTGGTTGCCAATGAATATGGTCCAAATGATGTTATGGTATATTGATATATGTTAGGACCAAAGAAAGTTACTTAACAAGTATATTAAATGACAAAATAAATCAATGGGGCCGGGCTGTGCATTCGTCGATTCGAATCTCGATCATATTCGATATTTCGGAATCAAGTTGAAAATGAAAGCGTTTGTTCACCAGTACAGAAGGGGAATAAGATTAGTTTAGTAAACTAGTTCATTTTGATCGCTTTGTGTAAGGAAAATGGTCCATAGTCGATGATCATATTCATGTTGTCCCAACAACGTTCAAAACAGAAATTACCGCAATCGTATTTCCTGTACAATTTAAATGAAACGCACGGGCGCCGCTGAAAACACATCGTTTTTTAGCCAATCACAACGATTATTTCTAGAAGAGGTGCCTCGAAAAGTCAACGGGGGAATTTCATAACAAGACAAGACATTACTAGAGTACTCCATGCAAAGAAATCGAGTACGCCCAATACGAATTACACCACGAAATGTTTTCTCACCTGAGACCGAAAAAGCGCAGTATTTCGTTGACTATTCAGTCGAATTGTGACCATAAACTTTCAGTCGTATTACAAAAGAAATAAATACACGGTGTATCGGTGTGTATGGTCAAGTTGTACCACAAAAAACTGATTGTAGGACTCCGCTACGCGTCGTCCTACAATCATTTTTTTGTGGTACAACTTGACCATACACACCTCTACACCGTGTATTTATTTCTTAAATATATAGCACCATGAATGACGTCGTGAACTACACGTATTAGGCATCGTAATACATGGCAGCAATGTCAAATCCATTCAACATTACAGGCTAGAGTAGGTTATGGCAATTCAGTATTCGAATAAAATATTGCTTTAAAATCACCATTTATAAAATTTTAGATATTATGTGACACACAATACTTACCACAGGGTTCTGAAAAGAGAGAGAAATATTTTTTACATTATGCTAATAGAAATTAGAACTATGAATGGTATTCATGTAAATGTTTGTCTATATGTTTCACACCATCTGTTCCATGCTTATACATGCTGTTGCTTAATGTATTACATCAATCAGCCTCATGTTCTACAATTATTGATGTGTAAACACTTACACTAATAATTGAGTATAAATACTGACCAACATGTACCACATAAACACATCTTTGTAGTGCGTGCATCTTTGTAGAATTTCAATGCAGTGGCAATGGGTGTCAATGTGTGTAAATTGGGTAGATTTGTGTATCTTGCATCTACGTATGATACTCTATATATGGTAAGATTAATATACACAACATTGGCTGCCTAGTGGGTTCGATGACTATACCGACTGTTGTGGGTTGGTAGCCGCGATCGCCACGTGGTCATGATCGAAGCAATAGTACCGAGTACGTATAATATATGATGGCCCGGATATTTAAGTCTGATATATGACAGTTCGAAGTACCGTTGTCCGAAAAAAAAGAGATGCGGGATAAATATGATTTTATACTCTATTAGTTCCACTAATCCGATGTTCTTCTTGTCTACTTGTCAGACATCACGCTTCGAAGATAGTCGTCCATATTCAAAAAGAATAATCTGTTCCTGTATATATTCAATATCTTGACATCTGATCCATTCCAACACCCCTTCTCCCGATTAAATGTATCTCCTTTTCATTTTTAAAACATTTTAGTTGACTATAATGGACATTCGGGCGGATAGGTCTTCGGACCTATAGGAACACTCTGATAAGGGGAGTGGCACATCTTCGGGCCATCGAATTGTCCATATCATTCTGCTGATTTGGCTCTGAATATATGTTATAAGTAAGAGTGCACCACTCACCAACATATGTGTAGTTGGCGTTCACTCCGGGTGATGCAACGACTGTCTCGGTCTGATCATCGTGGCAGTACTTAGGGTGTTGTGTCGTGATATATCCGCTACCGGCAGATAGATGTGCCTGAAAGTGAGAAACATATTACTGTCCGGGGTGTTGTGTTGTGATGTATCCGCTACCAGCCGATACATATGCATGTAAGCCGTCTTTATCCACGCATGGCACATCGGAGATGAACAATAAGACTAAACGGTCACCAAGACACCACCAATGTCAATACAATATGCAAGGCACAGTTCAGTCCCCTGATACGCTGACTCGACCACTGTCTCATTTGTTTTATTTAAGACCTTGCTCGATTAGAATTCACTCTGCATTATTCTGATAAATTGGCTAGATAAAAACAGAATGAATTGTTCAGGCGACAAAATTATTTAATAAAAATGTTATATTTAATTATGTATATATACGTTATGGGAGTGGTCAGACCAGTGAAGCAAGGTTACCGAACTCTGCCTTGCAATTTGATGTCAATAATGCTCACATGCACACAATGTATGCCCGGGTCCTTTAAACCATTACAATTATGGTGACAATCTCCCAATACTTACATGTATTTTCCCATGTGTATTCTATATTAAATAAATGTAACTTACAAAGTAATATTTTCAGAAGTTCAAAAAAGCATAGTAGCCACAAGCCAGTTTCTCAATTAACCCTTTACCCAACAAACCGGCCAAAAACGGCCAAATAAAGCTGCAACAGCCTAAATTATTTTGGGTCTGTCTCAATAAAACCATACAAATATGGATATCATTGGAACCGGCTCATTGCCCACATTGTGATGGTTACAGTTATGCCCTGTGCCAATGCATTCTCTTATATATGCGAGTCGACCTTAGGTCGCCTCGCATATATAAGAGAATGCATTGGCCTAAAAAAATCTTTTTTTAACACTTTTTACCATTTTTTCTTACATTCTTTAACAATTTTATAATTTTTAATGTGTTAAGCCAATGCATTCTCTTATATATGCGAGGCGACCTATGGTCGACTCGCATATATAAGAGAATGCATTGGCACAGGGCCGTTCTGTTGGGTAAAGGGTTAATCCAAAATACCCCCATCGCATCATCATCAGTAATTTGCCCCATATTTATAAAACTAACGGATCCATATTTAGTAATAAAAAATCCTGGTATCCCTATTCCTTAAACCAGGGTCTGGTAACAGATGCATAATCCTATTTAAAGCCCCTCAATTGCTATTTCTTCGGCTTAGGGCAGCTTCGGGGGGGGGGGGGGGGTAAAAATCTATTTTTGTCGAGGAACCCACGCACCCATCAAAGCTCAGAGTTAACAGATTTCGATTTTTTAAATATGTTACTTTTCACCACCTCGAATATTTGGCAGCCTGGCAAAAATCAACAGACTTATTCCAGAAATAATTTAATTTAATTAGTATATGTTGCTGACCTGATTGTATGTAAACCACAGAGATAGTCCCAAATCAACCATGTGTAGACGGAGGAACGTAATCTAGTTTAGCATCAGCAATTAATGCCTAATCAATTAGCATCAGATGGGAACTCTAGACTAAAGAACATCAAGATATGGTTTTGGTAGTTTGAATTTCCAACACATATTAAGCGCAAAGTGTGCTAGTTTTATAGTTGAATTTTTAGACAGAAATCTCTCTCTTCTGGGACAAATTCCAACATAATAGTTACAAATCTTGAGGCACTAGTTGGAGAAATCGAACCTAAGGGAGTGCGCATGCAATACACTAGTTGCGAACTTGGTCCATTTCAATAGATGCATGTAGAGATTGGAAGTTGAACACCGATTGAAGACCATCATATAATCACATCCCTCGTCTCGATTTAGTAATGAAGGTATCTTAATCTTAATCGCTAAATAGATTCTCCCATCTGTTATAAAAATATATTGGAATGGTCTATTATTCATCTGAAGGGATGTTCATAAAATATAAGCTGATGACAGGCAGGCAAAGAGAAAATACAAGTGCGGGAGTTGGGAAGAATGTTCATGTTGACCGAAGGGCAATGTTCAGGTAATATGTTCAACCTGTGGTCGTTTGTTGAACTTATTGTCTGAACATTTCCAATGGAGAGCACTCGTCAACGAATATTTAGTAAACAAATAGTAAATCCGCTTACTTGGCAGGTAAATCTAAATGTTGTTGATCCATCGTACGTATCGCCGGCGTTATATGTCGTCAGGTAACCTACGGATCCTTGCGCAACATTGTAGATACAATAAACAACGCCCATACCTGCAAAAATAAGTTATCCAGTAAACATGTTATCCTGCCACAGTAAACTGATTCACAGGAATCTGCGTTACTGTCTATTTATTATGTGAACACCCAAACCCTCTTCAGTGGATGATTCCATAGTAGTCATAATGGGCGGCTCATAACAGCTACTAGGAAACCGTCGTCTGTTCGAGGATTCATTATTTTTTAAAGCGTGTGCCTGTAACACACCCAATAACATACTAGTACCTTTTGTTTGTGTTTAAATGTTTCAAATATAATTATTATCATACTAAAATCAAAGACACTGTTATTGCCATTGATAAATATCTTAAATTAGCGCGCACATCGCAAGTTCAGTCAATTATAACTAAGTAATAAAACAAGTTGTTTGAAATCAGGCATTTGTTTTTAAATTCTAAATTGTTGTGAACAAAGATGTGTCAGAATTTGTAATGCAGCACATGACAGACTCAGTCACTGATTGGTAGAATAAATCTGTTAATAAGTATTTGATTGACAGCTGTGGGGAACGATGATGTCGTGAATATCAGTCCATCCTGGTCAACCGGGGATGAGAAGTATCGTAAAGCTTACGGTGAATTTGGAGTCTTGAACATAACACACATTGAAGAGATATGCTCTCAATATTCACCAAGGTGTTGCCAAAAGGCAGTTCTATCAGGAAATACACACTTCATATGGATGGCTTGCTTCCAAAAATCGTGGGGAATTTTACAAAATGCGGCTTGCAAATCAGAAAAGCGACTTTTATGTTTGGAGGACCTCTAACCTCATGTAGTGTCCATAATGGTTATGGACAACGCATGAATTGTAATGCACGTGGACATGTATAATCGGCAGAGACTAATGGAATTTAATGGAATTTTATTCGATCAATGTTATAGAGCGCATTAGACAGTAAATTAGCTTCAATGCGTTTTACATCGATTATTATCACGGCCATAGGGCGCCATGACACCAATGTCATTCCCACCATTTAACGAAGAAGCGATCAGAGCAGCGAGGAATTCATGCATATTATGACTAGCATACTGACACGAGATATCGATCCCGACCGGGTACTCTCTTAACGCAAGGGTGATGCGTGACAATTGCAAACAACTCCCTTGTTCGAGGACAATGCTTTGGAGAGGAGCATATAGTAATTTGTAATAACTTGTGCTCCAACCCCGTTGCTTATCGTATACTACTGTAATCAAAATTGTCTTGTGTGAAATTATATTCTGGGATGATCAATAAAATATGTTCAAATCACAGGTCCGCTGGTGCGAAACCCCCCACCAAGAGTATCCACCTTAATCACTTTGAGGTATTAAGGTGGATACTCGTGGTGGGGTTGTCGCACCAGCGGATCTGTGGTTCAAACGAAAAAAAACGCTGACTACGAGATATCGAAAAGCCATTGAGGCACTTCTTTCACAGTTCAATGGATGCCACACTGAAAATTTTGTTGACTAAATTGTACATTCAACACGTCAAGTTGAGTGATAATTTGTTCAGCAGTTTGTATTCGGTGTTTGGATAACGAGTACTCAACAATGGCAAAACTGGATATCTGTTTCGGATTTAATCAACGCGTTGATTGAACGTTCTAGGAACAATAACTCTATTTAAAACACTTTGCATATATAATGGTAGTCATTTCGAGATGGTTACTCTATATTTCCACATTAATTTGGATCTATAAATGCACAACATTGATATGGGAGATGTCCGATGTGCAGTTAGAGATCCAGAACCCACCGTTGTCACTCATGCTAGAAGAAACTCAGCTTGTTATTGCTTAAAACATATTATGGACTGAATGAAACCGATAAATTAATATCCAAACAGTATCTCTACTTGACTGAAAAATGTAGCAATCAACTAAGCTTGTCAAAAATTCCAATCACATTCACTCTACATTTAAGATAACACAGCGTTTGAACTACGCATGCACAAATGTCAATATTTACTACTTTACTCGAGACGAATTATTGGGCATAAACATTGTTGCAATGCCCCCCCCCCCCCCAACAACAATAGTCACTGAATGAATTCATTTACATCAATGACGCTGTTTTTAGCCTATTTTGATATAAAATTTATAAAAATAACTTATTTTGGCATGAGCTAGTCTCTGTTATATGTTGTTTCCGTACTGAACACATCAGCGGGGTGCTTCACATAGATAGAACAGCACGAGTGTCTGGATTTTGACGAATTATCGCACGAGATTTGTTGGCGGAGCGATACCTCGAGTGCGGGACGCAGTCCCGCACGAGTGGTATCGCGTTCCGCCAACAAATCGAGTGCGATAATTCGACAAAATCCAGACACTCATGCGGTTCTATTTTTATTACATATCTCCGTATCATAGTAAGTTGACACACAATCGCACATCTCCGGTACAGAAAATGTGAATTTAATTGAGTTTTAACGGCATTTTAGGGTTAACGCAACAATCAGACAGGGAGCACGTCTATCCGCGAGTGACCTTGGCCCATCTTTAATGATGCGTTTGAAATTAAATTATGTGCCTCGACAAACATATTATTGAAATGAAACTACGTGAAACTACTACTCATCGATTGATCGCTTATTGTTTCTTTATTGTCGTGATTTAAAAAGTAAAAATAGTAACGGCGAGAAACAGTCTAACAACACTGAATGAAATCGTTCCGTCGACAGATTGCACTAGTGCGATTCTGAGAATTATCACACGCCTGGAAACTCGTGCGATCATGCGAATTATGTTGATAGATATGTAATAAATCACTTTAACGTCGATGATCTATATATCGAGAACCTGATCATGCCGAGACATCGCCTCAATATAGTAACATATACATGTATGTGCGTTGTGTGGTATAGGTTACATGGACTCACTGCTGAAGCCCTGCTGTGTGGCACAGATGGCGTTGTTGTATGTGATAATAGTGGTATCGGCCTGACATACCACCACGTCACTGGTCGCCGTGGTGTTACACCGACTAGAAGAATACACATCGTCGTTAACGCCAAACGGGCACGCGATGGCAAAGTCTGCTACCGGGGAACCTGAAGACATATAAAGAACCACTAACACTCAGATGGCATTAAAGCCGTAACTCACTGTTGTTAAAGATGCATAATCCGAGTTAACGCTCCTAAATTAAAATATTTGATTCGAGTCGAGGAACCCACCCATCAAAGCTCAGAGTGATCAGATATCGCTGTTGGACATCTATTATTTTTCACAACCGATAACTTTAAGTGGCCCAGCAAACAGTCGACGAGAAGACTTTCTCTGACCAATTTGCGGATGAAGATGGATAACTCTAAAATTAAGTGGCTTTTTTTTTGCCAGATATTTAACAAACCGGCACAATTTCGTTGAACAAAATGTTGATAAATAACAGGTTTTGGACAATTTTATAATTTCAAAACTGTTGTTGTTGGAATCTGATGATATGGAGACCATCGAATCGGATTGATTACCTTTAAATGTGTTTACATGAGCATGGCTACTCGTGTTAACATCCAAATAATCGATATATGTACACAATTAACTCCTGGGTTTATATCAAAACGTACATACACATGGACACCGAAGAGGTTCCGACCAAACCTTGTCGACACAGCGATGAAACCTTCGTCACAGGCCGGAGTTCGAATCCCACACAATCCAAAAACAATATTGCATTGTCTCAAAACACATGCAGCGTACATATATATATATATATAAAGGTTATGATTTCTGTTATTTTTCTAAAAGCTGAACATCTTCGAGATGTATGAGCAGTTGGAAATTAAGTGTGAAGTAAAGGAGAGTTACAAATGGAATTTCTCAAAGTTGAAATTTTTTCAATTCCACAATTACGCCAATAAATAGCCGAACTTTTTATAAGATGACTGGTTCGAGGAGACTTCATATAAGCCCTCGGGCTTGTTGTCTGATCCTCGTTTCCATATGTTAAAACTTCTATTTTGCTTATATGTGCCATCTGTATATTATGATATTTGTTTGGATTTGGAAATAAAAATATGTTTACACTAAGATAACTCTGGTCCTGCTTTGATGTTGGAGAGTCCTGTTGAGGAAACTGCATGTAGGTTAGTGGGTAAAGCGATGTCGTTGAGAAAAAACTTTCGCAATATTAGGCAACTTGGTGCGAACGGGAGAAAACCTTTTATTATTATGTGTACGCTGCCCTCTCCACTATCAGTGAATTATTTTGATTACGTCTTGTACGCGGAAATTCGTAATTTAATTTATGATTTCAGCTGGCTTCAGCCATAAATTAAATTTATATCAAATTATTAACTTTGATTTTAAGATAACATATTAAAGGTACTCAATCCGATCAGACGCTCTTAAATTACTATTTCTTTGGCTTCGGGGGTAAATAATATTTTATTCGAGTCGAGGAACCCACCCATCAAAGCTCAGATTGATTAGATATCGATGTTTGAAGTTTGCTGTTTCTATTGTTTGTGGACCAGATATTGTCCAGGCACACGTGCTCAAGCGGACAAATTGCTGTTGTAAGATAGATAACTCGAAAATCAAGTGGTTACTATTAACAATTATCACCACTTGATTTTAGGGTTATCCATCTTACAACCGCAATGTGTCCGCTTGAGCACGTGGTCCTGGACAATACCTGGTCCACAAACAATAGAAACAGCAAACTTCAAACATCGATATCTAATCACTCTGAGCTTTGATGGTTGGCTTCCTCGAATCGAATTAAATATTTTTTACCCCCGAAGCCAAAGAAATAGTAATTTAGAAGCGTCTGATCGGATTGAGTACCTTTAACCTGAACGTTCACATAATACATCTTCGACTCAAATTACTTAGTTTTCTATATATTATCGATATTAGATCGTTGTTGTTATCGGGAATTTATTGAAAATGGTGTACACTACCCCATTAATTTGATTGAAACTAATTAAGCGTATCGCTGGTCGCATTATGGCAGCTTGTTCTCGTCACCCGACCATTATTTATAAGTTTCGCTGGACGTTTGATCAGACTCATACCTGTATTGATGAGAACTCGGTACTGGTTCAATCTCGTATCGACGTCAGTTCCACATATTACGTTGAAGTTAGTGATGAGTGTGCTGCCAACAGCCAACTGTTTCAACCTTAATGGCAATATCGGGCTGTCATAATCTGCAGACGACACAAATACCATGATTAAAGATGGTCTATCTCTTTGTAAACATGTGTTACATAGTTACCGGGGTATAAAGGTGGTCTATCTCTTTGTAAACATGTGTTATATAGTTACCGGGGTGTAAAGATGGTCTATCTCTTGTAAACATGTGTTATATAGTTACCGGTGTATACAGATGGTCTATCTCTTTGTAAACATGTGTTATATAGTTACCGGTGTATAAAGATGGTCTATCTCTTGTAAACATGTGTTATATGGTTACCGGTGTATAAAGATGGTCTATGTCTTTGTAAACATGTGTTATATAGTTACCGGGGTATAAACATGGTCTATCTCTTTGTAAACATGTGTTATATAGTTGCCGGGGTATAAAGATGGTCTGTCTCTTTGTAAACATGTGTTATATAGTTACCGGGGTATAAAGATGGTCTATCTCTTTGTAAACATGTGTTATATAGTTACCGAGGTATAAAGATGGTCTATCTCTATGTAAACATGTGTTATATAGTTACCGGGGTATAAAGATGGTCTATCTCTTTGTAAACATGTGTTATATAGTTACTGGGGTATAAAGATGGTCTATCTCTTTGTAAACATGTATTATATAGTTACCGGGGTATAAAGATGGTCTATCTCTTTGTAAACATGTATTATATAGTTGCCGGGGTATAACAAATTAGATATGAATCGAAGACCCCTGTCCGGAAATGCTTCTATTGATTAATATTGATTATATTTAGAATATTTTCTGGTTTAAAAACGGGTGGTTGTTTAGCTGACAAACAATAGTGGTTACTGTTAACAGAGACCAGAAATGTTATTGTGTATTTCTGTCACAAATAAACGTTCATTAGACTCATTATCGCTTATAACTAAGCAATAAAACAATACAAACAATCAATCTGGGATATTTGACGTTCGGAGCATATATATGGGAACACCCTAATGATCTCTATCGCTATATGGTATCACCTGAATGGTCTATTCTAAAAATAGAACAATAAAGTGTCCCACTTAATTTGAATAGCAAAATGTCCTTTAAAACATATTACAGTGTCCAGTTTGAGATGTTGGGATAGATCATTAGTCTAATAGGTTGCTGGTATCTTTGGAAACTATATAATAACGAATGTTAAAATTGCCAGGCAATTTATGATGTAGGTTTCTGGCCCTGAAACAAGCCTTATTCTTCCGAGAAGAATTCGTTTTGAAAGTCAACTGGAACATTGTGCATCTATAAATGGGCAATTTAATAATACGTATATTTCCATGCACGTACATAATTAGCTTAGCCCTAACATTAAACACATATTCGAATGTCAAACTGTCCTGTTTTATAAGAAGATGTCTCATTGGTAAACCCTTCAACGCTCATCCTTGTTATAAATACTCATTATTCACATATGAACGCCATCTTAATTATACATATACCGTTAAATTACAGGGGTGACAGGAAGATGGCCTGTGTTGGCCATGCCACCCCTGCACATGTAAATGTGTATACATATATGTACCATTGTGTAAATGTGCATATAAACATTCAAACATTCTAGGCATATGGGTCCTTTCTGAGACATACTCAACTCACCTCCGAGATAATAGATGATTTTCTTGCTGGCCGTGATACTCCGGAAGTCCATGCACATATAGATGTGAAAAGTGCCGCCGGGAAAACTGTAACCTGTAGTTGATCTGTCAATGATAAAAATGGACGGCACACATTAGACACCATTGACCCTTTCGTGGCGGGAACTGCGCTGGTGCAGATATTAAAGACCCCGTGCCAGTGCATTATCTTATATATGCGAGTCTCCTATAGGCAGCCTCGCATATATAAGAGAATACACAGACTTACAAGATCAAGGTACATATTGTTAGACCAATGTATTATCTTATATATGCGAGGCGCCCTCGCGACATATAAGATAATGCATTGCACAGGGTTATCGCAAAAATTCAGAAAGGGTTAACAGCTCATACAGCCCTGATTTAGTAATGATGGTGGGGTATTTAGTAATGGTGGTGGGGTATTTAGTAATGATGGTGGGGTATTTAGTAATGGTGGTGGGGTATTTAGTAATGATGGTGGGGTATTTAGTAATGATGGTGGGGTATTTAGCAATGATGGTGTGGTATTTAGTAATGATGGTGTGGTATTTAGTAATGATGGTGTGGTATTTAGTAATGATGGTGGGGTATTTAGTAATGATGGTGTGGTATTTAGCAATGATGGTGGGGTATTTAGTAATGATGGTGGAGTATTTAGTAATGATGGTGGGGGTATTTAGTAATGATGGTGGGGTATTTAGTAATGATGGTGTGGTATTTAGCAATGATGGTGGGGTATTTAGCAATGATGGTGTGGTATTTAGTAATGATGGTGTGGTATTTAGCAATGATGGTGGGGTATTTAGTAATGATGGTGGGGTATTTAGTAATGATGGTGGGGTATTTAGTAATGAGGGTGGGGTATTTAGTAATGATGGGGTATTTAGTAATGATGGTGGGGTATTTAGTAATGATGGTGGGGTATTTAGTAATGATGTGGTATTTAGTAATGATGGTGTGGTATTTAGTAATGATGGTGGGGAATTTAGCAATGATGGTGGGGTATTTAGAAATGATGGTGGGGGTGTTTAGTAATGATATGGTGGGGTATTTAGTAATGGTGGTGGGGTATTTAGTAATGATGGTGGGGTATTTAGTAATGATGGTGGGGTATTTAGTAATGATGTTGGGGTATTTAGTAATTATGGTGGGGTATTTAGTAATTATGGTGGTGTATCATGGTATTTAGTAATGATGGTGGGGTATTTCCGCGGTAAATCGTCACTCCGAACGATTCGAGGAAAACCCAATCATTGCATGAAGCATTCAATTTGAGAACATACACATTCTAATAATTTTGTTTTCCCCAAACGAAATCAATCAATATTCTCCGTACATATAAGGGATATGAGCTTCCATAAGTTCTATAACTTGTGCTCTGATCCCTTTAACGCCTCTCATCCACATCATCAATTCTGCTATCTTTATCTGTATTTTGTTTATTGAGGGATAATACAAAAACATTAAATCAATAATTTTGATAATGGCTGCTCTGGTGTAGGAAAAACGATCGGACCCTTGACTATTGTCGCTATCAACAAGCACCACAGACATAAAACAAATATATCTGTTCTTGACGTAAACATAGTGGATATTCTTCGAAACATTCGGCTCAACCTGAGACCTACATGAATATAACGACAATTTATGAAAACAAAATTAAATTAAATTAAATTGAACAGTTAAATATTTTGTTTAAATCAAATTGTTTGATGTCTTTGGCAATAAAGCAATTCAAACCTTGAATCCTGCATACACCCCGTGTGCACACCCATCGGTAAGCCTGGGTGCACACCCATCGGTAAGCCTGGGTGCACACCCATCGGTAAGCCTGGGTGCACACCCATCGGTAAGCCTGGGTGCACACCCATCGGTAAGTCTGGGTGCACACCCATCGGTAAGCCTGTGTGCACACCCATCGGTAAGCCTGGTGCACACCCATCGGTAAGCCTGGGTGCACACCCATCGGTAAGCCTGGGTGCACACCCATCGGTAAGCCTGGGTGCACACCCATCGGTAAGCCTGGTGCACACCCATCGGTAAGCCTGGGTGCACACCCATCGGTAAGCCTGGGTGCACACCCATCGGTAAGCCTGTGTGCACACCATCGGTGAGCCTGGGTGCACACCCATCGGTAAGCCTGTGTGCACACCCATCGGTAAGCCTGTGTGCACACCCATCGGTAAGCATGTGTGCACACCCATCGGTAAGCCTGTGTGCACACCCATCGGTAAGCCTGTGTACACACCCATCGGTAAGCCTGGGTGCACACCCATCGGTAAGCCTGTGTGCACACCCATCTGTAAGCCTGTGTGCACACCCATCTGTAAGCCTGTGTGCACACCCATCGGTAAGCCTGGGTGCTCGTCAATCTGTTAACGCCAAAACTTGGTACTTCGCTTACTTTACCTCCACATGCAAAATCTCAGTTTGCATTCATAGTTATAATCCATGCAGTGTAATATTTATATCAATCATGATGTGTATTATCTTATTTAATGAAAATAAATATGTTTGTGCTTTATTCTGTTAGATAAATATTTAAAATAAGTCCTCGTACGTGTACCATCACACGTGCATGTTCAGTCAGTTTGCTGGTGTTAGAAACATTCCAACAGTTTGAAAGTTTAAGGTATCAATTGAAAAATTCCAGCCCAGGTGGGGGTGTTGCAAATGGAATTTCCAGGACGTGAAAAATTGGGCCTGGTTAAAGCAACATGGCGGTTTGAAGAACCAAATCATACATAGTAGTGTTCGTTTGTGTCGAGTTCAGGCCCGGTGGTAAAAATAGGTCGAAAAATACGTGAAATACGTTTAAACGGACTTCATATGCCACTGGAAGACTTATTCAAATCCTATCATTTTAAAAAAATCGAGTCACGACTTTTCTTCAGTCTGAAACAACAAAGAGTTTTTATTATTAGCATATTGACTATATATTATGAATAGATAGCGTTAACTAATAACATATTCACGATATGATATGCGTTGAGAGAGTTTGTTTCACTTATTTGCGAAAAATTTAAAACAGCTGTAAACTTGCAAAAAGTTCGACATATGTTGTCCCTACTAACAAACCACTTTAACTTAACACATTGTGAGGGGGATCAAACCAGCCATGTCGTATAAACGGACATGGCTCATTCGAGCTTCCAAATTTTGTCTACGTAATTTGGAAGGAAGTATAAGATAGGTTGATATACCGGCTGCGTTTGCTCTGACCACAGCCATTTTCCAGCTGTTCTCTATTTTTCGCATATAAGTGAAACAAACGCTCTTTATTTATAACGTATCAGGAATAGACCAACACGAAACGCTCTTAAATTTCTTATCCAACTGTGCACATGGCTGTTATTTATTTGTTACCCAAACACCAAGTGCAAAGTTGTATATGTTGTGACTTCAATGCGTTTTTCTGCATGGGACATATAATGCCCGTAGAAATGTTGTTCAAGTAGGCTTTAAATTGTGTTAATTGGAATGTCTATAAGTTGGACATTTGTGGAAATCCTCTGGCGTGTGGATGACACGATGGTAATACGTATAAATTCGTTTAATGTATAACGCTCTTTTTTGTTCACGTTGCGACGACAAGACGCTCTTTATAATATGAGTTATTTAGATTTGTTTCAGAGCCTATCAGAAAGACAAAACCTGGTCAAATTGATCTTTTGAAAGATTATATCTGACCACCAAACCGCGTGTGAATTGGGTAATAGGTTATATCTCACCACCAAACCGCCTGTGACTTGGGTAATAGGTTATATCTTACCACCAAACCGCCTGTGAATTGGGTAATAGGTTATATCTGACCACCAAACCGCCTGTGAATTGGATAATAGGTTATATCTGACAACCAAACTGCGTGTGAAATGGGTAATAGGTTATATCTTACCACCAAACCGCCTGTGATTTGGGTAATAGGTTTTATTATATGACTATCGTTTTTCTTTCCCCAATACCGCTATTGTATAGCGATCATTTCCTGACCATCGGATCAGCAGCATTTTGATCCGATGCCATACCACCCTTCCTCATCTCGCATACTGCGCATGACCGAAAAAAGCAGGACAGTTCTTTCTTTATTTTTGATACTAACGAGCGTGTGAATTGGTTTCATTTCATAATTAATAAGAGAAATTGTGCTTTTTAAATAAAAAAGCATGTGGTTTTTAAATAAAAAGCATTTCATATAATAAACCTGTTATCGCTGCAGTGAATTGATCTGGGCTTAGCATCACGTCTCGTTGAAGAGGTCAGATCGCTGGATCAAACTCGACGCCTGCGGCGGCTCGGTTGATCCAGCGATCTGACCTCTTCAACTCGACGTGATACTTCGCCCCAGATCAATTCACTGCAGCGATAACATGTATATATCTGACCACCAAACGGCGTGTGAATTGGGTAATAGGTTATATCGCATTATTTTCGAGTCTACTTCGTTTCAGTATGTTATGTCAAATCGTATGTGACAGTCTGTCGAGCTAATAATTAAATACGGTCAGGATTTTTATTTTATTCCACACCCACTGACGCGATACACATGTATTCAACGGAATCTCAGCCATTGAATACATTTTTTTTTAAATATTTTTTAAAATAAATTTTGTAAATTATAGTAATTCATGCGCTCGCCGCGATTTCGGAGGAATCCGGTACCTCTCGCTGACAACAACGGCACCTTCGATGATTATATAAACAAAATAACCTGGCCACGACAGTGTGTGGGATTTCAAGTTGCACATGTTCTGATTTGTAAGTGGACTCCATGTAGTCCAGGAGATCGGGAGGTAGTGTTGCTCATATTGAAGGACAAGCTGCGACCATGTTAATTTTAATGTTTTAGTTATGGTAATGAACAAAAAGCATGATAGCAAGAACAAATTTGTAGCCTTCTTTTTTTTTCTTCTATTTTTCGGGCATTTTTCGACATTTTAAGCCCAAAATGTTCATTTTTTTTTCAATGTGTAAAGATTTCATTTTAGCATGATTTTGGTGATTAAGTTGAATAGTAATTGTGTTAATAATGTTAAATAACTAATTGTGCTGAAAAAATTGAAGAATTAAAAAAAAAAATTCTCAATATTTTACCATTTTTTTTTTTACTTTTTTACGCCAAATCGTCCCAATTGCAACCATTTCATCTTAGTATGATTTTAAGGTTAAAATTCACCATAATTATTTTAATATTGTTAAATAATTTACAACTTGGCTTCTACAATGTTTTTAAATGGATTTAAGAAGGTTTCTACTTGTTTTCTAAGTTGAGGGGGGGGGGGTCTAATTCAAATCCAATTAAACATTGTACTGTTCAAAATTATATAAATTCCTTAAGGCGTATGGTAGATATACGTAACTAGTTTCCAAAACGTATACATATGCCTTTCTACCCTGTGCGTTATGCACACGAGTCGGATTTTACAAATTAAATTATGATGAAAAACCCTGAATTTTGGGTGTGGTCACATTTGTGGTCATAATATTCCGATTAGAGAGTGGATGGATATGGAGCATGCGACACTGTGCAGTATATATGTATATAACAAGCATGACATGAAACATTAGTATCTTTCTACTAAACTGTGCTTCCAGAGTTATCAGGAATAGAGTATCGGTGTTATTTCTTACCCCCCAAAAAATGGTCAATTTTAAAACGGGGTATGTGGGTCAAAGGACCACTGGGAGATAATAGGATGTCCAATGACTTCTATATTTCTATCGTATCATAGTAAAGCTTTTTTTGTAAAATTGGCGCAGTTTACACGATCAAAGTTCGATTTTCTTTACAATTATATGTTACAAGCAACTAATTATATAGAGTTACGCTTCTTGAAACTCGAGTCAGCATAACAAAACAATCTGGCTGCTGATCGGTTGATTATCATTGAGGGAAATATCCCTAATCGGGAACAGAAAATCATAGCCTACGTAAATATAGAGATCGTGTATGTTTAGATGTCCAGGAAGAGTCTGGTGGTATCCAGAAGTCACGGAAGGGGTCTGGATATGTTTATGCTGCTGATTTTTGTGCAGTAAAAGGGGTAGTTGTGGAAATGCAAGATTATCGTTTGAAAAAAATACCGAAAATGGAGCGTTTGTTGTCACATACTGGTGCAGCGGATGACGTGCTAAGGAAAAATTGACCACTTGAAGTTCAAATAGGCTTAACCCATAGCCGGCGGACCTTTTAGTTAACACTGTCGCCTATGGAAAATAATTAGGTGTTTGTAACCTATAGATACGAAGCTTCGGTACATTAATTATTATTTATATATTACTATATTTAAATCAGATTTATGCATACAGTCGACGTCGAAACAAAAACATGAATGTACCGATTATTCGTGACATTCAAGTTAAATGTTCAATAATTGAAAATTATACTGTGACTGGTTCATTCAACATGAAGTTAATCAAGGTGTATCTTTATTAATAACAGTATACAGTACTATCAAAATCAGAAGAAACATGTGACCCTGGGTACTTATCTCCCAGTTCTGTGGCAAAAACAAATTGACAATGCATTCTTAAACCCAAACCTGTGGCGGTTTTTCATCCAATGCACCGAAGCTTCGTGCCATGTACCGAAGCTTCGTGACGTGTCAGAACTCCAGAAATATACCACCATATGACATCATATGGTACCGGTAACAAACGTTGAATGGTCACCAGAAACCCGGATATTAATAATTTCAGGTCATAATTAGCATCGCATTATATATTAACCCATCGAGTAATATGTCATGACACACTATATTACACCTACTATATAACTGCTCCCTCCCTGACACAGGGCTACATATAAGAAGTTTATCGATGTCTACTTAATGAGAGTATACAGTTCCGTCAAAATCTGGCGAAAATGTGACCTCGCATCGTTAACCCCAATCTGTGGCGATTTTTCATCCAATTTACCGAAGCTTCGTGACACGTACCGTCAAATGGCATCACACGTTGAATGGTCACCATAAACTTTGATATCAGTCATTTCAGATCGTAATTATCATGGAATTATATATTAACCCATGGTGTAATTATGTCAAAATGACACACTATATTACATCCACCCTATATAACTGCTTCCTCCCTGACACAGTGCTACATACAAGAAGTTTATCCATGTCTACTTAATGAGAGCATATAGTTCTGTCGAAATCTGGCGAAAAATGTGACCTTGCATCATTAACCCCAAATCTGTGGCGGTTTTTCATCCTATGTAGTATGTACCGAAGCTTCGTGACATGTACCGAAGCTTGGTGACGTGTCAGAACTTCTAAAATATACCCCATCGGGACATCAAATGGTATCAAACGTTGAATGGTCACCAGAAATCTCGATATTAGTCATTTTAGACCATAATAACATAACATTATATATTAACCCATCGAGAAATATGTCAAAATGACGCACTATATTACACCACCCCTATATAACTGCGTCCTCCATGATACAGGCTGCATATAAAAAAGTTTATCCATGTCTACTTAATGAGAGTATAGAGTTCTGTCAAAATCGGGCGAACAATTTGGTCTATAAATCCCGTAGTGTGACACATTTAATATAGACCAAAACAATAAACACCTTTTAACTCAAAGATAGTTACATTTTAATTGCAAAAATGGTCCAAACATGAAAAGTTAATTTTTGCCGATATTTAAGTCAACTTTTTGAGAGAAAAGTCCAATATTTTTGGTCATTTAGTGGTGACAATAGTAACAATTAACCATGGCACATCAGACATGTTAGTATTCAATGTATAGAAGGCAGAATAGCCAATTTTGTACATCATCCACAACTTGTAATCGATTGCAGGACATGCTGGGGCAATATTTATCATTTTCCATATTTTGGCAGCCATTTTGGCAGCCATTTTGAGCCAAAGTAAGAATTTTGGTTCCAGTGAGTTGGAATATTCATAGGTATAATCATATGCATCA
Organism: Siphonodentalium dalli; assembly: GCA_032622095.1. Lineage (NCBI taxonomy): Eukaryota > Metazoa > Mollusca > Scaphopoda > Gadilida > Siphonodentaliidae > Siphonodentalium > Siphonodentalium dalli. Next base: position 24,094,351 of record CP136065.1, read on the forward strand.
CTTACATTACAAAGTTCTGTTCATTTCTTGTTAAAATATGACTATAATCCCAATTGTGATTTGTTTGTGAAATTTTATACTGCGTTCTGTAAATTCGAATTTTTGAGGGAACGGAAGGGGCTAGGAACCCAAAAAGTGCATATTTAATTGCCCCAATGATCAGTTACACAAAATACGAAATAAAGTCGCATTACTCAACCAGTTCCAAACAGCATGAATCGATCTAGAAGATATTTGTAAAAAAAGTCATATTTTCAACTTCCGGCAGCCATTTTGGTGGCCATCTTGGATGGTGAGTTTCAATTTTGCCCCAAAAAAGTGACATTATGTCTTAGCTTCACGAAAATATATACATTTGTATACATTTTACAAGATTTTCACCGCTATAATTTGCATAAAACTGACTTAGGGTCTGGTCTGAAAAACGGCGGCCATGATGGACGCCATTTTGTCTGGAGTCTATACGGCCACTTTTTTTTCTTGTTAACATTGCTTAAAAGTTGAAGGACATAATAAGGAACAAAATGAGTTGGGAGAAGTTAAGTCCCATGGGGTGCAAGGGTACCCATATTAGCTCCCGGACTACTATGACGTCGCCGGAAAATTCTTTCATTTTCGGTCGTCGGGTAGGTCAATAAAAACACGTTTTTCACCAATTAAGCTACAAATTCACCACTGCTATCATGGATTTTCGTAATCTACATATATTTTACTACAAAATTAGACCGGATAGCACTTGTCCGTCAAAATGAGCAACATTTGTTATTTCTTGGGGTCGATCTCCTGGACTAATGGTGTAAGCAAATCATGAGATTCAGGGTTCTCTACAATTTTATTTATACTATTTTTAGTTTTGACTGGCTAAAACTGCTCTGACGGCAGACTGTCTGTTCAACATTAGCAGAATATAAGCTTCCGGTGAGCAAGGCAGGGTACCTTGTTTGCTGGCCCAGGACACTGTGGCATCACCCATTTCTCATTCTGAATATGGGGACCATAAAGCATCACCCATTGCTCATTCTGATTATGGGCACCATAAAACACATGTATTCAACGGAATCCCAGCCATTGAATACATATTATGGTATACCGGAACCATTCTTATTGACGTTGTGGCCAAGAAAGATGACGTACATTCGGGTAATGCCCCGATCATTTCTGGTTATTTATCAGACATAACATCACAACAAATGTAGCTATATTATCAATGAAGGTGACAGTCATGGTTGAACTTATCTGACACAACGATGTAGAATAAATACAGAACACAACTTCCACCATAATTTCGAATATTTTATCGAGCTCGTTGCGGACGGCGCATATTACATTTCGCTCTCACGAAATATATCCATACGCCATTCGCACCTCTTTCGATAAAATATTCTCGATTAAGATGCGCGTTGTATTCTGTCTATATACATGGGGTACCAACGAATACACATATCGATAGTATGTTGACACGTTTCTGTGTTCCTCAAATTCAAGGCAAATAATATTCAAATGATTACGGTGGTGACCTTTTCCTTCTCGAAGGCAGTGCATATATACCTGCTTAAATACACTCTAAAACTCACTGCCAGCAAAACGTGCTTGATATGCAGTCACTTACAATCATATCTATTAATTGATGACCAGTTTGTTTAGAATTCGTGCCAGTTGGTGCATTTACATAATGCATTTTGCTTATTATGTCATATTTGAACATATCGTTTTAATACATTTGTCACGAAGAGTACTTTTATTGATATTAGGATATAGGTATATGTGGAAGTCTGTGATTCAGTAGGAATTCTCCAATTCTTATTTGCGTAGAAACAAGCCTTGAAATAGGGTGTCTGTCATTCGCAAAATGAGGTCCCCAGAGGGTGAAATTTAGTGATGCTACCCCGCATAGCGGGCTATGCATCATCAAATTCACCCTCTGCACATCATTCTGCTGAGGTGTAAGCAGAATGAGGTCCACAGAGGGTGAATTTGGTGATGCTAGCCCGCTATGCGGGGTAGCATCACTAAATTCACCCTCTGGGGACCTCATTCTGCAAATGACAGACACCCTATTTCAAGGCTTGCGTAGAATGCAACCACCGCTGTTATACTTCTTTGTCCTCACACCATTATATTCCCACCACGACGCTTGTGTTTTACGCTGGAGGCATACATTACTCTATAGTTTATGTCAACATACACAAATTTAAGTTGAAGATGCTTCACGGGAGTCCGGTGCTAGTGAATTGCACCCGTCATCACCCGTGACTTTCAATTTACAGGTGCTAAAATATGCCCCCGTCCCTCCTGTTATGATGAGTATGTTGAGTTTGTGGAATGTAATCATTATATATAGCAATGTAGTCACCATATTTTAAACAATCTCAAAGTTATTATTGTTATTACTGATACACCACAACATCGCTCATGCCAAATCTCCTACAATTCTGCATGATCCGGTGATTCCAGAAGATTTCCCATTTTTATTAAAGTGATGTGAAACACTCCGGTAGGGTGATCAGATTGGAGTGGAGAATAATCTTGTTCAAAGTAGTTATTTTAAGAATATTAATCCAAATTGACAACACACATCGTCATTCATTTATATTAATTAAATCCAATGACTCTCGATGGCGAAATCATTTGCGTTAGTTTATTACCGACAGTTGCGTCCCGAATCGAGATGTAAATATATACAATTGAGATATTCCCTGAATATATAATTAAACTGCCATTGAAAGGATCTCATGACTTAAATATGAATGAAACTTGAAGTTATTTGACGACATATTTGACTGTGTTAACGCATATTTAAGATACTTAGTTATTTTCATCAATTTTGTATCCAAGTATAGGCAAACAACAGCATCATTGGCTGCGGACTCATGTACCACATTATAGTGATGGCATAATAGGTGTGACAATTTATTATGGTGGGGTTTGGTGACAATTGGTCGTCATAATTACTATGCCATAGCTAGCAATGTTACCCGCTGAGTTTCCGCACAATGAGTCGACTGGATCAATTAAACCCATTGAGTTTCACCAAGGTTGATCTCTACTCATTACGTTTTGCTACATTATATTCTCTACGATATATATAATTGCCCGATCGATCGTCCAGAATTGTGTTTGACCGTGGCAATCCCTCATTCACTCACATATCATGAATGTTGTACGTTTTATTTATATGATCTCAATGCATGTTTATCTACTTACATTAATTTCATGCGCATTAAGATAGTTCCCCAATTCCATTTTTGTATTTTGCGACATTTGCGTGCTGAGTAAAGATCAACAGCGACAAGACATTCAGGTAGATAATTCCTTGAGAGATCGACCGCGACGCTGGTAGAGCTTGGTATACTCATTGTGCGAATATGCAGCGGGCGACATGGTAAACTCTTGCATTGTAATTATTACGACAAAATTCCACCATAATAAATTGTAACACCAACTATGCCATCGCTCTACCGTGGCACGTGTGTCAAGAGCCAATGACGGCGTTATTTACCTATTTTGATACAAAACTGATGAAAATTACTAATTTTGGCATGAGTATTTGCTTTTCCACTACTATGTCATCGCTACTGTGGTACGTGTGTCCACAGCCAACCATTGTTATCAACGAATTTCATAGTGACCTTTTGACCTTTGTTGGCGGAATAATTACCGTATGTTTATCACCCAATAATTCGTCCCTAATAAAGTAGTAAATATTTACATACGCGCGCAGTTCAGTCGTTGTGTTTTCTGAAATGATACAGGATGGTATCACCCCCCTCCCCCTGAATCCTGAATACCAGTTAATTTTGGGGGGTGAATCCTGAATACATGTTAAGAAATAATATGCGATAAATGACATACAAATTGACTGTTTTAAATACCGCTTAATTAAAACTTTGGAATTGGAACACAAATCAAATATAGTTTCCGGACGCTTTCCGGTTAACGACCGAAGAGACGCCGGTCGCGTTGTGGGCGTTATGAGGCCGTTATAATACGATTTAATGATACTTTATCATGGCATGGTGGTCGAATATGCCCAAGAAGCTATTCTACCCACTCATTCATACATATAACTAGCACAAAATATTATTTTGCGCCATCAAAACCTGCGTTCAAGATGTTTTGCTTGAACCCGAATACCAGTTAATTCGTGGGTATGAATCCCGCTTACGGCTTCAAAACACCCTGAATCTCGCGTACCGAAGGGGGGGGGGTGATACCCTCATACAGTCAATGTGGTTGGAATTTTCGACATTCTTCCAGTGGCAATAGCGTTTGAATACTAACTTGAAATAAGTTCACAATATGTCTTTAATGGAACAATTAACTAAGTAAAGCCAGGGTCAAGGACAGCGTTCATTACCGTCCACTGTGAGAATAGAATGAACTTACTTCAGTATGTAGCGGTCTCCTTCTACAGAATTGCAATCGAAGTTGAACATGACGTCCGTGACGATGGGACTGGCTGTCATCCCCGGTATAGGGTATCCGATCAACTGAGTGCTCGTTATCTGGATGTCGGTCGTTCCAGAATGATACCATGTTCCATGTAACCCAGTCGGGAAGGTACATTGTCCGTCAGCTGAAAATTGATTCGCTGCATGAAATGAATTCGGACAGTAATTGACAGTATTAGTGAACGTTCAGACGACCACAATTCAATCGTAAGTGGAAAGATTTCCGCCGTAGAAAGTAACCGATAGTTGGACTGCGCATGCTCACGTCGAAATCGCAAGTCAAACAAATAGCAAGCACTGTTTGATTTTAGATGCGAAATCGTAGCGTATCCTTGGTTAACTCCACTCGCGACGTAATCGCAGTCGTGTGTACGTAAAAATCGTAGCTGGAAAGATCGTATATATATAGGGTAGTCAATCACATGCTTACGAACAACCCATGATATCATCATCTACCACGACATCGCAATCGTGTGAACAAACTATCCATGATTTTGTCGGGCCCGATTCCTCCACTTACGATTGAATCATGGTCGTCTGAACGTTCATTTAAACTCTGTGGTGTTTTTAAAGGAAACCAAATGCACTCGTAGTGGGTAAATGTGCAAACATAGAAAACATCACTATACTAAGAAGAACATGGAGAAATAGAAAAACTTTGTTCTATTATTCATTATCGATAGTTCTCAAATAACGAAATATCGATTGTTGAAAACATCGAAACAAACACCGTTACAGTGAAACCATCGAAACAAACACCGTTACAATGAAACAATCGAAACAAACACCGTTACAATGAAACCATCGAAACAAACACCGTTACAATGAAACCATCGAAACAAACACCGTTACAATGAAACCATCGAAACAAACACCGTTACAATGAAACCATCGAAACAAACACCGTTACAATGAAACCATCGAAACAAACACCGTTACAATGAAACCATCGAAACAAACACCGTTACAGTGAAACCATCGAAACAAACACCGTTACAATGAAACCATCGAAACAAACACCGTTACAATGAAAACATCGAAACAAACACCGTTACAATGAAACCATCGAAACAAACACCGTTACAATGAAACCATCGAAACAAACACTGTTACAATGAAACCATCGAAACAAACACTGTCACAATGAAACCATCGAAACAAACACTGTTACAATGAAACCATCGAAACAAACACCGTTACAATGAAACCATCGAAACAAACACTGTTACAATGAAACCATCGAAACAAACACCGCTACAATGAAACCATCGAAACAAACAAACACCGTTACAATGAAACCATCGAAACAAACAAACACCGTTACAATGAAACCATCGAAACAAACACCGTTACAATGAAACCATCGAAACAAACACTGTTACAATGAAACCATCGAAACAAATACCGTTACAATGAAACCATCGAAACAAACAAACACCGTTACAATGAAACCATCGAAACAAACAAACACCGTTACAATGAAACCATCGAAACAAACACCGTTACAATGAGGAAACCATCGAAACAAACACCGTTACAATGAAACCATCGAAACAAACACCGTTACAATGAAACCATCGAAACAAACACCGTTACAATGAAACCATCGAAACAAACACCGTTACAATGAAACCATCGAAACAAACACCGTTACAATGAAACCATCGAAACAAACACCGTTACAATGAAACCATCGAAACAAACACCGTTACAATGAGGAAACCATCGAAACAAACACCGTTACAATGAGGAAACCATCGAAACAAACACCGTTACAATGAGGAAACCATCGAAACAAACACCGTTACAATGAGGAAACCATCGAAACAAACACCGTTACAATGAGGAAACCATCGAAACAAACACCGTTACAATGAGGAAACCATCGAAACAAACACCGTTACAATGAGGAAACCATCGAAACAAACACCGTTACAATGAAACCATCGAAACAAACACCGTTACAATGAAACCATCGAAACAAACACTGTTACAATGAAACCATCGAAACAAACACTGTTACAATGAGGAAACAATCGAAACAAACACTGTTACAATGAAACCATCGAAACAAACACTGTTACAATGAGGAAACCATCGAAACAAACACCGTTACAATGAGGAAACCATCGAAACAAACACCGTTACAATGAGGAAACCATCGAAACAAACACCGTTACAATGAAACCATCGAAACAAACACCGTTACAATGAAACCATCGAAACAAACACCGGTACAATGAAACCATCGAAACAAACACCGTTACAATGAAACCATCGAAACAAACACCGTTACAATGAAACCATCGAAACAAACACCGTTACAATGAAACCATAGAAACAAACACCGTTACAATGAAACCATCGAAACAAACACCGTTACAATGAAACCATCGAAACAAACACCGTTACAATGAGGAAACCATCGAAACAAACACCGTTACAATGAAACCATCGAAACAAACACCGTTACAATGAAACCATCGAAACAAACACCGTTACAATGAAACCATCGAAACAAACACCGTTACAATGAAACCATCGAAACAAACACCGTTACAATGAAACCATCGAAACAAACACCGTTACAATGAAACCATCGAAACAAACACCGTTACATTGAGGAAACCATCGAAACAAACACCGTTACAATGAAACCATCGAAACAAACACCGTTACAATGAGGAAACCATCGAAACAAACACCGTTACAATGAAACCATCGAAACAAACACCGTTACAATGAAACCATCGAAACAAACACCGTTACAATGAAACCATCGAAACAAACACCGTTACAATGAAACCATCGAAACAAACACCGTTACAATGAAACCATCGAAACAAACACCGTTACAATGAAACCATCGAAACAAACACCGTTACAATGAAACCATCGAAACAAACACCGTTACAATGAAACCATCGAAACAAACACCGTTACAATGAAACCATCGAAACAAACACCGTTACAATGAAACCATCGAAACAAACACCGTTACAATGAGGAAACCATCGAAACAAACACCGTTACAATGAAACCATCGAAACAAACACCGTTACAATGATTTTTCAACAAATATCGCTTATCATGTAGTAAGAGAAATTGATTTTAGTCTGAATATGATTTTTTAATAATATTTACCAATGTTTTTTCTCCAATGTTTACCGTCAAGTTTTTTTTATAAGCTTTTGTATCTTATTCCACTAATTGGACTTTTATCGGTAATTCCACGGTTACAGTAATTTTATTTTTTACATAACAACGGTTTTGTTATGAGAAATCTAATTATTGGAGAGTTAATAATAATGAATATATGTACAAAGTAAATCTATTTGGTCACGTACACTTGTTGATGATAGTTAATTTACATCGCATGAATCCACTTCGAAGGACTTGGGTCCCTTTAAATCATATTCGTTCATGATTTTATATTTGAAGTAGGAACATAATGATATACTCCACCACGTGTGGAGTTTGTGTTATCTTGGGCGTGTGTAATATATATAGAATATACGAAGCGAGTGGTGTAAATCGCCAATCCCACGAGTGGATTAAATTTGATATTCAGAAACACTATGCGTATATTTTGTTTATGCCACGATCTTTACAATGCGATGGATAAACACTTTTCCGTTCAAATTGTATGGAGAAAGTTTAATCCACTCTGCGAAGTTTAATCAACAGTAGGCACGTTTAATCAACAGGTGTTGATTAAATGTAAAATTTAAACAGATGGCTTTATTTATATAGTAAGATAGGCGATCGTGGTATAAACAGGAAGTAATATACATTTATCACTTTGCTATTCTCATGGGTTCCATGACAATTATGTTTAGTCCTTCGTTGGTTCGAGTAATAAATATCGCATATTGGAATGGTACACATGAGAATAACCAGCGTCTCTGGATTCTCAAGATATTTTGTAAATGAGACTGCACAAGTACCCACCATGCAATAATATGACAAGCGATTTATTAACATCATTACCTGTATAGTTATACAAAAACTAATCAAATATAATTACACATATCTTTTTCTCTCTCGATTTCCTCAATTCTGACAAGTCATAACACCACCTTAGGTACTTGTTGCTTGTATTTCTCGATAAAGATGTATCGTCAAGTGGCCGAGTCACCGGCGTAAGAATTCGGAAGGGTTAACATTCCGTGAGCCAATTGTCTCCGGGGCTTCGCGAAATTACACAGTACGTTGTTCGGCCTCTTACGTTTTTATCATAAATGCAACACAAGAGACGACGATTGCAGAACGCAACTATCATCTTGGAGACAGGAGTCTCGTAATTTTTCACCCGTCTGTCTTTCCTCATATTTGAAAGAAATAGCAGTACATGTACCTTTTATTGCAGGCTGCCACATGTTGTATATAATTTAGGGATATATATACCCCGTGACCTAGGAACTCTATATTCTAAACCCAGTCATCAGTTCGTGTGACCATTAAGATTCTGTATTGGGTCCATGATTGCTTTAATCGAGACAGACCAAAAACTCAATGTACACATTAAATATGAAAAGGAAATAACTCCGTCAAAATACTTTTGGTTGGGCTTATTGGTACCGGTACATTATCAGATGTAGAGCATTTAAGCAAACTCATAAGATCAGGCAAGTTAGCGTCCGTGCAGACAAAACATAAAACTGATGATTTCAAATCAATTGACTTTCTTCATTCGACTCATGTTACTGGCGATATTTATATATCATGCAGTTGATGACATTGACACCTTTCTCAACTTCATGGTAACAGTTACTGCTAAGTTATGACTGTGATACAGCGCACTCATGCAGAGAAATTCTATCCAGTCTATTGAATATCACGACTCAGAAAGTCAAAAGAAAAATATGATGACGATGACGATGATGACGATGATGATGATGACGATGATGATAATGATGATGGTGATGGCAATGTTGATGCAGGTTATCTTGATGATGGTGGTGACTTAGGGTTGCGTATAATATAGTGATGGATGCTATATACATCTTGACTAGTATATATGAAGCGGCCCACCAACACTAGAATCCACCGCTATATTATACGTAACCGTAAGTCACCCTCATCATCACCTACATCAACATTATCATCTCCATCCTCATCAACATCGTCATCTTCATCCTCATCAACATCGTCATCATCATCACCATCGTATGTATCATCGACGTCATCATCATCGTCATGATCATCATCATCATCATCATTATCATCATCATCATCGCCATTATCATCACCATCGTCATCATATTTATCATCATCGTCATTATCATCGTCACCATCATCGTCACATCATAATCATCATCGCCATCGTCATCATATTTATCATCATCGTCATCTGTGAAGCCATTTTTCATATAAGAACTTCTAAAAGACCCTATATATAACCGTTTATCCCACCGACCGATATGCCAGAGCAATGCCAATGTGAAACAACATGTAATACAAGTTTCAATATTATCTAATTTATTTCCTACACTACATGTTGCTCCTAATACATTCGACGACAAGCTTATAGGCATTAGCCGGAAATCTACATAGATTCGTTGTGTGACTTTTATATTAGGACGAAACTGCCAAAATAACTATAACCACAGACAAGGCAAAGCGACGAAAATAAATATGCGTGGTCGTATACATGCCAGTGTCGTGAATTAGACAGAACCCGGGGTACAAATACGACCGAAAGCCAAAGCAATAGCTTTCTTCCGAATATTTAAATGATCTTAGGAATATTCTAATATTCTGAAGCCAACACCATTCGAGCGAATGTTCGAATATTCTGAAGCCAACACCATTCGAGCGAATGTTCGAATATTCTGAAGCCAACACCATTCGAGCGAATGTTCGAATATTCTGAAGCCAACACCATTCGAGCGAATGTTCGAATATTCTGAAGCCAACACCATTCGAGCGAATGTTCGAATATTCTGAAGCCAACACCATTCGAGCGAATGTTCGAATATTCGGACTGAACACTAGCATCTTAGTCATGGACATCGCCGTTACCGTCACAGTCAGCATCATCAGCATCATCATCAGCATCATCATCATCACAGTCAGCATCAGCGTTTTCATCATCTTCAGCACTGCCATCATCATGATCACTGTCAGTCAGCATCATCACCATCATCGTCAGCTTCATCATCATCATTATAATCTCACTACATCTGTCTATATTGGTTGATTAACTGACTGATTGATTGATTAATTGAGCATTCGTATACGCATCATGTTCACGTATTATATATCATTCTCTGTTGGTATTAATATTATCTTTATTATTATTTATAACCCTTCAGTAAATGGCGAAAACTAAAGATATAATAATAATATTGTCCTTGTTTTGTCACGATCACCTTGATACACCATGGTGGCCAATGCGTTCGGTTGATGGTACCTGACTTTAAAATGCGAAAGGTTCGACATAAATAATTTTTTTAATATTCTGTGCTCACCAGGTATAATATACCATGAGGTAAATATTACAGCGATAATCCACCGCACAACGAAAATCGGACGTATATCCATTTTAATCCAAAAAGATGCATAGCAACATCGAAATAAATATCCCGACTCAATGCTGAGTCGATTCGTTAAAAGCTAAATCACACGAAAAATATATCATGTTCGTCCAGGGGATCTGTCATGCTTTAAATTCTACGACTTTGGTGAGAACGCACTGCACGTGTGTATGCAATCAATGTGAGATCAATAGACGTTTAAACTTTTAAAGATCAACAAACAAAGACGACTCGATGCAATTGGTTATACATTCATTGCAACACATACACTCGACTTGACGCGAGTGAATCAAGATACCCCAGGGCAATGGCTTAATTTATTTGTGTAACTTGAATATTGTGCCAACAAATTTAATTATTTATCACAATCATTTAATGTTAAAGCTATAAATTTTTTAACTCTGTAGAAATTACCACCATAAAATGTATTGAATTTGTTATGGCGTCGTGTTGTTGGAGTCGTGGAAATCGATACTAAAATTGTTCGTTTTCGGACCGAAAGTTGCTGAATTGTTCTCCAACTATTATTCGAAATTATAGTCTCGAAACATGATCAAGCATATAGGTAAGTGTTCCGAACACAGCTAGAAATCTTTCTAAAAGTAACCTCATCATAACAGTTGATGATCGCCGTGGCACTGCATGGGAGTTATCTCTCATCTGTGTTCAAGACTATATATATGAAATAAATGTCGGTGATCAGACATGTACGTGTACATTACAAGTTTAGAGAAATTCGAGTTCCATATAGATTAATAAGTCGACGATTCATAACCCTGTATCATTTATATTGTACGAATATCAACAAGTATTTATAAAATCCGATCACAGGAAATCCCATGCGGTAGCGAATTGTCTTCCGTTATCGTACTCGAAATTTTACTATTTTGTAAGTTACGCGTGTATAAGTTTTATAGTACAGAGTCCAGGACCAATATGGACCAGCCATCGTTTGTGTTTGTTTAAATATATCTCATTTTAATATAATATTACAAGCGGAATCGGGGCACACATTTTTAAATACTTAAATCCACCTTCGTCCCTCCCTAAGCCACCGCTGATTTTCCAGCGGTTCTATAGGTCGAATTCGTCTTGAATAATGTACGATTGTACGGTATAGATAGTTTGAGCAATGAGTCAACAACAGAAACAAAGAGTAAACTGCTATATATGCTGGAAGAACAGACGGACCAAACTTGCATTCGCACACTCAGTACATTCAGTCGTATCAGATACAATGTTAAATATTTATACATAATGTGCAAGTTGATCAACGATGTGAAATTCCGTAAGCTACAAAGGCGGCCACCAGATGTATTCATACTGCGCATATCATAAATTGGGGGCCACGGTGGTTCACGAAATTGAATCAAAGATCCCATACCAGAAACAGTATGTCACGGTCGGTCGCATGCATTGTTAGCATTTCCTGATACACTTTGACCCACAAGCAAGCATTATGAGCTTACAATACCTTCAATATACATGTTCTTTTCTTCTCAGAAACCATATCACAATTTATATTGTCTTCTGTAAAATGTTGTGTAATATATTCAATGTCTCATTAGGAGGCAATATAGACATACATATATTACCATGTATAATTTGCACGACCAACTGTATACAACAGCGTCTGATGATCACACGAAATTCCGAATAACACAGGGCGAACGGCCAAAAAAGAAATCAGGACCATGAGGTCTACAAGAAGCCCGAAATAACACAAGAACCGCGGACCAAATGTTAACACCCCTGGCCAAGTGGTCATGCTAATTTGCTATAATGCTGATGTGTCATGTTGGATTTCTATGATGTTGTTAGGACAAACTGATGCTGTTAAGAAAAAGTGCCATTATTTGTTGTAAATTTTCGCGGTGTTTCGATAATCTGAACATATATCCAGGAAAGGGCATTAGGTATTTCGCACATTTATTATTATTTTATTATTATGGTTTAATACTGGTTGTATTAGTTGTTGCAAATCGAATATAATCAAGATTGGCTATTCACATCGTTCTGCAAACACCAGCGCAGCCATTAAAAAAATATATACATGTTCTTGAATGTGTCATACTAACACTGTTTATTTTTCTTAAATCGCTACGATTAGCCAAACACCGCGCGAAAATTACAACTGAAGAAAAACTAACGGTACTTTTTAGTAACGGCATCAGTTTGCCCTATGCCAACATCATAGCAATTCAGCAAGACCCTCACAATCAAAACAGACTTGCTTGACCACTTGACCAGGGGTGGTTAATATAAATCAAGTTTCTTGTGGACAATGTTTCCGGAGCTATTGTGTTCTCCCAGGTGTTGCAGGCACATGATCGGGATTTGTTTTGGTGCTGGTCGCCCAGTGTGTGATCGTTGGTAGCATTAACACTTGATGTTAGACGTGCATGGTCGCCCAGTGTGTACTCGTTGGTAGCATTAACACTTGATGTTAGACGTGAATGGTCGCCCAGTGTGTACTCGTTGGTAGCATTAACGCCTGCCGTCAGACGTGCATGGTCGCCAGTGTGTGATCGTTGGTAGCATTAACGCCCGACGTTAGACGCTCATGGTCGCCCAGTGTGTACTCGTTGGTAGCATTAACGCCTGCCGTCAGACTGGACTAGATACTGGCTCTATGACGCTCCGACGCTCTGCTCTGTTCGCAGTCATGACGGCGTGCATAGTGTAACGACGTAGCCTCATAGAGCCAGCGTCTAGTCCACCGTCAGACGTACATGGTCGCCAGTGTGTGATCACTGGTAAAATTAACGCCTGACGTTAGACGTGCATGGTCGCCCAGTGTGTGATCGTTAGATGTTCTCGGTCTGAGCATAGGTAATTAGAGCGGGGACGACAAACTTTATAATTGGCGTGGCCTCTTATATCATAAAGGTATCTTCTAACGTCAATCCACAGCAATGCCTGTGTTGCTAAAAGAGACGCTTTTAAGGTTGGTTACCAATACATATTCTTTGTATATTGTTGTTTGAAAAGCAAAATTAATTCTACCCATTGATAAGTGACGATTGTATGAAACACATTTGGCGCTAATGCCATCATACGAGCTGGCTTTCAAATCGATCATTAATGGCTGTGTTGATACTAATAAGTTTATGTGAATAGAATACTATCAACGTTCGTCAAATGAAAGGCTTGACAGTACGTGTAGTTCACCAATACTTTCTTGAAGCTTTTAGATTGGTTTCACGGATCGCTTTAGAAGTACCCGTGTATGGATTCCTTCAGTCATTCTTCTCAAGAGGATTGAACCATAATAAATGCGCTTTGTCAATTGTCGCTATTTCACTCTGGTCATGTCGAGTGATGTAAAGGGACATCTTCTGAATTGATTTCACGGCTCGTTGGTGAATGGTCGAACAGCTTCATGTGAAAGTTGTATAATAACCACATTATTGTTCTCAGTCAATATTGAAACAGGTCTGGCATAGTTTGAAAAGTCAGTCCCTTTTAAAAGATATACAATTAGATCCATTCGTTTTCGATATCGCGATCTAGGAGGTTCAGTCTTGAAAGATGCATGATGAATCATACAATCAGGTCACGTGATTACGTCGGGTTTTTTTTTAGGGGGGGGGATTATTATTATTAGTTAGCTCATAATGTAGGTTCCCTAACCGGATATAAACAAAATTTGTTAAAATTCATCATGTTTGTTTTATATTCTCTCTCCCCATTTACATATATATCAAACGGTCACAGCTCATTTATGAATATGAACATGGCCCACATATTGTGGATGGGTGATATACATACATGTAGATGGACACATACACTAAATACCGATGTACACTTTTTGTTTACCCTCGAAATATATCCCGAAGTCGTAGCAATTTTCAAATATTCGCACAGACGTGATAACTGTTCTTTATTCTTACCATATCAGGAATAGAACAAAAAGGGAACTCTCTTTATTATTAAGTTGTGCTCAAGGAAAATAGCTGAGCGACAAATAAAAAATTCAAAGTTCTAAAACTTTAATACTTTTAAAAGTGATACACGTATAGATCGACCTCTATTAATCACCAGAATATGACAAATGCTAGTATAATTTATAATGAGGCTTGAAACCGCCGAGTGCCTATATAGAACAAGCTTCAAACGGCAGAGACATGGACCAGAAACACATTAACGCGTTAACGATATTTTCCGTAGTTTTCCATGCTCCTCCTAAAATATTACCCCCCCCCCAATATTTTCCTGAGACATCAATATATATACACAGATCGACACAAGTGTGTTAGTGGGTTGGTCGATACGGTGGGAGTGCCAGCACGAATGTCAACGTCGTTCGATTCCACACAATACCATATGTGTGGAATCGCTTGAAGAGTATGATACGATCCAAGTCGACGAAATGGTGTTTTTCACAAGAAATTTGAGACTGGTGATAAATTTCCCGGCCCATAGGGCCTATGTGTCACGCTTAATAGATAGGTAAAACCGCATGAGTGTCTGGATTTTGACGATATTATCGCACGAGATTTGTTGGCGGAGCGATACCTCGAGTCCCGCACTCCCGCACGAGAGGTATCGCGTTCCACCAACAAATCGAGTGCGATCATTCGTCAAAATCCAGACACATATGCAGTTCTATTTTTATTACATATCTCCGTATCATAGTAAGTTGACTCACAATCGTACATCTCCGGTACAGAAAATGTGAATTTAAATTGAGCTTTAACACTGAATGAAATAGTTCCGTCGACAGATTGCACTATAGTGCGATTCTGAGAATTATCACACGCTTGGAAACTCGTGCGATCATGCGAATTACGTTGATAGATATGTAATAGTATAAGTATGTACATGGTTTGGTCAAACACATGCACGTGGACTATCCTCAGTGATGATATCAAGAGGATATAAAGTAGAGAATTTCATTTTAATCTTAAACAATTTGGAGATATTCGGGTTTATATATTTTGTATTCTTATATGTTGATACGTTTGGTGTGTAATTCACCTGTATATGAATCGTTTTCTTCGCATAAAATATATATATACCTATACTGCATTCGATCGCCGGTATACATCATATATACAGGCAACAAGACATATTATGGACTTGTTCGGGTGCGTGAAATTGATAAGTTATTGCGGGCGCTATACGCCAACCTGGGGATGTAGCATTCTACTAACATCGCCGAAAATTTAAACGAAATCGGTCATACTAATCAATAGAAAACATCGGCTGTACTACGTTCAATTATAAATATTTACATCTCGATTCGGGACGCAACTATCGGCGATAAACTAACACAAATGATTTCGCCATCGAGAGTCATTGCATTTAATTAAATATAAGAATGACGGTGATTGTTGTCAATTTTGATTAATAATCGTAAAACATATAACTACTTTGAGGAAGATTGTTCTCAATTTCTATTTGATCACCATACCGGAGTGTTTCACACCACTTTAACGATCCTGAGCCTCGCATATATAAGAGTATAAGAGATTGCACTAGCTTACAATTAAGGTCAGGGTAAATATTGTTAGGCCAATGTATTCTCTTATATGTGTGAGGCTCCTATGCGGATCCCTATGGGAGACTCGCATATATTAGAGAATGCATTGGCACGTTTTAGCAAAAAATCAGAAAGCTCCAGTCAATAGGTCTTATTTGAACACTGCATACCACAACGTTGGGAGTATACACTTATATACCCGGTATTGAGCCACGAACAACGAGAACTACCGAATTATGATCCTTTATCGAGGTAATTGCTGGGTTTCCATTTTCAATAAGTCACGAAACATTCGCCACAAAAGCCTTTCTTTAAATTTACCTTGGTGCAAGAGACCGTAGTTTATATAAGTTAATGCACACACAACCGCGTTGACGCAATGAAATCAAACAATGACATGACATTTGTGCTCGTGTCATGAAAATTCACTAAACAAATTCGAAAATAAAGGTTTGAACCCATAAGAGAAAATTAATACTAATGGCTTGACGGTGCCTTGCCCCTGCGCGCTACCCCGGAGAGCGCCGATAGCAACGGAAACTCGAGCCAGATATGTCAGATATAAGCCACGTGAAGCACGATTCAATTTCTGGTCTAAACTATAGTTAAACGGGCATGGCTCATTCGAGCTTCTAAATTTTGTCTACATAATTTGGAAGGAGGTATAAGATAGGTTGACAAATACGCGAGATATTCATATACCGGCTTTATATCCTCTGAACATTATTTGCTATGGTCACTACCATTTTCCGTCTTTTCAATATTTTGCACAGAAGTGAAACATACGCTCTTTAATTCTATCATATCAGGAATAGACTAACACGGAACGTTCAACGTTGTTACATTTTATGACTTCTTTCTGTGACATATAATGCCCGTAGAAAGATATTTATCGACCTATTTCGACACCAGAATTTTTTTTAAAGCAAATATTATTAGGCGTAATTTTTGGATCGCAAACAGCCATGTGGCTTTAAAGGGGTACTGTACCCAAATGTTGTTGTTGGTTTCTTTAGTCTCTGAGTTGTAGAATAAGGTAACCTGATTTCAATTCTTTGAAAGTCTGTTGAGGACGAAGTTATGTTACGGATGGAAGATTAGCCGGAATGCGAAAATACCAATTGTCGTTGTCGAGTAATTTTTTGACAGTTTTCAAGCAAATGTATCAAATAAATGTTATGTTATATGCATACTAGTCCCATATACTCATTAAGTCATTGTATAGTCACTAGTCTGTGAGTGGCTTGAGTTTACGCCCCGGTTCAACATAATTTTTTTTACACGATCATGTGTGCTACGCTTTACTCAATCCACTATCCGTAAATTATTTTGATTACGTCTTGTACACGGAAATTCGTAATTTAATTTATGGCTCCAGCCATAAATTAAATATATATCAAATTATTAACTTTGATTTTAAGATAACCTATTAACCTGAACGTTTACAGAATACATCATCGACTCAAATTACTTAGTTTTCTATACATTATCGATATTAGATCGTTGTTATCACCGGGAATTTATTGAAAATGGCGTATAGTACCCCTTTAATAGATGCATATATTTTTAAAGATCTACGGTTCGATTTGACACCTGACAAGTCAAACTCTGTTGAGTTAATTTATAACTTATACCAGACAAAAGAAAACACTACATTAGTCACCAGCATTTGTATGGCACCGCGGAATCGCCAAAATCCGCACAAGCACCCGGCACTATAAGTGAGACGGCAAGCACCCAACACTAAGTGAGACGGCAAGCATCCAGCACTAAGTGAGACGGCAAGCACCCAGCACTAATAAGTGAAACGGCAAGTTCAATCTATTGGAGAACTCATCGTCGTATAATGATGCAAATTAATTACAATTCAAATACATGTACACTAAATGGGATATTTCATGGCACATGCGCGATATACATTTACATATATATAGGTATAGAGTAGTTTTTTTATCGCAGGTGAATGGGGGAAGTCACTGGTGGATCACACACCGCGCATGCCCATGCACGACAAGACCGTAGGAATGTCGTCCCATATCGTAGCGATCAAGCAATGTTTGATTTTTACCAGAAAAATCGTGGCGTTTCATTGGCAACACACACAAACAGCAAATTCAACCAAGTGTACTTCTTCAAATGAGACACTTAATTGAGCTGAGGCAGGAGAGGGATTGTTTATTTGATGTTTCTGCAGTAAGAGCGGACGGACGACGGACGCCAGCCCATGGCTATCTCAAACTTGACTTTCAAGTTGAGCTTAAAATGTTTGAGTTATCGCAGCATGCGTGAATTCCAAGTCGAAAAGGGGCCATAATAACTCCATAAATAATAAACTCCATACTGTAGGAATTCAATTGATGCGTAATCAATATCTATATTTGCGAATGTCTGTCTGTCTGTCTGTGTTCTATAGAAATTCACAGGGGACCACCTATATGGCACAAAAGGGGTCTAATATGGGTAACTTTTTACGAGAAAGATAATGGCGAGAGTTAGAATTTTCTAAAGTGACGCCGTTGTTGTCAGGGGCAGAAAAGGGGGAGGGGCAGATTTGTTTTTGTCGCCGATTGCCACCAAACTTATATATAATCATCCCCATAATACGAGGAATCTAATGGTGTGGTTTAAATATGTCAAAAGTCGCGTCAGGGGTGCCCGGAAGGGGAGAGGGGCACACAACTTGATCAAAATAATTTTAGCGCCGAATTCCACCAAATTGATGCACATTCTTCTGAGATCTTCTCCATGATACAAGGAATCTTATTGTGTGATTTAAAGACGCCAAATTGGTGTCGTTGGGATGAGAGATTTGGGGGGCGGTGGGTGGGTACTAAATCTGATAAGAATTGGTTTAGTCGCCGATTGCCACGAAACTTATACAAATTCATCTCATGGTATAAGGTGTCTAATGGCGTGGCTTAAAACTGTCAAAAGTGGCGTCATTCGAGTCAGGAGTGCACTGAAAGGGAGAGGGGCACCAAAATTGATACACAATATTTTTAGCGCCAATTTCCCCCAAATTTATACACATTCTTATCCATGATATGGGGAATCTAATCGTGTGATTTTAAAGACGTCATATTGGTGCTGCTTTGGTGAGAGATGGGTGGGGTGGGGTGGGCACTAAATTTGATAAACATTTGTTTAGTCACGGATTAGCACCAAACTTACAAATACTAATCTCCATAATATCAGGAGTCTAATTGTGTAGTTTAAAGATGTCAAAAGTGGGGCCATTCGAGTCAGGGGTGCCTAGAGGGTGAGAGGGACACAAACATTGATAAACAATATGTTTAGCGCCGATTTCCACCTGATTGATACATATTCTTCTCCGTGATACGAATAATCTAACCGTGTGGTTTAAATGCGCCAAATTGGTGCCTTTTTGGGTGAGAGATATGCAATGGTGGCCCAAAATTTGATACGAATTTGTATACTCGCCAATTTTCATAAATTTTATATATATTCATCTCTATAATGAGTCTAAGTGTGTGGTTTAATGATGTCAAAAGTGGCGCCACTTGGGTCCGAAATAGGGACGGGAGGGTCACCAAAAGCTTCTAAAAATATGTTTAGTGCCAATTACCATCAAACTCATACACGTTCTTCTCAAATGATACATGCAGTGAATCAACCAAGGCGGTATAACAGGGGTAACTTTTTACGAGTAAGATAATGGTGTGGGTTAAAATTTTCTAAAGTGACGTTGTTGGTGTCAGGGGAGGGGCTATTTTTAGCACAGATTTCGACCAAATTGATATATTATTCTTCTCCGTGATACGAGTTATATAAACGCGAAATTGGTGCCGTTTGGGTGAGAGATGGGGGGGGGGTAATAACTATGATAAGAATTTGTTTAGTTGCCGATTACCACCAAACTTATGTATAATCATCTCCAGTATAATACATGAGTCTAGTAGACGTCGTTTAAATATGACAAAAGTGGCGCGGTTCAAGTCATGCATGAGGGGAGTTGCACCAAAGTTGATACAAATATATTTAGCACTGATTCTACCAAATTCATACACGTTCTTCTCTAATGATATGATGAATTAAATCACATTTGGGGTCGTTTGGGTCATGGATGGCGGGAGCTAGGAGATTCACTAGCATTTATAAGATTGTTCAATTCGCCGATATCCAACAAAGTTATATATAATCATCTCCTAGGCCATCTCCATGTCGTTCTAAGGAGTTTTTGGCATTCCAATTTCACAATCTCGACAAATGGTTACCGAATTAAGTCACATGAACAATTATATCTTCTCAACTGTCATATTTATATGGGGATGGAAATCAGGGCATTCCTATAATGATCTAGCAACACATATACATAGAAGAAAGCATTAAAAGTATATTTATATCAATCTATTTAAGAGATACATACATGCATTCAAACTGAGGGACCTTGAATCGTCAGAGGATTGCATATTAGAATGGCTCATGTATATATTATAACACGATTGAGTCTGTCCCATTCAATATAGTTTCCACAAAAAACGTTACAATTGCCAAGAGATATGGAAATGTAGAGCAGGCCTATTCAAAAATAGTGGTCACAGTGTGCAGTCAAATATGGTTACTTCTAAGATAAAGGAAAACGCAGTCCGCAGCACATGACTTTTCAGGATCCTCCAATGTTGACATCTGACAAGGGTATATCTGCCCGATACAGAGGGTTTCTTTAATTTTTTAGAACAGACTCATCGTCTAATATAAACAACTCAAAATCTCGCTGTGTCGGGCACATGTAGTTGCTATACTGCATAACATCAATTCTTTTAAACTGAAAATGATTAGCCAGTATATAGCACCAGAACAGAGGAGCATGCACCTGGACATATCTTAAAAACATCTGTATCTTCATGAAGATATGATAAACTAGATTGATTGATTGATTGATTGATACATCTCTATGTAAAACACAATTGTCGTCTATTATTTTTTTCTCGAACTAATGTGTTTATGATGTTCATGGTTCATGCTATAACGTCTGAAGTATACGCAGTTGTAAATAAATAAATACTTCTTTATTGGTGGGACGGATTAAACGCGATAAACAAAATGATAATCGCTCCGACCTGACAAGTTGAGCCACTACTTATATTCCATGTGTAAGAATCATGTTTTGTGATGTCATTTGGATATACAATTTATGAGAATACGTGTAACACTTTGTGAGCAAGAGTATTCTCTATTCCCACCAAATATCCACAGAGGTTTTCACATCACTTTAAGCTGGGCAACGCCGGGTAACCCTGCTAGTATGTTATAAAAGAGTCAACGTTTTAAAGTCTGAACGAATCTGATTGGCTAATAAAGTGAGAATTCTAATTTTGAAAGTCAGAATTATTAGATTTAAAGTCAGAATTCTGAGTTATAATGCCCGAATTCTGAGTTTTTAGTCCGAATTCTGACTTATATATAAAGGCAGAATTCTAATTTATAAAGTCAGAATTCTGAGTTTATTTGTTTCTTTTCATGTCCCGTATAGATTTGCTTCCGTACGGTTACGTATTCACCCCAATACTCGTTCATGTTAGCTCACTGTCCGTTCATGTTACATAAAGCAAGGGACGTGTGGCGACAGGTGTAGGTGGGGGGCTGACATGTAAGGCAATCAAAACAAACTTTGGTATCGAAAAATACATATTTAATCTGAGCATTAAAAATGTGAAGATTCTTGCAAGATTCTGACCAGCAAATCATATACATCCAACAGAACGCGGAACAAAACCCCGTATATTCAACGTACATGTGAACCATGTACCCGGTATATATACGTAACCATTTTTCGACTTAGAAATCGCTGTTTTCGTGTTGTCCGCATGGTATAACTTGAACAATATTAAACAGAATTGCTTGATCTTTGGTATGTGGTTCACAATTGAGCAGACGCAGGCCAAGTTCTAATGTGGTCACGGTCCGATGATTTTCGAGGGAGTTATGCCCCATCGACTTAGAAATCCCTTTTTTCGTGTTGTCCGCATAGTACCGTAACTTAAAGGGGTACTGCACGCCATTTTCATTAAATTTCCGGTGACAACAACGATCTAATATCGATAATATATAGAAACATAAGTAATTTGAGTCGAAGATGTATTCTGTAAACGCTCATGTTAATAGGCTATCTTAAAATTTAATAATTTAAAAGTTAATAATTTGATATAAATTGAATTTATGACTGGAGCCATAAAATGGCGTCAATTAAATTACGAATTTCCGTAATCAAACAAAGTAATTGAGGGATACTGGATTGTTAAACCCATCGCACACACGATCGCTTAAAATCTCATGATGATACGGGGAGAACACTCAAGCCACTCACCGACTAGCGACGATACAATAACTTAAATGATTATATGGGACTAGTATGCATATAATATAACTTTTATTTGATATATTTGGTTGAAAACTGTACAAAAATTACACGACAACGACAATTTGTATTTTTGCATTCCGGTAAATTTGTCATCCGTAACACTACTTCGTACTCAACAGACTTTCAAATAATGAAAAAATTGTTACCTTATTCTCCGACTCGGAGACTATAGAAACCAACAACAACATTTGGCGTACAGTACCCCTTTAAACAATATTCTTGATATTTTGTGTGTGGCTCACCTTTGAGAACATGCAGGTCATCGTTAAGTTTGAGTCAAATTTTGCCAGAATTTTAATTCTTTGTTATAAAAAAAATCCAAAGTCTAAAAAAGCCACCTCGATCGGGGGACGTGGGGTCTGCGACTTTTCATGTCAAATAGCAAGCCCAGTTTCACGAAGAGGATTTCCATGTTTCTCGGTGTATAGTCAACCGAAACTAGCCGGTTTCTTCAGTTTTCAATGACCACAGACAGAACGTCGAAAATCTAATGATATTGAACATTTGTATATGTATATCGATTTGTAATATACGTTTGAATACGTTTCCAGTGAATTTCATGTCCACACTGTGCTCCTCTTGATAATTTGTGTTTTTGTTCTGCGTAATTCTCCTCAGTTTTCAATGACCACAGACAGAACGTCGAAAATCTAATGATATTGAACATGCATATCGATTTGTAATATACGTTTGAATACGTTTCCAGTGAATTTCATGTCCACACTGTGCGCCTGTTTATAATTTGTGTTTTTGTTCTGTGTAATTCTTGAAACCCATCTACACATGGCGTAAGAATAAACAATTAAGGGGGAATTTTTTAAAGAATTTTTTAACATTTGGAAATGTCATGCCTGACACAACATTGGTAAAAAAATTCACACCAAATTTAGTATGAAAGAGGAATTTGTTGTTTTTAGACCAATAATCTCATCCCCCCCCCCTATTTTGGACAGAATAATTGACTAAATGGCCAATAGTTGGACAAATCCAACCCAAGTGATGAAAAGGGAATTTCGTAAACTTGGGAGTTTGGTCTGCTTCAAAGGGGTGCAGTTGGAAGTGTCAGGGTGGATATTCCCCAACGTAGTCCATATAACCATGTTCTTGATGTAAGTTCACCTACCCGTTCCTTCGCACTACCAGATTATGTTAGTTCATGCCTGCTCGTTCCTGTTTAAACGTTATCACAAATTTCCAGGGACGTGGCTAAATGGTCATCTGTTGAGGGCGTGTCCACCTTTAAATTACCAACTGCGCCCCATCCCTTGAAATAGAACACAATCCCAGGTTCGCGAAATTCAATTTGCACCCCACCCTTTGTATGGTATGGAATGTTCCAATTTGTGTTGGGTAATTATACCAACTGATGGCCATTTCAGACCAAATTTCGACCAGAAATAACACAAATAAGCTAATGTACTCCCCACTAAATACTGGTTGGAAAATTAACAAAATTGAGAACAACTTCAACCTATAAATATTATGTCGTGTAAAATTGCCAACTATTTTTGTGTCAGAAATTTTCAAACTCTTGAACAATTTGACCACCCCCTGTTGCCACGTCCCTGTCTATATACCTCAGCATGTGCTAATTGATCTACACTCAACCTAAGTTGATTACAGACCCACATACTAGTTATGACTCAAGAGTGTATCATGTCTGCAGACTGGTCTGCACTCAAATAATATTCCAGGGGAGTGACTCTATCATATATATACTGGTTTCGGGAGCACAATCGCGTATAGAGTGATTTTTCTCGACAAGGCGAAATTGTTCATTTTACAGAAAGGGTGTTGTGTTGTAGCAGAACGGTCACTGCGAACACATCGGTACATAATCATTTTGGATATATGGAGTGAATTTGTTTCCAAACTATCCAGGAGGAGTATTTCCAAAAAAAAAAAATCCAGATATATAAGGGTCATGCAGGTGTGTGGTACTCATACAAGTTATGTTTCCGCAGAATGGGTGTAATATCTCCCAGAAATCCAAAAGGAAGGCGATTATACAGTAAGTACCCTTGAAGATTGAACAGAAAATTTCGACCAGCTTCTCGATGAGTGCATGGTAAATTTATCATGGTACCCCGCATGAAAAAGAGTTTCCTTTTCACATTCGCATTAGAGTTATTTTTCTTGACCAGGCGAAATTGTTCATTTTTTGAAAGGTTTTTTTTGTTATAACAGAACAGTTACTGCGAACAAATCGGTAAAGAGCACACGATAATATGGTTATATGGAGTGAATTTGTTTCCAAACCTATCCAAACAAAAAATCCAAATATCTAATGGTCGGGTGGGTGGTTCGAAGTCGGAAAAAAGAACTGTGATGTAAATTATCGAGAAATGTTGAACCTTATTTGTAGATATTTGGCACGATATGCTAGCCATTATAACATTTCTGATTTACGATGGGCAATTCGTTCTCTTAGTCATTTTAACCAACGGTCTACAGCTGCTCAAATAGTGTGTGGCGCCCATAACAAGGATGACAAATTCGACAATCCCTTTAGTATTATATATCACATCTACCAGCCTACTATCGCAACCAACACAGTTAAATTACACGACCTCTTCGATGCAAATAACAGAAAGATCATAATAAATCTATCAATATATCTATAAAAAAAAAAGGCCCAAACACTAATGATCCTTTCCTGAGGCTCAATGAAAAAAAAATATGCCCACCCTCATACAACATATGTACAGGGAATCGCCCCACATACATTATATATATACCCCCATTAATTATAAGATAACATTATCACCCACAAAGTTATATGAAAGTCCACATACACATGTACGGGTACACCCCTGGATAATATTCATATTTATATTGATAAATACTTTCTTCTGTGTATTCCCCATATTTGATAAGTATTTTATATGTATTTATATTATTCTTTAATTGTAAATGAGGACAATAGTACTCATAAATGTCAAATTAGACGATGAGTTTAAAGTAATAAATTGAATTGAATTGTCGAGGCATTTCTCCAAGGACACTGTCAATTACTCATTAATTACAATTACCCTTTGATTTCCGCCTCTCTGGTCGACAAGGCCGGCTATATGACTGAAGCGCTGTTTTTTTTTCTCGAGAGGCTGTGAGTAGGGGGATCGGACTGACTGGAGTATAGGGGGGTCGGACTGACTGGAGTAGGGTCGGACTGACTGGAGTAGGGGGGGTCGGACTGACTGGACTAGGGGGGTCGGACTGACTGGAGTAGGAAAATATGCAAATGTTGGTCTAAACATGCACAACAAATTCCCCACTAATGAATTGTTGGAAAATCGAACTACGAGAATATTTTTAACCTATTGTTGGTGTAAAATTTCAAACTAATGTTGGCTCAGGTATGCAATTAAGTCGTCACCGTCCAAAATTCGTCAGTCTGATTATAGCGTCAAGGCCTCAAAAAGTGCACGTGACACGAGAGAAAAACGGAAAAATATATCCTGCAGCGTTCCAGTGAAGATTTCAACCGAATCCAATCAATATACTTTATTAGTGAGTTACATAATTAAGCGTTTCTGATTGTTATATGAATGACCCCCGGGCCCCTCGTCGACAACAGTTTACTGGCGATGCACTTTTCTAAAGTGTCTGGTTTAACGCCTGCATGAATTTGTCAAGTTATCTCATTTATTTGCGTTTACGAGTTTTTGACACCGCCGATGTCGCACGGAACCTATATAGGGCCGTGGTCGGAACCTATATAGGGCCGTGGTCGGAACCTATATAGGGCCGTGGTCGGAACCTATATAGGGCCGTGGTCGGATGGTCTTTATGTGGGTGGTGTTTACCTAAACCAAAACACCCCCACCGCCACCACCGGTCACTTTCCCTCTTCAACTGTGAATTGGGGGATTTAATTTGCACACAACAGTTATGGGTTCGAATTGGCCAACTTAACCCTTTCGGTGCCAAGTCCGATTTTTGTATCAACCCATATTTCCTTGATCATTTTTCAAATTTATTGATTATAATAATGTGATATATTGACAGTGTATCACATTAGAGCTCTTTCCATCAATGTATCACATTATTATAATCAATAAATTTGAAAAATGATCAAGGAAATATGGGTTGATACAAAAATCGGACTTGGCACTGAAAGGGTTAAACACTGGTATACCTCAAACTTTTCATCAGTCTCTTTAATAAGCCGACGAAAATTTACAATATTTAAGTCTATGGATATCTCATTCATAATCAGTTACTGGATTGATGGGATTCGATCCCTGTATGAACTTAATGCTTTATTAACTCATTCATGAATTAACATGAAATTAGAGATGAGTGTGAACATATATACAATATTTACAACATAGTCATCGTCATCATCTCGTCATCACTATAATCGTCATCTGTATTATGCTAATCTTCATCACCCTCAGCATCATCATCATCATAATCCACATCATCGTCATAATCATCATCATCGTAATCATAATCATCATCTTCGTTGTCATCACCACCGTCATCATTAGAAGGCTTATCGTCCGCATCATCAGTATAATAATTGTCGCCGCTATCATCATCATCCTCAACTATCGTCATCAATGTCATCGTCGTCATCAGAACCCGCCATCTGTATGTGTTTGTGTCACCGTCATCGGCATCATCGTCATTATCATCTCCATCATCTTCATCATCATCATCACCACTAGCATGCAGTCATCAACATCGTCGTCATAGCTACCATTATCGTCCTCAACTATCGTCGTCAATATCATCGTCATCAGTACCTCGATCGAACCTGCAGTCATCGCCATCATCATCATCATCATTATCATAACAGATCACTTCACAGATCATGCAGCTAGAGGCCAATGACATGTTGACAAGTTTCCCATGCATTGTCAAACTCAACTATATATCGTTGGGAAAACAGAATACATGCGATTTATCCATAACTTATTTTAATCATCAACGATATTCGTGACTGATTATTCTTTCGCATCTTATTGTATTTATAACTATTTCTATTCTCACAAACATTTACCACGCTGGTCATCCTATAATACCCGCTGCGGGCAAATATTGAATAAACCCCGTTGCCGGCACGAGTGAAGAGTACAGGTGGGTTTGTTTTAATGGAAATTTTGTTATTAATTGTGTGCATATAGTGAACCCCGCATCAACCAAATGTTAACAGCTAGACGAATAAACCTCCATAAAGTATCGAAATTCTCGATGAAGTGTGAGAATAAGCTTCCATGTTCTTGCAGTGTTGTGTGTTTTTCAGCTCCAAGATGAGTGCGTGGTGATAAATTTGGACAACGTTGCCAACGTTCCATTGATACAGATAATTTAGGAAACTAAATCTATATTCACATTGAAAATTTGCTGCATTTAAGTAGGACAATATTGACAATTGCATGAGACACTCCACGGTGTTGGAGTAAACCCCATTGCGGGCATGATTTTTGCCCGCTTCGGAGTTTACTCCTAGCTGCATGCCCGCATTACGTTTTACTTTATCGATGTATACGGTATGTTTGGAAAGATGTCTTTATGCGAGTCACTGAATAGGAATTTGGGTTTTTTTTTGGTACCAAAACACTTCAAGGATAGAGTGTCCCATATATAAACTGCTCAACGTTTTCAAAACAATTCTCGAGAAATGTCTGCAGTGAAAGTGTTGCTGCATGAAACTTAAATTTACCCAGACTATTCCGAATGCGCTCTACTAAGATTGTGTTTTTCTCGAGAACTGATATCAGAATATTTTCTCTGAACACCTGTCACAGCATAAATAGGTATTGCCTATCATATACGTCTTCATTTTGTTAGTATAACTTCTTAATTGACTATTTTTTAACTAATTAGACAAGCCCTGCATGGTGTGGAAAAGGCTAACTGTTGTGGCCTGCAGTTTACTGACGCCCGCAGCGGGGGATTACTGCTCGACCAGCGTGTTTACTACGCCAGTAATGCACTCCTTATTTGGAAATGGTTTATTACGTCATGTTGGGAATGCCGCGTGAAATGTAGTGTATAATAATGTAAATATAATGTACATAAATACAATGTATCTCCGACCGCAAAACTCTTGACTCTTATTGTTTATTAGAACATGGGATGATTCTATTAGCAATATCCAAAAGAGTAGGTCGCAAAGTCAAAATAAATGTTAACCAGAGCATCGATCGGGCGTGACAAAATACGCCCATGGTAATTTATTTCCAACAATGAGCCATAGCTTTGGTGAAAATAGGCGGGTGCAACACAAATTAGAACTTGACCTGTATTTTAGGCTTGTAAACTCACATACCAAATTTCATTCCATTCAGTTCAGACTTACTAAAGTTAGCATGCAGAAACAAAAATTGAGTGCAAAGTCCCACAAACAATAAAGGGACATAACTCTGGCGAAAATTGACGGGCGAGTGGAGGCTTAACAATGCAATGAACCCAGCTGATGAACCTGAGTTTTTTTTTGGTGACAGATTTCCTCCAAGTTAACAGGAATTATCAAGCCATAGGGGGTTTTTGGTTGTATGATATTTAACATGGTTATATTCTTGAATCTTGTTTGAAGAATATAACATTCCCAAGTTTGGAGTAACTTATGCACAACAGATTTGGTATAAAATTTATACAAAACTGTCTCTACCATATGAAAGAGAAATGGATAGAGGAAAAAGCTTGAAGTGGCTGTGAGTGACATTTTTGCTGTATCATTGCATTAGCCCTTTCTTTACTACATGTACATGTAAAACTCATTGATGAGTAGTTCCCTTAGGCCAAACAAAATTAATGATTTGGTTCTGGTTACATGCCCAAAAAAATTAGGGTCAGTTGGCAGGGATTTTTTTATTATTTTATGGTCGAAAGATTATTGGGGTCGCAATAGTCAGAATAGGGTCAGTCGGTTAACCGAAACCAAACCATTAATTTGTCTTGCCCTTAGGAAATGCTCAGATAATACACTGTATGTTCAACAACATCCATAGGACATAATCCTACTGCACTTGTAGTATATGTTGTCTGCTTATATTTTCTGAATATGCCTCCAGATGAATATTAGACCATTCCAATGTATACTTTAAAGATGTATAATCCGATTAAGCCGCCCTCAGTTACTATTTATTTGGATTCGGGGGTAAAAAATATTTGATATAAGCACAGAGTTATTAGATATCGATTTTTAAAAATCTATTATTTTTCACCATCGAGACTTTTTAGTGGCCCAGTAAAAAGTCAACGAGCCTACGGTCTCAGAACAAATTGCGGATGTAGATGGATAACTCTAAAGTCATGAGGCTTTGTGTTGATAATAAGGACAAATTTCATCAAACAACATTTTGATAAACAACACGTTTCGGGCAATTTTATACTACAATTGACAGTGGTTAGCATTATTTTTGGGCAATTAATCGATTCTGATAACTGAAGCGTATTTCTAAAAAAATTGTGTTGGAATCTGATTATATGGGGACAATAAAAATTGGATTGAGTACCTTTAATAACTGAATGGGAGAATCCATTCAGTAACTAACGAGTTAATTGAGTGGTGACTGGAGAAATTCTCGTAAACTGCAGACCAGGTATGCATCAAGTCTGAGTTTAGTGCACCTGTCATTTGCAGAATGAGGTCCCCAGAGGGTGAATTTAGCATAGTGGGCTAGCATCACTAAATTCACCACCCTCTGGGGGCCTAATTCTGCTGACATGGAGGCCCCAATTTTCTCTCAAAAGTTTCTGTATTATCAAATTTCTATAGAAACTTCCTCACAAAGATTCTATTTCTGTTTTAGTTTCTCAATATCCCCAAATTGGCAGATGACACATTGCATAATCGAGGTTCCCAATGGGTGTACATCACATATTCACCATTTGGGAACTTCATCTAAGTCTATGTCTTCCATAGCAGATGAGGCCATGCAGAATGAGGTCCCCAGAGGGTAAATTTTGTGATGCTAGCCCACTTTGCAGGATAGCATCACTAAATTCACCATCTGGGGACCTCATTCTGCACATGACAGGCACACTAAACTCAGGCTTGAGTTAATTGAGCGGTGACTGGAGAAATTCTCTTAACTGCAGATAAGGTATGCATATACATTGCAGTAATGCCAAAGTAATTGACGTGAGCTTTCCGATGAATGGCAACAAGCCATATTTCCGACTAAATCCTGAAAAATTACCCATAATTCTGCTGTGGTTAAGTGGCCAATTACTTTGGGCATTACTGTATATATATGTTGCTGGTTCGATGGTCACTAATAAACATAAATACAGGAATAATCACCATAAAGGGCAGTGCGAATTGAAAAAATAATACCGATTTTAACCATACTTTTTTATTTGGATCCCAAGAGTATGTATTCTGCACAGGATTGGATTCTACAGAACATTCACACACATATCACTAAATAAATACATATACATATATACATTATGAGTACATGTAGGTCTTGATTTTTTGGTCTTCATATGGTAAACGTCATCATGACATCAATGTAGTACATGGATATGTCAATTGAACAAAACAGACATGCATACAAGGCAGGCTATGAATAAAACTTCCTTGTCATTCAAACGCTTCAAATGCCACCAGAGCTAAACAGGAGGCCCTTCTAAATGGTACCATATAAAGTCAGCTGATGTTAAAACTTTAAAGATTTTTTAGATCTTTACAGTGATCTTTAAAGAAATATGTGCTTACAGTAATGCCCTAAATAATCGACTCCTTAACCACAGCAGAATTATGGGTAATTTTTCAGGAATTAGTCAGGAATATGGCTTGTTGCCATTCATCGGGAAGCTCTCACTGAGAGCTTTCTGATGAATGGCAACAAGCTATATTTCCGACTAATTCCTGAAAAGTTACCCATAATTATACTGTGGTTAAGGAGTCGATTATTTAGGGCATTACTATAGTTAACTACTTCAATATGATATTACACAACTCAGCTGCTACACCCATTTGAAGAGTGTGTCAATCACCTATCATCGCCAAACTATTCAGCACCATTGGCAGTGCATTCTGTAAAACACGACATCTGAACTGCGCAAAAATGTTCATTCGTCCCAAACAAGTTACTGATAAACAAATGAGAATGCCAATTAGAATCACTTTATTTAGTTACATGTATGGAATAACGACGTTGTGTGCTGGATATCTTGATACAAAATTTATTGAAATGTCTGCGTTGAGCAAGTTTATTCGCTGTGACCCACAGCAGTGTTTCAAATAACTTTCAAGCTACACATAATGTTCCAACGATTTCTCTTCACATACTAATCGTACCTGGTATTATCAGCATTATCAGGGTGAAGACATGTACCAATGTCAAGAATTGGGATACACAGCACTGTATGTACATTTCAGTTTTGTTTATATATATAATGTTGCAGACAAAATATATGAATATAAATGCATGTATATTGGTATATCTCGAAAAACATATATGGCATGAAAATAAAAAGCAGTGATTCTCCTTATATCTGTGGAATTCGTTATAGGGTTATAATTTAGAAATAACAGTCCAATATGACTTTTATAAAAATTATCGGGACTCCAGGTTATGTCATTTGGATAAACATACAGATGGATAATACAAATGTCATTATACAAGGCTGTGTACAGTTGTGGTAAACAGTCATATTGAACTCGACACTATGCTACTTTTCACCACAACCTGGACTTGTACAAGAAAAACACATAATGTACACAACATTGTATAATAACATTAGAGTATATTATATCATTCCACATTCTGAAAGTAGTGGACAAAAATTGTGCATCAGATTACACGTAGTAATACTATTCAGCTTACTCGTTCCCTAAAGATGTACACACTCTTGCATCAAATCATACAAAATGATAATACACTGTCACGAACAAACATACCACTCTTGCCAAATCATCCTACAACCATTAGTATAGCACACAGTTACATAATTATTTTATTGTGTTTACAGTAATCTGATCACAAGTGGATACAATTACAATTTGCACATATTGGTGATACATTTCTCTGTAACAATAACATTTTGACTTCAGGAGACCAATTGGTAAATTTTATGATGACCACATTACAACGAACACTACCGTTGTTTAGTGAACACAATTACACAATTATAATAACAAATTTAAAAATGATTAAGCTTTGGAAAAAAGAGGCATCCTTTTTTGTGATATAACAAATTACTGTTTCTAATCTGTATGAGATTCAATCCAAGGAAGTGATTATGATTAATTGAACAATATATCATTCATGTAAATGTAAAAAAAATGAAGTCAGCTACTAGTAATCCCGTAATATACCTAAATTCTATTCACTTTGCTGGTTACCTGTTAAAATTATGATAAAAATTACTTCATATCTGAAGAGGGGGTTTTGAGAATACATCTCAAATTTCACTTTAATAATACATGTACATCTGTGTACATGCACATTATTTTTGAGAATTATTTTGGTAAATGCTCTTTCAAAAGATACATGCATATACATGTAATAACCATATCCTTATAAGCTAAAGTTGCAAACATTATGTGTCTCTTTAATAGTCCACCATGGACTAATGTTATTGAGAATTTGATACTGACAAATATATTATGATTAGATGTTTAATCCTTTGTTTACTGAAGCCAATGGGGTCAAAAAGCACAAATCACATTCATACATGTAGCTAGCTTTTTAAACGAAACACAAATATAACCAGGCTATCACACTCATAACTTGCTTTTCAACTTCCATAATTGTATGATGTCATCGCTCTCACAACTAAAATGACGGTTCATGCTCCAAAAACTGGGTTTGTTTATTATAAATTACATGTGTATATGAATAGAATGAGCAATTTCGTGACATTCATCGAAAACCTTAGGTTATTAGATAAATACATGTTACATATAGTATTGTCCTAAATAATCGAGCCCTAAACCACAGCAGAATTATGGGAAATTGTTCAGGATGTAATCGGAAATGTGGCTTGCTGCCATTCATTGGAAAGCTCTTGGTGAGAGCTTTCTGATGAATGGCAGCAAGCCATATTTCTGACTAAATCCTGAAAAATTTCACATAATTCTGCTGTGGTTAAATGGTACTTCGGGTATTACTTTACAAGTAATATTAATTTCTTCCCTTATAGATGTAAGTTGTTTTTCATTTACAGTTCGAAAATGTCATTCAATAGTCTAACTACAGTCTTGTTCATTGGGCCCACACGAATATGAAATGAATGTAATCGACCTTGAAAAGCAAGCTACAATTGTGACAGATTTGAAAAGCTGGCTGCCGGGACCCATTCTCCATTTGGCCAGGTACTTTAAGCAGACAACAGACAGAGAAACGCCCTAAGGATCCTCAACTAGGATGTTCAACAAACAGCCTAATAAATGATTTGGTGGGAATTTAGAAACTATCCACAAGCCTGAGCATAAGCTGTCTGTCATTTGCAGAATGAGGTCCCCAGAGGGTGAATTTAGTGATGCTATCCCACAAAGTGGGCTAGCATCACTAAATTCACCCTCTGGGGACCTCATTCTGCTTAGGCCTCATCTTCTCTGGAAAGTTTCTTTATTATCAAATTTCTATAGAAACTTCTTCACATAGATTCTGTTTCTTTTCAAGTTTAGTTTCTCTATATCCCCAAATTGGCAGACGACACATTGCATAATCGAGGTTCCCA
This sequence comes from Siphonodentalium dalli, assembly GCA_032622095.1. Taxonomy (NCBI): domain Eukaryota; kingdom Metazoa; phylum Mollusca; class Scaphopoda; order Gadilida; family Siphonodentaliidae; genus Siphonodentalium; species Siphonodentalium dalli. The sequence continues at coordinate 24,128,857 of CP136065.1, forward strand.
ATGGGTGTACATTACAATATTCACCATTTGGGAACTTCAATCTGAGTATACATGTACATGTATGTCTCCCAAAGCAGATGATGTCATGCTGAATGAGGTCCACAGAGGATGAATTTGGTGATGCTAGCCCGCTGTGTGGGAGAGCGTCACTAAATTCACCATCTGGGGACCTCATTCTGCAAATGACAGGCACACTAAACTGAGACTTGCTCATTTTTGTACTGTAAATGACTCATTGAACCGGGGTGGCACCCCAGTTAGACCGGCAGACCGCACGTCATTTAGACATTAAATGCATTTATAAACCGCAAGATAACAGAGGATTGTGTGGTTAAAACGCATGTCATTATGAAACAGTAACTTCAAGCTCCAGCAAATTCATATATGACATAGAAATGAAACAGTCAGCTACATGTACAGTGTATCAACAGTCAAAGAATATAACCAGGATCCTTTACCGCATTTAATCACAGTGCCACAGCCGTCACAGAACTGTTAATGGTGCAGTTATGGTTTGACTGCAGTGATAAATGCATAATAACCTCAGTTACTGGGTTAGTTACTTAGGGCAGTACAGTAGGTTTGTGGATTTAAATGCATCTTTCCTGGCAACAATATATGTCTGCTCTGTTTTGTTTGCATTTTATTTACTACTTCATTTGGGTACATTCATTGATGTACGGTTACTAGTATGGAGTTATGGAGTTGTGTCCATTTCATGCCAAATTAATCAATACATATATGTGTATTAAAGGCCCATTTAATTTTCACCGATTATTTTATAGTGTCTTGATATACCTTATACCCTTATGTAACCTTATGTTGTTAGTGGACGCTGGCTTCTATAGATGCCACTATATCCACCTCTGATTCTTCATCTTCTATTTCTCCGAACTCTCCTGAATTTTTGTTTTTTGTTTGACTGATCGTATACGGTTTTAATAATAATCTATGCCATAAAATATGATAAAAATACTTTTATTTATTACCATTTGAATATCTGTGTCTCAGAAGATGCACATAGAGAAATAGAAAACAGCTGAAATCATAGAAAGATTATTATTATTCCTCCCAGAATGCAACAGAATTCAAACTAAAAATGTATTTTCAATGAAAGGGGAATATGCATGTATACTAGTATATATATCTTCAGATTTAGAATTTTCCCTTCCATTGAAAATAATGAAACTTCAGCACCGAACACAGTCGGTATCTCAACAAAAACATGTTCACAGTTTATTACACCGGATAAGTTGATAATACAATGTCTTGGAGCTTCCTCTTTTAAATGGTATATAATATGGCATACATGTATATTTTATATAAAATTATCTGGGGGTTTGAAAATTAAGTGGGCTTTTAACAATGAGATATGGCTGCAGGAATAAACATATGTACAATAAATGGAACAGACAGATACTAGTATCAATCCTAGGAAAGTTTGCTCTTTAAAACATACAACTGTGAGTTGTTAAGTCAATTGTATGTTCTGATTAATCCTGAAGGTTCAAATGTCTTTTCTCTGCACATATTAAATGCTGATATCATCCAAAAGTTTATCTTTTTATGTTTGGGTTTACAAACAATTTAAAGAAGCTGAGACAACCATCCATATATCTTTTAAATAACCACTATACAAGAGCATTAACATTAATTTTGAATCTTAAAGAAAACAAACTTAAAACTTCATAATTACGAGCTAAGACTAACGGTCAGGAAAATTGTGCAAAAAATATATTCATTTAGAAAAACTACTGACAATTGAACTTTCAAGTAAATTAAGTAAATTTAATAAAATAGATACAAATATATTTGTAACAAAACATAAGATTATATGGAATGTACTAGTAGTTATAAACATGTACAGTGTAGCACTATATACTAGTAGTATGTCATGTTAAATGTTTATGATCAGTGATGAGCAGGTTAGGAAATATATATTAACCACACTTACATGTACATATACATGTAAGAACACGTACAATAAGTTCCAAACATACAATCGAGTGCAAGGTGCTCTCAAAAGAAATACTAGTAGGGTACAATATTTATGAGAATTTAAAAATGGCCTATTTTTCTGATTTTTCATCAGAATCTGTCTTCACCTGCTGAAGAATCTGTTCCGCTGCCGCTTTGTCATGCTCTTCTTTCATAATCCTCCTCTTGACTTCAGTGTATCCACCAGAGCCAATTAAAACAATGGCATTGCTCAACCACCACAGCCATGGTTTATCATCACTGAAGATAACACATGCCATAACAGTTTGTGCACAAGCTTTAGCTGTGCCAGAGATATTATGAGTCAGAGGTGAGGTGACTTGGATTTGAAGACCAGTCACATATCCAATTAGAAATCCACATAGTCCACCAACAGACATCATACCCCAAAAAAACAAACTTCCTAAACGGGGATATGATACGACTTCTGTAGCCTCTCCAAACACCAACATGAGAGGAATAAAAATTATACATGCATTAATGTTGTTGTAAAAGTTCAGCCGCCATACATTATTATCAACTATTGGGAGAATTTTCTTCGTATAGATAGCATTCATTGCAACGCTGCAGCTTGCCATTATTCCAAAGATGACGCCAATAACTGAAAGTGATCCTGTAGACTGTTCCTGATCTACTCCCAGAAAGAATCCACCGATAATAATACCGCAGCAAATCAGAGCTTTTGGTGGTGTGGTTTGCTTCAAGATAAAGTATGAGAAAATCACATTGAATACTGTAGTTAATGATCGACCAACGTAGTAAAATGCAACACCAACATACATCAGGCAAAGGTTGTTGAAGATGATCATCGAAGCAAATATGAAGGACAGCGGGGAGCGTAGATCGTAAGAGGTAAGTATCAATTTTCAGATGTGGAAATGGTATTTTGTCAGGATACATCTGCCCAAGAAAACTTAGCGTCCAACAAATCACAACTGTCACAACGCACTGGAACCATGTCACAAATAATGGTGCATTCAGCTTGAGATCAGGGCTGCTCAGGAGATACTTGTTGACGAACACAGTTGAAATAGATATCACCCAATAGGCAGAAACTACAGCAACAATTTTTCTGGATTTATTGAATAATGAATCCATTTTTGCTCCACGGCGTCTGACGTTCATCAAACTGTTTTGCTATTTATACCCGTCAATCTCTTATTACGTGCATCAAACATGCATTAATTATCAAATAGTCGTGGTTGAGTGCTGTTATATCTTCTCGGTGTTTGTTGTTGCATAAAAGTAAAATATTGGGAAAGTCTGAACACGTCGACCGAAAATAAATGTTTCCTAATTACCGATTGGAAGGTTGTTACAGGAAGCTGTAAACAGTAAGGAGGTCGGTGTTTTTATTGAGACAAAAATGGCGTCGAAAACAGAGAACAATCGGGAATTATCTGATCGATTTTCACGCTTTTTACGGTGTCATCGCGCGAAATGAATCATCGGTGTTACGTGGCGATGATTTCTACAGATGACATTGGCATCACAGGAATTAGTGGTACATATGACTGCTCTGAATCGACGCCCAGTTGTGTTCAAGAATAAAACTAATTGGACAAGCCCATTTTTGTTTTGTTTATCTTTAGTACTTTAAGTTTAACCAGCGACACCTGTGTTTTTATTCCCAATGGCATTGACGTTTTAAACATATACATGGATTCACCAAACTATTCTAGTTAAACTTTTAGTTTATGATATCAATGTTGTGAGCAAGATGCAGTTCCAAGGACCAAATTCAATGGATGAACATTTTCTGCACCTGCACAAACCAGCAATTATTCGTGAACTTGACCCTGACAAGATTTACCCTTTGTTATTGCACAGAAACATTCTGAATGAGAGTGAGCATGTTGATATAAAGAAAGTTTCTGGGAAGATTCCTCAACTCGAAAAGTTGATGAACATTATTTTTACAAAAGGGCCAACACAGTGGCAAGATTATGTAGAAATTGTTCAAGCGACACACCCTCAAATCCAGTTGCCCGTCACAAGTACTATGTTTCTTGCAGGAAATAAGAAACAAGGTGAGGTCATGACCTAATTTTTGGTTGATAATATTTGTCTTGATGTGGTGTCAAACCCTTACTAGTAATTTCATTTGACATCACATGTTATTGTAGATTATGCCATGAATCTCTACTCTGACTTACTCTCAGGTACCTACAATGCAGTGAATGCTACATGTAACTTAGCCTAGGGCTGCAACAATACAGTTTTCCATGATACTAGTATGTATCATGATAAAATGATGACAATACGATACCTATTGCGATACATGTATGTTCCACTGCATAAAGTTTGAAAGGCTTATACAAATGGCAACATATAAATGTATGGACTGAGTGGAAGATTCAATAGAGAAATTGTTTGTGTGGTCTAGATTGTATCCAGGGCATATACTAGTACTAGTATCTCATCTGATTTTGCGAGAATCCATACATGTACATACTTTTTCACGAGAATCCAGGGTAATTTGCGAGAATATTTACGAGAATCTAGATTTGGATTCTCGCTGAAATATAAGCCTGGTATCTGGAGAAGGCGGACCCATAAGAAGACTGCCCCATGCGAAGATGGCCCCATTAATCAGCTTAATTTGATTTAGATAGTGTTTATGTTGGCTAATTTTGAAGTCCGCAACTTATTTTGATTGAAATAGCGTTGTGGCGGAAGATCTTGGACAAGATTCCTGCCTGGCAACAGCATACTACAAGTCTGGCCCTATCAACAACTTTTTCAACCTCATCTTCGCGTACGCGTATACATGTACATACCACTTGAACACATCGACCCTATATTCAAGAAAATAGAGAGTGTTGCGACAGCCCAAGTACCGGTAGAGCCGGTTAGTGAAATATATATGAGACTACTGGTTGTCCCTCAAGCCGTGGGGTCCAGCATCTGTGTGCACCTTTATGATGTCGATCAGAACCAACAATGACACAGAAGGGTGGCAGAATACTGAACAGAAAGGCCAGCATAAGTGTATTCATTAATTGTGCTATGTTATTTTGTCACTATTATTATCAGTTTCATATTTGTATATCATAAAGTAAATAAAGAATAATTTTAAACAATGGATCTGTTATATATTGGGCTGACTTTTCTGGGACCGTCTTCGTATGGAGCCGACATCGCGCAGGGCCGACTTCTCCTGTATTCGTTTTTGCAGTCTTATATTATACTTGTATCCCTTAAATTTTAAGCCCATAGCTGCATCAATATTGAATAAATCATCAAATAAATTCCCTGAAGTATAATGACCTACATGTATGATTGTATGTACACGTGCTTGAATATCCATGTGTATTTCAGAAACAGGTCAGTTCTTGTTAAAATACAAATTAATATGTTGCCAGAAATGTTGAGAGTTCTGTACAAAATAGAAATCTATGCATTCTGTTTGACTTCCACCTTAAAAACCCTATATGTATATCGTTATTTTTGTTAGGCCACACAAAGTTGATAATCTGTTTCGCAGATACTTTTTAGCTCACCTGAGACGAAGTCTCCGGTGGAGCTATAGTCATCACTACTCGTCCGTCGTCTGTCCGTCCGTCCATCCGTCCGTCAACAATTCTTTTGAACATCTTCTCCTCTGAAACCATCAGACCGATTGGGTTTATATTTGGTGTGGATGTTCCCTAGGTGACTCTTATTCAGATTTGTTCAAATGAGGTCACCAAGTCAAATAGTTATTATGTCAGGACCATAACTATTTTTCCACATAGTAATTCTTAAAACGACTTCTTTTCTGAAGTTGTCGGGCCGAATGGGTTCAGATTTGGTATGAGGGTACCTTGGGTGACTGTGGTTCAGATTTGTTCAAATGAGGTCACTGGGTCAAATGTGGGTGGGGCTATTATTTAGATTTAACTTATTGCTCAATTTAACCAAAACAAAAAATTATGTCTATTTTATTTTTAATAAATATTTTTTTTTTATTAAATAAAATATTTTTTATTTATATAAAATACAAAATATTTAATTAAAATTTTGAAGCACTTATGACATTACATCGTCGGGGGGGGGGGGGGGGGGGATTATGTGCCTCTAGTCACCCCACTAAATTTGGTTGAAATCAGGGGTTTGTGAGAAAACATGAACAGACAGATGTACATAAATGTTCAGTAAGTTCCATATCCTTGCATTCCCAAGCCATCTCTGCTCTGTACCACCAAGCATGATAGACACATGTTGTTTATAAAACAGTGCCAGATTTATAGATAACAGAACTTCTGTGGCTTAGGCAGAGGCCCCTGGGAGTGTATTCATGTCATTCATAATTTAAATGAGATTAATAGTGTTGACCATTTGTTTTCTAAAGCTGTCAATCTAGCACCATGATCATTAATATCAGACTAAATTCATTTTCACAAAGATGTAATTAAGTGTGTCTGGCATTTGTAGAATGAGGTTCCCGGAGGGTGAATTTAATTATGCTACCCTGCACACCATTGCTTGGTATCCGTCATCCGTGTGTGTGTGAGTGTGTGATGCGTCAACAATTTCCTTTAGCACGGGCTACAGTTCGTACCTTTGGTCCGACTATCATGAAATTTGTCATGGATGTTGACATTGACATGTAGATGGGAACGACTCATTTTGGGGTCATTCGAAGAAAAAACATGGCCGCCATCGGCCATGTTGGATTTCAAAATTCAATCCATTAGCACGGGCTACAGGCCGTACTGTTTGTCTTATTGTGATGAAATTTGTCATGGATGTTAGATTTTACTCTTTGCATGACTAAATCCTTTGACACGGGCTACAGGTCATACCTTTGGTCGGATCATCATAAAACTTTTCATGGATGTTGAAATTGGAATGTACTAGTAGATGGGGAAAGAGTCATTTTGGGGTCATTCGGACAAAAAATATGGCCGCCAGCAGCCATCTTGGATTTTACTCTTTGTATGACTAAATCCTTTATTAAGCTACAGGTTGTACCTTTAGTTTGATAATATTAAAATTTGTTATGGATGTTAATAATGACATGTAGATGGGAACGAGTCATTTTAGGGTCATTCGGCCAAAAAACATGGCCACCAGCTGCCATCTTGGATTTTACTCTGTGTATGACTAAATCCTTCACTGCTCATTTTTTACACTCCTTTTTAATCTCTCTATTCATTGCTCATCACAAAAAATTACCTTCTTTACAAAGTTGAGCTACAGTGTCATTGACACTTTCATTTTCCTTCTGTTGAGATTCTAAAATGAATAATTGATGTGTGAAATGGGTGTGCATACTGTCATACGCCACCAACTTCAGCTGGAGAACTTCTGTCTGTCCTCAGGTCTCCCATAGCAGTTGATGACTAAGTAAGATTTGATTCCCAGATGGTGAATTTGGTGATGCTAGCCCACCTTACAGAATAGCATCACTACATTCACCCTTTTGGGACCTCAGACACACTAAATTCACGCTTGGCTGTTCCAATATTATTTTCCTTGGTGGCATGTTTAGATCTGTTCCAATTGGGTCCTTTTTGCCAGTTTTTGGGAAATCAATTAACTTCAACTCTTAAAAGCGAATGTTTAAAATTATTAGATGAATAGATATCAGAGATGGGGATTCATGTTTGTTCAAATAGGGGCAGAGGTATAAGAGAATTAGCTCTGCCCCACCCACATAACCTGTATCTATGCTGTACGCTACTGGTATAATAATATAATGTCATATTCTTGCAGGGATGTCCCCACAGTGTTGGGGGGGGGGGGGGTGATTTACAGATTTGTTCAATGAAATGTAATTTTTAAGCTCACCTGAGACGAAGCTATAGTCATCACTTCTCATCTGTCTCCTGTTCATCTGTCTGTCCATCTGTCAACAATTCTTTGAACATCTTCTCTAGATCATAAGACTGAATGGGTTCATATTTGGTGTGGATGTTCCCTTGGTGACTCACATTCAGATTTGTTCAAATGAGGTCACTTGTCAAATGGTTGTGAAGCCAGGGCCATAACTCTTGCCTTCCATAGTAATTCTTAAAAACGACTTCTTCTCATGTACCATCAGGTTGAATGGGTTCATATTTGGTATGAAGGGTCATTGGGTGACTGGAGTTCACATTTGTTCAAATGGGTCACTTGTTTTAAATGGGGTTTCAAATTTATTCAGATAGGGTCACCAGATTAAATAGGGTGGGACCAGGGACATAACTGTATGTCTCTACATGGTAATACTTAGAATGTCTTCTCAAGAGAGGTTGGACTATTTAGCTTACATATAGTACGGAGGATCCTTAGTGACTGAGATTCAGATTTGTTAACATGATTCAACCTGTTAAGAAATGACGGGGCTATGGGGACTTAACACTTTTGTGTCTAATAAAATCATTAAAATACAAAATTCATTAAAACATCTACCTTGGAACTACCTGACTGATTAATCTGACATACCTACATGTATATGGTGTTTTTGGGTTCATGGATAATTGTGCTTCAAACATGTCTAAATAGTTTTATAAAAAGGAGCTTGTGAGATTGGAAATTTCCAACAATTGAGAAAGTTTGTGAGATGTCGGTTGTGAAATTCCAACCTAAGACTTGAGAGTCTGGAGCCCAGTCAGGAAGGGACATGAGCTGGAAGAGGGAGGGGGTGATCAGTAGTGTACAGTTGGTCATTTAAAAGTAGGTATTCACTGATCTACATACATGAAGCCTCTCTATCCACATATCCTGTTTAGATCTACTTCTTTTAAAGTGATTATGAAAAGTTCTGACTGTTATGGTCTCCAGAGTCCCAGTCTTATCAGTCTTTGCAGTCTGGTGAGCGACCCCACAGTCTTTGACTGTCTTGTTTTTTCAAGCAAGCAGACAGGTAGCAAATGTATTTTTATTTTTTTCAGGGCCAAAAGTTACCAGCAGGCAGGTTTTTATTTCCATATTTTATGACCATAATGTTCCGACAGGCAGGTTTTTATTTGTTTATTCCCGAATTGAATAACCAATGTTTTGGACTTAAATCTTACTATTTGGTTTGGTTTTAATAAAAAATTTAATGTATTAAATGTAAAACTAGTCAGACGTGACTGGGCCATCTTATATATGTACTATTGTACCGCTATTCTCAAAGTAATTGACCAGAAAAACGGGGTGATATCCCGGTCATGACCACGGTGATACCGGTAATAAACGGTAGCTGTATCGAGGCGGTCATGGCAGTGGAATTACGGTATTGGGCGATGATACCGCGGTCTTTTAGCGGGCACCGCATTAATTTTTTTGAATACCGCAGTGATTTTCATGGAACACTTTGAGGGGAGGTATTTACTCCCACATACGTTAACAAGCGGTATCAGTACCGCGGTATTGAAGGATACCGCGGTATAGTACCGCAGTATTAACGGGGTGACACCACGTTGCTGGTGGTCAATTACTTTAAGTATAGCGGTACTAGTACAATGTATACAATAAAAAACAAAAACATATCAACATTTATAACAGTGAAATAAGGAATCAATTACCAGATCAAATCTTTATTGTTCTTTGTCACTATTTGTCACTACTGCTACTGTCACTTGGGAAGGTTCAACTTGTTGATAGTGCAACCTTGTATTATGTATCCAATAGCTATGGTGTTATGTGTAACCCTGTTAATTAGGGAAAAAACTCCTAAGCAAAAAAAATGCCCAGGAATAATATTGAATAGCACTCTCCATTAATCTCAGATAATAATTAGTATTGAAGCTCAACAGGTGTAGAAATAATGTATTCTGTACAACACAGGTGAACATACACCACCATGTTGCTGGAAACATAAAATAAAAATTTACGGCAGGCTGGATGAATTATACTTTTATTTTGGTAGTGTGTGTTAAAAACCAATCTGCCGTGCTTATTTTAAAGTGATGTGAAACACTCCGCTATGGTGATCAAATAGAAGTGGAGAATAATCTTGTTCAAAGTAGTAATTTTTATAAATAGTATATCCAAATTGACAACACACACAGTCATTCATATATATGAATTAAATGCAGTGACTCTCGATGGGCGAAATCGTTTTCATTAGTTTATCGCCGATAGATGCGTCCCGAATTGAGTAGTAAATATTTACAATTGAGCATAGTTCTGACGATATTTTCTATGGGTGGTACGCTCGATTTGCTTCAAATTTTCAGCTATGTTAGTAGAATGTTACATTCCTCCAGCTGTCATAGAGCCTGGATACTACATGTAACTTATCAGTTCCATGCACCTGAACATGTACATGTACATACATGTAATATGTCTTTAAGGGTGTGGCGGTGTCTTAGAAACGGATCATTAACTTTGTGTTGCCTCACTGTATTGCAATGCACATGACACGATATGATTATGATATGGTGTATCATGTACATACATGTACTAGTATGTATAAGTGTATCGCGATGTATTTCAAATTCACGATAAATATTTGCTGTCCTATATGTATGCATGTTTGAAAAAATTTCCAACTACATGTACACTATTTGTCTACATACAGCTACATGTACATTTATGCTATTATTTTAAAAGCGACCTGTTTAATGAAGTGATGGGCCGGTACTTACCGCGATCATACCACCAGTACACTACCGGTATTTATCTTTTTTTCCCGCAGTTGACCTGCGGTACTGGGAGGTATTCTTTGATCTTTGAACATCAAATAGTTCCCTGGGTTTGAACTGGTGGAGTATGACCTCTACGGGAGTAGCCATGGTATATTGATTCATGACATGATCTAATGTTATTGTTACACTGTTATATTTCCATGAACAATTTTGTGCGTATACTAAATTTCTAAATGAACATGTGTTAGACCGAATCTCGACACCAGTACAGTAATGCTCTAATTAATCGACCTCTTAACCACAGCAGAATTATGGGTAACTTTTCAGGATTTAGTCGGAAATATGGCTTGTTGCCATTCATCGAAAAGCTCTCCCCGGAAATATGGCTTGTTGCCATTCATCGGAAAGCTCTCCCAGAGAGCTTTCCGATGAATGGCAACAAGCCATACATTTGTATTTCCGACTAAATCCTGAAAAGTTACCCATAATTCTGCTGTGGTTAAAGGAGTCGATTAATTAGGGCATTACTGTACTTCAACGCTACTAGTATTTCACTGTATACTGTTAGACACTCGATTACCCAGTCGTGTTTACAATAACAAAAATAAGCTAAATACATACAGTATGTGCCTAATTTTTGGTAGGCTTACCCCAAGCTTCACTCTATCTGAACTTGAATGGTCAATTAAGCCTGACTATTCATTCATTGGCAATTAAGTCAATTCTAGGTGTAACCACACCCAGAAATTAACATGTACATGTACATGAATGGCCAAAATACCATACTTACCAGTAGATTATTAGCTAGATATGCTCTTTCTGGTGAACATGTATGCAACCTGGTGGCGTACCAGCTGAACTAGTAGGGTTACCGTAGGTCAAACAAAAAAACTTCTCTGTTTCCGATAACATTGGGAAAAAATTTCCTGACAGGCAAGCATGGTTTTTTTTTTCCCAATTTGTTTCTTCTTTTTTAAACCTTTCAGTCGTAAGTGATATACAAATGTAATAGTGTAGTAGTGGTGCCATGGAATATGGCAGATCCAAGCGTATTGAAAATAAGCCAAGCATGAAGCATTGGATAAAATCATGTTGTCCCTTGAATTCATTCACTCTGCAGTTAGATCTCAACCAACTTTGAGCTTAATAACCCACTTATTTTTGCTTTTGGGATTGGGAAAATGATAAATATTCACATTGACACTCTAACAGGTTACTACAATGTATATAGACTACATGTACATGTAGCTTTCTGGAGAAAATTGAAAAAATAAATTGAGGCAGGCAAGAAAATCTCAGCCAAGCAGGGTATCGGAAACAAAGAGGTTTTGCCCTTATGTCAATTTAACTGCTTTCTTATAGCATAGACATGTACATGTACATGTAGTCATGCGGGAGGGGGGGGGGGGAGGGCATTAAATAAATGTTGTGCCATTGCAGCTTGGCCCATATTTGTGAGACATACATGTACATGTAAAATATCACTTGTCTGCAGATTTGTCACTGGCAAGATTTGGCCATACACATGTACCGTAGTTTCACACATATTTTGATTTTGTCACATACCCAGTACTATACATGTATATTTATCTTAAAGGTACTCAATTCGATTCGATGGTCCCCATATCATCAGATTCCAATACCAACAACATTTTTTGAAAATATTCATATTTGTTCCAAACACCGTAAACAGAAAAACATTAAAACGCATACAGTTTCGTTCATATATACCATGACCATCGCGTAAACAGCATGTTATCATAAATACCTACTATATTTTACCTAAGCAAGAGCCTGCTTGGGTTACAGAGGACAGCACAATGCTACTGGCTAATCACACACAAATGGCATAAACGCTCTTTATTAGTTCCATATCAGGAATTCACCAACAAAGAACGCTCTTTATGTTTACCATCATAATATAAACAAACACCAGAAAAGTAACTTTTTATGCTTTTGTTTACATAACAATGGTTAAACGTATGGGAATAACATACTGTTTATGCGATATTTCTTATTTATATACGGACAAAGTCTGTCTACATTTTGATGTTCTTTCTGTTTGTGGCGATTTTTGACTGGTGGAAATATTTTCACAGGATACCCACCGCCAAGGCCAACCGTACCTTTAAGTTGTGAGAATCGATTACCACAGTCAATATAAAATTGCCCAAAACCTGTTATTTATCAACATTTTATTCAACAAAATTTTGCCCGTTTGTCAAATATCTGACACAAACATTCTACTTTATTTTAGAGTTATCCATCTTCATCCGCAATTTGATCCGCGACTTTTTACTGGGCCACTTAAAAGTATCATTGAATGAAAAATAATAGATTTCAAAAATCAATATCTTATCACTCTGAGCTTTGATGGGTGGGTACCTCGACTCGAATAAAATACTTTTTACCCCCGAACCCAAGGAAATAGTAATTTGCGAGCGTTAATTTGGATTATGCATCTTTCATGATAGAGGCAGGCCAGAACTTTGAACTCTGACTCATGAATGTCTTCTTTTGTTTTCAGAAACGGCTTTGATGGTGAATACATCTTTCCATAGCTACCCTGTTGCCACGGCTACTGAATATGACTCGTTGAACCAACCTCCTCCCATTCCTCTTGCTACATTTCCTGGTGCAAAGGATGTCAGTATCAGCAGTGATGGGCTGATGTCAAATACACTACCAAAAGGATCACATCAGAACCAGATATTCAGCATGAGGGCAAATAGAGTGAGTGATCCACGGCTAAAAATGCAACCGGATCGCAGTATTATCAATGAGCTCAAGGAATTTCAACAACACTTTGAGGAGAAAACAAAGAAGCGAGCTGACATGACATCAAGAGAATCAGAGCATTATCGAACTAAGCGCTTTGACGATATCGTTACACAGAATATCCCTAGTAGTGAAAACATCTGTGATAGTAGTCGTGTAGACAATAAGGTTCTCAATCTGGAGGTTCGTCGCGATATTGAGATTGACTCCCTGCAGAAGAATGAAATTCGCCAAGAGAACGATATTCCAGATATGTCACTACAGAAGTTACAAGATCTAGAACATCAGTATAGAATTACGTTGGAGAAAATACAGTTTCTTGAGGAGGAGAAGTTAAGAGATCGGAAGTATTACGAGGATTTATGTCAAAAACTTTATTCATCAGACACAGAGAGGAAGGGTTTGAAGCAGCAGTGCACAGCTCTCGTTCAAGATTGGAAGAGAGTGTCAAATGCTAAGTGTGAAATAGAAGAGCACTACAAAACGGTTATTCAAAAACTTAAGGAGGATTTGAAAATATGCATGGAGGAACGGGATGCTAAAGTTCATGACTATGCCTTGGTATTGTCAGAGAGGGACTCTGTTCATAAAGAAATCGAGCTACTACATGAAAAGTTAAATAAGAGTATGAAGCAGCTAGATGATATCGAGATGGAGAAAATGTGTTTCATTAAGGAGAATGAAGAGTTGTGTCAAGAAATAGCATCTGTCATTCAGGTAACATATTTGTATGTTATCCTCTGTACTTACATTCTGACAGCCTTTGAGGCCCTGTCAAGGGCATGGCTGGAATTATTCACTAATTCCTACTTGCCTGTGGTGAAAAGTCTTATTAAGTTTTCTATATCTCTCACTCATAAAGTTAACATATCAGTCATTGACAGTTACATGTACAGTAATGCTCTAAGTAATCGACTCCTTAACCGCAGCAGAAATATGGGTAACTTTTCAGCATTTAGTCGGAAATATGGCTTGTAGCCATTCAAGCTCCCGGCTCTCGCCGGGAGCTTTCCGATGAATGGCAACAAGCCATATTTCCGACTAAATCCTGAAAAGTTACCCATAATTCTGCTGTGGTTAAGGAGTCGATTAATTAGAGCATTACTGTATATGGTAGGCATTTCAAGTTCTTGTTCATGCTGTTATACTTATTAATATATGATTGGCTTTTATACCGTTATTGACTGAATACCAGTAGGTCTGAATTGAAGTTTTTTACGTCTAAAAATTGAAGAAAATTGATGTGAATACCAGTATCATTATTTTTATGATAATGCCAATCTTTTATGCCAAACGTATGGTTTTTAGCTCACCTGAGACGAAGTCTCCGGTGGAGCTATAGTCATCACTCGTCGTGCGTCCGTCTGTCCGTCCGTCAACTTTTTTAAAAACATCTTCTCCTCTGAAACCATCATACCGAATTGGTTCATATTTGGTGTGGATGTTCCCTAGGTGACTCTCATTCAGATTTGTTCAAATGAGGTCACTTGGTCAAATAGTTGCGAAACCAGGGCCATAACTCTATTCCTCCATAGTAATTCTTACAACAACTTCTTGTCCATAACCATTGTGCCGATTTAGCTAATATTTGGTATGGAGCGTCCTTGGGTGACTGGTGTTCAGATTTGTTCAAATGAGGTCACCCGGTCAATTAGTTGAGAAACCAGGGCCATAAACTCATAGTAATTCTTACAATGACTTCTTCTAAAAAAAATATTGGGCCGATTTAGCTTATATTTGGTACTGAGGGTCCTTGGGGGACTGTGGTTCAGATTTGTTCAAATGAGGTCACTGTGTCAAATGTGGGCGGAGCCAGTGACATAACTAAAAAAAAAAAACCAAAAAAACCCAAAATTCAGATTGATCTCATTGCTCAATTTAACACACCAAATTTTTTTTTATAACATGTTATAAAATTTGAAAAACTCGCATAATTATAACATCCTCTGAGTTATGAAACTTCAGTCTTTAATGAAATCACAGAAACTTTCCATCAGACTAATCAGACTGAGTGTGAATTCGGTGATGCTAGCCTGCCTTGCGGAATAGTGTCATTAAATTCACCTTTTGGGGACCTCATTCTGCAAATGTCAGACACTAAATTCAGGCTTGGCTGTTTCATATTATTTTCTTAACCACCACTTATCCAGGTGAAGACAAATTGGGGGGTATATTGGATTGAATTTGTCTTCTGTCTGTCAGGCAGTCCTTCTATCCATCTATCTGTTGGGATGTCTATCCATCTGTCTTTCAACAATTGTTTTCTTCTCCATATTAAAGACCGAATGTGTTTATATATTTTGGTGTGCATGTTCCCTAGGTGACTCACAATCAGATTTGTTCAAATAAGTTCATCAGATCAAATAGGTGCAAAGCCAGGACCATAACTGTTTCCCTCCATAGTAATTCTTAAAACAATTTCTTCTCAAGAACCATTGGGCCTATATAGCTTATATTTGGTATGGAGGGGCCTTGGGTGACCGGGGTTCAGATTTGTTCAAATGGGGTCATTTTTAGGAAAAGAGGCCCCCAGAGGGTGAGGTGAATTTAGTGATGCTAGCCCACCTTGCGGAATAGTGTCATTAAATCCGCCGTTTGGGGACCTCATTCTGCAAAGGTCAGACACACTAAATACAGGCTTGGCTGTTCCAAAATTATTTTCTTAACCACCACTTATCCAGGTGAAATCATACCCTGATTTTTCAAAGAAAAATGGGGGGGGGGGTGTATATTGATATTGATATTACTAGATAAATGGATCTCATAGATGGAGATTCACATTTGTTCTAATAGGGGCAGAGATAAGAGATTTAACTCTCCTCTACACTGTTTGGTACTGGTATAATAATATTGATTTCTTAGTAAGGCAGCCTGGGTGAGGGCAATGTTTGAGGCAATGGGTAGTGAGTGTAGAGGGGGTGGAGTTTTGACCCCCTACTTTAATCAAAAATTTAAACAGTTGAAAATTTCATGCCTGATACAATATTATTTTCTTAACCACCACTTACCAGATGAAATCATGCCCTTTTTTTTCAAAGAAAATTGGGGGGGGGGGGTATATTGGATATTGGGGGGTATATTGATATTACTAGCTGAATGGATCTCATAGTTGGGGATTCACATTTGGTAATGGGGAGGGAGTGTAGAGGGGGTGGAGTTTTGACCCCCTACCTTGGTCAAAATAAAAACAGTTGAAAATTTCATGCCTGATACAACATTAGTTGTAGATTAGATGTTCACACCAAAAATCGGTTGGAACTGTTTCATAGTTTAATTTTCCAACATGTATGTTTTTAAATCACCAGTCCATATATGTTCCTACTTCAGGTTAAACTGTTGGACAGAATTTGCCACAAATTTTAACTTTATGGGGGTGTCAGGTTGGTAATTTTCAAATGGGGTCACCTGGTCATATAGGGGCCAAGCGAAGGACAGTTTTCCTCTTAATATGCTTCCTTCACAAGGACCATCAGGTCTATTTTACTGATATTTAGTATGAAGGGTTCTTTGGTGTATGGGATTCAAATTTATTCAGATGGGGTCACCAGGTTAAATGGGGTGGGACCAGGGACATAACTGTATGTCTCTATAGTAATACTTAAAATGTCTTCTCAAGAGAGGTTGGACTATTTAGCTTACATATAGCATGGAGGCTCCTTTAGTGTCTGAGATTCAGATTTGTTAACATGAGGTCAACCTGTTAAGAAATGACGGGGCTATGGGGACTTAACACTTTTGCGTCTAATAAAATCATTAAAATACAAAATTCATTAAAACATCTACCTTGGAACTACCTGACTGATTAATCTGACATACATGTATGGTGTTTTGGGTCCATGGATAATTGGGCTTCAAACATGTCTAAATGGTTTTATAAAAAGGCGCTTGTGAGATTGGAAATTTCAAACAATTGAGAAAGTTTGAGATGTCGGTTGTGAAATTCCAACCTAAGACTTGGGAGTCTGGAGCCCGGTCAGGAGGGGACTTGTTGAGCTGGAGGAGGGGGGGGGGGGGTGATCAGTAGTGTACAGTTGGTAATTTCAAGGTAGATATTCACCGATCTACATACAGTAATGCTCTAAGTAAGCGACTTCTTAACCACAGCATAATTATGGGTAACTTTTCAGGATTTAGTCGGAAATATGGCTTGTTGCCATTCATCGGAAAGCTTTCATCGGAAAGCTCTCCCTGAGAGCTTTCCGATGAATGGCAACAAGCCATATTTCCGACTAAATCCTGAAAAGTTACCCTTAATTCTGCTGTGGTTAAGAAGTCGCTTACTTAGAGCATTACTGTACATGAAGCCTCTCTAGCCACATATCCTGTTTAGATCTACTTCTTTTAAAATGATTATGAAAAGTTCTGACTGTTGTGGTCTCCAGAGTCCCAGTCTTATCAGTCTTTGCAGTCTGGTGAGCGACCCCACAGTCTTTGACTGTCTTGTTTTAAACCCAAAATGACCAATGCTTATAGAGTAACTGTGCCTTCTTTATGTTTCAAATATGGGTACACACCCAGTACGAATTTCCTATAATTTTTAAGCTCTTGCTTGAGTGTAGCGTCAGCAGTGAATATTGTTCGGATATGTTTGCCGTTCAATAATCTGGAACCAAGACAATTTATATTTTGCAATGAATTATAGATTGAATTCCTAAGGAAATTCATGGATAATTAACAAAAATAAATGAGTTTGATGAATTCTAGATGCTACAGTAATGCTCTAAGTAACCGACTTTTTAACCACAGCAGAATTATGGGTAACTTTTCAGGATTTAGTCGGAAATATGGCTTCCCCGAGAGCTTTCCGATGAATGGCAACAAACCATATTTCTGACTAAATCCTGAAAAGTTACCCATAATTCTGCTGCGGTTAAGAAGTCGATTACTTAGAGCATTACTGTATTATTTTCTTTTTCAGGATCGGGACAATGTCTTCAAAGAGTTCAAGGATAACTGTGGTAAATACGGCATTGTAATGTCGAAGAAAAATGAGCTTGAATCTAAGTGTGCGGAATTCAAGAGAGACTATGATAAAATGTCAGCAGAGGTTTCAATATCAAGAAAAGAGAGGCGAGAAGCACTTGACCACAGGGATCAAATTTTGAGGGAAACTTACGCTAAATCACAGAAGGAGAAGGCTGATGAGATCGATATAGTTACGAAGGAAAGCGAGGCTATGAAGAGAGAGAATGAGAAACTTCAACAGGAGCTCAATGGTAAGATTTTCATGGCAACTCCAGAGGGCAATTAAACAAATTAGGAAAATGTGAAGGCCTTGTTTCTTTCTGGTTCATGTTTACTGATTGCAAAAGTCACCTTTTTTTGTTGTAAACCTGTATGGCTGTACCGGTAGCTTATTTGTTTTGGTCTATATTTAGAAACTACTTAGTATGCTTTCCCCTGATGTTCCCAAATCTAAAGGCCTGCCTTTAGAACAAGGAACATTGCAATATGTATCAAGTTTTTCTCACTTGAACTCATTTCTCACTGTTTTTCGCTTTGACCAGTGTGGTTGTTTAACCTTCTATGACACCATTGGTGGATTTGACATCTACTGGGTTTGGCAGCGCCTCATCCAATGGATGCTCAAATCCCCCCTGCTGAGGTAAGAAGTTTAACCATTTCTTTACTAAATACTCATTGACGAGTAGTTATCCCATTGGAAATGTTCAGATAATAAGTTCAACAAACGACCATAGGTTGTTGGTCGTTTGTTGAACTTATTATCTGAAACACTTCCCACCAATAAATAGGATTTCTTCTGAAAGTTCTGTCTGTATTTCTATCTGTCGTATGCTTATATTACCTGATTATCCCTCCAAATGAATAATAGACCATTCCAATGTACTAGTATACGTTTATAACTGAATTGGAGAACCCATATAGTTTAGTAATGGTAAAGCGGTGGCACTTACTCTACAATATGCCATATCTTTTAAATGTTTGCACAGATGCTCATCAGGAATCAGAGGTAGCCATCAAAAGGCGAGACTGGGCCTTCCATGAACGTAAGAAGATGATGGATGAGCGGGAAAGCATCAGAAGCCTGTGTGATAGCCTTCGTCGAGAGAGGGACCGAGCCGTCAGCGATTACGCTCTGGCTATCCGAGAAACTGACGAACTCAAGAAACAGAAAAATGAGATAGCTAAAGATTACAAAGAGATCAAGTAAGTCATAAATATTATGTGAAATATTCTCACATGAGAGTGAGCTGATAGAATTTAGTTTTTATCAATTTTGATGCCGCAACCTATATCTCAGGGTGTCACTTTGTTATTAGCTCAACTTTACTTTGTAAAGTTTGAGCTATTGCCATGGCTTTGTCGTCCGTGTGTACGTGTGTGCGTGTGTACGTGTGTACGTAAGGCGTCAACAATGCAGTCTACAGGTCGTACCTTTGGTCGGATCATTATGAAATTTGTCATAGCTGTTGACATCAACATTTAGACCAGAATGATTAATTTTGGGGTCATTCGGTAAAAAAACATGGCCGCCAGTGGCCATCTTGCATTTCAAAATTCAATCCATTAGCACGGGCTACATGGCGTACTGTTTGTCTGATCGTCATGAAATTTGTCATGGATGTTAATATTGACATGTAGATGGGAACGAGTAATTTTGGGGTCATTCGGCCCAAAAACATGGCCGCCAGCAGCCATCTTGGATTTTACTCTTTGTATGACTAAATTCTTTAGCACGGGCTACAGGTCGTACTTTTAGTCTGATCATCATAAAATTTGTCAAGAATGTTAATAATGACATGTAGATGGGAACGAGTCATTTTGGGGTCATTCGGCCAAAAAACATGGCCGCCAGCAGGCATCTTTGATTTCACTCTTTGTATGACTAAATCCTTTAGCACGGGCTACAGGTCGTACCTTTAGTCCGATCATCATAAAATTTGTCATGGCTGTTGAAATTGGAATGTAGATGGGAACGAGTCATTTTGGGGTCATTCGGACAAAAAACATGGCTGCCAGCGGCCATCTTGGATTTCAAAATTCAATCCATTAGCACGGGCCACAGGTCGTACCTTTAGTCTGATCATCATGAAATTTGTCATGGGTGTTAATATTGACATGTAGATGGGAACGAGTAATTTTGGGGTCATTCGGCCAAAAAACATGGCGGCCAGCAGCCTTCTTGGATTTTACTCTTTGTATGACTAAATTCTTTAGCACGGGCTACAGGTCGTACCTTTAGTCTGATCATCATGACATTTGTCATGGATGTTAATATTGACATGTAGATGGGAACGAGTAATTTTGGGGTCATTCGGCCAAAAAACATGGCCGCCAGCAGCCATCTTTGATTTTACTCTTTGTATGACTAAATCCTTTAGCACGGGCTACAGGTCCTACTTTTAGTCTGATCATCATAAAATTTGTCAAGAATGTTAATAATGACATGTAGATGGGAACGAGTCATTTTGGGGTCAATCGGCCAAAAAACATGGCCGCCAGCAGCCATCTTGGATTTTACTCTTTGTATGACTAAATCCTTTAGCACGGGCTACAGGCCGTACCTTTAGTCTGATCATCATAAAATTTGTCGTGAATGTTAATAATGACATGTAGATGGGAACGAGTCATTTTGGGGTCATTCGGCCAATAAACATGGCCGCCAGTGGCCATCTTGGATTTCAAAATTTAATCCATTAGCACGGGCCACAGGTCGTACTGTTCGTCTGATCATCATAAAATTTGTCATGGATGTTAACAATGACATGTAGATGGGAACGAGTCATTTTGGGGTCATTCGGCCAAAAAACATGGTCGCCAGCAGCCATCTTGGATTTTACTCTTTGTATGACTAAATCCTTTAGCACGGGCTACAGGTTGTACCTTTAGTCTGATCATCATAAAATTTGTCGTGAATGTTAATAATGACATGTAGATGGGAACGAGTCATTTTGGGGTCATTCGGCAGAAAAACATGGCCGCCAGCAGCCATCTTTGATTTTACTCTTTGTATGACTAAATCCTTTAGCACGGGCTTCAGGTCGTACCTTTAGTCTGATCATCATAAAATTTGTCATGGCTGTTGAAATTGGAATGTAAATGGGAACGAGTAATTTTGGGGTCATTCGGCAGAAAAACATGGCCGCCAGCAGCCATCTTTGATTTTACTCTTTGTATGACTAAATCCTTTAGCACGGGCTACAGGTCGTACATTTAGTCTGATCATCATAAAATTTGTCATGGCTGTTGAAATTGGAATGTAAATGGGAACGAGTCATTTTGGGGTCATTCGGACAAAAAACATGGCCGCCAGTGGCCATCTTGGATTTCAAAATTTATTCCATTAGCATGGGCCACAGGTCGTACTGTTCGTCTGATCATCATGAAATTTGTCATGGTTGTTAATATTGGATTTTACTCTTTGTATGACTAAATTCTTTAGCATGGGCTACAGGTCGTACCTTTAGTCTGATCGTCATAAAATTTGTCATAGATGTTAATAATGACATGTAGATGGGAACGAGTCATTTCGGTGTCATTCGGCCAAAAAACATGGCCGCCAGCAGCCATCTTGGATTTTACTCTTTGTATGACTAAATTCTTTAGCATACCGCTATACTTAAAGTAATTGACCACCAATAACGTGGTGTCACCCCGTTAATATGGCGGTACTATACCGCGGTATCCTCCAATACCGCGGTACTGATACCGCTTGTTAACGCGAACAAGTATGTGTGAGTAAATACCTCCCCTAAAAGAGTTCCATGAAAATCACCGCGGTATTCAACAAAATTAATGCGGTGCCCGCTAAAAGACCACGGTATCATTATCGCCCAATAACGTAACTCCACGCCATGACCGTCTCGATACCGCTACCGTTTATTACCGGTATCACCGCGGTCATGACCGGGGTATCAGCCCGTTTTTCTGGTCAATTACTTTGAGAATAGCGGTAGGCTACAGGTCGTACCTTTAGTCTGATCGTCATAAAATTTGTCATGGATGTTAACGATGGCATGTAGATGGGATACAATCATTTTGGGGTCATTCGGCCGAAAACATGGCCGTCAGCAGTCATCTTGGATTTTACTTTTCTCTTCATGTCTATAAACTAGTATTAGACAGTCAACTTTCCACATTCCTAATCGCTCCATTGACTGTAATATATTAAATTATTCCCTTTCCAAGTTGAGCTACAGTGTCATTGACACTTTCATCTTCAAACCACACCAGTTGTGTCGTCATATCATGTACTAGTAAATGCCTATTAAATGGACATGGCTCTTTCGAAACTTGCACATTTTGTTTACGTAATTTGGAGGGACCGGTACGATAGGTTGATAAATACCAAAAATATTGATATACCGGCTTCATATGCTCTGAAAAACGCTTGCCAAAGTCACAGCCATTATCTAGCCATTTCTAATTTTTCACCAGAAGTCAGACAAATGCTCATTATTTCTACCATATCAGGAATAGATTAACATAATGCTCTTTTCTGTTCCATGTCATGAAAATTGCTGTTTTTTGTTTTTGTTTTTCAATACTTCAATGTGTCTTTTTGAGTTACAGAATGCTCGTCGAATAGTAGTTCTGTTTGGATATTTATCGACCTATTCCGATACTGGGAAAAATTCAAAAGCGAATAATATTGTACCGGTATGTATTTTTGAGCATGGACTGCCATATGGCTTTAAATTTGGAGGAAATTTTGGAACCAACAGAGTTTTTTAAATTCTGGTGCCTCCATATAGTGATTCTCATCCCCCGCACATGTAAATATGAATATTGAGAAGATATAGGCGTTCAAGTGACTTCGGTCACCATAGTTTGAGGTTGTGAAATTTGAATGCCAAAATCTCCTTAAAATGAATCTTTACAATAATCTTTTTTTTTAAGTATTCGAGATGCTAATACAGCAACATGTAGATTGTGTTATAATATCGTGGTTAAACTATTTCAGGGAGAAGTATGACATTCTAATTGAGAAGGAAGCCCAGTCGAGTCAGCTGAATTCTATAAGTCATAACAACAGCCGGGAGTCGAGGGACTCGGCCATTGATGCTGATCTACATGAATGGGAGACAGAAACCTTGGAAATCAGCATGGTAAATAAGATTAACCATATACTCACAATAGTAGTGCATTGCTTTTTCCATAGTGGCACTGAGACTCAAAAGATTATGAAGCTGAGCAATATGTAAACATACACTTAGAATATGATCGTCAACTTGGACAGAGGTGAATCTATGAAAACATAGGCTCAACTGTTTGTTGAACTTACTGTACTGCCCTAAGTAACTAACCCAGTAACTGGGGTTAATATGAATTTATAACTGCGGTCAAACCATAACCGCACCGCAATTAACGGTTTTGTGACGGCTGTGGCACCTCGATTAAATGCGGAAAGAAACCCTGGTTAAATTCATTGACTGCTGATACACTGTATATACCTTTATACCTAACTACTGACTACCTTTATGATATATATAGATTTGTTGGAGCCACAATTGCACTGGAAGTTACATTTCATACTAGTTGATGATTTCATGTGTTCTAACCACACAATCCTCTGGTAGTCTTGTGGTTTTAAACCATGATTAAAGTTTAACCGAAGTGCGATGCAACCCCGGTTCGATGAGTCATTTACTTAGGGCAGTACAGTATTATCTGAACATTCCTAGACTATTTGTTGAATAATCAGAAAACCCAGTCTCTGAAAACATACACTCAGAGTCATACTGAGTCTATCGTAGTCTCATCAAAATGTCATTTCCTGAAAGCATGCTGACTTCCCCCAAATTACATCACATCACATTACGTTAATTGCTTCGATAGAACACTTTATCTTGGGGCTAAATATAAAAATAGAAAGTTAAGACAAGTAATCAGACCCACTGCTTATATGTGAGTCTGTAGTTAACTTAGACTGCATAAATATTCATAAGTGTTTCTCAGCCTGCCACAAGTCTGAGTTTAGTGTGCCTGTCACTTTCAGAATGAGGTCCCCAGAGGGAGAATTTAGTGAACGCTATCCCTCATAGTGGGCTAGCATCACTAAATTCATCCTCTGGGACCTCATTTTGCTTAGGCCTCATCTCTGTGTGGAAATTTTCTTTATTATCAAATTTCTATAGAAATTTATTCAAATAAATTCTATTTATTTTTTTGTTTTGTTTCTCTATATCCCCAAATTGGCAGACGACACATTACATAAGGTTACATGAGGTTCCAAATGGGTGTACGTCACAATATTCACCATTTTGGGATCTTCAATCTGAGTCAACGTCTCCCATAGCAGATGAGGCCATGCAGAATGAGGTCCCAAGAAGGTGAATTTGGTGATGCTAGCTCGCTGTGCAGGACAGCGGGCTAAATTCACCCTCTGGAGACCTCATTCTGCAAATGACTGGCATAATAAACTCAGACTTGGCCTGCCGTTACTTACATTCTGTAAGCCTTTCTGCAAATGAAATATAGATCATTTGTATACTCTAGCTCATATATATCACTCATAAGTCTGATTCAGGCTCTCTCAAAAGTGTTTTGCTGTTGAATCTCAAATTTTTATTGGGAGATATTAGCCCTCGAAATTAGGAAAAATGTCCCACGGCAAATTTAATGCTGTGGCATGTTAGATTCTCATGTTGCCACAGCATTTCCCACGGCATTGCTTATTGCCATGGCCAATTTCGAGGACTGGAGATATATACCAAAATAAGGTATACACTATCTGTACAACGTATTTAATCGGCGAAATTATAGCCATTGGTTGCGACTTTTAATTAACTTTTGTTCGAGGAACCAATGGAGGTTTTGATGTCTCATTGATTTTTTGTTAAATCCTGGATATTACAGTATTTGTTGATATTTTTGTTTAATTTTCATTTGTTGACCAAACTCTTATTTCAATAATAATTTCAACTCAGTATTTTCATTTTATTTCATATTTTTATTTGGTAGAATTCCAGAGGGAGTGAGCTGGGAATTGAACTCTCTGCCAATGACAACTCCATTTTTATCAGTCATGTCTTTAAAGGTGGTCCAGCTGATGGAAAACTAAAGTAAGTTTTAAAATATCACCATTGGGAGGTTTTATGTGGGTATCATTCATGCCCATAAAGTTTTTTCTCAACTTCATTGAAGGAAGTTCAATTTTATCTTGTGTTATCGTTGAATGCTGAAACACCTTGAATTTTGTTCATATGCATCATTAAAAAAATGACAGACTCACTCCCATGAGACTCACAGTTAAAACTAAATACTATAATACTCAATTATTTTATTTCCCCCTGAACATTAACTTTTATGATGCCAAATGCACATTATGGAGAATTATCGTTCGATGCCAAATGCGCATAATTACAAAAAAAATCCCGGCTTTTTCTAATATCATAGCACTGGCCCATCCTGTTGTGGTGCAGGGTGGCATCAAAGAGTTAAATATGATAATTACATTGGGGTGGAAGTGAACGTTGAGTGTAGAAATTTCCTATGATAACACACAACATTGCAGCAATGTCACTAAAAAGTTATTTTTCACTGAGATGTAATCATAAGTAATAATCTCGGTATCCTAATATGTGACCCGCCATATCAAATCCAGTCGGAAGTCTGGATTTTTTTACCCTGTGCCAATGTATTCTCTTAAATATGCGAGTCGACCATAGGTCGCCTCGCATATATAAGAGAATGCATTGACCTAACAATTTTTTACAATTTTAATAATTTTTTCTTGTGTTCTTTAACAATTTTATAATTTCACCCATACAGAGCCCCAGACAAACATGAGCAGACGACACTCTTCTATATGCTTCTATATATGTGTGGGGCTCCCTGCAGGGTAATGGATGTTTTTTATTTTATGTCCTAAAAATTGTCAGAAACATTTATTTAAAAAAAAAATTGTTAGGCCAATGCATTCTCTTATATATGCGAGGCGACCTATGGTTGACTCGCATATATAAGAGAATGCATTGGCACAGGGTAAAACAATCCCGACTTCCGACTGGATTTGTTATGGCGGGTCACATATTATTGCACGGTTAAAAAGGCAACATGCCGAAAAACAAACTGTAAGTACTATAATGTTATTGCATAATGTCATTTTTATTATTTATCTGTATGTTCATCCAAATTTTAGGAATAACACTTTTGTGTTTACTTTTGGTATTGTCGGCACTTGATTCTCTATAAAAGCCTGTATTTGATCCTCAGAAACAATGATTTGGCACAGAAAACAATTAAGTGAAAAAAAACTCAACCCGAAAGTGAAACGTCTGCTAAATCCACCAGAGTATTGCCTGTGCATCACAATTTCACCAATTCATTTGCTAGTAAAGTTATTTCGTGACATCATGGAGTCCTGATAATTTAAAAAAAGTCATATTGGACTTGTTGGAGTCCAATATAACTTTCGGGAGTCCAATGTGACTTTTTCCCAGATTATCATGTGACGGCTTTTGCCCAATCAGAAAAAGTGTTAGTTAAGCGATGGATAATAAATTTCGATACTGAGATTACTCCTAAAATAAATTTATTTATGATTTTTCCATGAAGGATCAGAATTAAAAATAAGGTTACTTCTCTTCAGGGTTGCAGATCAACTGTTGAAAGTGAATGATGTCAGTCTTTTGAATGCAGAAAAGAAAACTGCATGGCAAGCTTTCCACAATGACAATGGTATCATCGACATGGTGAGTAGTTTGTTATTTTGTTCAACTCGCAAGTTTTTACACCCATATATGTATGGGGGGTGGGGGGGTATATTTAATCAGCTTGACCGTCCGTCTGTCTGTGGACGCAATTTTGCCTCAGCTTGTTATCTTTTCTTTACAGAAGTAATGAAATTATTTTGGAATATGGGTAGAATTTCCAACATGTTTGTTGCTTAACCCTTTACCCAACAAACCGGCCAAAACCGGCCAAATAAAGCTTCAACAGCCTAAAATATCTTCGGTCTGTCTCAATAGAACCATACAAATATGGATATCATTGGAACCGGCTCCTTGACCACATTGTGATAGTTACAGTTATGCCCTGTGCCAATGCATTCTCTTATATATGCGAGTCGACCATAGGTCGCCTCGCATATATAAGAGAATGCATTGGCCTAAAAAAAATCTTTTTTTTAACACTTTTTACCATTTTTTCTTACATTTTTCTTACATTCTTTAACAATTTTATAATTTTTAATTTGTTAAGCCAATGCATTCTCTTATATATGCGAGGCGACCTAGGGTCGACTCGCATATATAAGAGAATGCATTGGCACAGGGCCGTTCTGTTGGGTAAAGGGCTAAAAGCTTACCCATCGCCTCTAGGATGCTTAGGCTTGAACTCAGTCTCTAGGGAATGAAATTAATCAGGCTGAGCGCTCAAAGTAATAGGGTAATAACAGGGTGTATGTTATCATTAGTGCAGAAACAAATAGTGGATTTAGATATCATTCATAGTATTGAAATACTATTTTAATATTCGTGGGGTGGTTTTCCGACCATTAGTACTATGTCTGGAAATGATCTATGAGAGCAAATATCAATGGCAATCAGAATGACGATTGGTATAAACTATAGTTTTAAAAGCAACTTTATACATTGCATTATAGAGGCCCCCACCCCCACCCCCCATGGAATACGGAATACCACTTAACACAGATGGTGGAATACGGAATACCAGTTAACAGCCATATGGAATACATACAAATATATGAAAATTCCATTTTTTGGAAGGTCGGCGTACGAATACCTGTATTTTTGGAATACCGAATACCTCCTAACAGAGGGGCCGGAATACGGCGTACCGCATAACAGGGCATGGAATACGGCGTACGAAAAGAGGGGGTGGGGGCCTCATTATACATATAGTCTGTCGGACTCTGTCCCACTTAGGATACTGTGACAAGGCATCGGGATTTCATAGGTTTTGATGTTGAAAATAACAGAAAACAACTTCTCATTCAATTGATTTTGAATTGCGAAATTGAGAGCAAGATGTCACAGGTTGATAACTATCAAGAGTTGTCTCTCTTCTCCTCTCTTCTCCGACGCTGAATAAAGGCTTCTGATGGGAGCCTAATTCAGCTAGTATTTTATAATATAAATAATTTCTATTTTAGATTGTGAAGAGGCGTAAACCACCAAGAAACACAAGCCTACTTAACCTATCTTCTGGACAAAGTGAGTGTTTTTCTCTTGTGTTTCTGATACAAATTCAGATGATGTTGATATTTAATCTCTCAAAATACCTAGGATGGGTTGTGAATTTTTTTTAGTTATAAAGTTAATATAACATTATATAATGATTAACTGTCATGTGGACTGTTTTTATGGAGTTGTAACCGTGAGGTAAGTGGTTCGGGTTTTACATACAAGTTATGACCACTTACCTCACGGTTACATCTCCATAAAAACAGTCCACATGACAGTTAATCCTTATATTTTATATATACATTTAGCAAAAAAGCCACTTTTGTAAATGTATTTAAATCGAAAAGTGTATCGTGACAAAACCAGCCCAAAATACCACATAGCACCCTTGGCAAAAGTTAACAGGAACAATTGAAACCCGATGATTTATTAAGTCAATCCTGCGCGAATCTAAATGTGCCCAAAACATTACGGTTTCGTCTTTCCAAACCCAAATGACGTATCGATGTTGTTATGAGCTTGCAGTTATTAGCTGTTGCGCATTCACCGAGAAATAATTGCAACTAGCCATGTGGGCGCCGACCAATCAGAATGCTGGATTTAGTGATGACAACACTTAGTATGTAAATATTAAGTTATAAAGGTAATATGATTATATTCATGGCCTATGGTAATTGACCAATATATTCCCTTATAATTCCTCATATGAAATGCTTTCTTTGTAGTGATGTCACTGGCATTTTCTTGGAAAATTGGGAATGGTTTCTAATTTTGAGATTATCAAGTAGCATACAAAAAGCGTTTTTTCTGGGAAGAGTTCCATTTTTACTAAATGGAAACTTTTCTTTTAACTGGCCTGGTTAGCTGATTTAACCCTTCCATGACTGAAGATTCCTGAAATTTTGCGAAAACCCTGTGCCAATGCTTTCTCTTATATATGCGAGTCTGCCATATAGGGAGCTTCACATATATAAGAGAATACATTGGCCTAACAATATTTAACTTAACCCTATAAGCCAGTGTATTCTCTTATATATGTGATGGTCCCTATGGGAAGCTCGCATATATAAGAGAATGCACTGGCACAGGATCTTTAATGCTGCACCAGCACAGGTCCCATCATGAAAGGGTTAAATTGACCTTCCAATAAGAACTCACTGACCTCACTATTGTCTTTTATCTTCATACACCTGCATACACAGGAAATTTATTTGAACTTGATATAAATCTCTTACGGATTTTGATTTCGCAGGATTTTGTTCGATTAATAATTATAGTTATCATATGATATATTTATTCTTGCAGATCTGGGTATAGAGGTTTGCCGGGGACTGTTCGTGAGCAGAATTTATCCTGGGTCTCAAGTTGCAAACGACTGCTCAGTTCAAGTTGGCGATCGTATTCTAAGTGTACGTTTATATGTTGCTCAGCTTCATAATCTTTTATTGGAAACATTAACTTGATGCAATGAGCCGAAGCTTCACAATGTGATGCCCATGGCGATGTTTAAGTGGTGATGTGATGCCCATCATGATGTTTAAGTGGTGATGTGATGCCCATCATGATGTTTAAGTGGTGATGTGATGCCCATCATGATGTTTAAGTGGTGATGTGATGCCCATGGTGATGTTTAAGTGGTGATGTGATGCCCATCGCGATGTTTAAGTGATGATGTGATGCCCATCGCGATGTTTAAGTGGTGATGTGATGCCCATCATGATGTTTAAGTGGTGATGTGATGCCCATGGCGATGTTTAAGTGGTGATGTGATGCCCATGGCGATGTTTAAGTGATGATGTGATGCCCATCGCGATGTTTAAGTGGTGATGTGATGCCCATCGCGATGTTTAAGTGATGATGTGATGCCCATCGCGATGTTTAAGTGGTGATGTGATGCCCATGGCGATGTTTAAGTGGTGATGTGATGCCGATGGCGATGTTTAAGTGGTGATGTGATGCCCATCACGATGTTTAAGTGATGATGTGATGCCCATGGCGATGTTTAAGTGATGATGTGATGCCCATGGCGATGTTTAAGTGGTGATGTGATGCCCATCGCGATGTTTAAGTGGTGATGTGATGCCCATGGCGATGTTTAAGTGGTGATGTGATGCCCATCATGATGTTTAAGTGGTGATGTGATGCCCATCATGATGTTTAAGTGGTGATGTGATGCCCATCGCGATGTTTAAGTGGTGATGTGATGCCCATGGCGATGTTTAAGTGGTGATGTGATGCCCATGGCAATGTTTAAGTGATGATGTGATGCCCATGGCGATGTTTAAGTGATGATGTGATGTCCATGGCGATGTTTAAGTGATGATGTGATGCCCATCGCGATGTTTAAGTGATGATGTGATGCCCATGGCGATGTTTAAGTGATGATGTGATGCCCATCGCGATGTTTAAGTGGTGATGTGATGCCCATCGCGATGTTTAAGTGATGATGTGATGCCCATCATGATGTTGATTTGACGATGCGATGGATACCCATCATGATGTTTATTCGATGATGTGATGCTGATTGGGATGTTTATGTGATGATGTGAAGCCCATCGAGATGTTTAAGTGGTGATGTGATGCCCATGGCGATGTTTATGTGATGATGTGATGCCCATCATGATGTTGATGTGACGATGCGATGGATACCCATCATGATGTTTATTCGATGATGTGATGCCGATTGGGATGTTTATGTGATGATGTGAAGCCCATCGCGATGTTTAAGTGATGATGTGATGCTCACCACATTTCTATGTGAAAATGCAGTACTCATCGCGATGTTTATGTGACGATGCAATGTTTAAGTGATGATATAATGGCCATCCCAGTGTCTAAATGATGATACAATACTCATCGCGATGTTTATTTGATGATGCAAAACTCATTGTGATGTTTATGTGACGACGCAATGCTAATCACAATGCAGAATTGCTAGCTGACACTGAATTATCATTACAAGCATCAAGCTGTGCTAACTTTATGGCAACTTCAACCTGATTCCTGCAATTAGGAAGGCTCAGCTAATGAAATTTGCATATGTCTGTGAGAAATAAATGCTGATAAATTGAATACTTGATAGTTGTTACACAGCATTTTTCAGTGCGATAGTATGGACTTCATAAATCTTGATGTGCACACCTTATCAGCCACTCATGATGTGATGCATAGAAAAAAATCATGATGAATCAGAACCGTGGTGTATCACAATTTGTAAATAGCACCAACTGCTTCTACCAATTCGCATTATTTCTCAATTCCTAACACAGTTACAAGATCATTTTAATACTGCGCTCTCTTCCTGGTCTGGCTTCTGGTGATCTGCAAATTAATGAAGTAACATGTTTTTTCTTGATATTGGTTTCTGTTCCTGAATATTTGATCATTCTTTCAGGTCAATGGAAGACTTATTGGATCTCTTTCTGCTGAAGAGTTTCCAAAGTTTGTTGGAGAATGTCAGGAGCCAATCAAACTGGAGTTCTGGCATCCGAACTCTCCAGCCCAGACACCAGGATCCTCACCCATTCCCACACAGATAATGGCATCTCAGCAACAGAGATCATCCATTCCTACACAGACTTTAGCCCAACACTCAATGAATTTATCCCAATCTATTCCATCCAACGAGAATATTTCTGACACACCGTTTGAGAAAGATTCCCCTGTTCGATACCACATTCCCGGAAATTACTTGGATAAAAATAGAAACTTTGCTAGTAGTGGTTCACAGACGGACAGTTTAGATTCTCCAGGGCCAGCACAGAGAAGGAGTTGTAAAAGCCCAGATCGTGAGGATAATCAGAAAAACAGACAGAGTACGGGTCACATTCTCAAAGAAAAGTTTGAATATATCAAAATGAATTTAAAAAACCTACGAAAGGGCCAGGATAATCCAGATGGCCACAAGTCAAAAAACAAAAGTGATATTCATAATTTCGGGAACACGGAGAATAATGTTATGAATGTTTCCATGCAAAGTAACAATAGTGCTTCCTTACCAAGTGAGGATGGTGTTGTGGAAGAGTTAGACAATATTGTTCACAGTTTTGATTGCAAAGATGATGATACTCTCACGAACAATAGCAAACTCTATCGAAAGAAGAAGGAGGTTGACTTTGAGAATGGAGGCACGTGGCCTGGTTGTACGACGTCGCCTTTCTTATCTAACCATCCCGGAACTGTTGTAGCATCACACTATAAGAGTAAAGAAAGGCCTTCTATTTATAATCTACCTGGCGTAGAAAAAAGTGCTATTGCACGGCCTACAAGGACAAATCAGGGTGCTCGTCAGTATATTCGTCCTATTAGTTCTGTGGAAAGTAAGGAACCTCCGTTCGTCACAAATAGAGTTATTCCCCATGGGAAGCAGACATCATTCCAGAACGTTCCGCTCAATAAACCAAGCAAGTCTATTCCGGCGCTAAGCTACAATATAAACCATGCTCCTCGGATACAATATCGTGGTAATCAGGTATCGTCAGGACACTTTACTGTCTCTGCCGCGGATCACAGGGAGTTGTTTCGAGGAGCCGCTCCGACCATGAAATATCATTCCATTCAGCAAACACAGGACAATGTGAGAGATAAGCGGTGTAGCTACCCTAGCAGTCAGACCGTTTCTAGTCATCCTTCTGTTGACCATAAGCCACGTCGACCTGCTATACCTGAGGCCTTCTGTTCTCGTGTTTCACCAAAGCCACCATGGTCGAGAGAGTCACCGAGTATGGAAGGATACATGCAGAATTATCCCACTAAGAATATCACTAACAGTATACATGTTGTCTCTGGGTAAGTTATTAAAGTCATGTGAAACACTGCACTGAAGTCTGAAACAAGTCTGAGTTTAGTGTACCTGTCATTTGCAGAATGAGGTCCCCAGAGGGTGAATTTAGTGATGCTATCCCACATAGCGGGCTAGTATCACTAAATTCACCCTCTGGAGACCTCATTAGAATGCTTTGGGCCTTATCTTCTCTGGAAAGTTTCTTTATTATCAATTTCTATAGAAACTTCTTCACATAGATTCTACCCTGCTTGACAAAACAAGTGTCCATTGTCACCGCTGTGTATTTGCCGTTCGGCCGCGGTGTCAAGAGTTTGTAACTGCAATTGAGCACCGCGGCCGTACGACAAATACACTGCGCCGAACGGCAAGTACACCATGGGCGAACAGCAACTACACCGCGGCCGGACCGCATGTACACCATGGTTAGATTTCTGGTTTGTATCATCATTTTTCAGTTTAATGAACGTACACACTACACAGCGGCAACTACACCATGGACAAACGGCAAGTACACGGCGGCCCAACTGTAGTTAGCCGGTGGAGCCGCGGTGTAGTTGCATTTCAGCCGCGGTGGCAACACTAACCGCACCGCGGTTAAGTGGACACTTGTTTTGTCCAGCAGGGTATTTCTTTGTTAGTTTAGTTTCTATTTATCCCCAAATTGGCAGAACGAGACATTGCATAATCGAGGTTCCCAATGGGTGTACATCACAATATTCACCATTTGGGAACTTCAATCTGAATCTATGTCTCCCATAACAGATGAGGCCATGCAGAATGAGGTTCCAAATGGGTGAATTTAGTGATGCTAGCCTGCTGGGATAGCATCACTAAATTCACCCTCTGGGGACCTCATTCTGAAAATGACAGGCCCACTAAACTCAGACTTGGTCTGAAAGCAAATGATCATGTTAATATTAATTATTTCCATAAATTTGAGATCCAAGGTACATGTATACAGAAAAGGGCATCCTTGTTATAACGAAACACATGCAGTGCCTATTTATTAATGGCAGAATCATTGCTGCATTTATCACCCAATAATTTGTCCCGAATAATGGAGTAAATATTTACATTTGTGCGTACATGTAGTTCTATTGTTTATTTCGAAAATGGACACTTCACATGAAACAATCGATGTAGTTTGAATTCTCGACAATCTTACCGTAGTTGATTACTACATTCTTTCAGTGGAGATAGTTTTTGTGTATTAACTTATCAGTTGTATTCACTGAAGTAAGTCCATACAGGCCTTGAAATAGTGTGTCTGTTATCTGCTGAATGAGGTACCCAGAGGGTGAATTAGTGACAACATCTCGCATGGCAGTCTAGCATCACCAAATTCACCCTCTGGGAATCTCATTGTGCTGAGGCATCAACTCATGGCGGGCTAGCATCACCAAATTCACCCTCTGGGAACCTCATTCTGCTGAGGCTTCAACTGCTATGGGAGACATAGGATCAGATTGAAGTTCCTCAGTTGAAGTTGGTGATGTTCACCCATTAGTCACCTCGATTATGCATTTTATCTTCTGCAATTAGGGGATATAGAAACTGAATAATATTTTGGGTTGAGTCTGAAAAAGTGGGAAATAAGTTATCGCTCTACTCGGACAGGAAAATTTGGGAAAGTGTGGCAAATTACCATGGCAACGTCCTTTGTAAAGTGAGACGAAATGTTGGGTGAAAAAAATCTGGGTCATGCCTCGAAAATAGTCAAAGTCCGAAAATAAACGGAAATTGTCCAAAAATTGTCTTCAGGGTAATAAATCACCACCTGAGCCAAACCTCCCATTGACAATATTGACTTATCAGTTTCACGCACCTGAACAAGTCCATAATATGTTGTTAAATATTTTGATTTCAGAGAGGCTGAAAAGTCACGAGAGAGATGGCCTTCATACAGTAGTGACACATACAGGGATCCAAACCATCCAGCCTCGCCTTCCAGCATGCACTCCTCTTCCTCCTCATTCGGCCCACATTCCATCGACCATTTTAGCTCACCCCCTAACAGCTTCCTGGCATTCTCGACTGAACTCGATCCCGACAGGTATATGATTCAGCCGGCGAGGAATGTTAGCTCACCCTGTCCATCACAGAACGTGAGTATTACAGCATCGTAATAACCTGAATGTATCTTCTGCAATGAAACATTAGAGTGATCTATTCTTTATTTGTATGGACAGTGTTTGCGCTGTCCGTGGCCAATGGCCACTTTTTTTTTCGAAAGTGGCCACAAAATATTTCATTTGGCCAAACTTTTTTTCACCACAAATGGAGACAGAAATATAATTCAAAAGCGCTGAAAAGATCGACAAAGTTCGGCGATGAAATATCGCCTGTTTTTTACTTGCAGGCTTCATACTTCGGATACATCATACAATGACAACCCAAATTTATTTTGTTAGGGGAGCTTTGATTGAATGTTGATGGTTTTATAGAGGGTATTAATAATTGTCAAAAACGTTAATCTCTAAACTTGTTATATCACATGAAATACGTAAATGCATTGTCCTATAATTTGATGTACCTGCAATGGCATGTCAGTTATGTAATGTGTCATAAACTGCCTCCCGTTTTATAACAACAAATGAGCTTTACACCATAAAGATTATTAATACAACAAGAGGTATTCAACACCTCACGATAATAATCAACAGAACTATTTTATTTTGCCGAAAATAGTGATGGTAATTAACACAGCTCATTACTTGATTAGTTGGCGAACATGGTGTTAGCGACGATGTTAGAGAGTTATATATTTAGAAAATATAATTTGGTCATCAATTGTGATCCAGAAAATGAGGATTTAATTTGGCCTAAGTTTTTTTTTAATTTGGCCAAAAAACATTTGACCAATTTTTTTTGTATTTGGCGACTAAAAATTTCATTTGGCCAATTATTTTGGCCAGAACAACATTGTATGGATCAGTGGTCACACTCAGGCCTGAAAAAATATGGCGCCAGACATTTGCAGAATGAGGTCCCCAGAGGGTGAATTTCGCATCATCAAATTAATCCTCAGGGGACTTCATTGTGCATTGCCTCATCTGCTATGGGAGACCTTGACTCAGATTTAAGTTCTCAGTTGGTGAAGATTGTCATGAGCACCCCTATTGGGCACCCCAATTATGCATTGTGTCATCTGCCAATTTGGGGATATAGAGAAACTAAACTTAAAAAGAAAAGTGACAGGCAGCTAGATGAAACTCTAATTTCCAATAGTTTGTGGGGATGTTCAGGTAATAAGTTCCTCTAAGAGGCTAAAGCTGTTAGTTGATCTTATTATTTGAACATTCTTACAAATGAATAGATAGGAATCAAGCATCTACCCAGTACCAGATATTATAAGTAGGACAGTTATGTAAATAAATGTTTGACATCAAATCAGTCAAAATGTTTTCCTTGCTAAGCGAATACATTGACAGAACACATCTCGGATCTTAATCGAGAATCTTATCGAATGAGTAGCAGGCGGTGCTGTGTCCGCAATGAGATTCTAGATTATTATGCAAGTTATATTCTGTAATTATTCCACACCATTTTGTTTTATAAGTTTTCGGCTTGCCTAACTGACTAACCTTCGACAGGTGTGGTAGTCAACGGTTATTTAATTTTGTCGACAAAGTCGAGATAACCCAAGGGCGGGTGGGTGTTTATGGTCGTGTATGTGAGCAGAACTATGCACCAATGGTCTGATGCCATGCCTGGAAGCAACAGTTAACATATGCAGCACAATTTACAATGTGGCTTCCTTTGGCTTTGATGTCGCAGCCCACGTTTGGCGATCATCTTCAAAGAATTCTGTGTGCGACAGGTTCTCACAGTCCATGGTGGGCCAGCTGCCTTCTTTGCTTTAGATGTTGGCGCCGATGTAAGTTTTTTATTGAAAATGTCCAGGTTATAGATGGCAGTAAATGTGACTGTTTCGCTCGTTTAGCCGACTTTGTCCAGGAGAATATTGTGATGTACACCCATTGGAAACCTCGATTATGCAATGTGTCGTCTGCAAAATTGGGGAAATAGAGAAAATAAACTAAAAAAGAAATAGAATCTAAGTGAAGAAGTTTCTACAGAAATTTGATAATAAAGAAACTTTCCAGAGAAGATGAGGCCTAAGCGGAATGAGTTCCCCAGAGTTGAACTTAGTAATGCTAGCCCGGATATAGGGATAGCGTCACTAAATTCACCTTCTACTTAGCAGATCGTCTGCATGAATTTGTATCAATCGCTGTGTTTTTTCTTTTACAGAACAGCTTTGCGGGTGAAAATGTGTCGCTTCCAACCAGTGTGGAAATGACACCACACTACAAAATCAGGCATTCTCCAGGGATGGTCGGGGAAATGCATGACAGTTATATCAGTAACTCGAAGGAGAGAGATAAAGTCTGGCCACAAAATGAGCGCATTAACTACTCCGGCAATAATAGCTCCAGTAAACATGGATCTGTTGAAGTTGGTAAGTTAACAGTGTTCGCGCTGCCACTTGCCAAATTTGCCAATGACAAAAATTATTCACATTTGGCAAACAATATTTTCATTTGGCAGAAGTTTTGGCAAGTCACTTTTTAATTCCTCAATAAAGTTGAAAAATATCGGACAATCAATACCATTCTTTTTAGGAAACTATTACAATAGAATTATATAATGGTAACATTATAATTGATGGTGCTGTTTACATAGCTATAAATCCTCTTGTGATGTTCCCTTCTGATGAAGCAACTCTTCTACCATTTTATTGTTTGGTGATTGGTTTATTGTTGTATGATAAACCTCAATAGATATGCCAGTATAATTATTATCTGTATGCTTTCCTATCGATATCAAACGTTGTTCAAACCGCGAGTGTCGAAACATAAAACAAGGTTGCAGAAAATGATACTATCAGGGATAACATTTGGCACATTCTAATAGAATTTGGCAAAAAATATTTTCATTTGGCAAATTATTTGGCAAAAGTAAATTTTTGTCCAGCGCAGACCCTGTAAGTTAACATTTCTTTACTGAATGGAATCTCCCACAGAGTTCTAAAAGTCAACATCTGGAATGGTTCATTATTAATTTATAGAGGTGTCCGGATACAATAAACAATCAAAGGGCTGAGAAACACTTGAATGATTTGTTGTTCCCTGAAGAACACATTTGGGGCAACTATAGAAATGAGCAGTGTCTGTCCGTCTGCATGTCCACCTGTCTGGTTGTCAATCTGTCTGCGCATCGGCCGTCCGTCTGCGTGTTCATCTGTCCATCCTAATCGTTTGTTATCCAAATGATTACTTGAATAGTATTTGACAGAATTTGCTGAAACTTGGTATGATGTGTTATCTACCTCACACGTGGGACAGTGCATGACTTGGGCACATTGAAAAAGAGATAAAATCGTAATAACGCCAGGCTTGAACTATATTGTCAGTAAAAATTGCTGTGGTATTGCGAACCGTGACCGAATGCATCGTTGTGTAACCATGGTATGCACTGTTCTGAAGTGCTAATATCATTTAACCTTACCACGGTGTTGGTGTTTACCACAGTCAATTACTTTAAGGAGCTGTATGCAGCTATGTTTCTTGAAACAAGACAGGATAAGGCTCCAAACCACCATGGGGCTTATGCCTATAGTCATAATACAGTCTGATATTACATCTTCATTTTATTCACATTTTACTCTGTTTCTAGTAAGCCTTTTATAGATGTAATCAAATCATAATAACTCCATGATGATCTAATCTCAATTTCAAATAGCAGTAGTCCAACATCAGATACTCAGCGATAAACTCATATTCTATTGACATTTCTTTCTAGTTTCAGATAGAAGTAGTCCAGCATCCCCCACTCCACACATGCATCATATGGAATATAGTCAGTCACACACTCCATCGCCATATCTCCAGCCGAGGAAACCATTCAGAAAGTAAGTCACACACTCCATCGCCATATCTCCAGCCGAGGAAACCATTCAGAAAGTAAATCACACACTCCATCGCCATATCTCCAGCCGAGGAAACCATTCAGAAAGTAAGCTATTAGTAGTCCAGCATCCCCCACTCCACACATGCATCATATGGAATATAGTCAGTCACACACTCCATCGCCATATCTCCAGCCGAGGAAACCATTCAGAAAGTAAGTCACACACTCCATCGCCATATCTCCAGCCGAGGAAACCATTCAGAAAGTAAGCTATTAGTAGTCCAGCATCCCCCACTCCACACATGCATCATATGGAATATAGTCAGTCACACACTCCATCGCCATATCTCCAGCCGAGGAAACCATTCAGAAAGTAAGTCACACACTCCATCGCCATATCTCCAGCCGAGGAAACCATTCAGAAAGTAAGCTATTAGTAGTCCAGCATCCCCCACTCCACACATGCATCATATGGAATATAGTCAGTCACACACTCCATCGCCATATCTCCAGCCGAGGAAACCATTCAGAAAGTAAGTCACACACTCCATCGCCATATCTCCAGCCGAGGAAACCATTCAGAAAGTAAGCTATTAGTAGTCCAGCATCCCCCACTCCACACATGCATCATATGGAATATAGTCAGTCACACACTCCATCGCCATATCTCCAGCCGAGGAAACCATTCAGAAAGTAAGTCACACACTCCATCGCCATATCTCCAGCCGAGGAAACCATTCAGAAAGTAAGTCACACACTCCATCGCCATATCTCCAGCCGAGGAAACCATTCAGAAAGTAAGCTATTAGTAGTCCAGCATCCCCCACTCCACACATGCATCATATGGAATATAGTCAGTCACACACTCCATCGCCATATCTCCAGCCGAGGAAACCATTCAGAAAGTAAGTCACACACTCCATCGCCATATCTCCAGCCGAGGAAACCATTCAGAAAGTAAGTCACACACTCCATCGCCATATCTCCACCCGAGGAAACCATTCAGAAAGTAAGCTATTAGTAGTCCAGCATCCCCCACTCCACACATGCAGCATCATATGGAATATAGTCAGTCACACACTCCATCGCCATATCTCCAGCCGAGGAAACCATTCAGAAAGTAAGTCACACACTCCATCGCCATATCTCCAGCCGAGGAAACCATTCAGAAAGTAAGCTATTAGTAGTCCAGCATCCCCCACTCCACACATGCATCATATGGAATATAGTCAGTCACACACTCCATCGCCATATCTCCAGCCGAGGAAACCATTCAGAAAGTAAGTCACACACTCCATCGCCATATCTCCAGCCGAGGAAACCATTCAGAAAGTAAGCTATTAGTAGTCCAGCATCCCCCACTCCACACATGCATCATATGGAATATAGTCAGTCACACACTCCATCGCCATATCTCCAGCCGAGGAAATCATTCAGAAAGTAAGTCACACACTCCATCGCCATATCTCCAGCCGAGGAAACCATTCAGAAAGTAAGCTATTAGTAGTCCAGCGTCCCCCACTCCACACATGCATCATATGGAATATAGTCAGTCACACACTCCATCGCCATATCTCCAGCCGAGGAAACCATTCAGAAAGTAAGTCACACACTCCATCGCCATATCTCCAGCCGAGGAAACCATTCAGAAAGTAAGCTATTAGTAGTCCAGCATCCCCCTCTCCACACATGCATCATATGGAATATAGTCAGTCACACACTCCATCGCCATATCTCCAGCCGAGGAAACCATTCAGAAAGTAAGTCACACACTCCATCGCCATATCTCCAGCCGAGGAAACCATTCAGAAAGTAAGCTATTAGTAGTCCAGCATCTCCCACTCCACACATGCATCATATGGAATATAGTCAGTCACACACTCCATCGCCATATCTCCAGCCGAGGAAACCATTCAGAAAGTAAGTCACACACTCCATCGCCATATCTCCAGCCGAGGAAACCATTCAGAAAGTAAGTCACACACTCCATCGCCATATCTCCAGCCGAGGAAACCATTCAGAAAGTAAGCTATTAGTAGTCCAGCATCCCCCACTCCACACATGCATCATATGGAATATAGTCAGTCACACACTCCATCGCCATATCTCCAGCCGAGGAAACCATTCAGAAAGTAAGTCACACACTCCATCGCCATATCTCCAGCCGAGGAAACCATTCAGAAAGTAAGCTATTAGTAGTCCAGCATCCCCCACTCCACACATGCATCATATGGAATATAGTCAGTCACACACTCCATCGCCATATCTCCAGCCGAGGAAACCATTCAGAAAGTAAGTCACACACTCCATCGCCATATCTCCAGCCGAGGAAACCATTCAGAAAGTAAGCTATTAGTAGTCCAGCATCCCCCTCTCCACACATGCATCATATGGAATATAGTCAGTCACACACTCCATCGCCATATCTCCAGCCGAGGAAACCATTCAGAAAGTAAGTCACACACTCCATCGCCATATCTCCAGCGTAGGAAACCATTCAGAAAGTAAGTCACACACTCCATCGCCATATCTCCAGCCGAGGAAACCATTCAGAAAGTAAGCTATTAGTAGTCCAGCATACCCCTCTCCACACATGCATCATATGGAATATAGTCAGTCACACACTCCATCGCCATATCTCCAGCCGAGGAAACCATTCAGAAAGTAAGTCACACACTCCATCGCCATATCTCCAGCCGAGGAAACCATTCAGAAAGTAAACTATTAGTAGTCCAGCATCCCCCTCTCCACACATGCATCATATGGAATATAGTCAGTCACACACTCCATCGCCATATCTCCAGCCGAGGAAACCATTCAGAAAGTAAGTCACACACTCCATCGCCATATCTCCAGCCGAGGAAACCATTCAGAAAGTAAGTCACACACTCCATCGCCATATCTCCAGCCGAGGAAACCATTCAGAAAGTAAGCTATTAGTAGTCCAGCATCCCCCTCTCCACACATGCATCATATGGAATATAGTCAGTCACACACTC
The DNA here is from genome assembly GCA_032622095.1 of Siphonodentalium dalli. Lineage (NCBI taxonomy): Eukaryota > Metazoa > Mollusca > Scaphopoda > Gadilida > Siphonodentaliidae > Siphonodentalium > Siphonodentalium dalli. The sequence goes on from CP136065.1 coordinate 24,170,984, forward strand.
CATCGCCATATCTCCAGCCGAGGAAACCATTCAGAAAGTAAGTCACACACTCCATCGCCATATCTCCAGCTGAGGAAACCATTCAGAAAGTAAGCTATTAGTAGTCCAGCATCCCCCACTCCACACATGCATCATATGGAATATAGTCAGTCACACACTCCATCGCCATATCTCCAGCCGAGGAAACCATTCAGAAAGTAAGTCACACACTCCATCGCCATATCTCCAGCCGAGGAAACCATTCAGAAAGTAAGTCACACACTCCATCGCCATATCTCCAGCCGAGGAAACCATTCAGAAAGTAAGTCACACACTCCATCGCCATATCTCCAGCCGAGGAAACCATTCAGAAAGTAAGCTATTAGTAGTCCAGCATCCCCCACTCCACACATGCATCATATGGAATATAGTCAGTCACACACTCCATCGCCATATCTCCAGCCGAGGAAACCATTCAGAAAGTAAGTCACACACTCCATCGCCATATCTCCAGCCGAGGAAACCATTCAGAAAGTAAGCTATTAGTAGTCCAGCATCCCCCACTCCACACATGCATCATATGGAATATAGTCAGTCACACACTCCATCGCCATATCTCCAGCCGAGGAAACCATTCAGAAAGTAAGTCACACACTCCATCGCCATATCTCCAGCCGAGGAAACCATTCAGAAAGTATGCTATTAGTAGTCCAGCATCCCCCACTCCACACATGCATCATATGGAATATAGTCAGTCACACACTCCATCGCCATATCTCCAGCCGAGGAAACCATTCAGAAAGTAAGCTATTAGTAGTCCAGCATCCCCCACTCCACACATGCATCATATGGAATATAGTCAGTCACACACTCCAATGCCATATCTCCAGCCGAGGAAACCATTCAGAAAGTAAGTCACACACTCCATCGCCATATCTCCAGCCGAGGAAACCATTCAGAAAGTAAGTCACACACTCCATCGCCATATCTCCAGCCGAGGAAACCATTCAGAAAGTAAGTCACACACTCCATCACCATATCTCCAGCCGAGGAAACCATTCAGAAAGTAAGCTATTAGTAGTCCAGCATCCCCCACTCCACACATGCATCATATGGAATATAGTCAGTCACACACTCCATCGCCATATCTCCAGCCGAGGAAACCATTCAGAAAGTAAGTCACACACTCCATCGCCATATCTCCAGCCGAGGAAACCATTCAGAAAGTAAGTCACACACTCCATCGCCATATCTCCAGCCGAGGAAACCATTCAGAAAGTAAGCTATTAGTAGTCCAGCATCCCCCTCTCCACACATGCATCATATGGAATATAGTCAGTCACACACTCCATCGCCATATCTCCAGCCGAGGAAACCATTCAGAAAGTAAGTCACACACTCCATCGCCATATCTCCAGCCGAGGTAACCTTTCAGAAAGTAAGTCACACACTCCATCGCCATATCTCCAGCCGAGGAAACCATTCAGAAAGTAAGCAATTAGTAGTCCAGCATCCCCCTCTCCACACATGCATCATATGGAATATAGTCAGTCACACACTCCATCGCCATATCTCCAGCCGAGGAAACCATTCAGAAAGTAAGTCACACACTCCATCGCCATATCTCCAGCCGAGGAAACCATTCAGAAAGTAAGTCACACACTCCATCGCCATATCTCCAGCCGAGGAAACCATTCAGAAAGTAAGCTATTAGTAGTCCAGCATCCCCCACTCCACACATGCATCATATGGAATATAGTCAGTCACACACTCCATCGCCATATCTCCAGCCGAGGAAACCATTCAGAAAGTAAGTCACACACTCCATCGCCATATCTCCAGCCGAGGAAACCATTCAGAAAGTAAACTATTAGTAGTCCAGCATCCCCCTCTCCACACATGCATCATATGGAATATAGTCAGTCACACACTCCATCGCCATATCTCCAGCCGAGGAAACCATTCAGAAAGTAAGTCACACACTCCATCGCCATATCTCCAGCCGAGGAAACCATTCAGAAAGTAAGTCACACACTCCATCGCCATATCTCCAGGCGAGGAAACCATTCAGAAAGTAAGCTATTAGTAGTCCAGCATCCCCCTCTCCACACATGCATCATATGGAATATAGTCAGTCACACACTCCATCGCCATATCTCCAGCCGAGGAAACCATTCAGAAAGTAAGCTATTGGGGGTCGATTTATATTGGAATGCACATGACATTATATGAATGACCCATTTCATGTGACATTATGCAAGACTTGTGTTCATTTCTGTGTACAGAGCACGATGTGCATATTTTGCTCAATTTGACAAAGTCAAGTTTGAACTATTACCATGGGTTGGCATCCATCTTTGGTTTGTCGGGGTGTCGGAGCATCCGTACATCCATAAAAAATTCCTTTAGTATGCCCCACATTCAATCATCACCAAAATTCTTATTGATGTTTGGGTTGAACTCTAGATGGGAACCATCAATTTGTTAAAAACCATGGCTGCCAGCAGCCATCTTTGCATGACTAAATTCCTTGGCACATCCTACATGCCACATCCCTTATCCAATCATCACCAAATTTTATATCGATATTCGGGGTGACCTCTAGACTTCACATATTAAACTCAGGCTTATACATCATCTCTAATACTTATATTGTTGCCGCTTACAGACCTTTACCAGGTGAAACAAGGGAGATCAGAATACTGAGAAATGGTGAACCTGTCGGGATTCAGATAGAACTCGGACCGAATGGAGGAATATTCGTCTCGTCAGTCACGTCTGATAACAGCCTGGCCACTCAGGCAGGGATTGTCGTCGGCGACCAACTTCTTGATGTAAGTATCATGCTCTTATGTTGATGTCAATTTCTTTTGAAAATTATTAAATCAGTCGATACTTTAAGCCCAAGTTATGACGGTCTACGGTAATATAAGTAGATAGAAGTTGACTTTTTTGTCTCAAAGTTTACCATACCTATACCATATCAATGTTTATATGCAGTGCCAAATGACATAACTTACCTTAACCCATCAAATTGTCAAAAAATAGAACACAATTATGATTCCTTGACTTTTTCTACTTACTTTACCGTAGATATTCAGAACTTAGCTTAAATTATCGACTGATTTACTATGTACTATTAGATATTCATAGTTCGTTGATGGACTGAGATTTCCCCCAGCAGCTATAGAGGTACTATTTCCCCTAACCCCCAATGGAAACCCTGAGTAAGGGCACTTGCACTTCCTCAACCAAGTTGTGAAATAGGAAGCTGATTGGTTAAATAGCTGACCCATGAAACACCGAATGTGGATGTATATATGGTATTAATTGATGTAATGACTTGGGTAACAATGTGATGTGAAGTGTCTTGAGAGCCAAGCCTGGAAATAGTGTGCCTGTCATTTGCAGAATTAGGTCCCCAGATGGTGATTTTAGTGATGCTATATAGAAACTGAGGAGAAGAATGTAAATTTGAGACTATAGATACTTCCCAAAAGATGAGGCCTAAGCAGAATGAGGGTGCTTTTGGCAATGCTAGCCCACTGCGGGATAGAGTCACTAAATTCACCCTCTGGGGACCTCATTCTGCAAATGACAGACTCACTATTTGCAGGCTTGCTGAGAGCAAATAACGGGATTCATTCCCTTCTAGGATTAGGTAATGTAATCAAGCGACAGACTGAGGAGTTCACCCTATGGAATATACATGTTTATTCATGTGTACGGTTCTTTATATAATAAAACTATTTTTACTGTTTTTAGCTCACCTGAGACGAAGTCTCCGGTGGAGCTATAGTCATCACTCCTTGTCCGTCGTCCGTTCGTCCGTCCGTCCGTGTTTACTAATGACTACTTATGTGGCTAAGATTGTGTAAAATGGATATTTATGTGCATAACTTCCGTTGCGTGGCTAGCCACGTAACAGCTTTCAGATGGACGTTCTAAAATGATCTATTTGTCCTAATCAGCTTATTTAATTTTGTAGTCACTCAAAATTTGGAAAAAAAAAAGTCCATCGATTTAGACATCCATGACCCGTCAATAGGAGATGTCGGACACTGACAAGACATTTATGTGGCTAGCCACCCAATCACGGACCTGTCAGTTTCTCCTATTCCACTGTCCCAGTTGCTGTGAGCAAGTTTTTGAGTTTTAATCAGCTTCTTCTGCTATAATTCCAACATGTTATGAATCCATAATCTGGAGTTTTATCACTATCTACTACTTGATAGCCACTTAAAATTTTATGGCTACTTGAGAAGCCACATAAAAACTAAAGCCACATTACCATTTCTAGCCACATAGGTCGAAGCCACATATCTACCCATTTGTTGGTATGTCCGTCCGTCCGTCCGTCCGTCAACAATCATCTTCTTCTCCAGTATCATAAGGCCAAATGAGTTCATATTTGGTGTGGATGTTCCCTGCTTGACTCAGACTCAGATTTGTTAAAATAAGGTCACTGAGTCAAATAGTTGCGAAGCTAGGGCCATAACTCTTTCCCGCCATAGTAATTCTTAAAACAACTTCTTTTCAAGAACAATCAGGCCTATTTAGCTTATATTTGGTATGGAAGGTCCTTGAGTGACTGGGGGTCAGATTTTTTTCAAATGGGGTCACTGGGTCAAATAGGGGCAGAATCAGGGACATAACTCTATTCTCCCTAGTAATTATTAGAATGACTTCTTCTCCAGAATCATCAGGCCGATTTAGCTAATATTTTGTATGGTGGGTCCTTGTGTGACTGGGGTTCAGATTTGTTCAAATGGGGTCAGTGTGTGAAATAGGGGCCGTGCCAGGAACATAAAAAAAGAAGAAAAAAAAGTAGGCTAGCATCACCAAATACACTCTCCAGGGACCTCATTCTGCTTAGGCCTCATCTTCAGGGAAGTATACAGGTCTTAAATTGACATTTCTACTTACTTTTTCCCTTCTGTTCAGTTTCTATATTCCCTAATTTGCTGTCAGAAGATAAAATTGATAATTGAAGTGCCCAATGGGTGCACATCACAAAAAAAAAAAAGTAGGCTAGCATCACCAAATACACTCTCCTGGGACCTCATTCTGCTTAGGCCTCATCTTCAGGGAAGTATACAGGTCTTAAATTGACATTTCTACTTACTTTTTCCCTTCTGTTCAGTTTCTATATTCCCTAATTTGCTGTCAGAAGATAAAATTGATAATTGAAGTGCCCAATGGGTGCACATCACCAATTAACTGGACAACTTCAATCTGTTCCTATGTCTCCCATGGCAGTTGAGGCCTAAGCATAATGAGGTCCATAGAGGGTGAATTTGGTGATGCTAGCCCACCTTACAGGATTGCAGCACTAAATTCACCCTTTAGTGACCTCATTCTGCAAAAGTCAGACACTATATTGAGGCTTGGCTGTTCCACTATTATATTCTTAACCACCACCTATCCAGTTGTACTCATTATACCCTGATTTGCAAAGAAAACTTGGGGGGGGGGGGTATATTGGATTGAATTTGTCTGTCAGTATGTCCTCCCGTCCATCCCTCTGTTGGGATGTTTCCATCCGTCCATCAATTTTGTTCTTCTCCACATACATATTAAAGACCGAAATGGTTTATATATTTTGACTCACATTCAGATTTGTTCAAATGAGTTCATCAGGTCATATAGGTGAGAAGCCAGGGCCATAACTCTTTCCCTCCATAGTAATTCTTCAGAAACCATCAGGCCTATTTAGCTTTTGGTATGGAGGGTCCTTTGGTGAGTGGGGTTCAGATTTGTACACGTGAGGTCATTTTTAGGAAACTTTTGAGGAAAATCAGTTTTCTTCAACTCTTAAAATCTACCGTTTGAAATTTCTAGATGAATAGATCTCATAGATGGGGATTCACATTTGTTCAAATAAGGGCAGAGATAAGAGATTTAACTCTCAACCACCCACCCTACCTGTATGTATGCTGTTTGATACTGGTATAATAATATATAGATTCCTATTGATTTCTAAGCTGCCTGGGTGGAGGCAATGAGGCTGTAGATTTGATTTTTCAACCAGTAACAGTCCACATTTTCCTACTTCGGGTTAAACTGTTCGACCGAAATCGCCACAAATGTTAACAGGTCTATTTTGCTGATATTTAGTATGAAGGGTTCTTTGGTATCTGGTATTGAAATTTATTCAGATGTGGTCACCAGGTTAAATAGGGTGGGACCCGGGACATAACTGTATGTCTCTATAGTCATTCTTAAATTGTCTTCTCAAGAGAGGTTGGACTATTTAGCTTACATATAGTATGGATGATCCTTTAGTGACTGATATTCAGATTTGTTAACATCAGGTCAACCTGTTAAGAAATGACGGGGGCTATGAGGAGTTAACAATTTTGTGTTTAAAAAATCATTGAAATACCAAATTCATTAAAACATCTTCCTTGGAACTACCTAACTGATTAATCTGACATACATGTATGGTGTTTTGGGTCCATGGATAAATGGGCTTCAAACATGTCTAAATGGTTTTATAAAAAGGTGCTTGTGAGATTGGAAATTTCCAAAAATTGAGAAAGTTTGAGATGTCGGTTGTGAAATTCCAACCCAAGACTTGGGAGTCTGGAGCCCGGTCGGGAGGGGACTTGTTGAGCTGGAGGAGGGGGGTGATCAGTAGTGAACAGTGGGCAATTTCATGGTGGATATTCACCTTGAAATTACCCACTACACTACTGAAGCCTCTCTAGCCACATATCGTGTTTAGATCTACTTTTTTCAAAGTGCTTATGAAAATGTCTGACTATTGTGGTCTCCAGAGTCCCAGTCTCATCAGTCTTTGCAGTCTGGTGAGCGACCCCACAGTCTTTGACTGTCTTGTTATGTTTGCAGGTTTGTGGAATAAACATGAGGAATGCTAACCGGGACTCGGCAGCCAGTGTTCTCAGACAACTGGGAGACAGTATTACCATGATGGTCCAATATAACCCTGAAAGTAAGTTATTTATGGTCCAATATAAAATGACAGAGAAATTAAGTTATTTATTGTCCAATATTACACTGAAAGTAAGTTATATATGGACAATATAACCCTGAAAGTAAGTTATCATGGTCCAATATGACATGACTGAGAAAGTAAGTTATAAATCAAATCAAATCAAATCAAATCAAATATTTAATGGTATCAATCCAACATGCGAATTATCACCAATTATAACAAACATATAGTAACATTTAATGTGTAATACAATTGATCAACATAATTAGAAATATATATATACTAGAAGGTGACCCGACTTCGTCCGGGCTATTCAAAAACCAAATTTCAAGTCGATTGCTCCACCCGTTTCCTAGATCTGGTCTGCGCATGCGCGAAGCTGGTGTCGCACGTGCTCGGCGACCCGATAAAATTCGTATCCGGGGCAAGATACATTCACATACCAAATTTCAAGTCGATAGCTACACCCGTTTCAGAGATATATAGCCCAATGTCATTTGCGGATACCTCGGCCGGTGATGAGTTAACGCGACACAGTCAAATGCATCGGCAGGGTGAGAGTTAACGTAATCTAACTTTATGACCTCTGACGACGTCATAGAAATTACGCATTGATTTTATCCTGATAAAAGCATCGTACCACTTGTACCTAATAATTGAGGCAGATAACTAAAACGGATACATACATATTATATATCGTTGGAAAGATGAAGCCACACAGATTCTAACCGTGCAAATTATATGACTGGCAATTTATTATTCGCGCTATATCGAATCGATTTGTGAGCACCGAACTGAAATATATTAGCGCAAAAACGGCGTAAAAACAGATTTGACCTCCGCACGTGAAAAGTTGACCTCGCACGGACAAATAAATATGCCTATGTTCGTCTCCGGCCGAAAACACATCCAAATACCAAATTTCATCGAAATTGGCTTAGTCGTTTTGGAGTCCATCGATTTCAAACACACACACACACAAACACACAGATCTTTCAAAATATATAATAGATATATATATGGTCTATATAACTGAAAGTAAGTTATATATGGACAATATAACCCTGAAAGTAAGTTATCATGGTCCAATATGACATGACTGAGAAAGTAAGTTATATATGGTCTATTTATAACTGAAAGTGAGTTATTTATGGTCCATTATAATGCTGAATGTTCTTTCTACTTGATTATCAAATGTTCTTCTCTATCCCACAAATAGAAAATTGTACTGTGTTATTTTAGGACCAATCAGCATCCTTACCCACTTTGTTTGTTAACCCTTTGAGTGCCAGGTCGATTTTTGTATCAACCCATATACCCTGTGCCAATGCATTCTCTTATATATGCGAGTCGACCATAGGTCGCCTGGCATATATAAGAGAATGCATAGGCTCAATTTTTTTTTTTTTTTTTTTTTTTTTTTTTACAATTTTAATAATTAATTCTTATATTCTTTAACAGACTTATTTTGTAGGTTTAGGGCCGATGAGATCGGCCCCTGGCACTCAAAGGGTTAAAGGATGATAACCTGTAAATAACAGTTGTGCAAAGATTACGTTGCAGTAGTCAATAATTAGAGGCAAAACTAACCAGAAAAGCAGTTGTAGAGATTGCATTTAAAGTAGCCATTTTGTTTACCTCGAAGACCGTGGCAATGTCGATGGATTCCACACCCAGTTAATTTGTCTATATCTGTCATTGAAAAAGCCGTAAACCTCTGAGGAAACACTCTGATCGCAAAGCTAAATTAGAGCAAATTGCTATTCTTGTGATAGATGCTTTTGTTGCGCCGCGCATAATGCCCTGCCTCAATCATATTACATTTGTTCTAAGTGAGCCTCATACGCAAAGTTGCCAAGGTCAAAATGCTCTCTTCGCTGTCTTCATGGGCCATAACACAAACAGTAAGCACAGATTTAATGTGAAAGTGTACCTTGACATAGGTCTATTCTATAACAACATTTTGTATGAGGAAAAACCCAACTTCTGAATATATTTCAGGTGCAGTTACACCCATATTCTGCATTGCGGGAACAAATAAATGCTCTCATTGTGTTTTCTTCGTGAGAAGGACTGAACATGTCACCTGTACATGAAACTGAACCCGTCTAATGCCATGATCAAAAACGAGGATGAGGCTCACGCTATCCTTCATTATTCCCTGCAAATGAAGAACAAAAATCCTATTATCAAAAACTACAGTGTTTATATATTCACACTTCTATTTCATTGAACTTTTCCCTGAATATATATATCCAATGTCTTGGTCCGAAACGAACATTTTTAATGAAAATCTTTCTGATGATACTCATTCTCAAGAACTAAAGTGTTTTTTCATGTCATCTTCACTTCAGAATACTTGAATGATTATGATCCGTCAGCTTCTCCTCTGTCTGTTGGCTCGATGAGGGTCTCACAGAGCCACATGCGACCACAGAGCTGCATGATTAGGCGGGAGAATAGCGGTGTCAGTGACCACTCCCACCAGTCTAACCAATCGCGGAACCGAACTGTTAGGTGAGTGTGATAATTAATTATGTTCGCCGCATAATCCTTACACAATTACACTTTTGTAATATTTTTCTAAAGAAAAGTTGAAATTTGTCATGTAAATGGAATGTCACACTTAATCATGTTTCATTGTAAACCACCTCTCCTTGAATTTTCAGCAATGTTTTAGGAATATTAGTAAATTCCATGCCTGGAATTAAGTAATTTCAGTTAGTATCCACTACAAACAAAGTGAAATTTTGTTAATGGGCATTGTCATTGATAGGGTAACAGCCAAGCATGTTTACTGTGACTGTCATTTGCAGAATGAGGTTCCCAGAGGGTGAATTTAGTGACGCTATCCCTCTGGGGACCTCATTCTGCTTATATTAGGCCTCATCTTCTCAGGAAAGTTTCCTTATTATCAAATTTCTATAGAAACTTCTTCACATAGATTTTGTCCTTTTTAGCTCACCTGAGACGAAGTCTCCGGTGGAGCTATAGTCATCACTCCTCGTCCGTCGTCCGTCCATCCGTCCGTCCATCCGTCCATCCGTCCATCCGTCCATCCGTCCGTCAACAATTCTTTGAACATCTTCTTCTAAAGTTCCATTGGACCGAATTGGTTCATATTTGGTGTGGATGTTCCCTAGGTGACTCTCATTCAGATTTGTTCAAATGAGGTCACTGGGTCAAATAGTTGCGAAAGCAGGGCCACAACTCTATTCCTTCATAGTAATTCTTATAACGACTTCTTTTCCATAAGGCCTAATGGGTTCATATTTGGTGTGGATGTTCCCTAGGTGACTCACATCCAGATTTGTTCAAATGAGGTCACCAGGTTGATTAGTTGAGAAACCAGGGCCATAACTCTTTCCCTCCATAGTAATTCTTTTAAACATCTTCTTCTCGAATACCATCAGGCCAAATGGGTTCATATTTGGTATGAAGTATCATTGGTTGACTGGGGTTCAGATTTGTTCAAATGAGGTCACTGGGTCAAATGTGGGTGGGGCCAGGGACATAACTCAGAAAAAAAAAATTCAGATTAAACTCTTTAACCAAAAAAGAAAAGAATAGAAAAGAAATGATATATTAAAAAATAAAAGAATATTTAAAAAAACTGTGGAATTGTTTTTTTTTATTAGAATATTTAAAAAAAAATAAAAAAAAAGTGTATTTAACTCCATGGTCAATTTAATATATATATATATTGTTTAACATTTTTTGATAATTGAAAAACTAATGCCATTACATTTCTGTAGGTTGTGGCCCCTGGCCCTTCATTCAAGTGCACTGCTTCTGCCACCCTGGCCTGGTCTCAAAAATAAAATTTACTCAAATTCTTGACAGAATCATTAATAAGAAGCATTTACTTTGGCTGTAACTGTATATATGCTGGGTATGCCGACACAATCATGTCAATCTTGATATGTTTATAAACATTCCTGCAGATTTGCTAGATGTCATTAATTCCCAATCTCTCATGTATTGTTCATATCAGGACTAATGTCATTTGCAGAATGAGGTCCCCAGAGGGTGAATTTAGTGATGCTATCCCACACAGCGGCCTAGCATCACCAAATTCACCCTCTGGAGACCTCATTCTGCTTAGGCCTCATCTTCTGGGAAGTATCTATAGTATCAAATTAACATTGTTGTTAGTTACATTTCCCTTCTAGGAAGTTTCTATATCCCCTAATTTGCAGAAGATAAATTCATAATTGAGGTGCCCAATGGGTGAACATCACCAACTTCAACTGGGGAACTTCAATCTTATCCTAGGTCTGCCATAGCAGTTGGGGGCCCTAGCAGAATGAGGTCCCCAGAGGGTGAATTTAGTGATGCTAGCCCGCTGTGCGGGATAGCATCACTAAATTCACCCTCTGGGGACCTCATTCTGCAAATGACAGACACACTTTCACACTATTTCAAGGCTTGATTTTATAATACATTGTGTTGCTTGAGGCCAGGCATGCACAATGTAGGAACATACACGCTTTTTGTGATGCTATCCCACACAGCGGGCTAGCATAACCAAATTCACCTTCTGGAGACCTCATTCTGCTTAGGCCTCATCTTCTGGGAAGTATCTACAGTATCAAATTTACATTGTTGTTAGTTAAATTTCCCTTCTAGGAAGTTTCTATATCCCCTAACTTGCAGAAGATAAAATTCATAAATGAGGTGCCCAATGGGTGAATATCACCAACTTCAACTGGGGAACTTAAATCTTATCCTTATCAGATTTGTGAAAATGGGATCACAAAGTCAAATAAGGGCAGAGCCAGAGACTTAACTATTTCACTGCATAGTAATTCTTAAAATATGTTTTGCAAGAACTATTTGGCTTATATAGAATGGAATGTTCTTCCTTGACTGCAATTCAGATTTGTTTTTAAATGGGGGGTGATCAGTAGTGTACAGTTGGCAATTTCAAGGTGGATTTTCACCAATCTACATACTTACAGTCTCTCTAGCCACATATCCTGTTTAAATCTACTTCTTTTAAAGTGATTATGAAAAGTGCTGACTGTTTTGGTCTCCAGAGTCCCAGTCTTATCAGTCTTTGCAGTCTGGTGAGCGACCCCACAGTCATTGACTGTCTTGTTTAGTTTAGTTTCTCTATATCCCCAAATTGGCAGACGACACACTGCATAATCGAGGTTCCCAATGGGTGTACATCACAATATTCACCATTTGGGAACTTCAATCTGAGTCTATGTCTCCCATAGCAGATGAGGCCATGCAGAATGAAGTTCTCAGAGGGTGAATTTAGTGATGCTTGACTGCTATGCGGGATAGCGTCACTAAATTCACCCTTTGGGGACCTCATTCTGCATATGACAGGCACACTAAACACAGGCTAGGTAACAGCTCATAACCAGCATTTTACATTGAATATGACAGTTTTTAATTACTCAAATACATGTGGTAGAGGGGCTGAATTTTTTTTTTTAAATCCACAATTTTGAAACCATTTTATCATGATCTCTGTTATGAATATTATTATAAAGTGGATATTGTTTGGTTCTTCAGTGCTGTGATAGATGGCGATGCCACACATCAGAGGTTTGTCTATCTTCCCAAGAAGACGATGAGTGATGACTGCGGCCTCACTCTGACTGGTGGTAACGCTGTGGGTATCTTCATCACCGACATTCGAGTAGATAGTCCGGCTAGTCAGGATGGAGGACTATACACGGGTGACCAGATTCTTGAGGTAAGGACAAATATTTATTGAGCTTTATCGTCGTTTCGGCCACTTGGTTTTACGGGTGGAAGAAAGATCACATAGAGGGTTTCTTTTACCAGGAAATAAATCCGGTTCAATTAGAAACCACTGACCCCAGAAAACAACTGACAGTCTCTTTGAAAAGCCGACGAATATCCTAATGGATGTACGTCTAGAAGTGTCCATTATATTTCATTTCTATGATGACGCAGCATGGAGTGCATTTCTGGTGTAGTAGATTTTTGTGAGAATCGTATTTAGAAATAGTTATAAATACATCAAGATGCGAAAGAATAATCAGTCATGAATATCGTTGACTGATAAAAATTCGAAGATGATGTTTCCTATATTGCGATGACAAGAATGAATTATGGATATATTGCCTGTATTCAGTTTTCCAACAATAGTTGAGTTTGACAATGCATGGGAAAATTGTCAAGGCATCATTGACCTCATTTTAATAGAGAGTTCTAGAGACGTACATCCGATATAGGATTTTCGTTGGCTATTCAAAGAGACTGAAACTTGCCCAGATACATGAATCATGTTAACCATTTTGTATGGATCTCAAATCCACACTTAAAGGGATTTGAACCAGCTTCACCATTGCTGGATGCTTCGTGTTCCCTAAGGTACCCTGTGCATCTTACCAATTAACCCTTTAATGACGGGAGCTTGAAGATCCTGTGCCAGTGCATTCTCTTATATATGCAAGTCTCAAGTAGGGAGCCTTACATATATATGAGATTGCACTGGCTTACAAGGTCAAGTTAAATATTGTAGGCCAATGTATTCTCTTATATATGGGAGTCTTGCATATATAAGAGAATACATGTACATAGGCACCGGGTTTTCACAAAAGTTCAGGAAGCTCCAGTCATGGAATGGTTAAGCCACAGGCCCTATTTAGGAATAACAACTTAGTTGGTTCCGAATGTGTATGCAAAATAGTATAACATTTCTCATCTCAAAAATGACATGGGCCTTTCATGAAATAGCTTATATTGGTTTGATACTCAGTAGAACAACTGACAGCTATGTCATTTTCCAGGATACTTTATATATGAGATGGAAAACAATGTTTATTGAAATGAAATAACAAAACAAAATATGGACAATTACAGATGCAAACCTTGAAATAGTTTGTCTGACATTTGAAGAATGATGTCCCCTGAGGGTGAATTTAGCAGGCTAGCATCACAAAATTCGCCCTCTGGGGACCCCATTCTGCTTATGCCTCATCTGGGAAGTATCAATTGTTTCAAATTAACTTTGTTTTAGTTACTTTTTCCCTTCTGTTCAGTTTCTATATCCCCTAATTTACAGAACATAAAATGCATAATCGAGGTGACTAATGGGTGAAAGTCACCAACTTCTACTGGGGAACTTCAATCTGATTTATTTTGAATATGAGATAATTAATTACCTTTAAAACATACTTCAGCTGAACGGGATTGATCTAAGGCGTGCTACGTTGGAGCAATCTATCCAAGAGTTGCTGAAACCTCGGTCTTCTGTGTCCATCCATAAAAAGCATAACATGTCCAGTGAGTATATTCCACCAATCTGAAACCTCGGTCTTCATGCGTTCATTCATAAACATGTCCAGTGAGTATATTCCACCAATCTGAAACCTCGGTCTTCTGCGTTCATAACATGTCCAGTGAGTATATTCCACCAATCTGAAACCTCGGTCTTCTGTGTTCATAACATGTCCAGTGAGTATATTCCACCAATCTGAAACCTCCGTCTTCTGCGTTCATTCATAACATGTCCAGTGAGTATATTCCACCAATCTGAAACCTCGGTCTTCTGCGTTCATAACATGTCCAGTGAGTATATTCCACCAATCTGAAACCTCGGTCTTCTGCGTTCATTCATAACATGTCCAGTGAGTATATTCCACCAATCTGAAACCTTGGTCTTCTGCGTTCATTCATAACATGTCCAGTGAGTATATTCCACCAATCTGAAACCTCGGTCTTCTGCGTTCATTCATAACACGTCCAGTGAGTATATTCCACCAATCTGAAACCTCGGTCTTCTGCGTTCATTCATAACATGTCCAGTGAGTATATTCCACCAATCTGAAACCTCGGTCTTCTGCGTTCATAACATGTCCAGTGAGTATATTCCACCAATCTGAAACCTCGGTCTTCATGCGTTCATTCATAAACATGTCCAGTGAGTATATTCCACCAATCTGAAACCTCGGTCTTCTGCGTTCATAACATGTCCAGTGAGTATATTCCACCAATCTGAAACCTCGGTCTTCTGTGTTCATAACATGTCCAGTGAGTATATTCCACCAATCTGAAACCTCCGTCTTCTGCGTTCATTCATAACATGTCCAGTGAGTATATTCCACCAATCTGAAACCTCGGTCTTCTGCGTTCATAACATGTCCAGTGAGTATATTCCACCAATCTGAAACCTCGGTCTTCTGCGTTCATTCATAACATGTCCAGTGAGTATATTCCACCAATCTGAAACCTCGGTCTTCTGCGTTCATTCATAACATGTCCAGTGAGTATATTCCACCAATCTGAAACCTCGGTCTTCTGCGTTCATTCATAACACGTCCAGTGAGTATATTCCACCAATCTGAAACCTCGGTCTTCTGCGTTCATTCATAACATGTCCAGTGAGTATATTCCACCAATCTGAAACCTCGGTCTTCTGCGTTCATAACATGTCCAGTGAGTATATTCCACCAATCTGAAACCTCGGTCTTCTGTGTTCATAACATGTCCAGTGAGTATATTCCACCAATCTGAAAACTCTGTCTTCTGCGTTCATTCATAACATGTCCAGTGAGTATATTCCACCAATCTGAAACCTCGGTCTTCTGCGTTCATAACATGTCCAGTGAGTATATTCCACCAATCTGAAACCTCGGTCTTCTGCGTTCATTCATAACATGTCCAGTGAGTATATTCCACCAATCTGAAACCTCGGTCTTCTGCGTTCATTCATAACATGTCCAGTGAGTATATTCCACCAATCTGAAACCTCGGTCTTCTGCGTTCATTCATAACACGTCCAGTGAGTATATTCCACCAATCTGAAACCTCGGTCTTCTGCGTTCATTCATAACATGTCCAGTGAGTATATTCCACCAATCTGAAACCTCGGTCTTCTGCGTTCATAACATGTCCAGTGAGTATATTCCACCAATCTGAAACCTCGGTCTTCTGCGTTCATAACATGTCCAGTGAGTATATTCCACCAATCTGAAACCTCGGTCTTTTGCGTTCATAACATGTCCAGTGAGTATATTCCACCAATCTGAAACCTCGGTCTTCTGCGTTCATAACATGTCCAGTGAGTATATTCCACCAATCTGAAACCTCGGTCTTCTGCGTTCATAACATGTCCAGTGAGTATATTCCACCAATCTGAAACCTCGGTCTTCTGCGTTCATAACATGTCCAGTGAGTATATTCTTCCAATCTGAAACCTCGGTCTTCTGCGTTCATAACATGTCCAGTGAGTATATTCCACCAATCTGAAACCTCGGTCTTCTGCGTTCATTCATAACATGTCCAGTGAGTATATTCCACCAATCTGAAACCTCGGTCTTCTGCGTTCATTCATAAAAAAATCATTTATATACAGTGTTCACAATGTCCTTACAGGATAACAGAGACGGCCACAAAGAATGCACACTTAATTGGTTAGGCATGCATTTGATTCACTTAATGATATATTTACATTGCATATTGCCGATCATTTATCTTCGTTACGACGTGAGCAAATTGATATTGGTACGGCCTCGGAGTCATGTATTATATTCATCTTCATAACACCTTTATAGACTCATTAGTGTATAATACACACTAACACCTTTATAGACTCATTAGTGTATAATACACACTAACACCTTTATAGACTCATTAGTGTATAATTCACACTAACACCTTTATAGACTCATTAGTGTATAATTCACACTAACACCTTTATAGACTTATTAGTGTATAATAAACACTAACACCTGTATATACTCATTAGTGTAAAATACACACTAACACCTTTATGGACTCATTAGTGTATAATACACACTAACTCCTTTATATACTCATTAGTGTATAATACACACTAACACATTTATAGACTCATTAGTGTATAATACACACTAACACCTTTATAGACTCATTAGTGTATAATGCATACTAACACCTTTATATACTCATTAGTGTATAATACACACTAACACCTTTATGTACTCATTAGTGTATAATACACACTAACACCTTTATAGACTCATTGGTGTATAATACACACTAACACCTGTATAGACTCATTGGTGTATAATGCATTGTAACACCTTTATAGACTCATTAGTGTATAATGCATACTAACACCTTTATATACTCATAACACCTTTATAGACTCATTAGTGTATAATACACACTAACACCTTTATATACTCATTAGTGTATAATACACACTAACACCTTTATATACTCATTAGTGTATAATACACACTAACACCTTTATAGACTCATTAGTGTATAATACACACTAACACCTTTATAGACTCATTGGTGTATAATGCATTGTAACACCTTTATAGACTCATTGGTGTATAATGCATACTAACACCTTTATATACTCATAACACCTTTATAGACTCATTAGTGTATAATACACACTAACACCTTTATATACTCATTAGTGTATAATACACACTAACACCTTTATATACTCATTAGTGTATAATACACACTAAATCATTTATAGACTCATTACTGTATAATACACACTAACACCTTTATAGTTAGTGTACAATGCACACACATGAGTCTATAAAGGTGTTATCATTCAATTCCTGTCATCTTAATATTTACCTTGACCTTGTAAGCCAGTGCGTTCTCTTATATATGCAAGGCTTCCTATGGGAGACTTGCATTTATAAGAGAATGCACTGGCACAGGATCTGTAATGTTGCACCAGTACAACTCCCGTCTTGAAGGGGTTAAGACTATCATTTACAACTAAAAGTGTTAATATTTTTAGAACAATACACCATTTGTCTGTGATCATGACTGTCCATTATTACATAACAAGTAATCACTTGATTGAACTGGTGACGTGAAATAATTCATGAGAGGCAGGGACATTGTACAAATACGAGATAGAAAGTTTTACAAAATAGTCTCTGCCTCGAATTAATTATTTCACATCGCCAGTTCAATCAAGTGATTATTCCATTTATTATATTCCACTATAAACATCTGATTTATCAGAAATCCGAATAATACCGCCATTATAATTCATACTCATGGTGCATTAATGTTAATGGCGCGTATGAATACAGTTAGCTAGTTACAGTTGACATTCTTCACAATTGAAATTATCACTTGATAAATCAAGGTAAATCACACATAGGAATGTAATCAAGCCTTGAAATAGGGTGTCTGTCATTTGCAGAATGAGGTTCCCCAGAGGGTGAATTTAGTGATGCTACCCCGCATAGCGGGCTAGCATCACCAAATTCACCCTCTGGGAACCTCATTCTGCATACACCTCAGCAGAGGGTGAATTTGGTGATGCTAGCCCACTATGCGGGGTAGCATCACTAAATTCACCCTCTGGGAACCTCATTCTGCAAATGACAGACACCCTATTTCAAGGCTTGAATGTAATAAATGACATTATTTGTTCTTCAGAGTATAAAGCCATATGTAGTCAGCATGGTGATGCCTTTTATATCAGAGCTAACTTTGACAACCATAGACAGGGCAACGGCGAGCTCAAATTCCATAAAGGAGACATTCTCTTCATTGACAATACAGTGCATGATGGACAGCTAGGGGTGTGGCATGCATGGCTGTGTGATAGCCAGGGATGTCGCTGCCAAAACGGAACCATTCGCAGTCAGTCTAGGTGAGATATTAAGTGTAAAGGAAGTTTTCTCGTATTACATCCCACCCCTCCCCCAATGAAGTTTGGCAAAGGTGGGGGAGGGTGGTTTGTGTCTAGGTGGCATGCTTGGTGTGTGATATTTAGGGATGTGTCTTCCAAAAACAGAACACTTTCCAGTCAGGCTAGGTGAGATGTTAACTGTGAAGGAAGTTCTACCTTGTTACCTTCCCCCCCCCCCTTGAATTTGACAGGAGGGGGAGAGAAAGAGAGTTTGGGTTGAGCTGTGGCATGCTTGGCTCTGTGATAATCATTGCCAAAACAAAACCATTCCAGTCAGGCTTGATGATATTTTAACTATGAAGGAAGTTCTACCTTGATACACCACAAAATTTGACTAGGGTGGGAGGGGGCTTGGGTGGGAGGAGGTTTGGGTGGGTGTGGCATGCATGATTGGCTGTGTGATAACCAAGGTTGTTGCTGCCAGAATTGAAACATTCCAGTCATTAACTGTGAAGGAAGATCTACCTTGTTGGCCCACATAATTTTACTAGGATGGGAGGGGGTTTTGGTTGGTGTGGCATGCATGATTGTCTGTGTGATAACCAAGGATGTCGCTGCCAGAATTGAGACATTCCAGTCATTAACTGTGAAGGAAGATCTACCTTATTACCTCTGATCGCTAATGCCATCAAAAATGAAAATAGATCTATTATTTGAAGATTAAATGTCATGGTCGTCAGTGAGAAATTACCTGGTAGTTCGGCAGCAAAACGAAATGAAACTTGGTCAGGAAAGTTGTTTGTTATAAAAATGTTTCATCTGTGGTTCTGAAGGTGGAGACGAATACAATTTCTGAAAAAGGAACAATTTTCCATTATTTCTGCAAGAGAAAGTTACTGTGGGAAGCTTTACTTCATTCAGTTCTGTTATATCTTCGCTTCATTCCGTTTTACCTTGTATCAAATTTCATGAAATCGGAACAACCCAACCCGGAAGTTTTCTTATTAATGGGGAAAACATGCTGCTTTCCGTCGAAATATCGTCCAAAAATAAAATATTAAGAACATGGTCATTGGTTTCCGTGACAGATGATCTGACACTGGGCCAAATGGCCAACAAAATATTCATCAGGGAGTTACTTATCTCTAGTATTTAAATTTAGACTCCTTATACAGGATTGTAGTAGTCATTCATCACTGCGATTGCGAATTAAAAAAAATCATCCCTTCCTCACCTGATCTGAAAAATAAATTGCCTGAGAAACAATTAATTAATTTTGGATGGCCTAATATAAATAGTGATTCCGTGGATAAGAGGCAATGTCAATAAACGTACATATAACAATAATGGTGTGCATTTACATACTTTAGACCTCAGTGTAATGTTTCATATCACTTTATTTGTGATAAATGTTTAAAAACCAAGACAGATCGGCTTTTAAGTTTATTTTGTGTAATATTTTTGTTTGTTTTTTTTTTGTAATTAGTATTTCTTTTTCTTTTGCCATCAACAGACTTGAAAATGAGAGCAATTTACAGGGAAGCCTTTCAGAAGATTCCATAGCACATGACCATGATGAACTGAAAACTCGTCGAGGATCGGGATCGTCGAGGAGAAGTTTCTTACGGAGGAAGAAGCACCAGAGAAACAACTCCAAAGATAGTCGAGAACTCGGGTTCAGCTCTTCATCGTCATTTCACAATGATTCAGTGTCTGCATTAGATGGTTAGTGACCTATGTATAATAATTCACTGTTATGCCAAAAAAAAAGATATTTGATTTTCAGGCAATTTTTTTTGAAAATCAATGCGGGCTCGAGGGTTTTATTTTAATTGTTTTCTGTCCATAGACTGGCATAGTAAGCATCGGTTATTATACCTTCCCAGGTCCAGAAAATGTAGGGAAAACTTTGTAATGGATATTTAAGATAACTTTAACAACAGTCCAACTATGAGACCATTCCTGTCTACAATACTAAACCATGATGTTAATTAGATGTCAATTATAATTAACCAACCTTGAGAAGTTTGGATCATTTTTGTTATGCTCTTTCACATTTCTACCACTTCACCTGTAAATATCCAGTGTCGAACTTACACATTTGCATTTATATATTAGATTACGATTATTTTATTTGCTTTCAGATTGTTTATTCACATATTCAAGAATGGAGAGGATTGAATGTAAGTGAACTTTATTTAATTTATATTGCTCCAAAATGAGAACTCTTAGCTGTGAAATTTGTTTTAATTGGATATCTTCAATAAAAAAACATGCCTTTTGATTATATGTTACTTGTATTGTCTTGCATTAAGTGTGAATGCTGTATTAGTGATGAATTTCTTACAAATTTGCGATACTTAGATGGAATGTTGTAAGATCATAAATTTATCTGATACAATGGGATATCCTGTAGATGAAATTCAGGTTGAAAAGGAAAAATGTGAAAAGAAATATTGAATGACCTACCTACCCTAACTTTTTAAATTGCTAAGAGAATGTGCAATGTCTGGGATAGTGAAGTAAGAGAGTAGGCCTGAGCAGAGGGGGGGGGGGGGGAGGGGGCACATCCACTGTCTGGGATAGTGAACATGTATGTGAAAGAATAATGTCACTTTCCCCTTTTGTTATTCCCTTTTCAATAAATTAAGAAAAAAATTATTACTTGCTCCATTAGCTGTATGCATCACCGTTTATTGTTTCAGGTAACTTTATTCGACCTGTGATATTACTTGCTCCATTAGCTGTATACATCACTGTTTCTTGTTTCAGGTAACTTTATTCGACCTGTGATATTACTTGCTCCATTAGCTGTATGCATCACCGTTTCTTGTTTCAGGTAACTTTATTCGACCTGTGATATTACTTGCTCCATTAGCTGTATGCATCACCGTTTCTTGTTTCAGGTAACTTTATTCGACCTGTGATATTACTTGCTCCATTAGCTGTATACATCACCGTTTCTTGTTTCAGGTAACTTTATTCGACCTGTGATATTACTTGCTCCATTAGCTGTATACATCACCGTTTCTTGTTTCAGGTAACTTTATTCGACCTGTGATATTACTTGCTCCATTAGCTGTATACATCACCGTTTATTGTTTCAGGTAACTTTATTCGCATTGTGATATTACTTGCTCCATTAGCTGTATGCATCACCGTTTCTTGTTTCAGGTAACTTTATTCGACCTGTGATATTACTTGCTCCATTAGCTGTATGCATCACCGTTTCTTGTTTTTCCGCCAAGGAGAAGCCCTCAACTGAACTATATGGATTACGTCTCCGGCCTTGTGTCAATCAGGAGGGTTAAAATTTTATTGCTGTGCCGACCCCACTCACACCCGTGTCCAGATTAGTCTCGCATGAATACACCCGCATTCTATCTATTGTCTAGTCAGTTTTTATTCCTCCTCGCCAGGACAGGATCGTTTCTATTTTCTCAAGGTTGTATCTTTCTGTGTTGCGAGTTTATCGACTCAATATTTATTGTTGATATTACAAACTTGCAATTTATTGTACCCGATAGTTAATTAATATTTCTCACATCCGAAACGGGAACTTTTTTCGTTTCACTGTATCCGTAATTTGTTTCCGTGTTTTCTGTTTTCCTCAAGACGGCTTTATCTTTCAACAATTGGAATTAAGATGGCCATCTTGACAATGACTAAAGAAGCACATAGCTTACTTGTGGCAAAACCACATAGTGCATATTGTGCCACACATACGGCGTGATGACTTTTTCCGCCAAGGAGAAGCCCTCAACTGAACTATATGGATTACGTCTCCGGCCTTGTGTCAATCAGGAGGGTTAAAATTTTATTGCTGTGCCGATCCCACTCACACCCGTGTCCGGATTAGTCTCGCATGAATACACCCGCATTCTATCTATTGTCTAGTCAGTTTTTATTCCTCCTCGCCAGGACAGGATCGTTTCTATTTTCTCAAGGTTGTATCTTTCTGTGTTGCGAGTTTATCGACTCAATATTTATTGTTGATATTACAAACTTGCAATTTATTGTACCCGATAGTTAATTAATATTTCTCACATCCGAAACGGGAACTTTTTTCGTTTCACTGTATCCGTAATTTGTTTCCGTGTTTTCTGTTTTCCTCAAGACGGCTTTATCTTCCAACAATTGGAATTCAGATGGCCATCTTGACAACGACTAAAGAAGCACATAGCTTACTTGTGGCAAAACCACATAGTGCATATTGTGCCACACATACGGCGTGATGACTATCATGACTTACAATTGAGGACGCAATGTAGTACGGTATGCGATATCTCCTAATTTCGTGCTACACGTGTTTCACTTTACATAAGTTTCCGTCGACTCGCTTCGGTTATTTCGTAAGTTCCGTTGCTTTGTATCCTAATGTATACTGCCAAATCATACATGGCACTGCTCTGTTAATTCGCAGAAAGTTGCACAGGACAGCCATATCCTCCTTTGTCATACTTTACATGAATAAATACGAAAGATAGTACTTGTTATCACTATCAGATGACAATTCACATTTCTTTCGACTGAGCGATCTGTAACATTGTTTTAACGATCAATACCTGCGAATCTACGCCCGCCAGTATGTATGAGCGCGTGGTCTTGTTAGACACATGGCAAATGTAATAACACATTACATCGACTTCAAGGTATTTAGAAAATTCTGCCTTGTCTATCACGATTAAATATCATATAACTCATTGTATCATCAGTACAATAGTTACTATCACTCCGTAACAGGGGGATGGTATTCGTTATCACATATATAACCACACTTCAAATTGATGTGTTGTCTGACATTCTAAATTTACATCCATGTATGTACAGTTTGGGTTACTACGAACTATTGTTCACCAACTGCAATGAAGTGAAAACTTTGTAGCCTGACACTAAGCCATCTTACCGTAGGCTCTAATATGCCTCGGCATGGGCGAGCTTGCACTAATGTATTGCACGCCGTAATAGTTCCATACATTGTACATGACAATCATATGGTATCAGGGCCTCATGTATGCTGTCAGAACTGACTACTAGTATGCTTACATATGGTGAACAGTTTTCATCCCAATACTGACATACTTTGCAGTTTCATCAGTGAATGATAACGGCAAACAGCGAAATAGAAAGAATACATATTGTCACGTGCTCCAGATTCACTGCCAATAGTCTTTCCAGTAGAGACCATCACTTGGCTCACTAACTTCTATTTCCACTTATATCAAAACGATATTCTGCCAAATAGCTTTCACTCGTGTATGATGCGCAGTTACATGCAACACATTTATATTGCGCAGAATATCAGAAAGGACTGCATTTGTATTGTTACATGTCTAAAGCGAGCTTACATGCGCAGCGTTTATATTGCGCACATCTACTGCCAATATATTTCCGAAACCGGCCAAGACATGGCTCTTCGTCTATTGTCACATATCCACTGATTATGTGACAAAACGATTCGATACAATCATGACGAAAATGATTGACGGCTGTTATGGGTGGGGAAGACTCGTTGTCACGTGACGCTCTTGCTCTCATAGACATAGCGCACCAGCCAAATGGCCTTCTGACTCTTCCCCATGGTGCAGTGGCCCACATCATTACAAGATGGGGTCCAGTCGATCCCCTGGAATCGTAATACCTTCGGGATACATCCGGGCCTGCTCCTCCGCCGTCATGTGATCATAGTGGTAAGGCATTCGTATCTTCACGTCCGCTGTAAGCGCACTTTCCTAACGGAAACCGCCTAGTTCTTGCCTATGTGCATTCGGAACTCATCGTCCTCATATACGAGAAAAGACAGTATCTTACCTGTCATAGCAGGTAAGATCACGTGGCCAGGGGTATAACGTGATTTTATATTAACCTTACTTTATACTCAATAATCTAGGTTGTATTGTGTTATGTATATTAACCTTGCTTTGTTATAACTAACAGCATGTCTTGCAGTCGAACATGATTCAAATTTGATGGCCACACACCGTGCAGGTTGCTCATTCATGGGTGTATTACTTGTTATAGTTGGGTAAGGGCATATTAGTCAATGATTACCTACTTTGAGCAACTGTACCAGTCTTTACCTCGGGCAGGACCAGTTCTGGCCCCCCAGGTCCTGCTACGGCAGTGTGAACCAATGGTAGGCGGGTGCTGCAAGTGGTTGATTCGGGAAACCAATCTTCACGGGCGATTGCTCCGGCACCTTTCTCTCAGGTGCCTAATGGTAGTGGCAATACGATTATTAAATTTCGAAAAAATTTACATCGATATACTATTATTCCACATAGAGTGAAATTTCCATCAGTATTTTGATTTCGGCCTGGATTCCTGCCACGAAGATCTGTTTATAGGCCACCACAATTATTGGGCACCTGGGAGTAGCCTTTGGCGGCTGTTCTGGGTGGGGAAGACTCGTTGTCACGTGACGCTCTTGCTCTCATAGACATAGCGCACCAGCCAAATGGCCTTCTGACTCTTCCCCATGGTGCAGTGGCCCACATCATTACAAGATGGGGTCCAGTCGATCCCCTGGAATCGTAATACCTTCGGGATACATCCGGGCCTGCTCCTCCGCCGTCATGTGATCATAGTGGTATGTCATCGACATTTATTCCAGTTTGGTCAGGACCACCTGCATTTGGGGGATTCCATGGAAGGGGCTTCCTCTGATCAAATGGCTCATCAGAACTTATTCCCTCTGGCCTTGGGGGCGCAGCTTGATGATGCCCCAGAATTTGAGGGGGTGACCTTGGACAGGACATAGCTACTTATCCCAAATGCAAGAGCATTTGTCTTGCGTCGAACCATTTCAGAGTAGGCCTCTTCCACAGTCTGGTATCCCAACCTGATGCAGCCAATTCTGTTGGCTGGCGTCGATCTTGACATGCTTCTCTGCATCGCGTGGCGTCGGCAGGTTTGACGACGATGAGCAAGAATCGCAGGTCGACAGTGGGTCACCAGGCACACTGTCGGACGAGGATTCTGATGTTCCGCTGGTAAGTGATTTTGTACAGGATGAGGATACAGGTTGATATCTTATATTGCTTCATTTAATTCAACAATTTGCGATAAGTACAAGTATTTATCTCAGTTAGGAAAGATCCAGCACTGTAGCCTTTGGAGGATGTTCTGGGTGGGGAAGTGAAGAGTTGTTGCGTGCCTCCAAGAGCTGCTCCAGCCTTCTGCCTCTTCCCCACGGTGCAGTGGCCCACATCTCTACAGATGGGGTCCAGCCACTCCCCTGGAATCGTACACCTTCGGGATACCTCTAGGCCACTCCTCCACCGGTAGGCTGAATGTTCTGGGTGGGGAAGACTTGTTGTTGCGTGCCTCCATGTGCTGCACCAACCAACCTTCTAACTCTTCCCCATGGTGCAGTGGCCCACATCTCCACAAGATGGGGTCCAATCCCCTGGAATCGTAATACCTTAGGGATACCTCCAGGCCACTCCTTCACCGGTAGGAAAGAAAGGCTGAATGATCTGGGTGGGGAAGACTTGTTGCGTGCCTCCAAGAGCTGCACCAACCAGCCTTCTATCTCTTCCCCACGGTGCAGTGGCCCACATCTCCACACGATGGGGTCCAATCTCCTGGAATCGTAATACCTTCGGGATACCTCCAGGCCACTCCTTCACCGGTCATTTTGCAATTTTGATCATTCTGCTACATTTGATCATTTCGAAATGTACCCGACACTCGTTATGTGCGCCATCATAGTTCACTGATGCTTCTATGCTTGTTCATCAAGTCCTCGGTGGTGTTCTCTAATCCCATATATACTGGTATGCAATGATACCTTGGATCATGATGGCGTTACCTGCTCTCTACATTATACGAGGCTGGAGTACAGATGTGTGGCATGATATAATGAAACCTCATACCTCGCTATGATATCTGCAGCATATCATTTTTATCTCTGGTTTGTGTATCACAGGGAGCAATTTACTTTCGATATCTGATTAGCAAATAATCTCACATTGACATGATTAGATAGCATTTTTATAACATCATACATGTATAAAAAATTCCTCGCTATTACCGGTATCCACATTTCAGTGGCAAATCGCGATGCGATTCCAGTTAATTTGCTCCCTGGTGTATCAAGCATTCTGATATCTTATGGCATACACAATGGCTGCATGTGACATCAGTTCATAATGTGAACTGTCGAGAGAGCGAAGAAGATAACAAAGAGAATAGGATGCAGCAAAGTTATACTTGCTCGGTTGTCTCGCTAGCATGAATTATATGGCACTACCTGGGATGTTTATTCCAAAAACAAGGGAGGGGGGGCGGTACACATTTGAGCAATGTCGTAATCTGAATTGGGAGCTCTTTCACGTAACATAATCATATCTGATTCATGACTAAATCACATTTACATGAATCCTGTTTCGGAAGAGTACATTCCCATCGAATTTGGATATTAATTAACTTTATTGCTCGTGCCTCCTCCTGGGCTTGCATTCTAATCCATATAGTTCAGTTGAGGGCTTCTCCTTGGCGGAAAAATATAATATTTATAAATAATATTACTTTTTCCTTAAGGGAAGCCCGAAACTGAACTATCATAGATCCCTCCCATGGTGGTGCCATTCCCAACCCCGCGACTCGCAAATCTCATGATTAAGTCGGAAATAAAAAACTGACTAGACAATAGATAGAATGCGGGTGTATTCATGCGAGACTAATCTGGACACGGGTGTGAGTGGGGTCGGCACAGCAATAAAATTTTAACCCTCCTGATTGACACAAGGCCGGAGACGTAATCCATATAGTTCAGTTTCGGGCTTCCCTTAAGGAAAAAGTAATATTATTTATAAATATTATATTTCAGGTAACTTTATTCGACCTGTGATATTACTTGCTCCATTAGCTGTATGCATCACCGCTTCTTGTTTCAGGTAACTTTATTCGACCTGTGATATTACTTGCTCCATTAGCTGTATACATCACCGTTTCTTGTTTCAGGTAACTTTATTCGACCTGTGATATTACTTGATAGCTGTATACATCACCGTTTCTTGTTTCAGGTAACTTTATTCGACCTGTGATATTACTTGCTCCATTAGCTGTATGCATCACCGTTTCTTGTTTCAGGTAACTTTATTTGACCTGTGATATTACTTGCTCCATTAGCTGTATGCATCACCGTTTCTTGTTTCAGGTAACTTTATTCGACCTGTGATATTACTTGCTCCATTAGCTGTATACATCACCGTTTCTTGTTTCAGGTAACTTTATTCGACCTGTGATATTACTTGCTCCATTAGCTGTATACATCACCGTTTCTTGTTTCAGGTAACTTTATTCAACCTGTGATATTACTTGCTCCATTAGCTGTAAACATCACCGTTTCTTGTTTCAGATAACTTTATTTGACCTGTGATATTACTTGCTCCATTAGCTGTAAACATCACCGTTTCTTGTTTCAGATAACTTTATTCTTGTTTCAAATAACTTTATTCGACCTGTGATATTACTTGCTCCATTAGCTGTATACATCACCGTTTCTTGTTTCAGGTAACTTTATTCGACCTGTGATATTACTTGCTCCATTAGCTGTATGCATCACCATTTCTTGTTTCAGGTAACTTTATTCGACCTGTGATATTACTTGCTCCATTAGCTGTATGCATCACCGTTTCTTGTTTCAGGTAACTTTATTCGACCTTTTCTTGTTTCAGGTAACTTTATTCGACCTGTGATATTACTTGCTCCATTAGCTGTATACATCACCGTTTCTTGTTTCAGGTAACTTTATTCGACCTGTTATATTACTTGCTCCATTAGCTGTATGCATCACCGTTTCTTGTTTCAGGTAACTTTATTCGACCTGTGATATTACTTGCTCCATTAGCTGTATGCATCACCGTTTCTTGTTTCAGGTAACTTTATTCGACCGTTTCTTGTTTCAGGTAACTTTATTCGACCGTTTCTTGTTTCAGGTAACTTTATTCGACCTGTGATATTACTTGCTCCATTAGCTGTATACATCACCGTTTCTTGTTTCAGGTAACTTTATTCGACCTGTGATATTACTTGCTCCATTAGCTGTATGCATCACCGTTTCTTGTTTCAGGTAACTTTATTCGACCTGTGATATTACTTGCTCCATTAGCTGTATGCATCACCGTTTCTTGTTTCAGGTAACTTTATTCGACCGTTTCTTGTTTCAGGTAACTTTATTCGACCGTTTCTTGTTTCAGGTAACTTTATTCGACCGTTTCTTGTTTCAGGTAACTTTATTCGACCTGTGATATTACTTGCTCCATTAGCTGAACCTCTCATCAACAAAATCATCTCTGAGTCTCCGGACAAATATCGATTCCTTGATATAGGTGAGTTTAATATGAATTAAATTATCCCTATCGATTCCTTGATATAGGTGAGTTTAGTATGAATTCAATTAACCCTATCGATTCCTTGATATAGGTGAGTTCAATATGGATTCAATTAACCCTATCGATTCCTTGATATAGGTGAGTTTAATATAAATTAAATTATCCATATGCTCAACATTCACTCCCACCTAATTTCTTGTTCACTTTAAACCTATCAGAAGTTGATGTAGTTATTGGTGAACATTCAGACGACCATGATTCAATCGTAAGTAGAGGAATCGGGCCCGATAAAATTGTGGATAGTTTGTTCACAGGAGTACGATATCTTCGCAGATGAAGATATCGTGGGTTTTCCATAAGCCATGGTTAACACGTGATTGACTGCCCTATGATATTTCCATCTACATACACACAACTGCGATTCTGTCACAAGTGGAGGATATGCCACGATTTTACATCTAAAATCAAACAGTGCTTGATATTATTTCTTTACTTGCGATATTGTCGTGAGCATGTGCAGTCCAACTATCGGTTTCTACCTCTGAAGGAAAGCTTTCCACTTACGTTTGAATCATGGTTGTCTGAATGTTCACTTAGATGTCAAATTGTTCGCATTATTTCTTCAGTCTCATAGTTCAGTCATTTTCTTTTTATACGGGATGTTAATGTTATTGGTCTGTCCATCCATCCTTCTGTCCAATTGTTCGCTTTTTGTTTCCGGATGATAACTTTAGATAATCTCAATTTACTGGCACAAAATACAGGTCTTGTTCGAATTCTGGTTCCGTCTACAAATTTCACCAGAGTTGCCCTTTTTGAATGAATTTGCACTAAATTTTCATTTCCGGATGATAACTTCAGTAAGTCTCAACTGAATGGAATGAAATTTGAGTTTACCAGCCCAAATACAAGTCAAATTCCGCCCACCAATTACCAGAGTTATGACCCTTTGTTTGAATTACCACTGGAATATTTTGCTATGCCCTAGCAATGCTCTTGGTTATTCAACATTGCCATAGATATCTGCAATAAATTTTGTATAGTGTTGAAATTATCGTGATTTCGGCAATTTTGTTTCATAAATTTAGCATGATTTCTGTACTTCGTGAATTTTGCCTTGATTTTGGTACTTTGTGAACCAGAGCTTGATTTCTGTATTTTCAGTGCTCATACAAACATTGGGGTTTGAAGGTTTCATATCAGAAGTCAAAGAAATATGTGATAAGGTGAGAAACCTGATTCAAATTATCACATTACTTCCATATTTACTATGTATATCTGTCTGTATGCTTCTCCTCCAAAAACTGCTTGAACGATTTGGTCTTAGGTATGGAGGCTCCTTCGTTAGCTGGTGTTAACATTGTCTTCAGTGGTTGGGTCTGCCAAATAGAGTTTGGCTGTAATAACGAAATATCGATTGGTTTTAAATCAATATTTGACAATCAAACCAAATTCAAAATTAGAAAAAAACGTTTTTTGGAAATCAACGCAATATCTATAAAAATACATTCCATTTCATTCTCCTGCCAGTTTCACCAGTATTTTGCATTTCTAATCTAACAACCAGACCTCTTAAGTTTTGAAAATGGCCATCCGGGAGTTTTTTCACAGGAATTCCCAAATTAATTTTCAGTTTATTTTATAAATATATATACCTAAATAAAATAAATATATATACCTAAATAAAATAAATATATATACCTAAATAAAATAAATATATATACCTAAATAAAATAAATATATATACCTAATAAATAAAATAAATATATATACCTAAATAAAATAAATATATATACCTAAATAAAATGAAACAAAATTTTATACAGCTAATGTGAGATACATGCATTTTATATAAAATAATACAATGCATTGAACAGCTGATAAATCATTTATTCGTCGGCATGCAAAGGTCAAGAGCACCCGCTGACCAAGGCTGTACCTTTTGTGGTCTTCAAAATTAAAGAACACATCCTGTTAAAGATATAGAGTCCCCCCCCCCCCCCTTCTATTTACACTTCAATAAAACTGCAGTCACCTGTGAAGTGTCCGTGTTTATACAGCATTTTCATGCATCATGACACAATCATGGCTTTGGGATAGTGTCAGTGTTTGTGTTGTCGATGGCCAAATTGGCCAATTTCGAAAATAGCCAAACAAAATTTCATTTGGCCAAACTTTTGGACAAAGTTTATTTTACCCGAAATGGAGACGAAATCTAATTCAAAAGCGCTAAATAGCTCGACAAAATTAGGCGACGAAACAGAATAGCCGATTCACCGGTCTTGAACACACATGTTTCGTACTTCAGAAACATCGTACCATGAAAACCCAAATTGAAGTTAAGCTTTAACATTTAATCAGTCTCTTCATTTAATATTGGCTTTAACCCTTTGAGTGCCAGGGGCCGATCTCATCGGCCCTAAACCTACAAAATAAGTCTGTTAAAGAATATAAGAATAAATTATTAAAATTGTAAAAAAAAATTGTAAAAAAAATATAAAAAATAATCATTTTTTTTAATAAATGTTTCTTACAATTTTTAGGACATAAAATAAAAAACATCCATTACCCTGCAGGGAGCCCCACACACATATATAGAAGCATATAGAAGAGTGTCGTCTGCTCATGTTTGTCTGGGGCTCTGTATGGGTGAAATTATAAAATTGTTAAAGAATACAAGAAAAAATTATTAAAATTGTAAAAAATTGTTAGGCCAATGCATTCTCTTATATATGCGAGGCGACCTATGGTCGACTCGCTTATATAAGAGAATGCATTGGCACAGGGTATATGGGTTGATACAAAAATTGACCTGGCACTCAAAGGGTTAAACACTTCGTCAAAAGAATTAACCTGTGTATTGGTTATGTCATTTTGTTGTTGATTGGGCTGTCTGTAAGATATAATATGTTAATGCATTGTCCCATAATTGGATGTACCAGCGAACAGCACTATACTCAATGACATGCCATGCTGTTACGTAATGTGTTATAAATTGCCTCCTGTCTAGCTAGGGATTAACAATAACAACCTGGCTTCACATTGTAAAGGTTTTTAATCCAGCACATCGTAGATATTGACAGTTTTATCACTTCACGATCATAAGCAACATGTTTTTTATCTTGGTGAAATTATCGGTTACAACTAACACAGCTAATTAGTTGGCACACCAGCGACATAGAGCTGAATTGCACTTAGTTAAGTGGATTTATAACATAGCATATACCTATGTTCATATAATATAAGGTTCTAAAATTTGTTTTTGTGTTGTTTAAATTACGGTTTTTTATTTAGTAACAAATAAATTTAAACAAACTTTAGTCTTTAATTGTGAGCCCAGAATATGAGGATTTGGTCCAAGCTTTTTTAATTTGGCCAAAATTCAGTTGGCCAAACTTTTTGTCAAAAGTGCATCTGTACTGGTCCATGCTACCAACGAAAATCGGAGAGAAATGGGTGGTCTTCTGTATTTTGGGGTTTTCCCTCTGGGTGAAATGGGTGGTCTTCAGTATTTTGGGGTTTTCCCTCTGGCAAACCGGGAGTCTAATGGACAATCCGTGAAACTTAACAGCTCTGCTAAGCACTATGCGCATACTTTGTTTGCTATGACGCTCAACAGTGAAATATGCCTGAAAACATTCTGTTTCAATCAGTCAATGATTTGTGTTCCGCATTTTTTCATTTGCCGTCATGCGCATAACATATTTCCGCCAAAGGAAGCCCTCACACTGAACTATATGGATAGATGTCCTGCGTTTGTAAACCATAGCAGAAAAGGGTTAACTTTTTGGTCGCCTACGGTAACTAATGGTCAGTGGCTTGCCTCGGTATCAGTCACGCATGCGCAGTCCCAATATAATTCACTGTACAGATTGAATTAGCCAGTTTATTTTTCTGCTACAACCGAACGGATCATAAGGGAGTATTTTTCCGAATTTGTCGTTTAACAATAGCGACAAATTCAATTTATCGATACAATAATTACTGGTCGCCTACGCGTTCGTTTTTATAATTATCGTTTCGAATTCACGGACCGTTTCGTTTCAAACATATAATTGTTCGTGTTTTTCGAATAGGCGGCTGACTTCAAAATTTTCGAATATGAAAATCGACATTTCGCCATAATCAGCCGCCATTTCAAGGCCTTACGAGGCGCATAGACTACTGTGAACAATTCATCTATGTAATTATTATAGAACCTATAAGGTATGATATAATTTGTCAGATATAAAAAATGCCACGTGATTCGATAACGGAATTTCGTGGGAATTTATTTACGCGTGGACATTTATTTAGCAATAATTACCATCGCTACTGACGCTATCTATCATAATGTTATGAACAACATTCTTTCTCATAATACTTTGTTGTTTTATGGTTCTATACCACTGATCCAGATGTGTTGGTCACATTCGAACTTAAAGTTGATAACATTAACATCTTGGTTTATCAATGTCAAAACCAGATACCATTTCAAGGCCTTACGAGGCGCACAGATTATTGTGAGAAATACATCTATGGAATTATTATAGCACCTATAAGGTATGATTGAATTTGTCAGATATCAAAAATGCCACGTGATTCTCCGCCGGAAATATCATAATTTAGTGGGAATTATTTTGACGTTTTAATGCGTGGAAATTTATTTAACAATAATTCCATCGCTACTGACGCTATCTCTCGTCATGTTATGAACAACGTGCTTTCACATAATACTATGTTTCAATACAAATGATCCAGATGTGTTAATCACGTTTGACCTTGAAGTTGATTACAATCTACCCAAGAATACTGACAGTTGATTAGATCTTGGTTTATCAATGTCACATGCATAACAATAACTTCATATGACAGTAGTACCGTAGTGCTACGATTAAATCTCAGCCATGTCATAGAGGTATGTCGATTAATAGCTACCTTGTATATACCGCTATTCTCAAAGTGATTGACCAGAGAAACGGGGTGATACCCCGGTCATGACCGCGGTGATACCGGTAATAAACGGTAGCGGTATCGAGACGGTCATGGCGTGAAGTTACGGTATTGGGTGATGATACAGTGGTCTTTTAGCGGGCACCGCATTAATTTTGTGGAATACCGCGGTGATTTTCATGGAACTCTTTTAGGGGAGGTATTTACTCGCGCATGCTTGTTCGCGTTAACAAGCGGTATCGGTGCCGCGGTGTTGGAGGATACCGCGGTATAGTACCGCCATATTAACTGGGTGACACCACGTTATTGGTGGTTAATTACTTTAAGTATGGCGGTAGGTCTAATGAACAATAGCTGCGATTATACACCAGCCGGTTCAGCAAGCCGGTCTGAACCGGTGGGCTTGTAAATTTCTGAGAAGGATCCAGGGATGTTTTTCTACCTGCTACAGGTTTGGGCGCTCAAACTCTGGAGACCCTGGGGATAGTAATTATTAAAGTGGTTCTCCATTATTTCAACAAATTTTTCTAAGAGAAGAATAATTCAACAACTAAACATGAAAATCGGATGAGATAGTCTACTAGTATGATATAGAGCCTTTATTTGCACCATCTCTGGATCCTTCCCAGGTAGTATTTCTCGGTCGGATCTCTTCTCGGGCAGGAACAGTTCACGCTCCCCCGATTATGCCGCGGCATTAAATCAATTAGTGGGGAAGCGACCGGTGGCGATGCAGGGGTACTTGGGACCCCCAGGACATTTGGTCCCACACCGGCGCAAGCGGTTCTGTGTGCTGAAGTTGCCAAAATCGCGTGCGAACGTAACGACACCGGCTGGGCGGCCTACGGCGACTTCGGCATAGGGCAGTGGCCCTACCCATGAGGTAGCAAGCCCGGTCCCCTTGGTCACGATCTATATAAAGACACGGCCTTGCCTGCCTCTCAGCCGTCTTGGGGTTTCTGCTGCAATGGCCTCTACCCATCGTTCTGCTTGGACAGGACATTCAGCTTGGTCGGGACCACCTGCATTTGGGGGGGGGGGGGGGGGGGGCTCACCCCGGTCCGATGGCTCCACCTCCTTCCGGTTATCAGAAGAAACCAGTTTTGGCTAATGGCTATGGGATTCTTCATTTCGACACTGGACTCCAAAATTGGAACTCAGTTTATCAGCCTTAAAATTCCATGGGAGGTATTTACTCCTCGATTGAGCCATCGCCGGAATGGGCCTCCCTCTAGTGTTTTGTCGTCCATTATTGCAGGTCGTTCCGACGCTAGGGCAGAGAGCGACATGCTATCCTTACACCCCAAGGCGTCTGAGGCTTTCGATGACGACCCGTCTGCGCACAATACGTCAGACTGTGGGTCTTTTCGGTCGTCACAGTCTGGCATCGGTAAGGCAGAAGCTGCGGATCGTGATTTCCTATCCACGGATTATCTCATCTATATGCTTCTTCCTACTGAACTATGTACTCTCAAGCTCGCCTGGCTCGCCCTGCGCACTCGTACCACCGTCTTCAAAATGCATCGAGAACACGATCTATCTTACCTGTGATATACATTTCATAGGTAAGTGACACGACCCGCGACTGACAAACTGGTCAATAGACTTCACACATGAATGAAGCACATTTACATGGAAAGCATTTCTCTTGTCACGTGCCACAACGACCCTGCCAATGGCCTGGCCGACAGAGTACATCTCATGGCTCTTCATACTACTATTACCAATATCAATTTGATTATCTGGCACATGGTAATAAAATTAACAGGGCACTGCACGCCTATAGACAATAGACAATAACGCGTGCAAAGACGTTTGCACTGTCCATCTCAGCTTTCTAGGAAGCTCATTGACTAGCGTTATAGACCTTTCTTTGCAGGCAGGGGACCACCCAGTCCGAGTGGATCCCAACCCCTGGCACCCGATCATACGGGCCTGAAACCATGCTGCCAACTCTGCGCGCTTCGGTATATGCTGGAATTGTCCTATCAACATTCGACAATAAAAACAGGCAAAGACGTTTGCGCTGTCCAGCTCAGCTTTCGAGGAAGCTCTTTGACTAGCCATCAAACCTTTCCTTGCAGGCAGGGACCAACCCATATGAGGGGATCCCAACCACATGGCACCAGCCGCCCAATCATAAGGGCCTGAGATCATGCTGACAACTCTGCTCGCTTCGGTCTATGCTGGATTTGTCCTATTTTCCTTAAACATGCCTTCAACAGGACCACTTAGGTCGGGGGAGCTCCTCTCCATCATGGCTCTTAAAATTCAATAAGTAACAACATTATAAAGGGATGTGTGTCCTTTACTAGGAGGATAAAATTTTTCATTTGTTTCCTTAATCAGCGAGCCTTTTTGGAGGGGGTCTTCCCCTAGTTTGCTGCATGCCTCACACTAACATATCACACACCTAGGTCGTTCTGCTGCATGTTTGGGGGGAAAGTGACATGATGTTCTGGGCAGAGGCTCCGAACTGAATATTCCGCATGGTGACAATTTACCCGTGGTTATCATCTGATTACATTGTACATCATTTGAACTGATTTCAGTTGTCAAAGAGCCAAAGGGCCTTCTGCAATGATCTCATTGTGACTTATAGATCACCTTGATATATAATTTTTATATCATTTTTATATATTTATATCAGTCCTTCCCAGGAGACGGGAGTGATTGCTCTCGAACCCGTATGCACTCGTAATTTTCAATTCACGTGTGCTAAAATTCGCACCCGTCCTTCTTCACAAAATACTAATGGAGACTGTAATTGTTGGTTCAATATTGAACTATTTTAAGGTTTATTTAGATGCTTTACCATCTCAGTGCAACTATGGCATATTAAAGTGTAACTAGACATAGGTCTATTCCACAATGACTTTTGGTTTGAGCAAAAACCAAACTTACATGTACAATTATGGTATCGTATGGGTGCCATATTACACCCGTCTTCTGCATTACGGGAGCAAATAAATGCTCTCGGTGTGTTTTCCTCATGGGAAGGACTGTTTATATACTCGTAAGATTTGTATCACAGGATTTCTGTCGGATATCCTGTGATGCATAGGTACCTCAGAGAGGGCTCCCTCTGTTCAGATGGCTTGACTCCATTATCGTTGTACAACCTGTTTGGCCTAATGGGTTCTCAACTCAATCCCTGTGCCACAAATTTGGCATCAGGTTCTCTGGCTTTTTCTTTGGCGAATAGCAGTTAGTTAACTTAGGTTGTCTCGCCATCGATGGAGTGGGCCTCCGTCTGCAGGTCGTTCTGTCGCTAAGGCGGAGAGTGAGTTAGTCTCCTTCCTTCATGATCCTGCATCATGGGACCTTGACGGGTGGGACCTTAGAACAGACAGCTGAAGAAGACGACACAGAGAGGAACGAAGAGTTTCTTCTAACGTTATACTTGCTCGGTTCGCTCGCAACTATGCATTGGATGGCACCTCATGGGATGTTTGTTTCAAAACAAGGGGGGCGGTACACATTTGAGCAATATAGCACTCTAACTATATGAGATATTTCACGTAAATAATCCTAACAGATTCATTAAAGTGTTCATATATGGTACAATCTGTTTTAGAAGAGTACCTTTACTCAAAATTTGGCTATTAACTTTATTGCTCGTGCCTCCTCCTGGGCTTGCATTCTAATCCATATAGTTCAGTGTGAGGGCTTCCTTTGGCGGAAATATGATATTTTTAAAAATATAATATATATTTCCTTAAAGAAAGCCTGAACACTGAACTATCATAGGGCCCTCCCATGGCGGTGCCATTCCCAACCCCGCGACTCGCCAATCTTCTGATTGAGTTGAAAATAAACTGGCTAATTCAATTTGTACAGTGAATTATATTGGGACTGCGCATGCGTGACTGATACCGAGGCAAGCCACTGACCATTAGTTACCGTAGGCGACCAAAAAGTTAACCCTTTTCTGCTATGGTTTACAAACGCAGGACATCTATCCATATAGTTCAGTGTTCAGGCTTTCTTTAAGGAAATATATATTATATTTTTAAAAATATCATGTTTTTCTCGACTATAGCACTTGTTAATTGTTTCTATTTTCATGGTCATGTTAACCCTTACATGGCTGGAGATACCTGAAATTTTGCGTAAAACCCTGTACCAATGCATTCTATTATATATTCAAGTCGCCCATAGGGCGCCTCGAATATGTAGGAGAAACCCATTGGCCTAAAAATATTTACCTTGAAATTTAAAGCCAGTGCATTCTCTTATATATGCGAGGCTCCCTATGGGAGCATGCACTGGCACAGGATATTTAATGCTGCACCAGTACAGCTCCCATCATGAACCTCAGGGTTAACTAGGAGTTAAGATATAACTTCTCCATAATAGGGAAAACATTCTGGGATGGAAGTTAGTGTGATGGAACCCCAAGGTTTGCTCAAGAAATAATGATTTGCTGATTCAAAGGGTCATACGGGGGTAAATATTCAGAACAAAGGGTTATTTACGTGGTTCAAATAAAGTGTTGCTGCAATAAAGATGATTTACAATGTTCTGATGGAATTGAAACCAAAGCGAAAAAGGGTATGGAAACTAATGATCTGCGCCATAAGGGAGAAGAGACCAAGATCTAGATTGAACACAATTGACAACGTGTGATGGAACTTTATGTGAAATCAATTAAACCACGTGCTACTGCAACCGAAACCAAAAGGCTAATGATTCATATAATAAAATCGGTCACACATATCAGACACTCTTAAAGCACGTTCACAGTAAGCACAGTCATATAACTTTAACACACACTGGCGCTGTAGAGAATAATCAGCTGTAAGCTCGTCTTGTTTCTCCCCAGTTGTTGGGGTTAGTTCGGGGTGGAAAATGTTCACCAGTTGTGGTATTGTGAGAGCCATGTGGCCTTATTTAAATGATAGAGAGTCCACAGGTAGGCAAGGAATCTAGTATTAACTCCAGCGAATATCTCTTATTACCAATAAATTATGAAACTGATTACTCCAGGGGCCTGGTTGATTCACTTTATGGAATGCACAGTTCTGTCCAGGTGAATCAACCAAAACTGCACAGTTTTAGTGAAACAGGTCACATGTTTGCTGTCCAAAAATAGCATCAGCTGCATCAACAAAATTCACTTCCTGGTTTTACAAGTCGATTTCGCCAAACTAAACCAAGGCAAACAATTTATTTACACATTGGATGCATTATATCATTAGTAATATTGATTATGAACACAAATGATGTTTGTTTAATAATGTCCAATACTGGCCACATACTTGGTGAATTTTCTCAAGGTGTAATTTCTTCTACTAGTTTTCTATTTTTAGATACAGTCCATTATTTTTTATATATATTTTCTCTTCAAAATCATATTGCTGGTGGGAATTCAGTTTTAGTTGCCCGAAACCAATTTTGAATTCATTGGGCGTGGCCATCTTGGAAATCAGCCGATGACATCACAGCTCTGCAAAACAGTGTTCACGCTGGTGGTAGCCATTTTAGCCATTGGCGAAAATAAATTGTAAATGGCGAAAAAAAATGACCAAATCGCGAAAACAATGGCTAAATTAATTTCTTCTCAAATATGTCCATCTGGACATGGTGGCGATTATAAACACACCAGCACTCATCGGTCTAATAACATCACGCGCAGCTGACATCCGTACAACAAAAGCGTCACCACCTCATGTAAGTTACACGATCCGATGTGCTTGGAGCAATTAGTAATAGGTGTACATTGGTGCTGATTTCATGCAGTGTCAATGGCAGACGCTTTGTGTTGTAATAAACGCAACTTTTGAGTGGGATAAGATAAGATGCTTAATCACTTTAAGTGAAGGAGGTTTACAGGTGGCTAAAGTAAATTCAAAGTGGCTAAAAAAAATGGCATTTGGCTAAAATAATGGCTAACTGAATTTCTGGGCCAGCGTGAACACTGCTGCACAACTCTCGAGGATTGTGCCGACTGGAACATGGCCATCATGTTTCACCATGGTTGATTGAGAAATTAAGATGTCCATCACAAAATTGTGCTGTCCATCAAGTGAATCAACCGGGCCTTGGGAATATCTCTTAACCCTTTACCCAACAAACCGGCCAAAACCGGCCAAATAAAGCTTCAACAGCCTAAAATATCTTCGGTCTGTCTCAATAGAACCATACAAATATGGATATCATTGGAACCGGCTCCTTCACCACATTGTGATAGTTACAGTTATGCCCTGTGCCAATGCATTCTCTTATATATGCGAGTCGACCATAGGTCGCCTCGCATATATAAGAGAATGCATTGGCCTAAAAAAAATCTTTTTTAAACACTTTTTACCATTTTTTCTTACATTCTTTAACAATTTTATAATTTTTAATGTGTTAAGCCAATGCATTCTCTTATATATGCGAGGCGACCTATGGTCGACTCGCATATATAAGAGAATGCATTGGCACAGGGCCGTTCTGTTGGGTAAAGGGTTAAATTAAACAGCTCTGTACAATATTCTTCCCACATTAAACTCTATTGAAAACTGATCATTGCTTATCTTATAAATTTGTTTTACACAGGGTGTCATCTGTCTACTCCGAGATCCATCCCTGATAGATAAAATGTACCGATATAAGATGTACCCAGTCGTCGTCTTCATCAAACATGAGTCATCAAAACAAATCAGGTATGTGCTATTATTATTAATGGTCATCGTGGATGCAGTGTAGTGAGAAATTGTGTTTATGCATTGTATTTACTTAAGAAATGAATGTAGCTTGAGTGTGTTTTATTGAAGGGTATATCGCTATGGCCAGTAAACTAACCCTTTCTATACTGAATGGATTTTCCCACTCAGTTATATATACATTGGGATGGTCTATTATTCATCTGGAGGGATGTTCAGGAAAAATTAGGAGACTACAGATAATAAAAGTGCGGAAGAATTCATATTTATTGCAGGGAAATGTTCAGATAATAAGTTCAACAAATGACCTATTGAAATTATTTTCAGAACATTTCCTAAGTGATAACTATTCATACATGAGTATTTAATATAGATAGGATTAATCTATAACAAATAGAAATAATTCCTTCGTTGAGAATCACTGTATTAACCTTTCCATGACTGGAGCTTCCTGAAATTTTGTGAAAACCCTGAGCCTCGCATATATAAGAGAATACATTGGCACAGGGTTTTTGCCAAATTTCAAGGTAAATATTGTTAGACCAATGTATTCTCTTATATATGTGAGGCTACCTAGAGAGATTCGCATATATAAAAGAATTCATTGGCACAGGGTTTTACAAAATTTCAAGGTAAATATTGTTAGACCATTGGCACAGGGTCTTTGCAAAATATCAAGGTAAATATTGTTAGACCAATGTATTCTCTTATATGCACTGGCCCAGGATCATTAATGCTGCACCAGCGCAGCTCCTGTCATGAAAGGGTTAATGTATGAATGATGTTGTCAATTTTAATAGGACATTTATGAAGTGAAGGATGTTGAGTAAGAATTATCGCTATGCCATTCTGAACACCATTGCAGAGTATTGAACACCATTGCAGAGTATTTTACACCAATTTAATATTTTGGGTTTTCCAGGCGCATATATGGCTCTTCACATGCTGGCCGTACTTTGTGGTATGACCACAGGTGGTATGACCTTTCTAATAATCCTGCTCACCCAAGTGCTTGCCCTCAACAACCTAACTTCGTTTGTTGAACTTATAATATGAACATTTCCTAAGGGAACTATTCGTCAATGAGTATTTTCTAAAGAAAGGGTTAAACTATATTGCTGAAAAATCCAACGACATGGGTTGTGCTATTACAGGAAATACAGCATATGAACTACTCAGAACTATTAAATTTAGTATTTCATTCAGGGCAAGTTAATCTTGTAATGAATAGAAATAATTCCTCCATTGAAAGTCACTGTATTAATTAATGTCAGAATGATGTAGCATGTTGTCAATTTGAATGTGACATTTATAAAACAAGGATGTTGATTAAGAATTATCACTATGCCAATCTGAACACCATTACGGAGTGTCTTATACCAATTTAATATTTTGGGTTTTTGTTTTGAGTCTGTCGGTATGACCTTTCTAATAATCCCGCTCACCCATATGCTTGCCCTCATCTGGCTACACACCATCAATGGTTTCTATCTGTGATTATGGGGTTCCCTGTGATAAAAAGCATTCGGAGTTCATAAACCCTACACACCTCTGGACAAAAGATTCTTTCCTTTATCAGCCATTGACATCCAAGTCTGCAAATATTGTGTCTGTCATTTGCATAATGAGATTAGTGTTGCTATCCCGCACAGTGGGAGAGCATCACAAAATTCACCCTTTCGGGACCTCATTCTGCTTAGGCCTCATCTTCTGGCAAGTATCTATAGTCTCAAATTATTACTGTTTTTTTTCCCTTAACTGGGAAGTTTTTATATCCCCTAATTTGCAGAAGATAAATTGCATAATCGTGGTGACTATATGGGTGATCATCACCAACTTCAACTGGGTAATTTAAATCTGATCCTAGGTCTCCCATAGCAGTTGAGGCCTAAGCAGAATGAGGTTCCCAGAGGGGGAATTTGGTGATGCTAGCCTCTACCTTGCGGGATAGCATCACTAAATTCACCCTCTGGGGAACCTCATTCTGCAAATGACAGACACCGTATTTTAAGGCTTGGTGACACCAGTTGGGATAGAGGCTGGTAAAAGTGCTATTTGTGTGTAATACTACAGAATACTAACTAAATTTTGTTCAGTTCTTTTCTGACATGGCTATATTCATAAGTAACGGAATTCAATATTACCAATTGACCAATATACATTTAAGATAATTGGTCTTATTTTTATGTTTACCCAAGCCTTGAAATAGGGTGTCTGTCATTTGCAGAATGAGGTCCCCAGAGGGTGAATTTAGTGATGCTATCCCGCATAGCGGGCTAGCATCACCAAATTCACTCTCTGGGGACCTCATTCTGCTGAGGTGTAAGCAGAATGAGGTCCCCAGAGGGTGAATTTGGTGATGCTAGCCCACTATGCGGGGGTAGCATCACTAAATTCACCCTCTGGGGACCTCATTCTGCAAATGACAGACACCCTATTTCAAGGCTTGTGTTTACCTACATTATTTTGATTGTGAGAGATCCTCAATATGTGAGGAGAACAAGTCTTGACGGTATACAGTAAAACCTCTCCAAACAGAACACCCTTCAGACTGATTTTTCTGGTCAGTTTTTAGAAAATCGCACCATCACGTAACATGAAGCTGCCATTAAAAAGAGCGATCAAGATGCATTTTAATAGATAAACCAAAACAATAATATTAAAGCTGACTTTATATCTGATGATCTTGTCAGTTATTAATTAAGTCGCTGATCAACAATTTGCCAATTCCTTGTTTTATGGTATTTATTGTTTTATATATACTTACATTTCTTCTCAGAATTCAATGTTGTGTGCGAAATCAGTGTGATGAATCAAATCGTTTTGAAAATAAATGTTTTGCTGACAAATTTACCGCTAGTGATTTATGGAGAATTGGTGTTTATGTTGACAGTGCTTGTGAAAACTCCTTCTTACTATTATATAATATTGTGTGTATAGACTGATGAAAAAACAAACTGCCAATTCTCTAAATGAATTCTCAATGATTGTGAAACAGATTGTGAAACAAACAGCGACATCTAATCAGGCACGTGTTGTTATTGTCAGGCTAAAAGCTTTATATGAACAAAAGAGAACTGAATAGGCCAGTATGTTACGATATGGTACAACAACACTTATCAGACCATC
The DNA here is from genome assembly GCA_032622095.1 of Siphonodentalium dalli. Classification (NCBI taxonomy): domain Eukaryota; kingdom Metazoa; phylum Mollusca; class Scaphopoda; order Gadilida; family Siphonodentaliidae; genus Siphonodentalium; species Siphonodentalium dalli. The sequence goes on from CP136065.1 coordinate 24,214,565, forward strand.
ATATGTTTTCGGTTTCTGGAGGTCAAAATGTATGTGTCCTGTCACTTGTGAACTCAAAAGTTTTGGTTTACAGAGGTAAATGTTAGTGAGAATGCACTTACATGATTGTTCGTTCGGTGTGGAGAGGGATTCGGTTTATAGAGGGTCCAGTTTGGAGAGGTTTTACTGTACTAATCATACTCAGATCTCAGTGCTAACTTTGTGATCAGAAAGGCATGAAATAGATATTTGTCCTTCACCAGCACCTAGCTCAATATATCATGCCATCTGTCTTTAGTCTTGCTATGCCTGTAGAGATCATATTCCACAAGTTCATAACCTGGGAACACACTTTTTGTTGCAGGTAAATATATGTTTATAGTTAATACATGTTCCTTATTTCACAGTAGGTGATTTAGGCAGCTTTGTGAGCCGATATTGCTTTGCATCACTTATCATCATGGAATTTCCCCTGTGTAACCATTCAATGTTTATTGCGATATTGTCTCACAAAAGTCACCTAAATCATGCAATCTTGAGTTGGGACCACACCATACTGTGAAATACAGTAATGCTCTAAGTAATCGACTCCTTAACTACAGTAGAATTATGGGTAACTTTTCAGGATTTAGTCGGAAATATGGCTTGTTGCCATTCTTCGGAAAGCTCTCAGTGAAAAATCCTGAAAAGTTACCCATAATTCTGCTGTGGTTAAGGAGTCGATTACTTAGAGCATTACTGTAGATTACTAAGGAACAGGTATTAAATATACATAATCTGAATTAACGCTCTTAATTAAATTTCTATTTATTTAGCCTCGGGGGTAAAATATATTTGATTCAAGTCGAGGAACCCAACCATCAAAGCTCAGTTATCAGATATAAATTTTTAAAATAAGTTATTTTTCAAAATCTGGACAAGCCGACCGACGTACTCTCGATACCAAATTGCGTTGAACAAATTGTTGATAATATAACACGTTTTGGAAAATTTTATACCAGAGTTGACAGTGGTTAGCATTATTTTTGGGTAATTAATCGATTCTGATAACTAAGGGTCTTTTGAAGAAATGTTGTTGTTGGAATCTGATGATATGGAGACCATCAAATCGGATTGTGTACCTTTAACAAAGAAATACATTCCCTGCATTAATAGTTTTGTTCAATGTTATAACGTTCCCCGTCAGAATAGGTCTGCACATAAAAAAGGTCCCATGTTTTGAACTGGTTGAGTATGATCTCTATGGGCGTATCCATGCAGACTAGAGATTCATGGCATGATCTCTTAGCACAGCTGCATTCCCAAGCTATTATAGACAGAGGAAACATGGTCTCACAGAACTCATGGTTCATAACCTCTTGCGCATATACAATACACTCCTTTACAGATGGAATATTTGAAGCTTTGTATACATGTATTTGTAATTGTATTGTGTTTATTTCAGGCAAGATATGCCCATATATAGTCATACATACGACATATAATTACAAATTAAATATAAAGAAGTTGATTCCAATGATTGAATAAATTAGACCGATAGATCAGATCTGAGTTACAAATAATTAATAGCATTCAAAATACTGTTTAAAGATTTATAAATTCTTACACAAAATCCATCAGAATTGTATCAGAGAAGGAATAATACCCGGTAAGGAAATCAACTGATTTTGCTGAAACTATTTTTATATGCCTGTTTTGAAGAAAAAAACGGGACATATTATATTATTGGTCAGTCCATCGGGTCATCGTACCATCTGTCTGTTTGCTTTTTCGTTTTCGGATGATAACTTTAGTAAGTATAACAATCCTAATACAGAATGAGGTCCCCAGAGGGTGAATTTAGTGATGCTACCCCGCATAGCGGGCTAGCATCACCAAATTCACTCTCTGGGGACCTCATTCTGCAAATGACAGACACCCTATTTCAAGGCTTGAAGTATAAACTGAATGGAATGAAATTTGTTATGTGGCTTTACTAGCCCAAAATACAGGTCAAGTTAGAATTTTGGTTCCGCCAGCTAGTTTTCAGCAGGGTTATGGCCCTTTGTTGAAATTACCACCGCACCACGGGTGTATTTTGCCATGCCCTAGCGATGCTCTTGTTGGGAATTTTAACTTCTAATGATTTATAAGGCCACATTCCTCTCCGTTGAAAGAATATTGTTTTTAATTGTTTTACAGGGAAGTGAGAGATGTGCAATTCCTGCCAGAAAAGCTGACAAATAAACTTGCCAAAGAGCTTTCAGAACAGTTTCATAAAATAGAACAAGATTACAAAGCATATATAACCGGTAAGACAGAAAATATCCTCCTCATCCTTATAGAATGTCCTCATAGAATACATAACAGGTAAGACAGAAAATATCCTCCTCATCCTTATAGAATACATAACAGGTGAGACAGCAAAATATCCTCCTCATCCTTATAGAATACATAACAGGTAAGACAGCAAAATATCCTCCTCATCCTTATAGAATACATAACAGGTAAGACAGCAAAATTAGTTTGTTTGGGTTTTCCGTTTTAGAGTTATTCATCTTTGAGGACACAATGAGGACAGATATCTCAGCCACAGGTTGTCGGATCTCGACGGATGTTCATCACAATGAGGACAGATATCTCAGCCACAGGTTGTCGGATCTCGACGGATGTTCACCACAATGAGGACTTTCAGGAGGAATGTTCGATTTCTCTATTTTTGGTTTTCCATTCTAGATTTATTTGGGAAAACGTAGCCAAATATCAGATAGATATACATGTATATATTTTTATACCCCTCACATAACAAAGGGAGGGGGTGGTGTTATATAGGAATCCGAATTTCTTTGGTATAGTTATCCCCTTATTCGATTTAGAATTTTTTTGCAACATGCATAATATTTTCTCTGCTTGTATGCCTTGTGGTTTTTTTTTCTTCAATAAACAAATAGGTTAATAAGTTTTAACCCTTTTATGACTGGAGCTTCCTGAAATTTTGCGAAAACCCTGTGCCAATATATTCTCTCATATATGTGAGTCGCCCATAGGGTGTTTCATATATATAAGAGAATGCATTGGCCTAACAATATTACTTTGACCGTGTAAGCCACTGCATTCTCTTCTATATGCAAGGCTCCCTATGGGCGACTCGCATATATAAGAAAATGCATTGGCCTAACAATATTTACCTTGACCTTGTAAGCCAGTGCATTCTCTTATATTTGCTAGGCTTCCTATGGGAGACTCGCATATATAAGAGAATACACTGGCACAGGATATTTAATGCTGCACCAGCTCCCATCATGAAAGGGTTAATGTATCCCAATTGTGCTGCAGGGTGTATCCTTAGTCCCAGTTGGAGGGTCCCACTTTTAGTTTTTATTCCAACAGATATTCTAGTCTCTGTGATTTATATAGCTTTGCAGCACTTCATGATCATAGTCTTAGAAGTCTAATTAGAAATCTAACTGTTGATTGGTCGAATTGTGGTGATTGTAATCTAACTCTTGATTGGTTTTATTGTAGTGACAGTACAGGCCGGGAACATGGCTAGAATGTGTACTCAAATCAAGACTGTGATAGCTGCTGAACAGAAGAAGACTATCTGGGTACCGTCTGAACTGCTGTGAAATGGGAAATAACTCTATAAAGCTGTCTGGGTGCCTTGAGAACTGCTGTGAAATGGGAAATAACTCTATTAAGCTATCTGGGTGCCTTGAAAACTGCTGTGAAATTAGAAATAACTTTTATAAAGCTATCTGGGTGCCTTGAGAACTGCTGTGAATTGGGAGATATCTTTACAAATCTATATAAATGCTTTGCTGAGCTGTTGCGTGGAGGACACAATTCTTACAAATATATTAGAAAGTCTTTAAAGATTCTAGAAAGCAAGATCATAAAACTGATTGGATAGCTAGCTTATCAGCCACATCAGAAGTGTAAGAAACTATTTAGGTCTATGTATGTCATAAGATTTACTGCAACAAGGGCCTCAAAAAGGACCCCGAAATGATATTCAAAAACAAAATAAGTGCTGACCGATTTTGCTGTTCCAGAAACTCTTTGTCAGAGTATTACACTGAATTATCGTGACCTGATTTCCATGTTCTAAGTGTATGTGCTTTATGTATTAACTTACAGTAATGCCCTAAATAATCGACTCCTTAACCACAGCAGATTATTTAGTTGGAAATATGGCTTGTTGCCATTCATCGGAAAGCTCTCAGAGCTTTCCGATGAAGCCAACAAGCTATATTTCCGACTAAATCATGAAAAGTTACCCATAATTCTGCTGTTGTTAAGGAGTCGATTATTGAGGGCATTACTGTAGAACATTATGGATAATATAGGTCGCATACTGTAAAGACATTATTTCACCAGGTAGCGATGGTTTCTACACTGAGTGATCAGTGTTCGTGCTGGACCAAAAAATCTTCTGGCCAAAGAAGTGGCCAAATGAAAATTTAGTGGCCAAATTAAAAAAAATTAAATCCTCATTTTCTGGGCTCACAATTGATTACTTAATTATATTTTTTAACTATATAATTCTCTCACTCTATGTCACTGAAACTCACACCATCATGATATGGCCATAACTACCGAACATGATGTGAAACCCCAAGTAACCAAATCTAATTTCAACCTTATGCCATTAGTACAATGCTCTGACTAAGGGGACAAACAGAATTATCTGGTGTTATTTCATCATGCCCTCCATAGCTAAACACCATGGGAACCGACATGGTCTGACTAAGGGACAAACATAATTATCTGGTGTTATTTCATCATGGCCTCCATAGCTAAACACCATGGGAACCGACATGGTCTGACTAAGGGACAAACAGAATTATCTGGTGTTATTTCATCATGGCCTCCATAGCTAAACACCATGGGAACCGACATGGTCTGACTAAGGGACAAACAGAATTATCTGGTGTTATTTCATCATGGCCTCCATAGCTAAACACCATGGGAACCGACGTCATAATTTACTTGAAAAATGCAGCAAGATGTCCACACTGAAGTGATTCATTGCTTCCTTCACTTATAATAACCAAAACAGATAGGGAATGAGCTATGTACTGTGTACACCCGTCAGTAAGCCCAGGGGGATAATGCATGTTTTTTGTATACACCCGTTCAGTAAGCCCAGGGATCTAGTGCACGTTTTTGCTAAAAAATCACATGATAATAACCAGAAACAGCGATCAACAAATACATTTGGGATCAATTTGAATAAGGCTGTAAATTTTGGGATTAATTTGTAAACAAGATAGGGTTAGATGATGAGATCACATGTTAATTTAGTTACACTAATGCTTATTAATCAAGATAATTCTTATAAAAACACAGCAGTGAGATGCAGGTGAACATATATCACTCTTTTTCATTATCAAAGGATCTTGCAAAAACAGCATGTCATTACTCCACACCCCATTGGATTTAATTTTTTAAGAAAAACAACTGGAATAATTATAAAAGCACAGATGTGCTTGAATATCTTCTCCTATTCTAAAGGATAGAAAGACTTGATTGTATTCACCTTCCAAATGCTCAAAAATGGGGGTGGGCTTATCTACGGTGACTACCCGATGTTTTATTTAGGGTAAAAAAAACCCAGACTGGGCTTATCTTCAAGGATGGGCTTACTGACGGGGTGTATAAAGTATATAAATTTTTGCTAGCTCACTATGAATCCCGTCCCCATCGTAAATATGATTGTTGAGAAAATATAAGTAAGTGACTTCGGTCACCATTTTTCGAGGTTGTGATATTTGAACAACAATATCTCTTTAAAACAAATATTTTCAATATCCGCTTTGCAGTATCCGAGATGAGTTGTTGGGATAGCTCATTAGTCTAATAGCTTGCTTATATTATATTTGGAAAATATAAAGAAAACAAATGTTGAAATTACCGCGTCTGATATCCTGCCGTTAATATCCAGCAAATTATGACGTAGGTTCCCAGCACTGGACAATATCTTGATAAGCCAGAAAGATGAACTTCAATTGTTACAATCTTTAACATGCAAAACATTCATCGATATTCCCATGGTAGAAACATTTCCACATGGCGTATGATATGTGAATGATTTACGAGAACCGTGTGAATACTTCCAATCAGAACACACAGAGCACAATGAGAGCTTGCAGACATTGACCAAGCCACGCAAATCGCCAGCGAAATTGCCACCAAATAATAACAATAATACGTTTATTTGCACAATAATAAATGAAACATTTGCAAAAAACTTCAAACAAAATTGTGTTATTGCACAGGAGCCACGTAACCTAGGTGGTCACCTTCCTGCTGCCCCTAAATAAACAGTGTAATACAAAATATGATGGCATATTTACAAATTAGACACAAGCTCGAAGTTGACTGCAAGTGTACAATCGAATTGTTGAATGCTTTCATCGTTTGCATGAGGTACAACGAGGAATATAAAAGAAGTTCCAATGGACAGGTATTTGTTTTAAACACTTGTTTTAGCATGTGACATTACCATTTTACCACTATCAGCATACATGTATCAATTTAACGGGAGTTTATAAATTAAGGAAGTTTTATTAATTCAGATTGTACATCTATACTTGTTGATATATTAATGTGCCTTGCAATATTTTATCAGCCTTGCCAATATATGGAATCGAATTATGCAATATTGAATAATTAAGCTCATCATGATAGGACCAATATAGAGAAATTCTATGTCTGTGGGGGTTATGTGATTATGTGATACATATGTCTGTGGGGGTTATGTGATTATGTGATACATATGTTTGTGCTTTGTCTGATGTGAGTTTACCTTGGTGAATACTTGTTGTACATCTCTCTCTCTCTCACTCACTCTCTCTTCCTTACCATTATTGACCACTCTCATTACCCACTTTCCCTTCATGCTTCTGTCCCAAGTCTGAGTTTAGTGTGCCTGTCATTTGCAGAATGAGGTCCCCCAGAGAGTGAATTTAGTGATGCTATCCTGCATATTGGGCTTCACCCTCTGGGGACCACATTATGTATGGCCACATCTGCTTTGGGAGACATAGACTCAGATGCAATGTGTCTTCTGCCAATTTGGGGATATAGAGAAACCAAACTAAAAAAGAAATAGAATCTATGCAAAGAAGTTTCTATAGAAATTTTATAATAAAGAAACTTTGCAGAGAAGATGAGTCCTAAACATAATGAGGTCCCCAGAGGGGGAATTTAGTGATGCTAGCCTGCTATTAAATTCACCCTCTGGGGGACCTCATTCTGCAAATGACAGGCACACTAAATTCAGGCTTGTTCTGTCCCATCTGCAACCTGACTAGAGTTGAACCCTTTCTGTACTGAATGGATTCTCCCATCAAGCCTGCAAATAGTGTGTCTGTCATTCGCAGAATGAGGTCCCCAGAGGGTGAATTTAGTGGCGCTATCCCACGCAGCGGGCTAGCATCACACTTTGGGAACCTCATTCTGCTTAGGCCTTGCTATGGGAGGCCTAAGATCAGACTGAAGTTCCCCAATAACTAAAAAACAATGTTAATTTGAGACTATTGATGCTTCCAAGAAGATAAAGCAGAATGAGGTCCCCAGAGGACTTTTAATTTGGTGACGCTTGTCTGATTATTCTTTCGCATCTTGTTTAATTTATAACTATTTCTTAATACTATGATTCTCACAAACATTTACTATGCCAGGAATGCACTCCATATTTATAAATGGTTTATTAAGTCATGTTGGGAATGCCGCTTCATTGTAGAAATGAATATAATGGACACATTTAGAGACGTACATCCATTCGGATTATTGTCGGCGTTTCAAAGAGACTGGTGAAAAGATAATACAGTAATGCTCTAATTAATCGACCTCTTAACCACAGCAGAATTATGGGTAACTTTTCAGGATTTAGTCGGAAATATGGCTTGTTGCCATTCATCGGAAAGCTCTCGGGGAGCTTTCCGATGAATGGCAACAAGCCATATTTCCGACTAAATCCTGAAAAGTTCCATAATTTTGCTGTGGTTGTTAAGAGGTCGATTAATTAGAGCATTACTGTACAAGAGTAGAATGATTCATATTCTTTGGTGGGAAATATTCAGATAATAAGTTTAACAAACAAATGGTCGTTAGTGGAACTTATTATCTGAATATTTCCCAAGGGAGCTACTCGCCAATGAGTATTTTGAAAGGGTGTTTACCCAACAGAATGGCCCTGTGCCAATGCATTCTCTTATATATGCGAGTCGACCATAGGTCGCCTCGCATATATAAGAGAATGTATTGGCTTAACACATATTAAAAATGATAAAATTGTCAATGCAATGCATTCTCTTATATATGCGAGGCGACCTATGGTCGACTCGCATATATAAGAGAATGCATTGGCACAGGGCATAACTATAACCATCACAATGTGGTCAATGAACCGGTTCCAATGATATCCATATTTGTATGGTGTTATTGAGACAGACCGAAGATATTTTAGGCTGTTGAAGCTTTATTTGGGCGTTTTGTTGGGTAAAGGGTTAAAACAGTGTTCAGATGGCTGATCTGTATCCTGGCGTTGCGAAAGACGAGCTTCCAATTGTAGCTTACACGTTCAAAATCACATCATTCATATTATGTAGAGTCTATTATCAAATCCTTGCTCTGTTGCAAGGATTCCTTCCTCACCTGTGGACGTGAGGCACATGTATTCAATGGAATCCCAGCTATTGAATACATATTGTTGTATACCACAAGTGGAATACAAGGCGGAACTAATTAGCTCATGATAATAAACACTACCTATGAGTTGACTTTGTTGCCAAGAGCAATGACGTACAAAACGGGTGATTCGCAGATAATTATCAGGTTTTTATCAGACTTAAACACAATCAAAGTAGTTATAGTTTCAATGCAGGTCACAGGCATGGATTAAACTCATCCGATGCATGGTGTGGAATGAATACAGAACACAACTTGCTCCGCTTTCGTGAAATATATCCTTGCGCAACTCATTCAATAAAAGATTCTGGATTAAAATGTGCATTGTGTTCTGTCTATTTATAAAATGAGATGATCAAATGGGCCACTTTATTGTTCTATTTTTAGAACAGACCATTCATGCGATACCATATAGCGATAGAGATCACTTGGGTGTTCTCATAGATATGTTCCAAACGCAAAATATCCCAGATTGATTGTTCGTATTTTATTCCATAATTATGAGTGATAATGAGCCTAATTAATGTTTATTTGTGTCAAAATTAGACAATAATTTTCTGGTCTCTGTTAATAGTAACCACTATTGTTTGTTAGCTAAACAACCATTCATATTTAGACAAGAAAATATTCAAAATATGATCAATATTAATCGATAGAAGAATTTCCAGACGGGTCTTCGATTCATATATAATATTTTATACCCCGGGTAACTATATAGCACATGTTTACAAAGAGATAGACCCCCTTTAACTGACCTTGACAGTTCTGGCTTGTATTCCACTTATAAAATGATATGTATTCAATGGCTGTAATTTCGTTGAACGGATGTGGAATAAAAATGAATTCATTGAATTTGCCAAACCTGTCAACCCCCAACTTCTGTCTCTTGATTCACACAAATGGAAGTAAAATCCCCAGTGAGAATACTATTTCCTCTCTTCACAAAATGAGCCCCAGCTAAAAATGTTTTGACATCATGATGCATGTGTTTCCACTCCATACAATGCATCGGTCTGCATTTTATCTAAACAACAGAAGACATGCATTGGGCACGTTAACAGATGCAATTGATGTGGCGTGACCAATTTAACACATCAATAGTATTGCATTGTGTTTTCCAATTTCCAATGTATTGTTCGTCTGAACATCCTTAACCCTTTGATGACTGGAGCGTCCTGAATTTTTATGAAAACCCTGTGCCAATGCATTCTATTATATATGCAAGTAGACCATCGGTCACCTTGCATATATAAGAGAATGCATTGGCCTAACAATATTTACCTTGATCTTGTAAACCAGTGCATTCTCTTATATATGCGAGGTAACCTATGGTCAACTCATATATATATATATATATATATATATATATATAAGAGAATGAACTGGCACAGGGTCGTTAATGCTGCGCCAGCACTGCTCCCATCATGAAAGTGTTAAGTCTTAGCTCTGTCAACAGAACAGACAAGGATGGGTGTGACAAGCCTGATTAACATCGTAGTAGTATTTCATATACGGTAACGTGTAATCTGATTACTCGTTAAAACCCCCTGGTGGTCATAGAATCTAATCAAGAATCAAATTACGCTCGATTGTTACACTTAATCCCGGTCCAAGTCCCTTAAATACTTATATACGGGGATGTATATGCTACAGAAAGACTTACTGAAGCCATAGAATTCACAAAGATATTCACAACTTTTCTTCAGCATGGGAGAATAAAGAGCATTCCATGGTTGTCTATTCCTTATATGGTAAATATAAAGAGCGTTCCATGGTTGTCTATTCCTTATATGGTAAATATAAAGAGCAACCTGTTAGTCTATTCTTTATGTGGTAATTATAAAGAGCATTTCCTGTTAGTCTATTCCTTATATGATAAATATGAAGAGTCTATTCCTTATATGATAAATATGAAGAGTCTATTCCTTATATGGTAAATATAAAGAGTGTCTTCTTCAGAATATAGTCTATATATTGGTATTTTTTGTATGTACCGACCTTTAGTGTTACTACCAAATTATGCATACTTAATTTTTTAGATTCAAATTACCCATGCCTGTTTCACAGATTTACTTTACAAAATTTTACTGTTGTATCTGGAGCCCTGAATGTCTTTAAACTTGACTTGTGAGTGCCTTCTGTCCAGTTAGTTTATTAATAAATGAGTTCACTCTTACAATTTTTTTCTGATATTTCCTACTATTTGGAAAAATTTATTCCCAGAATGTCTTTCTCTCATCTACACAAATTGTATTTCTGATTCATGTTTTATCATCATTGAATATTTCAGCATTGACTCGCTATTTTCATGATATATTTTACACATGATAAGTCAGTTGAATTGATTGATGCTTTTATAGAGCAAGTGTCCTTATGAGCTATTCTGGGATATCTGTTGTCATAGATGCTGGCAAACACGGAGTTTGAAGGACAAGACTAACCCAGGTTTGCTCCCACTTAACTCCCCCCCCATCCAAGGCCAAGACTCTCCTGGGCGAGCAAATATGTCACATGGGGCATGACTGAAATTTCCGTGCATGTGTACTCCCCTGTATTCATGTACAGAGCAGCCTTTTATGAACAGAATAATGTGCATTTTGTGTATCAATAAGGCTGTGGTACTAGTAAAGGTTTGAAATCATGATTTTATAGAAAATATTTAGTCTCGTCAACAAAACAACTGAATTTGACCAGATAGACTGGTAGTTTGAGTGATGACCCACAGCGACTATCACTTAATGTTCTGTGTACTGAATTGTGACAAATTTTACTTTTGTAATCTTGAAAAATAGTTTTATTATATGTTTGCCTATATAAAAAAAAAGGAAAATTACCAAAACAAGATTGTCATATGTATATCTTAGAAGCAAGCCACAGTGAAATACAATTTGTTATTTCACTATCTTTCTTTATTTCAATGTAGCTTTTTAAAAATTTGTGTCAACCAGTTGTTTCTTTCAGAGTTTTGTTCAAGCCTTGAAATAGTGTGCCTGTCATTTGCAGAATGAAGTCCCCAGAGGATGAATTTGGTGATGCTAGCCTGCTATGGGGTAGCATCACTAAATTCATCCTCTGGGGACCTCATTCTGCAGATGACAGGCACACTATTTCAAGGCTTGGTTTTGTTCAATTTGTTGTACTATTAAAAGTAAAAATGACGCATAATTTAGCCACTGGGCATTAATAAGGCGCATATAATAAAAGAATACCTACAGTTTTGTGTTTGAATACCTGAAACATCTCATTCGTGTCTGGAAATAAATATAGAATTTTCACTCATGAAAATTAGATATTTCTTTCCAGTCACTCAGGCTCATCAAACAAAAACTGTAGGTATGCTCTATTTATGAATTACTGGTATGTAGAAGTATATCTAATGATTCATAATGCCCATCCATTCTTTAAAGAATGAGGGGAGGAATATATCGTAGATAGGAGACACAAAAATCTATTTATATCTGGAAATACCATTGGTGTCTGCTAATACATTGGCATGATACCCGTAACCCTTTCATGATGGGAGCTGCGCTGTGCAGATTGAAAATCTTGTGCCAGTGCATTCTCTTATATATGCTAGTCTCCCATAGGGAGCCTCGCATATATAAGAGAATGCATTGGCACAGGGTTTTTGCAAAATTTCAGGAAGCTCCAGTTATGGAAGGGTTAATATCACATTTGTTATAAAGATAAGCTTTAATATTCATATCTCCCCTGGTTTATGGTTTTACACAACATTTTAGTAGAGACAATTTCCATGTGTTCGATTAGTCTGTCACTCAGGATAAGGAGGAACACCCTCTGACCACGCCTCTTCAAAACAATCCAATCAGAATTATTCTACCTGGGACAGTTTCGAAAATAGGACATTTACATTTTAGAATTAACAATAAAATCCGTGGAAATCCTGATAACGACATTTTAGAACACAAATTTTCCCGAAAAATATCATCAATACTTTAAAAAAATTGACAAGTCCTCTGTAAGGACCTGATGTAATCGAAATGTAGATTTTAGATATGCAAAGAAGTGCTTTTGCATCAAAATGCCAGATAAACAATACAACATTTTAGAAGCACACCAACGGTTTGTGTCCCAGCACGGCTTGCGAAATTCCCACATGCAGTAAATAACCCACATACAGTAATGCCCTAAATAATAGACTCCTTAACCACAGCAGAATTATGGGTAATTTTTCAGGAATTATTCGGAAATTTGGCTTGTTGCCATTCATCAGACGGAAAGCTCAGAGCTTTCCGATGAGTGGCAACAAGCCATATTTCCGACTAAATCCTGAAAAATTACCCATAATTCTGCTGTGGTTAAGGAGTCGATTATTTAGGGCATTACTGTAGGCCACATCTGGTAAAAAGTGCAACTGCTTGCTCTTGGTCCCGTTACTTCCTCTTTGCTTGCATCTATCATGACTTGATATCCCAGGTTGTCAGATGACAGAAACTTGGTCTAAAATTAAGGAGTGATTTTAATGTGATTTATGTGTTTTGTATGAAATCTGTTATGTATTGAAATGGTTTTATTTTATTGCACATATTTAGAATGAACATATAGCTAACTTTGCTTTTAATCAGTTTGAGTCTTGAATACATCACATAAATGGTCATTCCACCTTATATTATCTGCTTGTTATCTTTCTCACTTCAGTTAGTAATAGGGGTACTGCGTTATGCAGTAGGTCCCTACATCTGCGTAGATCCCTCAGTTCGCGTAGATCCCCGTAGTAATGCAAAAGTTCATGCTTTATTGACTAAGCATTGCTTATTATTATCAATAAGTGAACACTGTATATGACAGTTTATTGTTTTTTTTGGAGGGGGGGGGGGGGCGTATAGAATATATATATATATTTTTTAGCTTAGTTATTTTTTTTCCAGATTTTATTTTTATATTTGTTTAATTTAGTTGGGTACTGAGACTTTCATATTCATTCAATATGCGACTTACCGATCCAGTATACTGTATGTGTATCAAGCCAGCGCGGTGGAAAAGCCAATTAAAATTCATGCAAGTTTTAATTTGATGAATAAGTTAAACTGAAATGATTTGGTCTATTTACGCAGCGCAAATTTGAACCACCAAAAACAGTTCGCATTTAACATCTTCGCCATCGCCATGAGGTGGAAAATATATAGCATGTTATGTACATATCAATTTCAATGGACTTTGTATGCCAACTAACACGATTATGCCGATTTGCCCCTCACTTTGGATGCGCCCTGAAACCGATTCACCTGATTTAATGCATATTACATAACATGCACAAACAAACCATACAAGTACCGACGGATAAAGATCAGACGTCGACAAATCAATTCTGCTCATCACGCATGCCACTAAATAAATTAGACTTTATTCACCATGCTCAAAAAATTCCAATGTGTCGATATATACTGTAATAATGATTACATTATGTCAGAACGATCCCGCTTTGATTCCAACATAAGAACATTTCGATTGTGTGAAATGAAGAAATAGACCATTAGCGCTTTAAGTACTATAGTGTCGACATACACAAGTGCTTATCCCACTGTTGGCATGACGATCCCTCCAAGGCCCATGACGATCCCGTCATGAAAATAAACTAAAACATTTAAATCGACCATTCACGCTTTAAGAGCTGGGCAGTGTCGATAAACAAACTATCACGTGCTGATGATCCCTCTGTTGGTATGACGATCCCACCAAGCCCCATGACGATCCCCGTCATAAAAATACAACTAAAACATTTAAATCGACCATTCGCGCTTTAAGAGCTGCGCAGTGTCGATAAACAAACTATCACGTGCTGGTGATCCCTCTGTTGGCATGACGATCCCACCAAGCCCCATGACGATCCCACCAAGCCCCACGATCCAGTTATGAAATTAAAACTAAAACATTTAATTCGACCATTCGCACTTTAAGAGCCACGCAATGATGGTGATCCCACTGTTGGCATGGCGATTCTGTCATGGAAATAGAACTAAAACATTTAATGTCGAGAAACACAAACCATCAGTTCAGTGCAGGAGATTCCTCCTTTATTTAGGAGCACCCCACACATGGCGGGTTAAAATAAATATAAAAACCTAAAATATCTAAGAACTCTATCTAAAATTCTATATGATAAAAAGTTTGTTGTTTTAAAATGTCTATGTACATGTAGAATGTCTTTAAGACAGATGATATGTACAAGTTTCAGTATAGAAACAGTTGGTTATGTAGCGCACTTGCTCAGCTGATTATCACGTGACTTGTTTGGCCGTTGACGTCACGTCAAAATTGCGAACTCAACTGGAGGACGAAATTGCCATATATTTAAACATGCCGAAACCAACCGGACATAAGTCATCTGGACCATAACATGAGAGAGAAAAAACAATGTCCCCAACGATCAAGCCAAACAAACTCCAGAGATTAGGTTGTAGATTTTGTAACCTGGAGCTTTCCTGCAACATGTACGACTTAGATTGCAAACATTCCCGCGCATTTCACCTGTTTTCGCATTAGACATTCCAATACCTGACCACCTGAAAACATTGAACAATATATGATTGGTATAGATGAAGAAAATGCATAGTAATGCTTTTTAGCTCACCTGAGACGAAGTCTCCGGTGGAGCTATAGTCATCACTTCTCGTCCGTCCATCCGTCCGTCCATCAGTCAACAATTCTTTGAACATCTCCTCTGGAACCGTGAGACCGAATTGGTTCATATTTGGTGTGGATATTTCCTAGGTGACTCATTCAGATTTGTTCAAATGAGGTCACTGGGTCAAATAGTTGTGAAACCAGGGTCATAACTCTTGCCCTCCATAGTAATTCTTAAAAACGACTTCTCATGTACCATCAGATTGAATGGGTTCATATTTGGTATAAAGGGTCCTTTGGTGACTAGTTCAGATTTGTTCAAATAGGGTCACCTGGTCAAATAGGGGCCAAGCAAAGGACAGTTTTCCTCTTAATGTGCTTCCTTCACACGGACCATCAGGTTTATTTTACTGATATTTAGTACGAAGGGTTCTTTGGTGTCTGGGATTCAAATTTATTCAGATGGGGTCACCAGGTTAAATAGGGTGGGACCAGGGACATAACTATGTTTCTATAGTAATACTTAAAATGTCTTCTCAAGAGAGGTTGGACTATTTAGCTTACATATAGTATGGAGGATCCTTTAGTGATTGAGATTCAGATTTGTTAACATGAGGTCAACCCGTTAAGAAATGACGGGGCTATGGGGACTTAAGACTTTTGTGTCTAATAAAATCATTAAAATACAAAATTCATTAAAACATCTATCTTGGAACTACCTGACTGATTAATCTGACATACATAGTGTTTTTGGGTCCATGGATAATTGTGCTTTAAACATGTCTAAATGGTTTTATTAAAAGGCGCTTGTGAGATTGGAAATTTCCAACAATTGAGAAAGTTTGAGATGTCGGTTGTGAAATTCCAACCTAAGACTTGGGAGTCTGGAGCCTGGTCGGGAGGGGACATGTTGAGCTGGAGGAGGAGGGGGGGGGGGGGTGATCAGTAGTGTGCAGTTGGTAATTTAAAGGTAAATATTCACTGATTTACATACATGAAGCCTCTCTAGCCACATATCCCGTTTAGATCTAATTCATTTAAAGTGATTATGAAAAGTTCTGACCGTTGTGGTCTCCAGATTCCCAGTCTTATCAGTCTTTGCAGTCTGGTGAGTGACCCCACAGTCTTTGACTCTTGTTAATTATAGCTTAGCTGTACAAAAGAAAATATAATATTTTTTTTGTAGTACATCATTCATCACAGTGTTGAGTACATATTCCCATATTTGATTCTTAGATTTGGACTTTGTTTTTCTTGGACCATTGCCTGTAAATTTTATTTTTTTAAATCTCAATAAAGTTCACATTTTGTATTTCTAACATAATCCACCATGAAGTATACTCTTAAAATGTTGCATCAATGGGCATGGTTTCTATGATTACTAATATACATAAACAGAATCCTTTATTTGGACTCTATCAAATTTTGGAAAAATTGGGTCCACAAAGCCCTTAAGGGGGAGGTCAAGTGAATAATTTTGAATGGGGATATTTCCATGCAAATCTCCGGAGCAAAAGTTACACGAGTGGCACATACTTCTGACTGACTTGATGTGGTATTGGAAACAGCTATTTATCTGGCGGGTCCGCTTGGTAAATTATAAAATATTGCAATCAATACATATTTTAGAATATTTTTTCTGGAATTACATCACTTGACCTACATTTGAAAAATCAATATAAAATTCAAAAATAGATGCACCAACATTATAATGGAACAAGTTCCATTCGGACCCGCCAGGTAAATACCTATTGTTTCTAATACCAGATCAAGTCACACTTGGAAGTATGTGCAACTCTGACTTTTGTTCCGCAGATTGGCATGGAAATCCCCATTCAAAATTTGTCACTTGACCCCTTACTGTTTCACGTCCCTGTAAATACATTATGCGGTTTTGGTAAACCAATCATAGGAGAGAGAAGACTGACTCTTTGGCCTCTAAAATAAGGTATAGCATATTAAACAGACATGGCTCATTCGAGCTTCCAAAGTTTGACTACATAATTGCCAAAGAGATACAAGATCGGTTGACAAATACATGACATTTTGATATATCCTGTGCTCTGTTAACTAATTTCCCTGCAAGTATCTATCGACAAATTCGATACCGAAAATAAAAATCAAAACCGAATATTATTTGGTGTATTTTAAGGGCTTTGTGGACCCAATTTTTCCAAAATTTTATAGAGCCCAAATAAAGGATTATGTTCATTAAGGACTGCAAACCCAATTTTCCCCAAATTTGATGGAGTCCAAAATAAAGGTTTATGTTCACTTTTATTAGTAATCACAGTAACCATACCCATGGATGCAACATTTTAAGAGTAACATTCATGGTAGTTTATGTTAGAAATTCAAAATGTGAAATTTATAGAAGTTTTTAAAATATATTTTTTCGAACCCAAATTCAACAAACACAAAGATCATATCATAAGAAAAAGATATGGGTATGTGTACTGAACACTGTGAAGAATGATGAACAATAAAGATATAATCACATTTCTTCAGTTTTATTAAGATTTTTGGCTTTGAAGCAGTTGTTTACAAATGGTAGATTTCATTGCTCAGAAAAGCTATTTGGGAACTGAATTTGATGGGTCAAGTTAATGTTCACTCAATCCAGCTGGAATTATGACCAGCATGTGTTGACCTGTGAGAATATGATATCCTGAATCAGGCTGATTGGTGACCTAGTTTATGGGCTGTGGGGTACCCCCAGATTGGGGATTACACTGTTCTTTTGTCAAGAGATTCACAACACACCACTGTCCACAGATATTAACACTTAACTGTCACCTCACTACAAGGGATGTCAGGTAAGTTACTCAATTATTTGTAAACAATTGGTTCTTAGTAATTTTATCAAAGAATGCTTGATAAATATGAATATTATTGTATTGTTCATCATTCTTCACAGTGTTCAGTATACATTGCCATATTTTTGTCTTTGATATGGACTTTGTGTTTATTGATTTTGGGTTCGAAAAAATAGATTTTAAAAACCTCTATAAATTTCACATTTAGTATTTCTAACATGTTCCACCATGAATTATACTCTTAAAATTTTGCATTCATCAGCTGTTCATGGGTTTGGTTACTGTGATTACTAATAAAAGTGAACATAAACCTTTATTTTGACTCCATCAAATTTGGGGAAAATTGGGTTAGCAAAGTCCTTAATATTAGTAATCAAAGAAACCATGCCCATTGATGTAACATTTTAAGAGTATACTTCATGGTGGATTATGTTAGAAATACAAAATGTGAACTTTATTGAGATTTAAAAAAATTAAATTTACAGGCAATGGTCCAAGAAAAACAAATTCCATATCTAAGAATCAAATATGGGAATATGTACTGAACACTGTGATGAATGATGTACTACAAAACAAATATTATATTTCTTGAGCGTTCTTTGAAAAAATTACTTTGGTCCACAAAGCCCTTAAACTAAATTTACTTATCTCCAAATTGATGACTGTCCTCGGAACTATTATGCATAGATGGAATGACGCATGTTGGACAGGTCGACAACAACGGTCCCAGACTGACAAACCCAGCCGGAGCCGAATAAACCTGATCCTGAGAGTGGCCATAACTGCCAAGCTTGACCGAGTCGAATCGGGTGGATGGTTGTGCACGAGGAGCACCCGATGAGTAGATAGCTGAGCTAATGCTCACGATCCGTGACCAATTATGTTTAGACAGACAATTACCCACCCATAACCAGCCAATTCTCATTCTATGTTGAACTTGATGTAAACATATCTGATTGCTATCTAATTAATACATAGAGGATGTCCACACTTTTTCAGTGGATATGGGTTATATCTCATGAGTGATGACAAAACATTGAATTTCCACGAGTGGCTTTAGCCACGAGTGGAAATTCAAATGTTTTGTCATCACGAATGAGATTTAACCCATATCCACTGAAAAAGTGTGGATATTCCAGCTGGATATTCTGTTTATTATATACTTTAGTTACTTGCATATGGCCCCCTATGTCAATACATCATAAATTTCAAGCTGACACATTACGCCCAAAAAAATAGTCCCATATTTAAAACACTCAAAAAGTATAGATTTTGTATTTATTATATACTTTCGTTACTTGCCGATGGCCCCCCAATGAATGGAAATCATTCACTATGAGGTATAACCTGACTACACACATGAGGATCCATACGGCGCAATAATACCAGTGAGATATCGATATCTCACAAGTGGGATATCACTTATATCTCACTGCTAAAACCTTATAATTCATGGGCAAGTATATAATAAATGTAACATATTATATAAACATTTAACAATATTTTTGACAATATATTATAGGGACGGGAACATGTCACTATTCCGAAGGTTCACTATTCCGAGGGTTCACTATTCCGAAGGTTCACTATTCCGAAGGTTCGCTATTCCGAAGATTTTGTTATTTTAAAGGTTAATTCTATATTCTAATGTATTGAGAGGGTTCTTTATCTCGACGACTCTTTTTATGAAGGAAATAACTTAAAACATTGAAACAATAAATGTGACTTTTTTCTTCGCGGGTTTCCTTGAGATTAAATGTCATTACGTATGACGTTATTTCCCAAAAAATATTCACGCCAGGCAGCCCACACAATCGCTATGTTTCCATACGATTTAATGTCGTCACGTATGACGTTATATCTCAATACTCTTAGAGACAAGAATACGCCAGCTAAAGGCGGATTAAAACAGTGGGGCTATAACTCTTATTCTGTCGTTGAATAGACGGGTATGAGATGAACATAACTGCAATTGTGAATCTGTATTGAATTTTAACGCCCACTTAATTTTCGAGTCACTGACTATTTTGTTTATAGTGCCTTGATATCAGGTTTTAATAACAATCTGTGCCATAACATATGATTAAAACACTATAATTCATCACCATTTGAAACGTCTGTATCAGAAGATGTCCATAGAGAAATAGAAAACAGCTTAAATCATAAAAAGATTTTCCACGTTATGGCTCCCAGAATGCAACATAATTCAACCTAAAGTATTTTCAATTGAAGGGGAATAACACTATCTTTAAAATATAGAGTTATTCCCCCTCCATTGAAAATAATACACTTCGCGCAACAAAACCAGATGAACCTTAAGCACAAAAAACACGTCGTTAACTCAACAAAACAACATGTTCACAGTTTATTACACCGGATAAGCTGATAATACAATGTTAGAGAGCTTCCTATTTCCAATGGTATATATACTGGCATGTATGTTATATATGTGATCTGGGGGTTCGAAAATTAAGTGGGCCTTTAATGTTGATGTTTCTTTCAAATACAGATTGCCAGTTCGGAAAAACTATATCTCTTACATGTAGTTTATTTCATTCATCGTGTTTTCAGCTTTCCATAATAAACGATAAACTGATACTGTTTTCTTGCTATCAATAACCGACATCTGGGACAATTTGGGAATTGGAAGTGGGTGTATAAATGTAATATATGTTAATACTAGCATAATAGTATTTTTCATTCCTGTTGTGTTTTTGTGGTGGGGTGCAAATTTTCATTAATTTCTGGTTAAATACGCCCAAAATAGAAAACCTTCGGAATAGCGAACCTTCGGAATAGCGAACCTTCGGAATAATGAACCTTCGGAATAGCGAACCTTCGGAATAGCGAACCTTCGGAATAATGAACCTTCGGAATAGAGAACCATACCTATAAAATCTGGGTAACAGTAGGCTGCGATAACCAAGCCTTCACCTTCTTTTATCTGGGTTTTCCATTCCTCTCCTATTTCCCGTGCTCCGTGGTCCAGTGGTTAGCGCGTTGGACTTGTCTTCGCTGTCAACACAGCGAGGCGAGTTCGCGGCTGGCTGGTGGTCTGTTATGAGTTTCCACACAGCAGTGGCTTGGCCGACTTGAGCGATGTGCAATTGTTGGATTGTACACTGTTTGAATCTCGCGCCAAGTTGTGACCCTTGAGCAAGGTCGCTCGTACTGTGTCTGCTGTGCACCACCCATGCATTACAAGGGTACCTGATAATGAGCAGTGAAAGATCTTGTCAGTATGCTAGCCATATGGTATCCTCGCATACTCCCGGCTGTACCTCCCACTGTCCCCGGGGAGCAGTAGATGGTTACTGAATGTTCAGGCTCATCAGGGTAATAATTGTAAAACTTTGAGCGCTTTGGGCCTCATGGGAAAGGCGCTTTACAAATGCTATACATTATTATTGGCATTTATCCATGCGGTTCTCTCATTTGATTTTTTACTTTTATTTTGGTTTTCATCGATTCTTCGATCAGTGCTGGACTTTGTATCTCTGTGTTATTTATTTATTTTACTTTCTTTCATTACCATTACTTGTATAATATTTCCATTCGTTCCAGTCTGATCCCCCTTCTCCACGTAACGGAGATGGGCGTGAAACAAAAGGGGAGCAAACTTAATTAAAAAAACGTGTATGGGCCTGTTGTTTAATCCGCTTTCTAATTCACCTACCTATTATATAGGAATCTAATCGTGATTTAAAGACGCCATAGTGGTGCTGTTTGGATGAGAGATGGAGAGGGGAGGGATTGGCACAAAATTTGATAAAAAAATTGTTTAGTCGCCGATTATCACCAAACTTATAAACAATAATCTCCATGGTATCAGGAGTGTAATCGTGTGGTTTAAGGATGTCACAAGTAGGGCCATTCGAGTCAGTGGTGTATATAGAGATGAGAGGGACACAACAAATATATATCTATATGTTTAGTGCCGATTTCCGCCAGATTGATACATATTCTTCTCCGTGATACGAGGAATTTTATCGTGTGGTTTAGATACACCAAATTGGTGCCCTATGGGTGAGAGATATGGGGACCTTAAATTTGATACGAATTTGTATACTCGCCAATTTTCACCAATTTCATATATATGCATCTCTAATCTCTAATGAGTCTTAGTGTGTGCAGCTTGAGTCCAAAATAGGGACGGGAGGGTCACCAAAACTGATACAAAATATTTTTAGTACCAATTACCATCAAATTCAGACACGTTCTTCTCAAATGATACAAGAAATAAAATCGTGCTGTCTGTCTGTATTTTTGTCTGTCTGTGTGCGTTCTATATATAACTTCACGCGGTACAATCGAGATGGCACCAAGGCGTTCTAAGAGGGGTAACTTTTTACAAGGAAGATAATGGTGCGGGTTAAAATTTTCTAAAATGACGCTGTTGGTGGGAGGGGAAATATAAAAAATATGGTGAAATAGTTTTGTCGCTGATTTCCACCAAACGAATACATAATCACCTTCGCAATATGGCGTTGTTCGAGTCAGCGTTGCATCAACAACTGAATTAATAAACCAAATTCCACTAAATCCATACACGTTTTTCTCTAATGATATACCATGAATTAAATCACATTTGGTGTCGTTTGCGTCACGGATGGCGAGCGGATATGCACTATCATTGATAAGATTGCTATTCGGCGATATCCACATAAGTTATATACATTCATTATGCTATCTCCATATCATTTTAAGTAGTTGGGCGTTCACATTTCACAATCATGACATATGGGGACCCACATAAGTCACTTGAACAATTATATCTTCTTAACAGTCATATTTATATGGGAATGGAAATCAAGGCATTCACACAATGAGCTAGCAAAAAGAGATAACTAGAAGAAGCATTAAACGTATATTTATCATTCTATTGAAAGATACATATATTCGTGCAAACTGAGAGACCTCGAACCGTCAGAGGATTCCATATATATAATAACAAAAGTTAGTCTGTTCCATTCAATACAGTTTCCCCAAACAGTTACAATTTGTCAAGAGACATGGAAGGCCTGTTCAAAAATAGTGGTCACAGTGTGCAGTCAAATATAGTTTCTTCTGATATACAAGAAAATGCAGTTAGTAGCACAAGACTTTTCAGGATCCTACCAATACTGACATCTGGCAAGGGTTTTAGAACAGACTCCTCGACTGACATAAACAACTCAAAAGCTCGCTCTGTGCCTGGCACATGTAGCTGATATATGTGCGCAGCAACATTTCATTTAAACTAAGAATATTTAGTCAATATATAGCACCATGAACAGAGGAGCACCTGGAAATTTCTTTGAAACATCTGTATCTTCAAGGAGATATGATAGCCAGGTGTCCTCGAGATCGTAGTCCAACCCACTAGAATGATTGATACATCTCAATATGTAAAACCCAATTATCATCTTTTATCGAACTAATGTGTTTATGATGTTCATGTATCATATAATAACGTCTAATGTATATGCAGTTGTAAATAAATAAATACTTCATTATTGGTGGAACGGATTCATCGCGGTAAACAGAATGACAATTGACAAGGTGGGCCCCTACTTATATTCCATGACTGTAATAATCATGTTTTGTGATGCTATTTGAATATACAATTTATGAGAAAACGTATAACACTTTAAGCAAGAGCATTCTCTATTCCCAACAAATATCCACAGCATACATTAACCTGGGCAACGCCGGGTAACCCTGCTAGTCTTTAATAAAATACAAGGAAAGCGAACATTTTGCTCATGGTAAACATGAAGTTTATTTTCTGGAATAATTGTTGCAATGGTGCGTTCTATCGGGTCTGCTACATGTATTGATTTTAGCTTGTACATGTTTGTATATTATGGCGGATCAAACATGAACCATTTAGCAAGTCTACCACAAAATATAGCACTTATGATCGAGTTAAATTTCAATTATGATGGGACATTCGTAGTATACAGTTGACGTTTGTTAAATTTGAAATGATAACTAGAAATGAAACAGGTGTCTTGGAATTGCGTCTGAAACATAAAGAACACAACTCCAAAGAGGGTCTTCCATTAAGAAAGACAATTTAATGAAGGATAATTACATCTGAAAATCCGCGCGACTTAATAAGAATGAAGGTTTGATTTCGTTTATAATTTTTATCCGGCAACATCGGCTGTACACGAAGACATAATACCCTAATGTCATTGTTGTTGAACACAGAGTCGAGGTCGAGTTTTCATTTGTCCTCTTTTTAATTCACGCACATAAGAATGAACAAAGTGGCCGACCAATGGATCTGGCGTTATGTGACGTCAAACACGGCGTGATAGAGAAACGTAACGGTTGGTGGAGACTACCAGTTCAGTTTGAAAGTTCCACGCACGTTCTCTTCAACCCTGCTACCAACGTGACGGGGGTCATGGCCATTTGAACGTGGTGTTGTTACATGCAGCAACATCGAGTTGGACAAAAACTGCGGGATTATCGTAGTTTCAGCCGTAATGCCACAATTCCTCTTTTCTAATTGAGCGGGTTCATTTCATTGGGAGATCACTTCACCCGACACAAACACCACCGTTCCAATTGAGGAAAGCCACTGGCTAACTTGTAAGCACAGCTGCACGACTGATGTTATATGTTATTTGCGTTAGATGCGCCCACCGCGGTAGAACATGTTATTTCTGGTTGTAAGTAACCATACTCGAATAATGATGGATCAAGGTATAAATGCAATGTCTGAACTAAATTCACTCGATAGTATTCTTCAGAATATCTAAAAAAAAAATTGCCACCACAGAATATCCAGGTTCCAGATATAAATAAAAGCCATAATGAGTGCTTTCAAAAGAGGTCACAATGACGTTGTTCGCGTGGGTTGCATTGGAGTTATAATTTGTCTTTGTTTATCTGGAAATGTTTGTTTTCTATCAGTCGGCAGAGATATCTCGGCCAATGTTTGTATAATTTAAATAATATTTGGTATCGTGTTTTACAACCACAAGGACTTTTCGGAGTTTACCCATGTTTCAAGTTGTCGTCGTGGTGGTATACCAACATCAGTGGTGCAACACCATGTTCGCATAACATGTGGCAAACGCCAGTTGTGATCACAATATCAGTTATAGATCAGCAAAGAATACCCCTCATTGTCACATGATGGTGTGGTATATGAAGTCCGTATAAAAGTATTTTTCGTCCTATTCTGATCCTCTATATCGGACCGGGGTCTTACTGAACCGAGCTCAACGTCATGCATAAAACCGCCAAATGTGTTAATCATGGAACTAAAAGTGTAAATATTATCCAATTTAGAATGTGATGCAGATGTAGTCATTTAACACCCCCGTGTACGTGGTATCGCCACAACCGAGGGTATCGCCAAAACCGAGAATATGGGAAAGTCATTTTCACGTATATGATATGGGGTTATGTTTGTTTCTCATCGTAAAACAGACATCGAGCATCGTATGTGTATGTCCACACGGAGCAGGAGTATTTATCCACCAGTTGTCATTTAGTTTTCCCAGATCAGACCATTAATTTTTTTTGGCGAATTTTTTCAATGGTGTTTTTGCTTTTGCTCACTCAAATTTTCGAGAACATCCATTTACTAGTATAGTTCCTGGACTCCCACGCTTCCAAAACAAATGCCGGTATATAGTTGAATCTGTCAATGAAGCATAGGATTTGACAGAATTTAAAAAATCCGTGTCGTTCTCAATATCCGCGCGATATGAAGGGACCACTGTCGGCCCA
This sequence comes from Siphonodentalium dalli, assembly GCA_032622095.1. NCBI lineage: Eukaryota > Metazoa > Mollusca > Scaphopoda > Gadilida > Siphonodentaliidae > Siphonodentalium > Siphonodentalium dalli. Next base: position 24,240,352 of record CP136065.1, read on the forward strand.
GAAAGATGCGAACGGCACAGATGAAGATGCGACCAAACGCCGAGTTTCTGTGCAGTAAATATGCGTATTACTTAAGGAGTTCTGATGAGTTTTCGAGTGTTTTTATGTGTATCTGAGACTGATCAATTGGACTGCGAATGTCATCTGAAATATGAATCCATAACATATTCGAAATATTGTGTGCATATATATTATGAATGTGTTTCAATTGAAATTGATTGAACATCCATCTCAGCATTCAGATTTGCGATCTCAAGAACGTGAATGAATGATAAAGCGATGCCTTGATTACACGTATTAACATGCTTCGAGTTAGTATATAGACCACACACGCCGGACGACACGCTACGGCGTATCAACGATTTGTTATAATCATGTTTATTTTACAGACTTTATGACTCGTTCCCACTCGAGTAGACCGTTACGCGACAATGAAACCGAATCATCTTATCGAACATACATATATTGTATTGCTCCAAATTATGCAATTCTGGCTTTTTAAGAGTCATCAGATAATATTGTAACGATTCTATGTTAACACACTAAACATCCGTACATATACCATCACAATGTGCTATGCGTGGCACACGTGTGTGCCTTCTTATCTGGATGTCGATGGGCCTCTGTAATGTGTCTATGTAGCACATGTAGTCAGCTTACCAACCTACAACACCATGTTTAAACAAAATCAAACCAGACTATGCGGATAACTATATATATATATATATATATATATATATATATATAATATGGGGAAGTGGTATGTTACACCAACACACCACTTCACATCCCAATAACCGAGTGAGTGAATTAGCCGACTAAAAGACAGAACATGTGATCTTCGGATGTAGCCTAGTATGTTCGCGGATAGAGCACGTATAAATATTTATCTTTTTTTCCTATGATGTTTTGTATAAGAATTATCATTGGAAATTGCTCGCCTGACTGCCACCATGTGCTATGGTATACATTGTTCTCTGTTGAATGGTTTGACATAGGTTAAGACCCCCCAACAAAACAAATACTCTCCCTGAATACAAATAAATTTATGATGCATGACACGTTATACTCATCATCGGATCTCGTGAATGTTTGCACGAGTGGAGTTATAATCACAACAATTATCTCTGTCTGTGAACAAAGCAAAAACAGCCAGTCCGCATAAAATCACCGGGCGCGGAAGGCTTAATTAAATTATAATTAATCCCTTAATTAGTCAATTCATCCGGTCCCTTATGTGTTGCGCGGATATTTTGTGGCATCTCGAATTTAGTATTATGAAACACCATGTCTGAATCAGATGCGCCATTGGAAATTGTGCCCATATACGAAGCGTTAGGGAAAGTCAGATGCGACCTGACGCTGAACATCCATAACAATTTTGGTTAGAACCATAAACCAAACTCAGGACGGAGACCCTAATAAGATAAGATTCATTTCGGTTAAACATACATATCAGTTACAGTATATGCAACCTATACGATAACATAATGAAGTCTTGTGTAAATATTATGCCCACTAAATATGTGGTCCTAGGGCTAAATTAGAAAAGTTATAAACTATAGTGCAATTTACATGTGCACATGACAATCATGGCAGTATATACATGTTCCACATTGAAGTGTTTATTATAAATAGCAGTAACTTTGTTGTGTGTGTACATATATGTTCGGATGTTTAGTGTGTTAACATAGAATCGTTACACTTTTATCTGATGACTCTTAAAAAAGCCAGAATTGCATAATTTGGAGCAATACGATATATGTATATTCGATAAGATGATTCGGTTTAATTGTCACGTAACGGTCAACTCGAGTGGGAACGAGTAATAAAGTCTGTAAAATAAACATGATTATAACAAATCGTTGATACGCCGTAGCGTGTCTTCCGGCATGTGTGGTCTATATGCAAACTCCAAGCATGTTAATACTAAACGAATATCCGATTAGCTGCATGCATGCGAACGGCAGCATTCACATGCGTGTGACCAAGGCATCGCGTTATCATTCATTCACGTTCTTGAGATCGCAAATCTGAATGCTGAGATGGATGTTCAATTAATTTCAATTGAAACATATTCATAATATATATGCATACAATATTTCGAATATGTTATGGATTCATATTTCAGATGACATTCGCAGTCAAATTGATCAGTCTCAGATACACATAAAAACACTCGAATACTCATCAGAACCCCTTAAGTAATACGCATATTTACTGCACAGAAACTCGGCGTTTGGTCGCATCTTCATCTGTGCCGTTCGCATCTTTCTGGGCCGACAGTGGTCCCTTCATATCGCGCGGATATTGAGAACGACACGGATTTTTTAAATTCTGTCAAATCCTATGCTTCATTGACAGATTCAACTATATACCGGCATTTGTTTTGGAAGCGTGGAAGTCCAGGAACTATACTAGTGAATGGATGTTCTCGAAAATTTGAGTGAGCAAAAGCAAAAACACCATTGAAAAAATTCGCCAAAAATAAATTAATGGTCTGATCTGGGAAAACTGATTGACAACTGGTGTATAAATACTCTTGCTCCGTGTGGACATACACATACGATGCTCGATGTCTGTTTTACGATGAGAAACAAACATATCCCCATATCATATACGTGAAAATGACTTTCCCATATTCTCGGTTTTGGCGATACCCTCGGTTTTGGCGATACCACGTACACGGGGGTGTTTAAACGGCGATAAATATTAAGGGCTTTGTGGACCCAATGTTTCCAAAATTTCCCAAAAGTTTATAGAGTCCAAATAAAGGATTCTGTTCATGTATATTAGTAATAATAGAAACCATGCACATTGGTGCAACATTTTGAGAGTATACTTCATGGTGGATTATGTTAGAAATACAAAATGTGAACTTTATTGAGATTTAAAAAAAAATTAATTTACAGGCAATGGTCCAAGAAAAACAAAGTCCAAATCTAAGAATCAAATATGGGAATATGTACTGAACACTGTGATGAATGATGTATTACAAAAAAAATATTATATTTCTTGAGTGTTCTTTGATAAAATTACTTTGAACCGGTTGTTGACAACTGATATACTAACTTCATAATATGGTTGACTGAGAGGCAGCAGTTAATGGGTCAACCTTTCATGGCTGATGTCCAGTCTGGTGTGAATGGCTTTTTACCAGTGTCAAACTTCCACATGAGTGATCACCCTGAGTGAGTGGTGACCTACTTACTAGAATTAGTATGGTGATCTGGTAGGGGTATGATTGAGGATTAGCATTCTATTGTCAACAGAGTCCAGAGCAGTTACAATGGCCAGCTGTTAACCCGTGCCTGCTAACACCCACATAGCCAACGTTTAAGCAAGTATATATCATTTGTCAACAACCGGTTCAAAGTAATTTTATCAAAGAACACTCAAGAAATATATATTTTTTTTGTAATACATCATTCATCACAGTGTTCAGTACATATTCCCATATTTGATTCTTAGATTTGGACTTTGTTTCTCTTGGACCATTGCCTGTAAATTAATTTTGTTTAAATCTCAATAAAGTTCACATTTTGTATTTCTAACATAATCCACCATGAAGTATACTCTCAAAATGTTGCACCAATTGGCATGGTTTCTATTATTACTAATATACATGAACAGAATCCTTTATTTTGACTCTATAAAATTTTGGGAAATTTTGGAAAATTTGGGTCCACAAAGCCCTTAAGCATATTGCCCAATCGCCTATGTGTAGCCGGTCGAAAATGCAAAACACATCTTTTTTTAATGTAAACTATATAGTGGTCAACGCAAAATTCTTTCCTATCTAATGCAGTTTGATAGTATATCAGTAATAACGGTTCTCTTCGGCGACAAATCATACACTCACAAGCAACATACATTAATATTCCAAGCAACCCAGAAATTCATCCGTGATAGCAATCGTTTCACTTGATTTATATACGTGACACCCCTTTGACCAACAAAATACTATAAAAGAAACTATATATCAAACTATCGCAATGGCAGCTCCCAATATGACAACTCACTAAATGTATATATTTAATTAGACATTTACTTATATATATTTTTTTTCGTCTATGATTAAATGCCATGATTGAAAATGATACTCATGTATATACTTCAATGTTTGTGTATTACTGTAGGAGAGGAGAAATGACTAATGCCATCACTAGTGCTCTGATCCCTTTGTGATTTAATTATTTCAATAAAATATGTTTAATCTAAAATAAAAACAACACTGGGCTTTAACATCTAGTAACCAATACAGATGCATTACCACCACACCTCAAACACACACACGTTGCATGGATAGCATTGAGTGCATACAAACTAAATTATCATGTTCACGATGCCGTACTTAATATGTGTGCAACGTAGTACAGTAACCACGGTTACATTGTTTCCAAGTCCTGTTTGAATCAATTTAATCCATCGAGTAGACATACAACCATTCATTTACACTTTTAATAGATTGTTCTTCACACAATCAAGGTACTCCAGTACTACTGAAATACTGTTAACCAGCTAACATATCGTTATCATTGACAATATCTAACATCACATTCTGTCAACTACGATCGAATATCCCCGTCACTCAGTAGCCAGGGTGGACAGGCCAATCAGTGGACAGATGCTACCCGAAGAGACTCAGCACCGCATCCCTTGTCCACCAAGACACACACATAAGAAGTATAGAAGGAGATTCGATACATAATCTGTATAGTGCACATAGAAGGAGAATGGCTACAATGGTGACGATACACAAACTATTCTTGTACCTTTTCTTGTTTAATTGTGTAAACTCTTTGTCTCCATATCAAGGATTTCGGATATGTAAAGGGTGGATGTGTGACTTTTGTGACCCCATTTATACCATTGCTGCCAGGTCTGCAATAGAGTGTGCATTGCTGTGCGTGAATGATGGGAGTTGCCAGTCAGCAAACTTCAAAAGGGATACTCAATCATGTGTCGTCAACGCCTGTAGGAACCCCGCTGATAATCCATGCAGTGGCCTCACGGAGTATGCTGCCAACACCTATATAAACATTAACGGGGTGAGTGTGTCAATAATTATGTAACTACAGGTTATGGTGCCTGTCGGTTCCCACTTTATGATGCCCGCTCAGATTTTACTCCAAAATTAGTCAAAATCGCCTAAGCCATTTTCAACTTACCAGGCAAATACAAATGAATAATACTTTCAATCAACATTCGTATTGCACAGTACAACCAACGCCAGCATAATCATAACACCCCTCAGTTTTATGTTTTAAACGAGTTAAAAATAGTGTAACATAGAGAAACGAAAGTATGGACTCTTGTTATTACAGACACTCATTTTGGGTGTTTTTAGGTGATATTTGACTATCGGAACATTCTATTGACATGTTTATGAACTTCGTGGTGTGGTAGAGCACAGGGGTGGGTCTTAAGTGAACCATGTCGCTATCACAAACATTTATGGGCTCTGAGTCTTAACATCTGGCAGGGTCTATAGTAAACTGAGCCTACCTTTAAAAGTCTTCATCATGTATTTATTCTATACTCATCGTCATGCAATACCAAACGGAACACAATCCAACATCACAAGACACATATGGATGACATCACATAACATCTACACAGACAGCTTGACTTCCAAGTTCCAACAACATCAAACATCAGACATCAATCCAGAGATCCAACGAAATAAAAGGACCCATCCTTTGGAAAGCATAGGTCAGATGTCATAACATAGTATTACTTCTTAAACTTATTAAACATTCTTCGAGCATGAAGAAATTAGGATAACACTGAGAGTGTTATACGATGTAGCGATGTTTACACCTTGGTGACGAAATACGGACTGAGAAAGCGCGGTAAATAACCTTACCTGTAATTGGCTAAAACACCTCAGTGTCCGATAGTTAGATCTCAGATTGGGCGGTAAATAAAAGGTAGAGAATAGAGTGGATGAGATATTGGGCGAAAGTAGAAATAGGAAATAGCAAAATACAGATCAGCGATAAGACTAGAAAACGGGGAATGTGCAGAACGGAATAGCGCGACATGGAATGAACCAAGTACGCGGAATGAAATGATTACAATGCGGCTATAAAATGTATATTAGTGAGTTAGGTTTAATAACTTAGTTAGTATACATGTGTAGCATGTAATAAAGGCATATACTGATTTGGTATATAACATAGCACGGTCACACTCTCCCCTCTGTTGACAAAATGACTCACTAGTCATTTAAACCAATACTGAAAGGAAATGTCGCAAATAGACATGACTTTCAAACTCTGCAACTGATAATGGAAAATTATCATCTATAACATTCTCATACACAGAGATAACCTTGACACCGACCTATCTTCAGAACTGAAATCAAATATCAGCATTATATAACTTCACTTAATCAACTTAATCTTCACTATCTGGCGTAGACAGTAAACAACGTGAATATATCACACAACACCACTGAAATGGAATCACCACTGATTCACACTGGCTGGTCTATCTGAGAACTTCAATCATGAATACACAACAATCAACACAAATATGTTAAAATCATAATCATATATAGAAAGGAACGCTTTATCACCTCACAGAGTATATAACAAAAAAAATAGAATTCCTTGAAAACTGGTACCTCATATGAGTCGTAGCTCTACACTGGATCGTCAGCTGGAATAAGTGGAAATATCTCTGATCGTACGAAGATGATAAGTGATACCTAACAATACATAATATCAATACATAATTTATAAAAGAATCAATTTTAAAAACAACTATCACAACAGGACAACGCCTATGTCCAACGTATACACACATCATTGAAACTGACATATCAGTAATATGGAATCACTGAATATAAGTGAGTGAACTGAAAATGAAAATCTTATTCATCCAAGATAGTCTTCAGAATGGACTGAAGAACATCTGGAGCTACCTTGGTGCAGATCTGATTTTCCATAAGCGTACGCAAAAGCTGATTCTTATTATATTCATCTTTTCCACCTGAAATGGGTTGAATATTTTTTGAAATATAATCACCCATCCATGATGGAGGTTTCTTTGCTCTGCTAGATTTTCTAGGTACTGGTTTTGGTATGGAATCTGAAAGAGAAATACTTTCTCTATCTCCACTCTGACTACTACTCGAGGCACCATCATCACCTGAAACATTCGCTTTCGCACCATCAACATTACCATCAACAACAACAGTATCTTCTGCAATAGGTGCTAAAGGTACACGGACAATATCAACAACTTCATCATCATTCTCATCAGCCTCATCATTGCTATCACCTGTGGAACGAAGTTCAAGTTGACCTGTCGAATCCTGTGTAGCTGAAATATCAACATTACTGTCATCACCGACATCAGTTCTAACTTCCCTGAACTCATCTATTTGAGTGCGGTCGTCACCACAGGAAGAAGAAATACCACCAGCTTCCAATCTCGCAGGAAAGTCGTCACCCCGACGAGATGGAGCTGAACTGTCCACTGCATTAGGAGCAGATTTTATACCTGCAACGCCCTGTGGAACAAACAATATCACCGATTCTTCATCTGAACCATCTATATGGTCTGAACCATTAATATGGTTATCACGAACTTCATCACGTGAAGTAACACTACCAGTACCTGAAATACGACGTTTCCGCACCTTAGGCTCTGGTGGCCGTACAGGTGGGAAAAGAGGATCTACAATTGGGGCATCAGCATCTCTCTGTTCAAGAGGAGATTTAAGGGCTGTGTCGTCATCTGGAAAGTCAAAGGGTAAAGAACCAATAGGCAACAAGTGGTTCCTATGTAAAGTTCTTTGCTTTCCACTGTCATCTTCTAAATTAAAAACAGGAATGTCTGAATTAGGTTGAGATTTAACAGTATAAACTTCAGAATCATATTTATCTGCCAATTTATGTCTGCCTTCGAAAGCTAATGTCTTTACTAAGACTCTATCACCTACATGTATAGTTGCACCACGAAGCTTTCGATTATAATATTTGGCATTACTACTCTGAGCACCAGACATAGATTTGGATGCTAATCTGTAAGAATCAGAAAGTCTCTGTCTAAGGTCTGAAACATAATCACAATAAGAAGTTTGATCAGAATCAGGTTTATTCAGACCGAATAAAACATCAAGAGGTAACCGTGGTTCTCTTCCGAACATCAACTGAAAAGGAGCAAAACCAGTAGTTTCATGCCTAGTACAATTGTAAGCATGAACAAGAGGACCTATATGTGATTTCCAGTCATGTTTCTGGTCAGGATTAAGAGTACCTAACATACTAATAAGTGTGCGATTAAATCGCTCTGTAACACCATTCCCCATCGGATGATAAGGAGTAGTTCGGGACTTCTTGATGCTGCAAAGCTGACAAAGTTCAGAAATAAGTTGAGATTCAAAATTAGCACCTTGATCACTATGAATACGTTGAGGATAACCATAATGAATAAAGAAATTGTTAAACAATACATCAGCAGTAGTCTTTGCAGTCATGTTCCTTGTAGGATAAGCCTGTGCATATTTAGTAAAATGATCTGTCATAACAAGAACATATTGGTAACCACCTTTAGAACAATCAAGAGTAAGAAAATCAATACAAACAAGTTCAAGAGGTTGAGAAGTAGTGATGGATACTAAAGGGGCTCTGAAATTCGGATTAGTTTTAACTCGAATACATCTATGACAATGTTTTATCCAATCATCGACAGCACTGTCGATACCTGGAAAATAAAACCTTTCTTTCACAAGTGAAACTGTTCTGTCACGACCTGGATGTCCTATATCATTATGTAATGATTTAAGAACAAAAGTAATCTGTGAATATGGTAAAACAAGCTGAGTGGTGGTTTTACCATTAAAAGTGGACTCTCTATAAAGAACTCCTCGCTGCAACCTAAGCTTAGAAAAATGTCTTAAAAATTCTAACTTATGAGCCGGGTAATTCTTTTCTGCTGCTGTGGTTCCTCGGCTGCCATACGCAATAACTCTCTTCACGCCCTCGATCTCTTGGTAAAGGACACAACCTAAACCATGAAGGGACGCATCAGTATGGACTTCAAAGGGCCTGCTGTAATCGGGGTAACCTAAAATGGGGGGATTAGAAAGACGATCTTTCAAAGTATCAAAAGCAGACTGCTGCTCATGCTCCCATTTCCATTTCCCTGTAAAAGAGGATTTAACCTTGTTCTTTGGCTTCTTTGTATTTGTAGGGGGAAGTAAATCTGTCAAGGGCTTAGCAATCCTGGAAAAATTAGGACAATATTTTCTGTAGTATCCTGCAAATCCAAGAAATGATCGCAATTGATCAGAGTTCTTGGGAACTGGCCAGTTGACAATTTTGTCAACTTTCGCAGGATCTGTCTCGATACCTTTCTCTGAAACTACATGGCCTACATATGAGACACGGCGCATGAAAAATTTACACTTTGCTGGAGCCAGTTTCAAACCACATTCTCTGAGCCTGTCAAAAACAAGTCTAAGTCGCTCCAACATCTCTGGAACTGATTTTGACCATACAATGACGTCATCAACATAAATATTACATATTTTCCTGTTAAGACCATCGAGGCAGTCTTCCATCATTCTCTGAAAGCTAGAAGGACTATTGTTCAAACCAAATGCAAGTCTATTATATTCATAGAAACCTAGACCTCCAACAGTAAAAGCTGTTCTCTCTTTGTGCTCCTCTGCAATTTCCAATTGATGAAAACCAGATTTGAGATCGAGAACTGAGTAGTACTTGGCACCTGCTAAGTAATCAAAAAGGTCTTCAGGCCTAGGGAGTGCATAATTATCTGGAATAGTGCGTTTATTTAAAATTCTAAAATCTGTACACATACGAAGGTCATTTGAACCCTTCTTCCTAACTAAAACAACATTAGAAGAATATGGACTGTGAGATCGGCGTATAATGCCGGCAGCTAACAACTGGTGAAGATGATTTCTCACTTCATCAATCATGCTTGGAGGTAAACGTCTCGGACGATCCTTGAAAGGCGTAGAATCATACATGTCGATACTATGCTTAACTGCACTGTAAAAACCTAAGTCAAGATCATGCTGTGAAAAAACATCTGAAAATTCTTTGATAAGATTCAATGCAACAGATATATCCTTTACATCATCAAGAGAAGAAACATCAATGGTAATTTTATCAAGAAATGAAGAGGTAGTCTCTGAACCTGGGGAGGTTTCAATATCTTGCTCAACAGAGACTGGCTGTACCTGACAAATAACAGAGTTAGGTGCTATACTAATAGTCCTAGAAGAAATATTTGACAAGTGAACATCAACAGTATCAGTGCTCTTGAAATCATATTTCACAATATATGGACCTATCTCTAAAAATTTGAACCGTTCATCATCTGGAAGAGGCTGCAAAATAGCACATGTGGGTTGGTAAGGAATCTTATGATCAATAAAACCAGTAACAACTTTCTTAGTATTAGGATGGAGAATAACATGAGTATTCTCAGCAGACTTTACATGACCTAGAACAAAGTTGTGTTTAGCAAGTTCTTTCTCTCTAGAAATCATGCATCTGAATGCCATAAACCAAGATGATGACAAGTTTGCATTCTGTAAAAACCTGTTACCATGTGCATCTTTGCACAACTGCATGAGTTCTGAAAGAATATTAGTTCCTAGCAAAACTGGCACTGACATGTTATAAGAACTGTTTGGCACTACAAGAAAAATGAACTCTTTGCCGGAATCTTGTCCTAAGGAAGGAACTGTAATAGGACACTGGATGTATCCAAGATAAGGAAGTTTCTTGCCATCAGCACACTCTATATTAAGTATAACAGACAAGGGCTGCAAAGGAATATGTTTCAAGAAAGTGCTGTAAAATTGCTCGCAAATTGTGGAGCAAGTCGAACCTGTATCAACAAGAGCCTTAGTATTGTAACCTGAAACAGTAATATCTGACTCTGTAGCATTTCCATTTATACAATGTTCCTTACTGGAATCATTAACAAATTGTGATTTGTTAATATATCTCCGGGATCTATCCTGTGGACGAAAATATTTATTTCTATCATAGTAGCGATAGTATCCACCTTTCCTACAACCAAACGCTTTATGCGTCAAATCACCACATTTCCAACATCCGGTGTATCTACCAGATACATACTCTCCTTGTAACCTATCATTTGTGTGATTACCATAATCATTTCTCACATCTGAAACATTATTTGCCTCCTTCTGAAAATAATGAACATTATCGCTTCTCTCCGTATACTGCATTCTGTGATTCCTATTCCGATATCTCTGCGCACGCTGTCTCTGCGCACGCTGTCTCTGCGCACGCTGTCTGAGAGTGTTATACTTCCTCTGAAATCTGTGACGCCATCTTTCGCTAACTCGCAAATAGCTAGGAAAAATTTGAAAATATTTCAACCACGATCGACCTACAAATTCTAAGAAATATCTCTGAGAAAAAAAAAAAAAATGTCACTTTAACTAACTGGAATAAAAAATAATTCGAGTCGAAACCTACAAGAGAATTCGGGGAAAAAAATCACTAAGTGTAAAGGTCAAAGTAATAACCTTGCTGAACGCTGAAAACGTCAAGTGAAAATAGACTAAACTCAATATCTGAAAAACCGACGCGCTGAAACTTATACAGAAAAACCTAAGTATTTTCTGCCTACTAACTCAGAAATCACTGAAAAACAAAATTCATTTTGTAATTAAACCTGCGGAAAAAAAAAAATTCTGCGGAAAAATTTAATTCAAGAAAAATTCTCAAGTCCAACTACGTAAGAAAATTTCTGAAAAATAAAAATTTCTCAAGTTTGCTGTAAATCAGAACACTGTAAGTCACCTACAATTTAACTACCAAGCTAATACCTACAAATCGCATCAAAATTCAAAATTAATCTGCGATTAAATATTCAAGTCACCTATTTCCGCTTGCTATCTGACGTCAACTGAAAAAATTTCAAAGTCAGATCTAACCTGATCAATCACACACTACAAACTCAACAATGGAAAAATAAATTAATTTTCCACAAAGTCACCAATAAGTCACCTAATTTCAAGTTAATTGTGCCGTCCGGCAACAAAACTGAAATATAATCAATCACGTGTTGACACAACAACACAAATGAATATTAACATTCACCGTCAACTGAAAGTTGATTCGAAAAATTATTTTCCGAACTTGCTCTGAAAAATCACCTATTTTCGAGCTATATACTCCACCGTCAACTACAAAATTCTCAAATCACAATTCACCGTCACTGAAAATCAATAAAGATTTTTACAATCACCTATTGTCGCACTATAAATTCACCGTCGTCTGAAAATTTGAACACAAATTTCACTTCCGCTTGCATGCTAAGTGTGGACTGGCTGAAAATTTGCAAGTTTTCTTGCCGACAACTGCTACTAATTAGTTTGGTTAAGTTAACTTCCACCTAATTAGTGTTGTGAAGAATTTAATTCATGCACCTATCTGATGAAATGAGATGAAAGCAAGCGCGATGCGTACTCGGCTAAAAAAAAAAAAATTCAGTGGGAAAGAGGGTGTGGCATGGGAGGGGTCAGGGTTGACTCACCGTTAACCTGAGACTCCGACAACTGCAGACTCCGACACCAACTTACCATGTCACGACTATCAACAAACCAAGATGACAACACCTGCTTGTAATACCAGAACTAGTTGGGACAATTTGTCCAACACCGGGTCTGAAAACTACTAACTTATTAATGCAAAGTCAGAATTGCATTGCATAATGTTGGAGACCAAAGGTATTTATCACACCGTCACTAAAAAGTGATGACCGAATGTCAAGAAATTTAGAAAAATTCTCGACCCACTTCGGTTTCAGAAATTCTCCGGTAATATGCAATGAAAATCACACCTTGCAATTCACAAGCTGACATTTGGCCTATGCATTCAGTACTGAGCCATTTAATACAACAAATGTCACTTTTTTGACAATATTTTAGTCAAAGAAAAACTTTGACAGCATACAATACATAATGTGTGGCTGGACTGATATATTATATACCTAACTACACCTATAGTTACCTAAACAAAAGCTAATAATTAGCTTTAAAGGCTACTAAAGTTGATCAGAATATTTGAAAACAAACTCACGTGTTACTGTTTACATTTTTGTGTTCTGACCAAAATGTGACCCAGTTGAAACGAAACGAAACCACGGACTACCAAAATCCGGAAAACACAACTTTACCGGGTTTCAATTTACCAAAATCCGGACCACGATATATTGGCAGAGTAACAAATCGAATTTAATGCCTGGACGTTGCCCAAACGCTAAAAACGACTAAACAGAGCTGACAATACAAAAATTTAGACATAATTATGATATTAAAGGAATACAGCCACACCAAAACAATGTGTTTACAAATTTCACTGAATAACATGAAAATTTTAAATTTTCAACAAAATTCATCAATTTTCAACAGAATTTATGTTTTTTTATGCATTTTTTAGCATAAAACTGTTCAAATCTGATTGTCTCTTCCAATCCAACGCTGAATATCTCCAGAAATCCTGATTGTCATTTTTTCAGACCGAAAACACGAAATTTCACCAAGTTCCAATTTTCTCACCAATTTCAAAGTTCCACACTATACTCAGAGATTAAAGCTATACACGTGGGCGCCATTGTGGTAGAGCACAGGGGTGGGTCTTAAGTGAACCATGTCGCTATCACAAACATTTATGGGCTCTGAGTCTTAACATCTGGCAGGGTCTATAGTAAACTGAGCCTACCTTTAAAAGTCTTCATCATGTATTTATTCTATACTCATCGTCATGCAATACCAAACGGAACACAATCCAACATCACAAGACACATATGGATGACATCACATAACATCTACACAGACAGCTTGACTTCCAAGTTCCAACAACATCAAACATCAGACATCAATCCAGAGATCCAACGAAATAAAAGGACCCATCCTTTGGAAAGCATAGGTCAGATGTCATAACATAGTATTACTTCTTAAACTTATTAAACATTCTTCGAGCATGAAGAAATTAGGATAACACTGAGAGTGTTATACGATGTAGCGATGTTTACACCTTGGTGACGAAATACGGACTGAGAAAGCGCGGTAAATAACCTTACCTGTAATTGGCTAAAACACCTCAGTGTCCGATAGTTAGATCTCAGATTGGGCGGTAAATAAAAGGTAGAGAATAGAGTGGATGAGATATTGGGCGAAAGTAGAAATAGGAAATAGCAAAATACAGATCAGCGATAAGACTAGAAAACGGGGAATGTGCAGAACGGAATAGCGCGACATGGAATGAACCAAGTACGCGGAATGAAATGATTACAATGCGGCTATAAAATGTATATTAGTGAGTTAGGTTTAATAACTTAGTTAGTATACATGTGTAGCATGTAATAAAGGCATATACTGATTTGGTATATAACATAGCACGGTCACACTGGTACGATATTATAATTTACTGTTATAAAAGAGTTCCAATTGTTGTTTTATATTGTCAAATCAAATGAACTGATTCCCACCCAAAGTCAATGTATCGCGAATAAGATATTCTGTATTGCCTCCATCTTGGGAGAGAATATGTATAAATTATTGTAACATTATTTACAAGTATTGTGAACAGCGAGAACAAGAGATTAACATCACTATCATATGGACGCGCGCGCTTTCACTTTCTCGATATTGATAGATATATATAATGCTGTAAAGATAAATAAATATAATGTGAATATTTTATACTCGAGAAATAATATAAAACAAATAAGAAAAAAATACAAGACGATTCTAAGCAGATTATGTGCGGACAATGACACAAATAAGCAAAATCATGACATTTCAGGTGTGCACTCTTCAACGCGTGTTTTCATTGTGGCCCGCGCCATAAAACGAATAAAGTAATCGGTGTGTATCTATTTCACATTAGGTCGATTATGTGCGTATTTGCGCGAGGAAAGTTGTACAATTAGGCTGGTGGAATAGACCATATCTCTTTATGTTTCTTACACTCTTCATAGTAATAAACAAGTACCAGACACGAATTTCAAAGAAACAGGAACAACGTGCGACAGGAATATGCACATTTACTGAACATTCAGGTTTAGCTTTTAATACCAAGGAACACCACCACAACACGAATATCTCACTGGGTTGAGATACAACTCTTCGCGAAACTGGGGTGTTGTAACTCCATCATTTGAACTAAAACTACATAGCAAATTTCGGTGGCTATTCTTCGACCAATCTTGTAGCTATCTCTATTTCAAAGTTTATGCAGAACTCCACCTGTATTTACTTTATTAGATCAGAACATCGTTTTAAAAGCGATTCATTGCTAAACTGTGAGACAAGCTACATAACTAAATGTTTTGTACCGAATAGACTGATTCTTACTGGAATGTTGTCTGGATTCGCCAAGATTACCTATCTCCAGCAACCCGATAGCTATCTCTCTTCTAATTTTCAGCAGAACTCTAGCTCCAGCAAGAAATAACATGACTTCGAACCTAGCAATACAAAATTCATAAGATAAACCTAGCAATACAAAATTCATAAGATAAACCCAGCAATACAAAATTCATAAGATAAACCTAGCAATACAAAATTCATAAGATAAACCGTAAAACGTCCGCTCGCCACTGTTTATCGAACCCAAGTGGCCGAGAACATAGTCTGCATTAATCACATGATTAATCACCCGATCAGTACTTACCACGCCGTGGATAACACTATTCAGCACTACCCCAATATGTACATACCATTAACGCCCATGCATAAAAACAATTTTCTATTAATTTGTACCTCAACCATCGAAAATTATATTTCACCATAAACTCTCACTGCAATACAAACATGGCCAACCCAAGGGAGAAAGTCGAGGTTGGGTCGAGGGTCAGTTCACATACAGGTAACATTTCAGGTCATCTGATGCACAGGCTGCCCAACAGTAACTTAGTATTACATGTTACTGTTTGACGGCCTATGCCCCAGGTGGCTGACAAAGCTATGGAGATAAAAAACATTGAACATAAAAGCAAAACCTAACTTGGAAAAGAACATTATGAATAATCAATAAAGACACCACATGTGAATGCTAAAGATGGGGACATGGCTGATATAAGCGTCATGCTTTCTGCCAAATCCTATTCTCTAATAAAATTGTCTTTATCTATCTTCTATCTATCTATACTATATATTTTGAGAACTCCGTATATATATATATGTATATACGTGTGTACTTCATGGAATCCAAAACGCGTGTACAGATTGAGCTCAAATTTCGTATGTAAGTGTAAAATCCCACCGACACCACCGTGGTCGCGTTTTGGAGAAGATCAGAGCACCCTTTATCCACTCCCAAATCACCGCAAAGGCACGGCGGGGGTTAATCAAGTGATTATTTAATGAGCGTTTGTTTTTGACGCATCGCTATAAAGAGCGTCTGTTTCCCATTCAACGTTATTAGCATCTGCAGAGTTATACGGGAAAATTGAGTGCATTTCCTATGCGGGGAGAATTATTGGATGCCATACTCTTACAACATCATTGTTATAGTATCTATGCCACTTAGGTCAGGGCTTAGGGGGGGGGTAGTTATAGGCATAATGCTTCTCAGAAATTTCGTATCGCAATCGGCACTTCGGGTTTAATAGCGTTGATATATAAAGAGCATTAGTTTTCCGCAGTGTCTATATAAAGAGCGTCGTTTTCGCTATCTACTTATCTGTATGACGGGCAATTCAATGCAATGTTATCGCTCGAAATATTATGCATCGAGAGAAGCGTTTGTTTTCAATGTAATACCGGATTCGACATCAAGCGTGAACGTTATCGCTCGAAGTATTATGCAGAGAGATTGCCTGTCGTTCCTAGGAACGGGGGACATGTTTACAATTCAACAAAACGTTACGGGATTCAACAAAACGTTATCGCTCGAAATGTTTAGGACGGGCACCATGAATTGTACGGGCATCCCCACGGCAATGTCGGCTTATAAGACATCTTTACTACACATGACAGCCGATGGACAATTGGTCTCTATATATGTACCACAATTACGCCGCGTTGGTGACTGGGAAATTGCAGGAAAATGCCGATTGAGCTCAAACTTGCTACCTACGGGAAGTGTCATATATATGAGTGTGTCCTTTATAGACTCGAACCGATTGAGCTCAAACTTGCTAAATATTGACTGGTAAATTCCAGGGAATGCCGATTGAGCTCAAACTTGCTACCTACGGGAAGTGTCATATATATGTGTGTGTCCTTTATACATGTAGACTCGAACCGATTGAGCTCAAACTTGCTAAATACGGGAAGTGTCACGATTCATTGAAAAACAAAAAAAAATCGGGTAAAATTGAAAAACAAAATTAAAAAGGCACAATTAACTCCTCGAAAAAACAAAAAAAATCGGGTAAAATTTAAAAACAAAATAATTAAATTAAAAAATTAAAAAGGCACAATTAACTCATTGACAAACAAAAAAATTAACTCATTGAAAAACAAAAAATTAAATTAAAATTGTCATGTTTCTGACTATTGCCGAAATTTGGTGCAAATGCAGCACAAGTGTCTCGGAACCTGTTGCAATTGCTTTTTCGAACAAAGCCATGGGACGAATGCCGCCAGTGGCGGGCTAACCTGCTAGTGTTATATATTATACAATTATTTTGTAAAGAAATAAATATGTTTACACCCAGTGAAACAGACAACAATATAATGTTGGTACTGTCCGACATATTATCTTTTTGTTATACTGGATACTAATTTATCCGGAGCCCCCCTCCAAAATGAGTAATACACCATCCAACGGATACATGTATAACCGAATGTGATAAACCATCTAGTAGACTAGATACATGTATAACTGAATGTGATAACCCATCTAGTAGACTAGATACATGTATAACCGAATGTGATAACTCATCTAGTAGACTAGATACATGTATAACCGAATGTGATAACCCATCTAGTAGACTAGATACATGTATAACCGAATGCGATAACCCATCTAGTAGACTAGATACATGTATAACTGAATGTGATAACCCATCTAGTAGACTAGATACATGTACAACCGAATGTGATAACCCATCTAGTAGACTAGATACATGTATAACCGAATGTGATAAACCATCTAGTAGACTAGATACATGTATAACTGAATGTGATAACCCATCTAGTAGACTAGATACATGTATAACTGAATGTGATCACCCATCTAGTAGACTAGATACATGTATAACTGAATGTGATCACCCATCTAGTACCTAGATACATGTATAACTGAATATGATAACCCATCTAGTAGACTAGATACATGTATAACTGATTGTGATAATCCATCTAGTAGACTAGATATATTTTGTTACTCATTTGATATAGGTCTTAATGTTTCGAGGAAATTAAGATTTAATACCGTATATTGCAGGTAGCGCCGTGTTTCTACTCACAGTCCGTCGTGGCCGGGAGATGCTCCTGTGACCTCGGATTCACAACCCCATGCTGCCGTGGACTACCACCAGGTAAGACCTAAATATATTTCTGCTAGCGAAAATTTGTCAGGCTATTGGGGATTAGGTAGGAACATATTTTGTGTTTATTTGTATTAGTTTTTAAATATTCTAAATTTCATTGAAATGTTGAAATATTTTAAAAATCTCCCCCTGTTTCACTGAAATAGCTACTTAATTCCCTGTTTCACTGAAATAGCTACTTAATTTTCGCCGAACCAGTGCATGTACTATACAGCGGTCGCGAAAATCATGTCTGCACTTTGTCACATTCATTACTTGATAGAGCTGCTTTTGGTACTGTAAGAAGGTGGAGTTCCGGAACATAAAGTAACCTAACACAGTTTTACACATTCTTATATACAAAGAATGCACATGTGTGAATTAACGACGCGAGATTAGATTAACAGATTTGCATGATAAAATATCCGAAAAGTAAAGCTTAGAATACATGCGATGAATGGTAATTAATGAGCACCCGCTTGGGCATGAATTGACAAGTTGCATATGAAAAGCCAGCTGATTAATACAAAGAAATATTAGAATTTCGAGAAAGCCTAATCTAACAAAGAAACGAACCTAACGCGAATACTATAGAAACGAACCACACATCTGATACAGTCAAACCAATGTAGATAAACAATGAAATAATTGTCAAAAAATTAGCACTGACATTACTCTCGTGAAGACCGAAATTAACAATACCATAGTACTTTCTTCTTCGGGTTGAAATTGCTCCTGCAATTTCTTTATGAATCAGGAAATGGTTACTATCCAAAGTTACTGCTGTTTTTTTTTGTAATATTCTGCCGTAGTGGATTAAGATTTCAGTAGTCCGGAATTATTTAGTGTTCTATTAGTTCCTCCTGAACGAAATGCGGAATAGAGCTGACTGCCACTACACGACGCTCCAAATCGTAATATTGCACAGTCCATAAATCTTTTCCGTCAGATGTCTTGTATATATCTTGAACCTCGCATATTTCATCCGGGTCCCTTGGTGGACCGTATATCAGAGTTGCTGGGTGTCCGGCTCCATTCGATGACTGCTTCCCCGCTATACTAGTTGGGTTATCAATGATATAGTTATGTGCGCTGGTGTCAAGATTGTCTCCGTTAACCCATGTTGCACCTTTTACTGATTCACCTTCCCACTTTACTAAAAATTGGAGCGTGCGATTGTACGTCCGTGATCTTAGGACTTTCACAGCTTTTCAGATCTACGAGCCATGAAACAGGGCGTTTTATCAGTTTGTGAAGTTTCAGTTGAACTTTCGATGATTGTAGTCGCAGGAAAAGAAGGAATTAGAGCTTCAATAGTTGACATTATAGCGGAAGGCGAAACCATTATTACAATGTCCTGAGTATAATTATATGTTTGTGAGTAGTATTCGGTTGTACGTGGATTTGCATTAACACCGAAATCAGTTTTGGAACACATGTTGGTTTGGGTACTCACAGTCTCCGCAATCGGCATGTTCTCCAATTTGGTTGAAACCGCACACATTATGGCATCATTCTCCTGTCCACGCTGTTTCTTTCGTTAAAACATTGCATTCTAGCTTTGTCCCTTGCTCTGTTCGATGGTGATTTGTTCTTCGGCAATGTTGATTTCGTCCAATTCAAAATTAAGTTGAGATTACCGTTGGTCGCGTTGAAACTCCAATTCAAACTGTGTTGTCCCATATCAAACGTCGCCAGAAGGTTTAGAATGTTGTTTGGTATCATCTTGTTTTAGTTCCACCAGGGTCGTGTATATTACAGCGAGCCAAAAGGTCTCTGTCCCGAATTCTCCAACACTGTAGTAGAGCTGATTTCCGAGTTGTAGATTTTCAAGAAGACAGATCAGAGGGCTGTAATTAATGCCGCAATATTAAACCATGCGGATATATTTGACAATGGTGTATATTAGTAATAATTTGCCCATTGTATTATACTTCGACATGTATTGGGAAAGTCTAGCTTATAGCGGATAAGTTTGTTCAATGAAATAATTTGCCCACTGGAAACACGAAATACAAATAGTGAGAAATATCACAATATCATACCACCTCTTGTCCCTTGCTCTATTCGATGGTGATTTGTTCTTTGGTAATGTTGGTTTCGTCCAATTCAAAATTAAGTTGAGATTACCGTTGGTCGCGTTGAAACTCAAACTCAAACTGTGTTATCCCATATCAAATGTCGCCAGAATGTTTAGAATGTTGTTTGGTATCATCATGTTTAGTTCCACCAGGATCGTGTATATTACAGCGAGCCAAAATGTCACTGCCCGGATTCTCCACCACTTTGGTAGAGCTGATTTTGGTACTGTAAGAATGTGGAGTTGTTCTGGGGAATTAGCGTTTATTTTTACAATAGAAACATACGGACATTCCGGTATAGTTGGAAGTGGTCCACACAACAATCGGAACTCCGGTTGTAATATGTGAAGTGACTGAACGGTGGAGTTCCGTACAATAAAGTAACATAACACAATTTTACACATTCTTATATACAAAGCATACACATGTGTGAATTAACGACGCAGGATTAGATTAACAGATTTGCATGATAAAATATCCGATCTCCACAGTGGCAATAACAGTTTGACAAATAAGTTATTATTAAAAGTAAAGCTTAGAATACGTGCAATGAATGGTAATTAATGAGCACCCGCTTGAGCACACAAAGAACTGTCGTAATTTCGAGAAAGCCTAATCTAACAAAGAAACGAACCTAACGCGAATACTATAGAAACGAACCACACATCTCATACAATCAAACCAATGTAGATAAACAATGAAATAATTGTCAAAAAATTAGCACTGACATTACACTCGTGAAGTCAGAAATTAACAATACTATAGTTACTGCATTTCATATTTCTGGATTAAAAACACTTCTGATAGATATATATAGAAGCTTTCATGCTACTACATTTGGTACAAATGGTGACATGTCAGTGTTCATGCATATTGGAGTTAAATTATCAGGGTAGTGGGCTGAGTTATGGGTAGGTAGAGTTAACAGCAACACGATTAATTATACATTTTAGGCCTGAATACAGAACACAACACATCGGCTCGTATTCATCAACTGGGTTTAGTTTAATAATCCGGGTAGTTTATCTGGTAGCGACTGAAGGCTCGGGGTATCTTCGCTATATCGTTTGCGACATACTATAGTCGGTATTATATTAAAGATACGGGCGGCATTGGCGGTGGGTATGCTGTTAAAATATTCACCTCCGTCAAAAACCGCCACAAACAGAAGGAATATATACTTTGTTCTTATGCCAATCACAAATATGGCATAAACACTATGTTATTGTCACCCCCCCCCCATTTGTTATTTAACAAAAGCAAAAAAAAGTTATGTTTCCTGGCTTTTTGTTTAGATCCGGATATGGTAAACATAAAGAGCGTTATTTGTTATTGTTTTCCTGATATGGAAATAATAAAGAGCGTTTATATCATTTTGTGTGATTAATCAATAGAATTGCGCTGTGTTATGTAAACAGAAGCACAACTTCTGTAACACGAGCAGTCTCTTGTTTACGTACACAATCATACGTCTTGACGACAATATACTATTTACGTGCTGATTATGTTTGGCATATGAGCGGAACTGTAAATATTTTGGTGATAACCAATTGTGGCCACTGTGATTACCTCTTTGAGTGAAGCGCGAGATAATTATTTTTTATATCTGACCAGACCAAACATTGGAATGATGGATGTACTTTTGAATTTACAAAAACCCAGATCAAATATGAGCTCTATGTACATTGTACATACCGTTTTTAAGAGGTTCGAAGATAATCCGCCTGGGTGACATATATAGAGGATATGAAATGAGTGTTTCTCTCATATGATATTTATGAAACGAGTCTAAGAATTTTCAGTTTTCTCGAGCCTCTGGCGAGAGAAAACAGAAAATTCGTGACGAGTTTCATAAATATCATATGAGAGAAACACGAATTACATATTCTATTTATCATATGACACCTATAAATTGATTATGATGTCCAAAACGCACACAAATCACTAAATAGCTATATGACATCGGCAGCAAAATGTTAATGTGACGTCACTTCATTGCACCGGAAGCCCACTTACACCTGGTGAACTAAGAGAAATAATATGCACGCGAAGATATAGTGCGCTATGATTCTGTTCTCAGTTTGTGATATTATATCGTATGTTTATTAGATAAATACGAATTACATATTCTATTTATCGTATAACAATGTCCAAAACTATATATTTCAAGATTATAATTGCGAGAATTTCGGCATCGCGTTGATTGACGCGCACGAATTTGACCTGCATTCAGTTAGAGATACGGCTCGGCCCAGGCTGCCATTCAGCCAATCAGAACACACTTTTTGTCAACAAACCAATCAAATTATCGGTAGGTGATATGAACTAGTAGTTCATATAAATTGATTTATGACATACTTTACAACGTAAATAATGATTGAGTCATATGATAAAATACCATCTGAACTATTTATTTATCTTGAATGAATATATAGAATACTGCAGGCGTAACGACATGATCTCCAATGCTATACTGTACATATACCAATTTTGTTATATAACTTATGTAAATTTCCATAGGAATTTGTTATGAGAATAAATAATTACGTTGCCTATGTGCGATCTATGATAGCCGTCAATCCCCTTGATTTGATTATATATGCCAATAACTTCGAATTCAGCCTCGCCCGTATATACTACCTGGAATATATATAACCCAGTTGATGAGTACGAGCCATTGAGTCTATTAGCCAACAGCCGACCCACATATACATCTTGATCAGAATCAGTATTAACACAGACTGGATAGAACTCGGGTGTTAAATCGCAAGGAATGCGAATTAAACATATGTTGACTGATGAAAATAAAATATCATGAAAATATGCATGCCTACGAAACAAATCAGAGCTCGTGTCTACTTGGAACTGAGTTATCCCTTGTTAGGTGATGAACATTAGATTCGAAAAATGGGAATTTATACTTGGCAAAATTTACATGGGAATAAATGAATTTCCAAAGGTGGATTAGTACAGAATCAACACGTGGTCACCTGTAATACATGTATGTAGTCCATACAGCGTGATATGTGATAAACATCAATTAACCTTACCATAGAATGTAACCTGTTACTTACTGACTGTACTGGAACAAAACCTAGTCAATTTTGTCCAAGGGCTTTGCATCGTCTTTGAATGTAGCTAAAAATTTCATAAGTTGCATTTGAACTGAGCACTCATCCTTTGACTAAGAAAAAACGCTACAGTAAGTACAACACTGTACAATTGGAGGCAATACAGACTTATATATTATCTAAAAAAAAACGCGAATCTGCAGTCAAATAGCGCTTCTCCACTTGCACATCCCACAATGCATACATAATACATGTGCTTGTATAAATACATTTTCTGTTTAGGCAAATATCGCAACGAATATTGCTACCAACCTGTCCAACCAGCATGTCAGATGCCCGGCCTGCAGTGTGTAGGTGGAGTGTGTGTGTGTCTACCATATTACAAGCCATCGACTGCACCGACGGGACACTGTGTGCCAGGTAAGACTTTAACCCTTTCATGACTGGTGCTTCCTGATTTTTGTTTTTGCGAAAAAGAGCGCCTCGCATATAAAAGAGAATGCATTGGTCTAACACATTTTATATTGTTCTTTATAATTGTTAAAAATCGTAAGAAAAAATGAAAAAAATTGATAAAGAATGTAAGAAAAAATTATAAAAATTGTTATAGAATGTATCAAAAAATTCTTAAAGAAGGTATGAAAAAATAATAGAGAATGAAAAAAAATATTATAAAAATTGTTAAAGAATGTAAGAGAAATTATAACAAATAATAAAACTAGTTAGGCCAATGCATTCTCTATTATAAGACTCGTATCTAAATGCGCGCAGTAGTATTTTTCGCTCAGTTTGGAATTCGCGCACCTAGTTGTGCGAATTAAAAACTGACAAAAATATTTTTGTAAATTGCTTGGATTTGATGACAGTTTCAGATCTTAATAGTTAACGAAGATATTAAACACCATTACGATGGCTTTACGTCGTGTATAATTTAACATATACAAAGACAAATACTGTTATTTCTCATCACCATTATATACAATGGTATTTCAAGAAAAGTACAGCATGATTATACATTGGCTGCCATTCCCAATAATAATAAAAAATATATAAACATGAAATGGCAACATTATAAGTATGATGCAAAAAGAGCGAATGTATAGTTCATGTCACCTGTCAGGGAAGGAATTGGCTGCATCATTGTGAAGACGGGTGTTTATACGCTCCACATAATTATTCCGATAATGAAATAGTTATAAACATAATTGAAATAATCTCGAAAGAAGTAAAACCACACCCGCGTATAGAAAAATTAAATCAGAAAAAATAAAAACTTGGCTGTGGGTTGTGTTTTAATATATACTATTTGGTCACGGTGTCACTCCATCGTTGTAAATAAGTGGACGTACTTTCGAGAATCTTCAGTCTGCGATATGTATATTTCTTACCAGTGTTTCAACATCAATTATGTCACCATGATTTTGCAGCCTGTTCTCCCGAAAACTAGCACATTATCTGCTTATAATAGAAATTGATTTAGTAAATAAACTGTTTACAATTGCCTTATTTTGAGTCGATAATATGCTTATAATGAGAACATTTTAGTCACAATATCGAGTCGAAAAGAGGCGATTCTAAGCATATTATGTGCGGACAATGACACAAATAAGCCAACTCACGACTTTTCAGGTGTACGCTCTTTAACAAGTATTTTCACTGTTGCTCACGCCATAAAACGAATTAACGATCAAGAGTCCATTATCTGCTTATTTAATAATGAAATAATCACATTATGTACCTATTTCACATTATAGGTCGATTATGTGCGTATTTCCTCGAGGACATGTTGCAATTTTGTGTTATATTATGTCATACATAACGGTTTTTATGTTGGTTGAATGCATGTATATTATATTATAGTCCAACAAGCCGAATATTCGGTCCATCTTTCAGTAATATATATATTACGACGAGTAAGGTATACCGATTTGCCGTCTCGGGTTTAAAGGGTTACAAGCCGCCAGTGGGTAATTGTGAATAATCATAATCGTTTATACAACGGGCATCACTAAGAAGAACACGGAACATATATAAACTTTATTCCTGTTTTCACTATTATAATAGTATCTCTCCAATAATGAGGTTTCGCTTATCAAAACCATTATTATATCAAACATTACTGTTACAATGGAATCACCTTGAGGTGATGTCTTTCTTTATTTTCTGTTGTCCATCGTTTGTGAAAAAAAACTACATTTTTATTTTCTCAATGTCCATATAATAAAATCTTGGATCAGAGAATAAAGCATATATATATACCGACACTAGTCCAGTTAGTTCAATACGCAACTTTGCGGTTAACAATGGAAAAAGTCAAAGCATTGACAAATATTCTGAAAATTATGTTCAGACAAAAATATATGAACTTACTACATGATTAGCGATGTTTTTGACACATCAACGTAACAGTTCTGTTTACGCAAAATATCGTTATTGGATATCTATATATCTATAAATATATTGGCGAATGTACGTCTGTGTTCTATAAGAATTCACGGAGGACCATCTAGTTGGCACCAAAAGGGTCTAACGGTGATAACGTTTTACGAAGAAGATAATGGTGCGGGTTAGAATTGTCTAAAGTGACGCTGTTGTCAGGGGCAGAAAGGGGAGGGTCAGCATAATTTGTTGTCGCCTATTTCCACCGAACTTATACATAGTCATCTCCATGATATAATGAATATAACTGTGGCTTAAAGATGTAAAAAGTGACTCCGTTCGAGTCAGCGATGCACGGGAGGGAAGACTGGCACCAAAATTGATCAAAAATATTTTTACCGCCGATTTGCACCAACTTGATACACATTCTTCCGCATGATACGAGGCACCCAATCGTGTGATTTAAAGACGCCAAGTTGGTTCCGTTTGGATGAGAGCTGGGGGGGGGGGGGGTGGCACTAAATTTGATAAGAATTTGTTTAGTTGCCGATTATCACCAAACATATACATAATCATCTCCATGATATGCACGAGTAATGGACGTGGTTTAAATGTATCAAAAGTGACGCCGTTCGAGTCATATATGGGGAGGGGATGGGCACCAAAGCTGATTCAAATACGTTTAGCACTAATTTCCACCCAATTCATACACGTTATTCTCCAATGATACGATGAATGAAATTATGTGGGTAAAAACGCCACATTTGGAGCCGATTGGATCAGGGATGGCGAGAAGAGGAGCACAAAAATGATCAGTTTTAGTCGCCGATGTCGACCAAAGTTATATAGAGTCATCTCCACAATTCGTTCTGAGGAGTTTTTGGCGTTCAAACTTCAACCTCAACAAATGGTGTTGAGTCACCTGAACAATTATATCTTCTCAGCTGTCATATTTATATGGGGACGCGAATCAGGGCATTCATATAGTGAGCTAGCAAACCAGATACATTGAAGAAAGCATTAATAGTATTGTTCTATTTAAGAAATACATATTATGTTCTTTCAAAATGAGGGACCTTGAACCGTCAGGATGGCAGTTTAGTATGGATCAGTTGTTACAATAAAAACTGTTAAGAAAAAACAAACGTCAATTCCAACCACATCGACAAGTTATAACGTCTCAAGTACTCTATGTAATACCTAATGATCGTGTTTTAATTCCAATAGTCCGTGGGCCAATTCTCAGAAAGCCTCTAGTTTAGAAGTTGGTTGCACCCCCCTCCAAGAAAGGTTTTTATATATCAAATTAAAGGGCATTATATGACGAATCCGATTTTGCTTGTTGCCAGCTTCAGAATGTGTCCCAAAATAGACTTTTGAGGGAAGACAACTCCTACCCCTAAAATATAATAAAAATTTCATCGAGTACAAGTGTTAGCGTCTAAAAAAATGACTGCGGTTATAAAGTGAACAGGACATCGTTTATATTAATTAAAGATCACCATAAAACAATATGAGATACAACACGGGACTGATATATAAGCTAGTTCGAAAAAAATGCGATAAATATTTTGAAATTGCGAAAAATTACTTGGATTTTGAAAAATAGTGTCACATATAATTTGCTATAACTTGTGAAACACATGGGCTATTGACGCGCAACATATCTCAAAAATTGCCGCAAAGACTTAGCAAAACAATTTGGATGATGGAATGCCAATTATATTTCTGTGAAAATGCGCTGTGGGCATAAACTTAACCCCACCCCCTAAAATATAATTTTTTCAGAAAAATTAATTGTAGAGTTTACACTTAGAATGCCGCACGCAAAGAAGGCTTTATGGTCATGAAATGAAACAGTGTCGAGATTGATGAAGGGGAATTATAAACAACCTTGTCCGAACGTGTTATCAGATGAAAATTGGGGGAAAATTTCTCAAAATTTTACAACATTGTGATAAAATTTTGATAGGGGTATGGAAAATCACACGAGCATACTAGTCCAGAATTTGTAAATTCATAAAACATCATATGATCACTTTTTTGTCAACTATTTCGTATCTTTTAAATTTTTATTTGAATTTTTGTACAAAGCGGATTATATATATATATATTTCAACTGGTCATATGGCTACCAAAGGCGGATGAGTGAGACTCACGGTTTAAACGAATCAATAGCGAACGATGAAGCAAGATTCAGGCGTAATCATGATCGGCTAGTCCACTCTCGTTGTCTCTTTCATGCCCGCTGGGTTCATAGCATAGATCAACACCATGCTACTATTATAATCTTCGTATTGTTAACAAATCCAAATTTTGACCGTGAACACATGTTTACATCAGAGATAGACAACTTGAAATTGGAGGCTGGTAATTTGGGCATACAATTTCCTTCAGAAAAATTATATAAAGTGATATTACTTATCTAAACCGACCCAAAAGGCGCATGTTAGTGATGATTGTTTTAATCTTTCTATACAGTGAATTTTATCAAGTATTCCCCAATAAATGAGTATCTATAGTCCTTAAGACAATCAATTACTCATTAGCTTAAATTAATTGAAATAATAGTAGGGTTCTTCGGTTTTCTTACGGTTACCAGTGAACTCATGGTTAACAATTCCCTTGTCCCGGATAACGAACTCAGTCACGTTTGTGACGGAAAGTGTGAGCAATTTCGATTTTGTTGGCCGTTTTGGATGCCATCCTAAATGTATTGTCAAACATGGCGCGCATATAATGCCGTATCTATTGTCAGTTGTGATCACTGTTCCGACATGCGCGGCACAAATAAGAACATACCGTTTTGTATAACGTAAGTCTCACTCATAAGCCTTTGTAGCCATATGTGTTCAGTTAAACACAAAATATATATAATCTTTCCATAACAATTCAAGTAAAAAGTGAAAAATCTATGAAATAGTTGCCAGAAAGGTGATCGTATGAGGTTTTATGAACTTACTAATTCTAAACCAGTATTATTGTGAGGTTATACCATAGCCTATCAAAATTTGATCACAATGTTGTAAATTTTACTGAAATTAGTAAAAATTCTCATTTTTCATAAAAAAAATTTAAAAATTAAAACTTAGATCACGTTCAGACACCGTTATTTATAATTCTCTTCATCACTCTCCACACTGTTTCAGTTCATGCTTCTAAAACCAACTTGACTTGCATCATTCTAAGTGTAAACTACATAATTCATTTTTCTGCAAAAGTTATATTTTAGGGGATGGGGTTCAGTTTACGCTCATATCACATTTTCACAGCAATAATCTTGGCATTCCATTAACAAAATCGATTTGATATGTCATTAGGGCAATTATTGAGCCATGTTGCGGATCAATAGCCCACATGGTTCACACGTTATAGCCATTTATATGTGACAATTGTTTTCAAAATCCAAGTAATTTTTGGCCATTTCAAAATATTTATCGCAATTTTTTCTAACTAGTTCATAAATTAGTCTAGTATTGTATCTCGTGTCATTTTATGATCATTTCTTATTAATATAAACGATATATTGTGCAGTTTATAATCTCAGTATTTTGTTTATGCTCCGACACTTGTACTCGATAAAATTTTCAATTTATTTTAGGGGTAAGAGTTGTCTTCCCTGAAAAATCTATTTTGGGACACTTTGTGAAACTGGCAACAGACAAAATCTGATGCGCCATATGATGACCTTTAATTTGATATATTGAAACCTTTGTTGGAGGGGGGGTGCAGCCAACTCGAAAAATATCTTGCTTGGCACACGGACTACAATAAAAAACAATTTAATATTAAAAAAAAGTCAATTCCAACCAAGTCGACTTACGGTTTAAAAATGATGTCGGATGTACGCTCAGTTATAAATCTATATCTATATTTGCGAATGTCTGTCTGTCTGTCTGTGTTCTATACAAATTCACATGGGACCATCTAGATGATGCCAAAGGGGTCTACTAGGAGTATCTTTTTACGAGAAAGATAATGGTCGGGGTTAGAATTTTCTAAAGTGACACCGTTGTTGTCAGGGGCAGAAAAGGGGGAGGGGCAGAAAAAAAATTTGTCGCCGATTGCCACCAAACTTATATATAATCATCCCCATAATATGAGGAATCTACTGGCGTGGTTTAAATATGGCAAAAGTCGCGCCGTTCGCGTCAGGGGTGCCCGGAGGGGGGGGGGGGGGGGGGGGGGGGGGGGGGGAGGGGCAGATTTTTTTTCTGTCGCCGATTGCCGCGAAACTTACATATAATCATCCCCATGATATGAAGAATCCAACGGTGTGGTTTAAATATGTCAAAAGTGGCGTCGTTTGAGTCAGGAATGAACGGAAGGGGAGAGGGGCACCAAAATTGATAAAACTAATTTTAGCGCCGATTTCCACCAAATTGATATATATTCTTCTTCATGATACAAGGAATCTAATTGTGAGATTTAACAACGCCAAATTGTTGTTTTTGGATGAGAGATTGGGAGGGGGTGGGCACTAAATTTGATAATAAGTCGCCGATTGCCACCACACTTATACAAAATCATCCCCATGGTATGAGTAGTCTAATGGTGTGGCTTTTATCTGTCAAATGTGTCCTCATTCGAGTCAGGGTTGTTTTGAAAGGGACAGGGGCTCCAAAATTGATGCACAATTTTTTTAGCGCCAATTTTCACCAAATTGATACACGTTCTTATCCATGATACGAGGAATCTAATCGTGATTTAAAAACGGCATAGTGGTGCTGTTTGGATGAGAGATGGAGAGGGGAGGGATTGGCACCAAATTTGATAAAAAAAAATTGTTTAGGCGCCGATTATCACCAAACTTATAAACAATCATCTCCATGGTATCAGGAGTGTAATCGTGTGGTTTAAGGGTGTCACAAGTGGGGTCATCCAAGTCAGTGGTGTATAGAGATGAGAGGGACAATTTTTTTTTTTATATCTATATGTTTAGTGCCGATTTCCACCAGATACATATTCTTCTCCGTGATACGAGGAATCTTATCGTGTGGTTTAGATACACTAAATTGGTGCCCTATGGGTGAGAGATATGGGGACCTTAAATTTGATACGAATTTGTATACTCGCCAATTTTCACCAATTTCATATATATGCATCTCTAATCTCTAATGAGTCTTAGTGTGTGCAGCTTGAGTCCGAAATAGGGACGGGAGGGTCACCAAAACTGATACAAAATATTTTTAGTACCAATTACCATCAAATTCAGACACGTTCTTCTCAAATGATACAAGAAATAAAATCGTGCTGTCTGTCTGTCTTTTTGTCTGTCTGTGTGCATTCTATATATAACTTCACACGGTACAATCGAGATGGCACCAAGGCGTTCTAAGAGGGGTAACTTTTTACAAAGAAGACAATGGTGCGGGTTAAAATTTTCTAAAATGACGCTGTTGGTGGGAGGGGAAATTAAAAAAATATGGTGAAATAGTTTTGTCGCTGATTTCCACCAAACGAATACATAATCACCTTCGCAATATGGCGTTGTTCGAGTCAGCGTTGCATCAACAATTGATTTAATAAACCAAATTCCACCAAATTCATACACGTTTTTCTCTAATGCTCTACCATGAATTAAATCACATTTGGTGTCGTTTGCGTCACGGATGGCGAGAGGATATGCACTATCATTGATAAGATTGCTATTCGCCGATATCCACATATAACTTATATACAGTCACCAGGCCATCTCCATATCATTTTAAGTAGTTGGGCGTTCACATTTCACAATCCCGACATATGGTGACCCACATAAGTCACTTGAACAATTATATCTTCTTAACAGTCATATTTATATGGGAATGACAATCAAGGCATTCACACAATGAGCTAGCAAAAAGAGATAACTAGAAAAATCATTAAACGTATATTTATCATTCTATTGAAGAGATACATATATTCGTGCAAACTGAGAGACCTCGAACCGTCAGAGGATTGCATATATATAATAAAAAAAATTAGTCTGTTCCATTCAATACAGTTTCCACAAAAAGTTACAATTTGTCAAGAGATATGGAAGGCCTGTTCAAAAATAGTGGTCACAGTGTGCAGTCAAATATAGTTTCTTCTGATATACAAGAAAATGCAGTTAGTAGCACAAGACTTTTCAGGATCCTACCAATACTGACATCTGACAAGGGTTTTAGAACAGACTCATCGACTGACATAAACAACTCAAAATCTCGCTCTGTGCCTGTCACGTGTAGCTGATATATGTGCGCAGCAACATTTCGTTTAAACTAAGAATATTTAGCCAATATATAGCACCATGAACAGAGGAGCACCTGGAAATTTCTTTGAAACATCTGTATCTTCATGGAGATATGATAGCCAGGTATCCTCGAGATCTTAGTCCAACCCACTAGATTGATTGATACATCTCAATATGTAAAACCCAATTATCATCTTTTATCGAACTAATGTGTTTATGATTTTCATGTATCATATTATAACGTCTAATGTATACGCAGTTGTAAATAAATAAATACTTCATTATTGGTGGAACAGATTCATCGTGATAAACAGAATGACAATTGACAAGGTGAGCCACTACTTATATTCCATGACTGTAATAATCATGTTTTGTGATGCTATTTGAATATACAATTTATGAGAAAACGTATAACACTTTAAGCAAGAGCATTCTCTATTCCCAACAAATATCCACAGCATACATTAACCTGGGCAACACCGGGTAACCCTGCTAGTTTCGGCCAATTTGGCCGTTTACTTCATGTCTGTTTTTCATCTGACGTGTGTGTCGAATAAATGATGTGGAGGATTTATGTAAATGTTAGCCCAAATTACATTTCCAAGTAACGATGGTTTTGTTGTTTATTTTGAGGAATAATACCGCGTCAGATGAATTCAGCCCAAATATGTTAACAGTTGTCGTGTAAAACATTCGGCAGTAGGTTAGCGTTATTTAGTATTTGTGGATGTCCTTTAACATGGGGAAAATAGACTACTGCGCTTGAACGAGCATGTGAATTTGTCGTTTTTAATGTAAAGCAACTTGATAATCAATAACAGAGGCATTCTCTGTCAAATATGGTCGTTCTATTTACGGTATTAATTGCGGAACTTTCTAAAGTAAACTACGCGTAAACGGATACATACGGTCAATTATAGAAGGTGCCGGAATCGGCCTAATCGCCCCAGGGCCAACTCGCCCCAGTCGACGTGTGTCAATTCGGTACCTACTATAACATGTACCCGAGGATGAGTCCGGCTCGGAATAAAATATGTATACGGGTGTTATATAGCGTTTTGTCCGTTGTTTCTCAATGAATATTATTGAAATTTGGTGTATATGCCCGGGCTGGGACATGGAATACAACAACGTTTGAATTGTTTTTAAATTTACAAATTTGTTGATTTTATTCATTTTTTTTTTCGTTCTGAAAACACACTATAAAGTGTATATAATATAATAACGAACACGAGACATACATAATTTATAAACTGTTAACAAAAGATATCAAATTCAATACATGACAAAGATGACTCAGTGGAGTTTATAAAGTGAACATAAAAACATTGAGGTAAGAATCATTTTAAGGAATGCAACTTTATTTAATGATAATAAACACATAAGGTAAGATTCTTTTTAAGCATTACCAAACCGTTTAGCACAGACCACAGTCCACTTCACTCATCCGATCATCACCAAACTTCATATTTATCTTGATATTGATCTATCAGATGAGAGCTATCAAATATTTTTTTAATTTCATAGGAAAAAATGGTCGCCAGCGGCCATATTGCATTTACGTTATATGTTATCGCGTTATGTCGATATCTAGTATTACTTAGAAATTTCACCTTTCCAGATTCATAATTGCTCCATTGACTGTAACAGATGAAATTATTCCCCTCTTCGGGTAGAGTGTCACTGAAACTTTATTTTGTCAGACTGTCTGTATAATCACTGATTATATATGGCAATAATCTGTAATAAGATGTAGCACTATTTTATTTTATATTTACACGCAGTGCTGTTTTTATACAACAATTCTAATCCCCCTAGATCATCATGTGATCAACCATACATCGCGCGAGGACCTGGTTGAATTAAGGGGGGGTTTTAAGGATCACTTCTGTCCTCAAGCTAGATTATACTTATGACATTTAATGGCATATTTCTAACGTGGAGGGTTAGATATGCTTGAGAAACCATCACTCTTTAATTCACACCAACTCCTCAGCTGTCATGAACCCATAGCCGTGATATATGGTTTATTTTATGTATACTAGTAATATAGTTATTTTCAGTACCTTTATATACCAGTACTGTGTATAACAATGCATATAAATTAATCAATGTATACATGTATATTGATTCAACGGATTCAGTGGTTTTGTCCATCAGTCTATCAAATTTGCGGGGAAAACATGGCCACAAGCAGTACACCCTGCTAAATTTCGAATTTGAATCAATTGGCGCACCCTGCAGCCAGCTTTTATTGGAGAACTTTCTCTCATGTGGATATTTTGGGTCACCGCTAGATGTGAGCCATATTTTGTTCTCAAACTGTCCTTGTGAAGACATCACTGCCAGCGGTGATCTTCAATTTTACTATTTTTATGGCTAAATAATTTGGTTGATCCTACAGACGACACCCCTTGTCCGATCGTCACCAGATTCCACAATGATCTTCTGGATAACCAGCGTGAGAGTAATCTAATTTTCTCGAATTTCGTTTAAAAACATTACCACAGGCAGCAATTTGGTATCTTACTCTTTGATCCTCTTTTGCATGACTGAATTGTTTAGCAACTGTACAGACATATCCCTCATCTGATAGTCACCAAACTTCATATTGATCTTCGGGCTGACAACTAGATGGGAGCTATCGAATGCTTTGAATTTTTTTGGAAAACATTGTCGTCAGCAGTCATCTTCTATTTTGGTTTTTATATACATGTATATCTCTTCATGCGGATAGCCAGTATTACGTAGGTACTTCAACTTTCCGCATTCCTGTCATCATTTGAAATATAAAAATTTACCTGATACATGCACCCTTCAAAATTTGTTTCGTCGTATCTATTTTAATGACCCGCATGGTAATATTGATACAGATATATTTGTCAAACATTTCTTTGTACAATATACAGGTATTTAGTTTGTAACTAAATCTAGAAATATATAATAGTAGCTGGTGGACCCGACTTCGTCCGGGATGTTCCCCTCTGATTTTCGGAGAGTTGCGCGATTTAACCTTGAATTGACTATTTTAAAGGTTAAGGTCATGTCGGGGTCACGATTTGACCCGTCCAAAACACTCCCCGGACAAAAGTCACGACAAAAGTACCCGTCGAAATCCGCCCGGCTTTACCCGATTTGACCTTGAATTGACAATTTTGAATGTCAAGATCAGGTCAGGGTCATGATTTGACCCACCCGAAACACTCCTGGGACAAAAGTAACAGTAGGTATCAAATTTCGTTGAAATACTTCCGTTTTACCAGATTTGACCTTGAATTGATCTTTTTGAATGTCAAAGTCAGGTCGGGATCAAGATTTGACCCGTCCAAAATACTCCCTGGAAATAATTTCCCCTAGGTATCAAATTTCGTCAAATCTGTCAGGCAGTTTTCCCGGCCATAGCTAACAGACAAACAGACAGACAAATGTCCAAAATATATATTAAACTAGCTGATGTACTCGACTTCGTTCGGGCTAGTTAGGGATTTTTTTGTGATCGCCTCCATCTGGACAGTACCCAGTATATACAGCGTCTGGCAAACTATTGTTCAATTGGTCCAGAAACATGCCTATATCAGCATGTTCGAGAACATGGTCCCACGTGAAATTGGACCCGTCCATATTGCTCCCGGGATCGAAGTAGTCCTACATACAATTTTTTAGTCGGATCGGTCAAGGTCCAGAAACATGCCTATGAGCGAGGTCAAGTTGACACGTTAAATACCAAATTCGAGCAGTGTTAGAGTCTATAACACATACACACATGCATTCATGCATACACACATACATACATATAGACAGG
The DNA here is from genome assembly GCA_032622095.1 of Siphonodentalium dalli. Classification (NCBI taxonomy): domain Eukaryota; kingdom Metazoa; phylum Mollusca; class Scaphopoda; order Gadilida; family Siphonodentaliidae; genus Siphonodentalium; species Siphonodentalium dalli. Next base: position 24,276,412 of record CP136065.1, read on the forward strand.
TGTTTCAAAATGTATAATCGATAGCTACAACAATTCTATGGTAGATAGTTCACGGCCGACCTGATGCATGCATCTTAGTTTTCTTGTATATATATAATACCCAACGTTTGACAGCTATATATCGAGCCAACTCATAATATAAACGAGAACAGCCGCGATCTATGGTAGGACCTATGTTGGTCTCTTAATTACGGGAGCTAAAACAATAGCGATCCCAATAATCATGCTCGGGATCTGCGATCGCGCTTCTCATATCGATGGTTTGCCAGACGTGCTGTGTCCGTCCCATAGCACCATTGTTGTCAGAAGCAGCCTATCCACTAATTTAAACGGAAACATCAGGTAACGAGGATATTAACAGTATGTGGTACCTATTAGCCCTGTATCTGATTATATAGCAACACTTCTTTTAAACTGAGAATAATTATCTAGTATACCACCATGAACAGAGAAGCACATGACATTGCTTTAAAACATCTGTATTTTCATGATAAATGATAATCAGATGTCCTCAAAATCCTAGTCTATAACCCACTAGATTGATTTATACACCTCTGTGTAAAACCCAATTGTCGTCTTTTATTTATGTGCGAACTAACTAAAAATAAAAAATATAAAAAAAAATAAAAAATAAAAAAACAAACAAAATGTCAATTCCAGCCGCATAGACTGACCGATTTAAAGGTACGGTTGGCCTTGGCGGTGGGTATCCTGTGAAAATATTTCCACCCTTCAAAAACCGCCACAAACAGAAAGAACATCAAAATGTAGACAGGCTTTGTCCGTATACAAATAAGAAATATCGCATAAACAGTATGTTATTGTCATATATTTGACCATTGTTATGTAAACAAAAGCATAAAAAGTTACTTTTATGGTGTCTGTTTATATTATGATGGTAAACATAAAGAGCGTTCTTTGTTGGTGAATTCCTGATATGGAACTAATAAAGAGCGTTTATGTCATTTGTGTGTGATTAGCCAGTAGCATTGTGGTGTCTTCTGTAACACAATCAGGCTCTAGCTTAGGTAAACTATAGTAGGTCTTTATGATAACATGCTGTTTACGCGATGGTCATGGTATATATGAACGAAACTGTATGCGTTTTAATGTTTTTCTGTTTACGGTAAATATGAATATTTTCGACAATTAAGGCCTCCCGTGCCTTTAAAACAACATCTGATGTACGCGCAGTTGTAAATAAATAAATATTTTTTATTGGTGGACGAAGTAATCACAATAAACAAAATGGTAATCATTCCGACAAGGTGAGCCACTACATATATTCCATATATTAGAATTGCCTTTTGTGATGCCATTTGAATATACAGATTATGATAATACGTGAAATATTTGAGCAACATTATTCTCTATTCCATCAAATGTCCACATTAGAGGGGTTCACATCACTTTAACCCGGGCATCGCCGGGTAACCCTGCTAGTAATTAATATAAGAACAAAGTTTATTTCTAACGCTATGTTCTTGGTGGTGATGTTTTTATTGACTATTATAATGTATTGATTCTTATATGGACCTCTTACATATATACCGGAATGTCCGATAGTTTGGCCGACAGTTGATTGTAAAGAAATAGACAATAGCTAACTATTCTGAGTAGTTATGCTAAAATAACACACAGGGATATCGAATGACGCAAAGATGTGACGTAGTGCTGAGAGCATAACATATTGAGAGTAGTATAACACTTTCGGTCTTCTGGGAGTGGAGATACGATTTATATTTTGACGTTGCTGAAAATATGATAAAATATAATTCCCCAGGAATTCTCAGCATTTATTCCACCAGAAATAGGCTCTATACAAAATCTTATGGGTCTTTGTGACAAGAATGACGTTGATTTGTACATGTGTTAAGTTTATATAGACAATAGTTAACTGTTCTGAGTAGCGTACAGTTTCCTCTTCGAGTGAGCTGCGGGGGATTACGTTTACGAGGCGTGTGAAAAATAATCCTCGCATCTCACGAGAGGAGAAAACCCTTACGCAACTCCGAACAGTTGACGTTGTGTTTATTATATTTTCTATACTAGTTTGTTACGAACCATACCACAATCAAACACGTTCAGACCTAATACGTTCTTAAAGCTACAACATCACCAGCCATATCTGTTAAATTAACGCGCAAGGATTCCAATTGTCGTCGTGACGCACTGCTGATAGTAGGATAACATATTGAGAGTAGGATTACACGTTCGTTCTTCTGGGAGTGGGGATATTATATTTTGACGTAAACAGTTGATGAAAATATAATGAAGACATTGTCCGCTTATGTCTGTAAACGACCTGATCACCGAGTACTCAGGCACTTTGCCAACTCAAAGAAGGTAACAATCAACTAATATTACCAAAAAGTCTGGCCACACCGATCGTTCCAGTTAAAAAAAAATCACGTCACATTGCATTGCTGTGTATAATATATATAGTGTGATATTAAACGTTCGTTTAAAGGTACGGTTGGCCTAGGCGGTGGGTATCCTGTGAAAAATTTTCCACCCGTCAAAAACCGCCACAAACAGAAAGAACATCAAAATGTAGACAGACTTTGTCCGTATACAAATAAGAAATATCGCACAAACAGTATGTTATTGTCAAATTTTTTACCCTTGTTATGTAAACAAAAGCATAAAAAGTTACTTTTCTGGTGTTTGTTTATATTATGATGGTAAACATAAAGAGCGTTCTTTGTTGGTGAATTCCTGATATGGAACTAATAAAGAGCGTTTATGCCATTTGTGTGTGATTAGCCAGTAGCATTGTACTGTCTTCTGTAAAGTAAAGTGTGCTATCAAAGCTCTGTTTTCACATCAGACTTCCGTGAGAGGAGCGATGTCCCCATCTCAAGATAAACCAAGTGGGTATAATCGATTACTCCCATTCATTCGGTCTCAGCAAGAGCCGGCTGCCAACAATGGGGACCTGTCGATTGAGAGTTCACGCTCTCGTGCGAAATATGTAGACCAATCAATCTCTACTCCGTGCATAAACTAACACAATGTATATAAACGGCGTCGGAACTCGTCCATTAGTAAATATTAGTTTCCCCATTTTACCTTTTGCCGATGATTCATTATATACAGTAATGCCCTAATTAATCGACTGCTTAATTCTGCTGTGGTTAAAGAGTCGATTGCTGAGAGCATTACTGTACCATTGTGACCTATAGCTAAGACATGTCATAACCATATTACAGCTCCGGTATACACAGCAGCAACGCAAGGTCAATCTGTAAGATACTTCAAGAAAAATGGCGTCGGCGTGAGTATTTAACCATATGTGACCAAATCCAGTCGTAAGTCGGGATTTTTTTACCCTGTGCCAATGCATTCTCTTACATATGCGAGTCGACCATAGGTCGCCTCGCATATATAAGAGAATGCATTGGCCTAACAATTTTTTACAATTTTAATAATGTTTTCTTGTATTCTTTAACAATTTTATAATTTCACCCATACAGAGCCCCAGACAAACATGAGCAGACGACACTCTTCTATATGCTTATATATATGTGTGGGGCTCACTGCAGGGTAATGGATGTTTTTTATTTTATTTCCTAAAAATTGTAAGAAACATTTATTTAAAAACAATGATAAAAAATTGTTAGGTCAATGCCTGGAGCAACATGAATGTCATCCGTTTGATACATTTTCATTCTGCAGTTATGTATCTTATATCGGAAGTGATGCATGGCACATAGCCAGTATCGTATTAACGCCTTTTCAGTTGAGAGAGAAACGAATGACCATCCGTTCATGAAACAAATCCATATATGCACATAGAGCATACGTGAGTGATATTGCATAGCTGCAGATTTAACCGATTGGAAATTTGTGGCAGTCACGATGCATGGGAGGGCGGCCCAAAAACTTGGTGACATTATACATGACGTTACTATGCAATGCTCCAAATTACGCGATATAGGGAAACGTATTTGTTAACAAGGACTCAGTGAATTCATTGATACTGGACCACAGTGGAAACAAGGAACTACATGTAGTATTACCCTTGCTGTGTCATCCCGGGCCTTAATGCCCAATAATCTCACACACTCACTGATTGATTGATGATTGATTGGCGCGTTCAATTGCAGGTTCCAGGGATAAGCATTAGTCGTGGGTTGACCATGTTCGCCATCAGTCACACAACGGTAAGGCAATATTATCTGCTTATAATATAATTTGTTTTATTTAGATAATCTGCTTAGAATCTCCTCATTTTGAGTCGATAATGTGCTGAAAATTAAATTTTAGTCACATTATCGACTCATAATGATGTGATTCTAAGCAGATAATGTGCGGATAATGACCCAAATAAGCCAACATACGACATCAGGTGTACGCTCTTTAACATGTGTTATCATTGTGGCCCGCGTCATGAAACAAAATAACGGGTATAAGTCCATTATCTGCGTATTTCCTCCGTCATTCCGTCTGAGAACTACATTGATGACCCTAGCCCGTGCGTCCGTCCGTGTGTGTGTTCGTCCATCCGCCCGGAAATTTGCCTGGTCAATTTTGTTTTAAAACATAGCACATATATCAACCAGCATGGGAACCTGCCCACCTGCATTTTTGAGTTCGGTCGCACTCATTTTGGCTGAGTTATTGCCCTTTTTCGACATAGAATCGTACATCCTGGGACGTATATTTTTCCGAGCCTGTATTACATCATTTTCTAGTAAGTTTTGTTTACATTTCGCACATATGTCAAACAGCATGGGAACCTACACACGTGCGATTTTGAGTTCGGTTGGACTAACTTTGGCGGAGTTATTGCCATTTTTCGACAGATTCGTACATCCCGAGACGCATCTTTTGTCCCAGTCTGTATTCCGACATTTTCCGGTAAAATTTGTTTAAACTTGGCGAGATGTCAACCAGCATGGGAATCTGTCAACCAGCATGGGAATCTGTCAACCAGCATGGGAATATGCGATTACGAGTTAACTCGGAGTCATTGTGGAGGAATTATTGCCATTGTTCGACAAAGAATTGTTTGTTTGTTTTTTTAATTTTAGAGTTATTGACCTTTTCTGGATTCATTGAAGATGTGCAACATATTTAGTGAATATGCACTTTGTATCATATTGGTGTAATCAATTCCTCCTACAGTTTGTAGTTTAGGGATCTGAAACCCGTAACTCCTTCAAATCTGTCACCATCTAAAGGCACATTTTGGTCAGCAACCTTTTATTTCAGAATCAAATAATCACATTATGTACCTATTTCACAGTATGTGTGGATTATGTGCGTATTTGCGCGAGGATATGTTGACAGAACAGCCACACCGTCTTATTATTTCACGGATGCATTAACCCTTTACCCAACAAACCGGCCAAAAACGGCCAAATAAAGCTGCAACAGCCTAAATTATCTTTGGTCTGTCTCAATAAAACCATACAAATATGGATATCATTGGAACCGGCTCATTGACCACATTGTGATGGTTACAGTTATGCCCTGTGCCAATGCATTCTCTTATATATGCGAGTCGACCATAGGTCGCCTCGCATATATAAGAGAATGCATTGGCCTAAAAACAATCTTTTTTTAACAACCATGCTGCTTCTGAGTGTTGCATACAATGGGATACACATGAATGCAGAGCCACGGGATTCCACTTGAAATCATTGCCTTCGTATTGGAATCTCAAATGAGCATAATGCCTTCAGAGATTCCAACGAAATATCTGATTTATCATAGTTCAATCATTTGTCACGACTGTCACGCCCGACATGAATTCGGTTGGCCTCTGGTTAATATGGTTAGAGCATCGTGATTAGTAATTATCACCATTCTCAGACGGGTAAAGATTGTGCTATGTAAAGTAGGTATCGTGGTGTCTGGAATGGTCTGCGTCTCCAGTTCCGAGCAGTACATACCCAAATTAAAATACTTTTTTTTCTCCAATCATTTTAAGGAAAATTACTACCGATAAGTTTAATTTTTAAAAATGTATTCCCGATACACGATGAGGACCGACATTGAACCCGGAGGTAGCGCTTGTATGGCTTCGGATTCTAGGTTTCCCCACAATTGAAAATACAAAATGAAAATATTGTGATGTTGAAAATTAATATACTACGTTTTGTTACTTTATCGACAATTCACATTAAACGGTTAGTGACCAACCTGATGTGCGCGCGTGACCTACGCTATTTTGGTGTTTTATATGTTGCATGTTATTTATTCATTGTAAGTTGGGTCGATACTTGTATTTGGACAGTTGAAAGCATTAAGTCACGTATAAGGTATTGTGTGAATGTGCTCGTACAAACTCGTAATGCAAGTTCGATCATATATATGTTAATTTTACACACACTGGTCCAGTGATCCTGCTAATGTGCTATAATGGTGATGGGGCCTACTAAATTGTCATGATGCTGTTGGGGAAAACTGATGCTGTTAACAAAAAGTATCAATATTTTTCTAACGTTGTCATGTTCGTGGTGTTCGGTTAATCTAAATATATTTAAGAGAAGCCATTACGTGTATCAAACATTCAAAAACATATATATTGCGAAATATTGTTTTTAATGTTTTATTGGAATAAACATACATCAGTGAAGGAAGCGAAATGTTTTAATAGTGGTTTTTTAAACAAAATATATATCGAAATAAAACATATATAACAAAAACACAATACGCATAGATACAGGACCATACAGGTAGATTATCAAAAAGGGGATGGGACACACGCTAATAATAGCTTCCTTAAAGTTCTCTCTTCCTCCTCTACTGGTTGCATTAGTTGTTGTAAATAGACAATAATCACGATGGTTATTCGCGTCGTTTTGCAAACACCAGCGCAGCCATTATTATCTTTTTATATTTATGTTCTTGAAAGTTTCTGCAGCCACTGTTTTTTTCTCAAATCGGTCGAACTCCGTGAAAATGACAACCTTTTTCGTAACGGCATCAGATTGCCATAACGGTATCAGCAATTCAGCAGGACCCATCAACGTCATAGCCAACCACATGACCATGTGTGTTACCTTTCAATTTACAGGGTGAATATCTCGGACGTGGTAACTTCGACACATCCAGTGGTGACAGGCATCTTCAGATCGTCTCATACTTGAACAGTCTCATCGTTGGAACATACGTGGTCGTCATATCTTTCGTCAGTATCAATTCACAAATCAAATAATACATACACCCGAAGAAAAGTTCAACCTTGCCCACTGATTTAAAGTGATGTGAAACACTCCGATAGGGTGATCAAATAGAAATGGAGGATAATTTTGCTCAAATTAGTTATTTTTACAAATATTATATCCAAATTGACAACTCACGCCGTCATTCTTATATGTTAATTAAATGTAGCGACTCTCGATGTCGAAATCGTTTTTTTGTTAGTTTATCTCCGATAGTTGCATCACGAATCGAGAAGTAAATATTTACAATTGAGCGTAGTTCGGACAATGTTTTCTATGGAGTGACACTGTCGATTTGCTTGTGATTTTCGACGATGTTAGTAGACTACTATATTCCTCCATTTTGGCATAGCGCCTGAATACAAACTTATCAGATTCACACAACCCAACAAGTCCATAATATGTATTTAACATAAACAGAAAGAAAATACAAACAATAACAATTAGACCAACCAATATCGCCCCATGTTTACACGTGTGACACATCATTAGTGCTTACGTCTGATTGTAACACACACTCTGGTTGGCTGTAACGCCACGTTCTGCTAGTCACGTGTCTTAAATTGTGCTGTGAAATCAGACGTTTAAGAACACGCGAATCAATTATCAGTTTATAGTGCAGCGACCAAACACCAAAAGAAGAAATATATATTGTTCACGTAAATGATAGTGAAATATAACGGAATCGGTGATGGTTATTGTCAAATCGACGTTGAAAAATACCCACCAATGATTTTTCTCAGAAATTAACAATTTTTGGTAAGGCTAGTCCTGTGGCTAAGTCCTGACTTATTTGCCAACATTGTCATATTAAAATTACTACATAATACCATATATATACTTGGTATGAAAAGGGTGTTGTTTAATTTGGATTTTCCTGCCATTTGGAACCGCGAAAAATCGCTTTTTTTTCACAGAAATATTATTTTTCAAACATCATTAATGGGTATTTCGAATAAAATAGAGCTCTTTTTCGATTTGGCCGCTGCACTAGTATGCTAACTTGTGCATTATAATTATACTACAAGTTTAGGTCAATCGTGACGTTTTAGACCGCTGTTCTGCGACAACTGTCACACGATTCAGTGTTCGGCTAATACCGTCTCTCTGAAAACATTGAAGAAAAGATAAACCTCCTGAAAATAACCGCGGATGAAGATAATTGTATACAATTCTTTATTCTTTATTCACTCTCATCAATATAATTATGACGATGGCGGTCAATACATGTATAAACATAACTATATTTTATTTCTATTGTCTTGGCTGTGAACCCGTTAGCTGTTCTATATTTCTGATAAAGTCACACATTTTGTGTATTAAGACAGCGTCTTTTGTTCCCACGATGATCTTAAACTGTTTCAAGTTAGGGGAAGTTGTTATCGACAAAGGTATAAATCGTCTTCTCAGTAAACATATAGCGTCACAATTCATTATATAGTGGTATTCGTCTCCAACTCTATCTCCACTGCACAAGTTACAGAATTGAGTGTTTCTGGATTCATTCCATGTACTAGTCTCAATGGGTAAGTGATGGCTTCTGCATCTGAACCTAGCCATATAGGATAGTGACATTGCCACCTACTAGACTATGTACACAGCGAAGGTGGGGATCCAATTCTGAATCGTATTATGCCCCAGACCTTCGGGGCATATAGTCTGTCCTGTCCGATCGTCCGAACATATCACCTTGTAACTCGGGTGTTGATTATCGGATGTCGTGGTCTTTGGTTGGTGCTAGCACAGGTTGGGGGAAAGGATACCCACATACTACGGGTTTTGTCCGTTCAGTTTTACCGGAGTTATGGCCCTTGTTTGTAACTCTGTCCGTCCGAACATATCACCTTGTAACTATGGTGTTAATTATCGGATTGCGTTGTCCTTTGTCATGGTGATAGCACAGGCTGGGGAAAAGGATACCCACGTATTACGGGTTTCGTCCATTTAGTCTTACCAGAGTTACGTCCCTTGTTTTTTTATATAAACAAAATTATCCATACACATATTTAGTATTGCCCACTCTCTAAACTGAGCGTCGGTGGCATATACCACGCTTCGCGTTGCACTTGTTATTTTGAGGATTTCGTATGTATGCTAAGTGTAACGAATCACAAGGGGCCAATTCAAATCCAGTGGCGCGATAGTGACTATGATGGAGTTGACGGTTAACTACTGTACATGCCATTCTTTTTTCTTTCTTTTTTTAACAAAACAGATATCCCGCAACACCGTTAGTATTTATAAATATATCGATATAAGAAGCGTTGCATGTTGGTTTACGATTTACGGGGGTAACTTCACGTTCCTCGCAATAGTATATCAAATGTGCCTTTCTTGTCTCTTCTATTCACAGGATGAACCAGCATTGAATTTGAAAGCCAATACCAGGGATTTCATTGCAAATAACTACGGCAGCACCCTTATACAGGATCTCGGTTACCGACAGTTGATAGGCTTCGTTACACAGAAGGGAGGTATGTCTAGAACTGAACTGAAGGTGTATGTCGCTATGACGCATCCTGATATATGCATCCCAATGAGTGTCACTCGTGTCATTCGAAACTTGATAACACTTTCTATAATCATTTTTTTTATTGATTTGTTATTGGAAATGACATATGTGAATATATATGTAAATAAAGGTATTACATAACAACCACAAATAATTTCAAGTTTTACATTGATGGAAATATTATTTGGGATCGTGGTGGATAGCTGATATGAGATGTTTTCAAATTTGCAGAAGGTTGAAAAAAATGATGTTAAATTTCTATTCGATAATTTTGTTCTGTACATTTTAATAATTGCCTATGATCACATCGGAAAGAGAGTTCCAAGTTGGAACTCTCTTACTCCCACGATGGTCCTAATATAAGCCTATATTTACAGAAGAAACCCTACATGAACATAAATTATCACTAGTATTAGTATTCAATAACAGAAGAAGAAAACAAGTTAGATTGTGTTTTATTGCCATTTAAAGATTTACTAGATTAAAAGAAGTATTGAAAACTGGAAATTTACATTCTATGGAATAGTTTGATAAAGTAATATGTTTAATAAAATAATGGTTGTCCCGATTAGAGAGATTCTCCCATTAAGTCATAAATATACACCTTGGAATGGTATATTGTTCATTTGTATGGGGTGTTCAGGATAAAATGGGGTGTTCAGGATAAATTAGCACACCAAAAGATGATATAAATGCTGAAGGATTCATATTTATTGGAGGGAAATTTCAGATAATAAGTTAAACATACAACCTATGGTCGTTTGTTGAATTTACCCTCATCTTCTCTGGAAAGTATCTTTATTATCAAATTAACTAGTTTTTTAGATTCTTTAGAAACTTCTTCGATAGTTTCATATTTTTCATTAGTTTCTCTATATACCCAAATTAGCATCACAATATCCACTATCCGGGAACTTAAATATGTGTATACGTGGCCCACAAGATGAGGCCATGCAGAATGAGGTCCCCAGGGGCCTATACTATAGAATACAATTTTTGTAATAGCAGGCTTATTTGAGCCATACAGAAGGTGTCGAGAACAATAAATCACTGTAATCTAACAGCGAACGGGATTTCTTGTAAATCACAAAAAGACGGCAAATCGAGTACTATCGACCACCGTTCGTTAAACGCACATCTGAACATTTGTTATTTTGTCAAGGGAAATTACTCTAATGATATTTGCGAATGATATTGCAATGCCTATTTGTGTCAGCTGGTGAGCGATTTATAATTGATGAATAAAGGTACATTATGTGTGACTATTTTCCGATACTTATTTTGACCACAATTGCGCACGGTGAAAAGTAATTCCTTCGGCGTCATGCGGAATACTTACCATTTTCAGATGTTTTATGTTACATGTTTCTTAACGGTTTGTCGAAAAAGGTCGGCAAACACACATCGGTTGCCCTTCAAATGACCAGATAAACTTTATATAGCAATATTACCAAGGGTGGAACCTGATTTGTCTAGCTATAGCTTTAGGCAGGAGCAGCGGCTGAAATATTAGAAGTTGGAACATCTAGACCTTAATAGTTTAAAAGTTTGAGGTACCATGCAGATGGAAAAATTCAACCCATGATGGGGTGCGATGGACTTGGTATTTTCGACCTGTGTGGTCAAGGATGGTTGTTCATTTGGAAATTCCAATGTGGACCAACACTCCCTCGTCCATGGTCTCCGGGGACATCCAACCTCGATTATAAAACATATATATATAGCATAATCTACTTAAACTATACCTAATTCTCGGTACCTTTCGTTTATACCCAACTAAGCGGCTGAATTTAGGTAAACATATGACATTTGGTTTATAACCAACACGCACAACTACATTGGTAAGTTAAGGATCAGGGGACCCCGATTTTTTCTAAGAATTTACTCATGGAAATTCTGTGAGGCACTATTGGCCAAATTAAATTGTTTAGACCACAATGTGAACGCAAACTTCTTGAGCACACAAATGCCACGCGGTTCAAATAGGCTACATAATGTCATGGTAAATATTTGTGGTCTACTGATTCTTAACGCAACTTAGCCTGAAATTATCAATGACTGTTTCAACACGAAATGCCATCACCCCCGATTCACCGCGTATCCATGTACCTTCGCACAAAGATCGTTTATATATACGTTTTGAGCCCAAGCCCGACAATTTACTGTAACTCTTTAATTCCATTCATAATTTAAATCTAGGCCGCTGATATGTCTATCTTCTTTCAACTCCATGGAGCGTAAACCATCTCAATGGGTTAACAATTGAGATTCGGTGACCGCATTACAAAGAACATGTACCCAATCGCACTCACCATTATCCACACGAACAATTGTCGTGATCACGGTGTGAAAAATCAATAATGCAGCCTATGCGGTTGTAATCTAATAATGATTTTTTACAAAAATGGTATTATTGCTGTACTATAGCACCCACTTAGCCAATACTTTATTATTCCGTATTGTGATTTTTTACATATTACAAAGCTGTAGCGTTCGAGTACTATGAACACATGCAGAGATGAAACTTTCAGGCCCCCTTTAGCTGGAGTATGGACAGGGGCGTGCCCAGCTAATCTGCGTTTGGTGTGTTTCCACCTTGGAACTTAGAACTGCACCTCTTGATTCAGACAGTAAATTCCAGGTCCGATAAATGCCACCCCTAGCTTTGGAGATTTCCAACTAGTATCTCAATATTTCCAATTGTTCAGCTGTTGGATTTCCAACCCAACACCCACCTATCGATGGAAGCTACCAACTGATTGTTCTTTCAGTCGAACCATTTGACCGAAAGAAGATAACTATTCCATTTGTTTTTATCTGAATACAACAAATTTCACTACTAGATCTGGTTGAAATATTGAACTATCAGAATATATTCAACCTATCTTTGGTCTGAAATTTCCTACTAATATTCATTTTCAACTGTTGAATGTTTTGGCCAAATTTGGGACGAGATACCCCCCCCCCCCCCCACCACTGCGCCACGTCCCGATATTATCAGTATATATATTTCTCCTCCGCTCTCTGCCCCTTTCTCTCTTCTTCTTCTTCTATCGCTCTCCATCTCCCCCTCTCTCTCTCGATTGTAGAACAATTATCCGCCAGCCAGTGGTACCAGGCACGCGACTAGAGGGTCTCCGTTTGTGGTGTTCTTCTTGGAATTTCCAATTGCCCACCCCCACACTTGTACCAGACCAAGTTCACAACTAGCAGGAATTCCATTTGCAGCTCCTTGTGTTGGATTATTCCAACTGGTACCTCAAACTATCCAACTGTCGGATGTTTCCAACCGGACAATTTGAAAAAAAATTCAATTAATGGTCAATTTATTCCAAACATTTGACCGAAAACTTTTGCAACTTTTGATCTAATTGCAAAAAACTTCAAAACAAATTATGGTTGGAAAATCCTATTTTTATGTGAAATTTCCAACTCATGGTGTGCTAGGCATGACATTTCCAACTATTGATAATTGTAACCAATGTGGTGGGGTGCGACACCCACCTGAGCCCCGTTAACCACGTCCCTGCGTAGTACCTGTCAATATATTTTTTTTCCAGGTTCGAAACTGTGCGAAAACAATGCTCCGACTTACACGACCAGGATAACGCTCACATTCAACCTATTCGTGGAGAACAATGTAGCGACTGCGACGGGCTGCTCCGCTGTTCTCACATGAGAAGGGAGTTAACTCCAAAAAAAAACAGGACTTGACTGGAAAAAAGATGACGTTGTTTTCATGTAGATCTTTGTTAATTTGATTGCTTGCTGACAGCCGACATACGATAACGGAGAAAAGTATACACACTCTACATCAAAGTTCCTGACAAACTATTAAAACATACATGTGACCCGCCATATTAAATCCAGTCGTAAGTCGGGATTATTTTACCCTGTGCCAATGCATTCTCTTATATATGCAAGTCGACCATATGTCGCCTCGCATATATAAGAGAATGCATTGGCCTAACAATTTTTTACAATTTTAATAATTTGTTCTTGTATTCTTTAACAATTTTATAATTTCACCCATACAGAGCCCCAGACAAACATGAGCAGACGACACTCTTCTATATGCTTCTATGTGTGTGGGGCTCCCTGCAGGGTAATGGATGTTTTTTATTTTATGTCCTAAAAATTGTAAGAAACATTTATTTAAAAAAAAATGATAAAAAATTGTTAGGCCAATGCATTCTCTTAGTAAGTAAGTAAATATTTTATTATGGCATATCATCATAAAATGTGTTACACATATATAATTAAATAATACACAATAATATGTCATATGGTGGTGGCATGACCATATGGTCGTCTTCCTGCCGCCACCATTTGGAAACGGAAAATATGGACAAAAATATTGAAGATATACAAATTTATACAAAATTGGCATTTATGCAAAATTGACATACTGGGTGGGGTTCAAACCATATAATATAATGAAATAATGAAATAATAATGACACGAGAGGCTTTGTGTGTGTCTGCGTTGTTTACAATTTGATTATTTGATTAAAAAAATTTAATCTTTAGCTATAAAGTTCAGAGATAAAACTGTTCAAACTAGACAATGTTCTAATCAGATTGCACCAAATAGTTAATATTTGCACTGAATATAGGTCGACTCGCATATATAAGAGAATGCATTGGCACAGGGTAAAAAAATCCCGACTTACGACTGGATTTGATATGGCGGGTCACACATAATACTAAACTACATGTAACTGTTTGAATGGTTTGAATGATTGCTGTGTTCGATGGTGGGGACATTATTATTTTAATTTAAGTTCTGTTGCGTTAGGTTGCAGAATGTACCTTACCAACTGTGCCACCATGGACCCCCGACGACGATAATTTTGAATTAGAGTCAATTTCAAGTTTTCCGTTCACCAACTGTCAGTGTATATTTTAATAAAACATTTTTGTAGATAAATTAAAAAAAAAAAAAAAAATGTGATTCATTGATAGATCCAATGCAACCCTAATCAACAGATCCGACTACAGCAACCAGTGCGACACTTGAACCAGAGATCACGAATAGGAGCGGACTGCTTAAAGTTATGTGAAACACTCCAGTAGGGTAGAAATTGAGAATAATCTTGATCAAAGTAGTTATTTTCTACGAATATTAATTCATATTGATAACATAAACCGTCATTCTTATATATTATTAATTAAATTCAATGACTCTCTCTGTGGAAATCATTTGCGCTAGATTATCGCCGATAGTTGCGTCCCGAATCGAGATGTAAATATTTACAATTCAGCGTAGTTCAGACGATGTTTTCAATGGAGTGGAATGGTCGCTTTCTTCGACATTTTCAGCGATGTTAGTATAATGCTACATTCCCCATGTTGGCATTGTGTCTGAGTACTAACTTATCAATTTCATGCGCCCGAACAAGACCATAATACTATGATGTCTTTAATTTCACTGGGACATTGATAACCTTCCCCTGTCCGAACCACCATTCCAAGCCGATATTAGGCATTTAATGAAAATCACCATAGCCAGGTCCATAAAGGCGGGTGACAAATGAATACAACACGCCGCTTAACAATAACCAGCTTAACCCTGCATTGCAGATTGTGTGCCAGTGCATAGGGAGGACTGATGTACAAGGTCAACGTAAATATTGTTAGGCCAATGTATTCTCTTATATATGCGAGGCTCCCTATGTGAGACTAGCATATATAAGAGAATGCATCGGCACAGGGTTTTTGCTAAATTTCAGAAATCTCCAGTCATGGAAGGATATAAGCTTTCGGTGCTATAGACTCACAGACATAACCAGAGAGTATCTATCAGGAAACACCAGTTCAAAGATATAATAATTGTAATTGCCTAATTTTTATTTTCATAACCTTCAGCCGCCAACTAAACCATATAATCTGGTGGTCCAACTAAATCATATAATCTGGTGGTCCAACTAAATCATATAATCTGATGATCCAGCTAAACATATAATTGATGGTCCAGCTAAACATATAATCTGACGGTCCAGCTAAACATATAATCTGATGGTCCAGCTAAACATATAATCTGATGGTCCAGCTAAACATATAATCTGATGATCCAGCTAAACATGTAATATGATGGTCCAGCTAAACATATAATCTGATGATCCAGCTAAACATATAATCTGATGGTCCAGTTAAACATATAATCTGATGGTCCAGCTAAACATATAATCTGATGGTCCAGCTAAACATATAATCTGACGGTCCAGCTAAACATATAATTGATGGTCCAGCTAAACATATAATCTGACGGTCCAGCTAAACATATAATCTGATGATCCAACTAAACATATAATCTGATGGTCCAGCTAAACATATAATCTGATGGTCCAGCTAAACATATAATTGATGGTCCAGCTAAACATATAATCTGATGGTCCAGCTAAACATATAATCTGATGGTCCAGCTAAACATATAATCTGATGGTCCAGTTAAACATATAATCTGATGGTCCAGCTAAACATATAATCTGATGGTCCAGCTAAACATATAATCTGATGGTACAGTTAAACATATAATCTGATGATCCAGCTAAACATATAATCTGATGGTCCAGTTAAACATATAATCTGATGGTCCAGCTAAACATATAATCTGATGGTCCAGCTAAACATATAATCTGATGGTCCAGCTAAACATATAATTGATGGTCCAGCTAAACATATAATCTGATGGTCCAGCTAAACATATAATCTGATGGTCCAGCTAAACATATAATCTGATGGTCCAGCTAAACATATAATCTGATGGTCCAGCTAAACATATAATCTGATGGTCCAGCTAAACATATAATCTGATGGTCCAGCTAAACATATAATCTGATGGTCCAGTTAAACATATAATCTGATGGTCCAGCTAAACATATAATCTGATGGTCCAGCTAAACATATAATCTGATGGTCCAGTTAAACATATAATCTGATGGTCCAGCTAAACATATAATCTGATGGTCCAGCTAAACATATAATCTGATGGTCCAGTTAAACATATAATCTGATGGTCTAACTAAACATATAATCTGATGGTCTAACTAAACATATAATCTAATGGTCTAACTAAACATATAATCTGACGGTCCAACTAAACCATATAATCTGATGGTCCAGCTAAACATATAATCTGATGGTCCAGCTAAACATATAACCTGATGGTCCAGCTAAACATATAATCTGATGGTCCAGCTAAACATATAATCTGATGGTCCAGCTAAACATATAATCTGATGGTCTAACTAAACATATAATCTGATGGTCCAGGTAAACATGTAATCTGATGGTCTAACTAAACATATAATCTGATGGTCCAGTTAAACATATAATCTGATGGTCCAGCTAAACATATAATATGAAGGTCCAGCTAAACATATAATCTGATGGTCTAACTAAACATATAATCTGATGGTCCAGTTAAACATATAATCTGATGGTCCAGCTAAACATATAATCTGATGGTCCAGCTAAACATATAATCTGATGGTCCAGCTAAACATATAATCTGATGATCCACCTAAACATATAATCTGATGGTCTAACTAAACATATAATCTGATGGTCCAGTTAAACATATAATCTGATGGTCCAGTTAAACATATAATCTGATGATCCAGCTAAACATATAATCTGATGGTCCAGCTAAACATATAATCTGATGGTCCAGCTAAACATATAATCTGATGGTCCAGCTAAACATATAATCTGATGGTCCAGCTAAACATATAATCTGATGGTCCAGCTAAACATATAATCTGATGGTCCAGCTAAACATATAATCTGATGGTCCACCTAAACATATAATCTGATGGTCCAGCTAAACATATAATCTGATGGTCCAGTTAAACATATAATCTGATGGTCCAGCTAAACATATAATCTGATGGTCCAGCTAAACATATAATCTGATGGTACAGTTAAACATATAATCTGATGATCCAGCTAAACATATAATCTGATGGTCCAGTTAAACATATAATCTGATGGTCCAGCCAAACATATAATCTGATGGTCCAGCTAAACATATAATCTGATGGTCCAGCTAAACATATAATTGATGGTCCAGCTAAACATATAATCTGATGGTCCAGCTAAACATATAATCTGATGGTCCAGCTAAACATATAATCTGATGGTCCAGCTAAACATATAATCTGATGGTCCAGCTAAACATATAATCTGATGGTCCAGCTAAACATATAATCTGATGGTCCAGCTAAACATATAATCTGATGGTCCAGCTAAACATATAATCTGATGGTCCAGTTAAACATATAATCTGATGGTCCAGCTAAACATATAATCTGATGGTCCAGCTAAACATATAATCTGATGGTCCAGTTAAACATATAATCTGATGGTCTAACTAAACATATAATCTGATGGTCTAACTAAACATATAATCTAATGGTCTAACTAAACATATAATCTGACGGTCCAACTAAACCATATAATCTGATGGTCCAGCTAAACATATAATCTGATGGTCCAGCTAAACATATAACCTGATGGTCCAGCTAAACATATAATCTGATGGTCCAGCTAAACATATAATCTGATGGTCCAGCTAAACATATAATCTGATGGTCTAACTAAACATATAATCTGATGGTCCAGGTAAACATGTAATCTGATGGTCTAACTAAACATATAATCTGATGGTCCAGTTAAACATATAATCTGATGGTCCAGATAAACATATAATATGAAGGTCCAGCTAAACATATAATCTGATGGTCTAACTAAACATATAATCTGATGGTCCAGTTAAACATATAATCTGATGGTCCAGCTAAACATATAATCTGATGGTCCAGCTAAACATATAATCTGATGGTCCAGCTAAACATATAATCTGATGATCCACCTAAACATATAATCTGATGGTCTAACTAAACATATAATCTGATGGTCCAGTTAAACATATAATCTGATGGTCCAGTTAAACATATAATCTGATGATCCAGCTAAACATATAATCTGATGGTCCAGCTAAACATATAATCTGATGGTCCAGCTAAACATATAATCTGATGGTCTAGCTAAACATATAATCTGATGGTCCAGCTAAACATATAATCTGATGGTCCAGCTAAACATATAATCTGATGGTCCAGCTAAACATATAATCTGATGGTCCACCTAAACATATAATCTGATGGTCCAGCTAAACATATAATCTGATGGTCCAGCTAAACATATAATCTGATGGTCCAGCTAAACATATAATCTGATGGTCCAGCTAAACATATAATCTGATGGTCCAGCTAAACATATAATCTGATGGTCTAACTAAACATATAATCTGAAGGTCTAACTAAACATATAATCTGATGGTCCAGCTAAACATATAATCTGATGGTACAGTTAAACATATAATCTGATGGTCTAACTAAACATATAATCTGATGGTCTAACTAAACATATAATCTGATGGTCCAGCTAAACATATAATCTGATGGTCTAACTAAACATATAATCTGATGGTCCAGCTAAACATATAATCTGATGGTCCAGCTAAACATATAATCTGATGGTCCAGCTAAACTTATAATCTGATCGTCCAGTTAAACATATAATCTGATGGTCTAACTAAACATATAATCTGATGGTCCAGCTAAACATATAATCTGATGGTCTAACTAAACATATAATCTGATGGTCCAGCTAAACATATAATCTGATGGTACAGTTAAACATATAATCTGATGGTCTAACTAAACATATAATCTGAAATCTGATGGTCCAGCTAAACATATAATCTGATGGTACAGTTAAACATATAATCTGATGGTCTAACTAAACATATAATCTGATGGTACAGTTAAACATATAATCTGATGGTCTAACTAAACATATAATCTGATGGTCTAACTAAACATATAATCTGATGGTCTAACTAAACATATAATCTGATGGTACAGTTAAACATATAATCTGATGGTCTAACTAAACATATAATCTGATGGTCCAGCTAAACATATAATCTGATGGTACAGTTAAACATATAATCTGATGGTCTAACTAAACATATAATCTGATGGTCTAACTAAACATATAATCTGATGGTCTAACTAAACATATATTCTGATGGTCTAACTAAACATATAATCTGATGGTCTAACTAAACATATAATCTGATGGTACAGTTAAACATATAATCTGATGGTCTAACTAAACATATAATCTGATGGTCTAACTAAACATATAATCTGATGGTCTAACTAAACATATAATCTGATGGTACAGTTAAACATATAATCTGATGGTCTAACTAAACATATAATCTGATGGTCTAACTAAACATATAATCTGATGGTCTAACTAAACATATAATCTGATGGTCTAACTAAACATATAATCTGATGGTCTAACTAAACATATAATCTGATGGTCCAGCTAAACATATAATCTGATGGTCCAGCTAAACATATAATCTGATGGTCCAGCTAAACATATAATCTGATGGTCTAACTAAACATATAATCTGATGGTCCAGCTAAACATATAATCTGATGGTACAGTTAAACATATAATCTGATGGTCTAACTAAACATATAATCTGATGGTACAGTTAAACATATAATCTGATGGTCTAACTAAACATATAATCTGATGGTCTAACTAAACATATAATCTGATGGTCTAACTAAACATATAATCTGATGGTACAGTTAAACATATAATCTGATGGTCTAACTAAACATATAATCTGATGGTCTAACTAAACATATAATCTGATGGTCTAACTAAACATATAATCTGATGGTCTAACTAAACATATAATCTGATGGTCTAACTAAACATATAATCTGATGGTCCAGCTAAACATATAATCTGATGGTCCAGCTAAACATATAATCTGATGGTCCAGCTAAACATATAATCTGATGGTCTAACTAAACATATAATCTGATGGTCCAGCTAAACATATAATCTGATGGTACAGTTAAACATATAATCTGATGGTCTAACTAAACATATAATCTGATGGTCTAACTAAACATATAATCTGATGGTCCAGCTAAACATATAATCTGATGGTCCAGCTAAACATATAATCTGATGGTCCAGCTAAACATATAATCTGATGGTCCAGCTAAACTTATAATCTGATCGTCCAGTTAAACATATAATCTGATGGTCCAGCTAAACATATAATCTGATGGTCCAGCTAAACATATAATCTGATGGTCCAGCTAAACTTATAATCTGATCGTCCAGTTAAACATATAATCTGATGGTCCAGCTAAACATATAATCTGATGATCCAGCTAAACCATATAATCTGATGGTCCAGTTAAACATATAATCTGATGGTCCAGCTAAACATATAATCTGATGGTCCAGCTAAACATATAATCTGATGGTCCAACTAAACATATAATCTGATTGGCCAGCTAAACATATAATCTGATGATACAGCTAAACATATAATCTGATGATCCAGCTAAACATATAATCTGATGGTCCAGTTAAACATATAATCTGATGGTCCACCTAAACGTATAATCTGATGGTCCAGTTAAACATATAATCTGATGGTCCAGCTAAACATATAATCTGATGGTCCAACTAAACATATAATCTGACGGTCCAGCTAAACATATAATCTGATGGTCCAGCTAAACATATAAACTGATGGTCTAACAAAACATATAATCTGGTGGTCCAGCTAAACATATAATCTGATGGTCCAACTAAACGTATAATCTGATGGTCCAGCTAAACATATAATCTGATGGTCCAGCTAAACATATAATCTGATGGTCCAGCTAAACATATAATCTGATGGTCCAGCTAAACATATAATCTGATGGTACAGTTAAACATATAATCTGATGGTACAGTTAAACATATAATCTGATGGTCCAGCTAAACATATAATCTGATGGTCCAGTTAAACATATAATCTGATGGTCCAACTAAACATATAATCTGAAGGTCCAGCTAAACATATAATCTGATGGTCCAGCTAAACGTATAATCTGATGGTCCAGCTAAACATATAATCTGATGGTCCAGCTAAACATATACTCTGATGGTCCAGCTAAACATATAATCTGATGGTCTAACTAAACGTATAATCTGATCGACCAGCTAAACATATAATATGATGGTCCAGCTAAACATATAATCTGATGGTACAGCTAAACATATAATCTGATGGTACAGCTAAACATATAATCTGATGGTCCAGCTAAACATATAATCTGATGGTACAGCTAAACATATAATCTGATGGTCCAGCTAAACATATAATCTGATGGTACAGTTAAACATATAATCTGATCGACCAGCTAAACATATAATCTGATGGTCCAGCTAAACATATAATCTGATGGTACAGCTAAACATATAATCTGATGGTACAGCTAAACATATAATCTGATGGTCCAGCTAAACATATAATCTGATGGTACAGTTAAACATATAATCTGATGGTACAGTTAAACATATAATCTGATGGTCCAGCTAAACATATAATCTGATGGTCCAGTTAAACATATAATCTGATCGACCAGCTAAACATATAATCTGATGGTCCAGTTAAACATATAATCTGATGGTACAGTTAAATATATAATCTGATCGACCAGCAAAACATATAATCTGATGGTCCAGCTAAACATATAATCTAATGGTCCAGCTAAACATATAATCTGATGGTCCAGCTAAACATATAATCTGATGGTCCAGCTAAACATATAATCTGATGGTCCAGCTAAACATATAATCTGATGGTCCAGCTAAACATATAATCTGATGGTCCAGCTAAACATATAATCTGATGGTTCAACTAAACATATAATCTGATGGTCCAGCTAAACATATAATCTGATGGTCCAGCTAAACATATAATATGATGGTCCAGCTAAACATATAATCTGATGATCCAGCTAAACATATAATCTGATGGTCCAGCTAAACATATAATCTGATGGTCCAGCTAAACATATAATCTGAAGGTCTAACTAAACATATAATCTGATGGTCCAGCTAAACATATAATCTGATGGTCCAGCTAAACATATAATCTGATGGTCCAGTTAAACATATAATCTGATGGTCAAGTTAAACATATAATCTGAAGGTCCAGCTAAACATATAATCTGATGGTCCAGCTAAACATATAATCTGATGGTCCAGCTAAACATATAATCTGATGGTCCAGTTAAACATATAATCTGATGGTCCAGCTAAACATATAATCTGATGGTCCAGTTAAACATATAATCTGATGGTCCAGCTAAACATATAATCTGATGGTCCAGTTAAACATATAATCTGAAGGTCCAGCTAAACATATAATCTGATGGTCCAGCTAAACATATAATCTGATGGTCCAGTTAAACATATAATCTGATGGTCCAGCTAAACATATAATCTGACGGTCCAGTTAAACATATAATCTGATGGCACAGCTAAACATATAATCTGATGGTCCAGCTAAACATATAATCTGATGGTCCAGCTAAACATATAATCTGATGGTCCAGCTAAACATATAATCTGATGGTCCAGCTAAACCATATAATCTGATGGTCCAGCTAAACATATAATCTGATGGTACAGTTAAACATATAATCTGATGGTCCAACTAAACATATAATCTGATGGTCCAGCTAAACATATAATCTGATGGTCCAGTTAAACATATAATATGATGGTCCAGCTAAACATATAATCTGATGGTACAGTTAAACATATAATCTGATGGTCCAACTAAACATATAATCTGATGGTACAGTTAAACATATAATCTGATGGTACAGTTAAACATATAATCTGATGGTCCAACTAAACATATAATCTGATGGTACAGTTAAACTTATAATCTGATGGTCCAGCTAAACATATAATCTGATGGTCCAGCTAAACATATAATCTGATGGTCCAACTAAATATATAATCTGATCGTACAGCTAAACATATAATCTGATGGTACAGCTAAACTTATAATCTGATGGTCCAACTAAACATATAATCTGATGGTCAAGCTAAACATATAATCTGATGGTCCAGCTAAACATATAATCTGATGGTCCAACTAAATATATAATCTGATGGTCCAACTAAATATATAATCTGATGGTCCAGCTAAACATATAATATGATGGTACAGCTAAACTTATAATCTGATGGTCCAACTAAACATATAATCTGATGGTCCAGCTAAACATATAATCTGATGGTCCAGCTAAACATATAATCTGATGGTCCAACTAAACATATAATCTGATGGTCCAGCTAAACATATAATCTGATGGTCCAGCTAAACATATAATCTGATGGTCCAGCTAAACATATAATCTGATGGTCCAACTAAATATATAATCTGATCGTACAGCTAAACATAATCTGATGGTACAGCTAAACTTATAATCTGATGGTCCAGCTAAACATATAATCTGATGGTCCAGCTAAACATATAATCTGATGGTCCAGTTAAACATATAATATGATGGTCCAGCTAAACATATAATCTGATGGTACAGTTAAACATATAATCTGATGGTCCAACTAAACATATAATCTGATGGTCCAGCTAAACATATAATCTGATGGTCCAGCTAAACATATAATCTGATGGTCCAACTAAACATATAATCTGATGGTCCAGATAAACATATAATCTGATGGTCCAGTTAAACATATAATATGATGGTCCAGCTAAACATATAATCTGATTGGTCTAACTAAACATATAATCTGATGGTCCAGCTAAATCATATAATCTGATGATCCAGCTAAACATATAATCTGATGGTCCAGTTAAACATATAATATGATGGTCCAGCTAAACATATAATCTGATTGGTCTAACTAAACATATAATCTGATGGCCCAGCTAAACATATAATATGATGGTCCAGCTAAACATATAATCTGATGGCCCAGTTAAACATATAATCTGATGGTCCAGCTAAACATATAATATGATGGCCCAGCTAAACATATAATCTGATTGGTCTAACTAAACATATAATCTGATGGCCCAGCTAAACATATAATATGATGGTCTAACTAAACATATAATCTGATGGTACAGTTAAACATATAATCTGATGGTCCAGCTAAACATATAATCTGATGGTCCAACAAAACATATAATCTGATGGTCCAGCTAAACATATAATCTGATGGTACAGTTAAACATATAATCTGATGGTCCAGCTAAACATATAATCTGATGGTACAGTTAAACATATAATCTGATGGTCCAGCTAAACATATAATCTGATGGTCCAGCTAAACATATAATCTGATGGTCCAGTTAAACATATAATCTGATGGTCCAGCTAAACATATAATCTGATGGTCCAGTTAAACATATAATCTGATGGTCCAGCTAAACATATAATCTGATGGTCCAGTTAAACATATAATCTGAAGGTCCAGCTAAACATATAATCTGATGGTCCAGCTAAACATATAATCTGATGGTCCAGTTAAACATATAATCTGATGGTCCAGCTAAACATATAATCTGACGGTCCAGTTAAACATATAATCTGATGGCACAGCTAAACATATAATCTGATGGTCCAGCTAAACATATAATCTGATGGTCCAGCTAAACATATAATCTGATGGTCCAGCTAAACATATAATCTGATGGTCCAGCTAAACCATATAATCTGATGGTCCAGCTAAACATATAATCTGATGGTACAGTTAAACATATAATCTGATGGTCCAACTAAACATATAATCTGATGGTCCAGCTAAACATATAATCTGATGGTCCAGTTAAACATATAATATGATGGTCCAGCTAAACATATAATCTGATGGTACAGTTAAACATATAATCTGATGGTCCAACTAAACATATAATCTGATGGTACAGTTAAACATATAATCTGATGGTACAGTTAAACATATAATCTGATGGTCCAACTAAACATATAATCTGATGGTACAGTTAAACTTATAATCTGATGGTCCAGCTAAACATATAATCTGATGGTCCAGCTAAACATATAATCTGATGGTCCAACTAAATATATAATCTGATCGTACAGCTAAACATATAATCTGATGGTACAGCTAAACTTATAATCTGATGGTCCAACTAAACATATAATCTGATGGTCAAGCTAAACATATAATCTGATGGTCCAGCTAAACATATAATCTGATGGTCCAACTAAATATATAATCTGATGGTCCAACTAAATATATAATCTGATGGTCCAGCTAAACATATAATATGATGGTACAGCTAAACTTATAATCTGATGGTCCAACTAAACATATAATCTGATGGTCCAGCTAAACATATAATCTGATGGTCCAGCTAAACATATAATCTGATGGTCCAACTAAACATATAATCTGATGGTCCAGCTAAACATATAATCTGATGGTCCAGCTAAACATATAATCTGATGGTCCAGCTAAACATATAATCTGATGGTCCAACTAAATATATAATCTGATCGTACAGCTAAACATAATCTGATGGTACAGCTAAACTTATAATCTGATGGTCCAGCTAAACATATAATCTGATGGTCCAGCTAAACATATAATCTGATGGTCCAGTTAAACATATAATATGATGGTCCAGCTAAACATATAATCTGATGGTACAGTTAAACATATAATCTGATGGTCCAACTAAACATATAATCTGATGGTCCAGCTAAACATATAATCTGATGGTCCAGCTAAACATATAATCTGATGGTCCAACTAAACATATAATCTGATGGTCCAGATAAACATATAATCTGATGGTCCAGTTAAACATATAATATGATGGTCCAGCTAAACATATAATCTGATTGGTCTAACTAAACATATAATCTGATGGTCCAGCTAAATCATATAATCTGATGATCCAGCTAAACATATAATCTGATGGTCCAGTTAAACATATAATATGATGGTCCAGCTAAACATATAATCTGATTGGTCTAACTAAACATATAATCTGATGGCCCAGCTAAACATATAATATGATGGTCCAGCTAAACATATAATCTGATGGCCCAGTTAAACATATAATCTGATGGTCCAGCTAAACATATAATATGATGGCCCAGCTAAACATATAATCTGATTGGTCTAACTAAACATATAATCTGATGGCCCAGCTAAACATATAATATGATGGTCTAACTAAACATATAATCTGATGGTACAGTTAAACATATAATCTGATGGTCCAGCTAAACATATAATCTGATGGTCCAACAAAACATATAATCTGATGGTCCAGCTAAACATATAATCTGATGGTACAGTTAAACATATAATCTGATGGTCCAGCTAAACATATAATCTGATGGTACAGTTAAACATATAATCTGATGGTCCAGCTAAACATATAATCTGATGGTCCAACAAAACATATAATCTGATGATCCAGCTAAACATATAATCTGATGGTCCAGCTAAACATATAATCTGATGGTCCAGCTAAACATATAATCTGATGGTCCAACAAAACATATAATCTGATGGTCCAACTAAACATATAATCTGATGGTCCAGCTAAACATATAATCTGATGGTCCAGCTAAACATATAATCTGATGGTCCAGCTAAACATATAATCTGATGGTCTAACTAAACATATAATCTGATGGTCCAGCTAAACATATAATCTGATGGTCCAGCTAAACATATAATCTGATGGTCCAGCTAAACATATAATCTGATGGTCCAGCTAAACATATAATCTGATGGTCCAGCTAAACATATAATCTGATGGTCCAGCTAAACATGTAATCTGATGGTCCAGCTAAACATATAATCTGATGGTACAGTTAAACATATAATCTGATGGTCCAGCTAAACATATAATCTGATGGTCCAGTTAAAGATATAATCTGATGGTACAGTTAAACATATAATCTGATCGACCAGCTAAACATATAATCTAATGGTCCAGCTAAACATATAATCTGATGATCCAGCTAAACATATAATCTGATGGTCCAGTTAAATATATAATCTGATGGTCCAGCTAAACATATAATCTGATGGTCCAACAAAACATATAATCTGATGGCACAACTAAACATATAATCTGATGGTACAGCTAAACATATAATCTGATGGTCCAGTTAAATATATAATCTGATGATCCAACTAAACATATAATCTGATGGTACAGTTAAACATATAATCTGATGGTCTAACTAAACATATAATCTGATGGTCCAGCTAAACATATAATCTGATGGTCCAGTTAAATATATAATCTGATGATCCAACTAAACATATAATCTGGTGGTCCAGCTAAACATATAATCTGATGGTCCAGCTAAACATATAATCTGATGGTCCAACTAAACATATAATCTGATGGTCCAGCTAAACATATAATCTGATGGTCCAGCTAAACATATAATCTGATGGTCCAACTAAACATATAATCTGATGATCCAGCTAAACATATAATCTGATGGTACAGTTAAACATATAATCTGATGGTACAGTTAAACATATAATCTGATGGTCCAGCTAAACATATAATCTGATGGTCCAGCTAAACATATAATCTGATGGTCCAGCTAAACATATAATCTGATGGTCTAACTAAACATATAATCTGATGGTCCAGCTAAACATATAATCTGATGGTCCAGGTAAACATATAATCTGATGGTCCAGCTAAACATATAATCTGAAGGTCCAGCTAAACATATAATCTGAAGGTCCAGCTAAACATATAATCTGATGATCCAACTAAACATATAATCTGATGGTCCAGCTAAACATATAATCTGATGGTCCAGCTAAACATATAATCTGATGGTCTAACTAAACATATAATCTGATGGTCCAGCTAAACATATAATCTGATGATCCAACTAAACATATAATCTGATGGTCCAGCTAAACATATAATCTGATGGTCCAGCTAAACATATAATCTGATGGTCCAGCTAAACATATAATCTGATGGTCCAGCTAAACATATAATCTGATGGTCCAACTAAACATATAATCTGATGGTCCAGCTAAACATATAATCTGATGGTCCAACTAAACATATAATATGATGGTCCAGCTAAACATATCATATGATGGTCCAACTAAACATATAATATGATGGTCCAACTAAACATATAATATGATGGTCCAGCTAAACATATAATCTGATGGTCCAGCTAAACATATAATCTGATGGTCCAACAAAACATATAATCTGATGGTCCAACTAAACATATAATCTGATGGTCCAGCTAAACATATAATCTGATGGTCCAGCTAAACATATAATCTGATGGTCCAGCTAAACATATAATCTGATGGTCTAACTAAACATATAATCTGATGGTCCAGCTAAACATATAATCTGATGGTCCAGCTAAACATATAATCTGATGGTCCAGCTAAACATATAATCTGATGGTCCAGCTAAACATATAATCTGATGGTCCAGCTAAACATATAATCTGATGGTCCAGCTAAACATGTAATCTGATGGTCCAGCTAAACATATAATCTGATGGTACAGTTAAACATATAATCTGATGGTCCAGCTAAACATATAATCTGATGGTCCAGTTAAAGATATAATCTGATGGTACAGTTAAACATATAATCTGATCGACCAGCTAAACATATAATCTAATGGTCCAGCTAAACATATAATCTGATGATCCAGCTAAACATATAATCTGATGGTCCAGTTAAACATATAATCTGATGGTCCAGCTAAACATATAATCTGATGGTCCAACTAAACATATAATCTGATGGTCCAACTAAACATATAATCTGATGGTCCAGCTAAACATATAATCTGATGGTCCAGCTAAACATATAATCTGATGATCCAACTAAACATATAATCTGATGATCCAACTAAACATATAATCTGGTGGTCCAGCTAAACATATAATCTGATTGTCCAGCTAAACATATAATCTGATGGTCCAACTAAACATATAATCTGATGGTCCAGCTAAACATATAATCTGATGGTCCAGCTAAACATATAATCTGATGGTCCAACTAAACATATAATCTGATGATCCAGCTAAACATATAATCTGATGGTACAGTTAAACATATAATCTGATGGTACAGTTAAACATATAATCTGATGGTCCAGCTAAACATATAATCTGATGGTCCAGCTAAACATATAATCTGATGGTCCAGCTAAACATATAATCTGATGGTCTAACTAAACATATAATCTGATGGTCCAGCTAAACATATAATCTGATGGTCCAGGTAAACATATAATCTGATGGTCCAGCTAAACATATAATCTGAAGGTCCAGCTAAACATATAATCTGAAGGTCCAGCTAAACATATAATCTGATGATCCAACTAAACATATAATCTGATGGTCCAGCTAAACATATAATCTGATGGTCCAGCTAAACATATAATCTGATGGTCTAACTAAACATATAATCTGATGGTCCAGCTAAACATATAATCTGATGATCCAACTAAACATATAATCTGATGGTCCAGCTAAACATATAATCTGATGGTCCAGCTAAACATATAATCTGATGGTCCAGCTAAACATATAATCTGATGGTCCAGCTAAACATATAATCTGATGGTCCAACTAAACATATAATCTGATGGTCCAGCTAAACATATAATCTGATGGTCCAACTAAACATATAATATGATGGTCCAGCTAAACATATCATATGATGGTCCAACTAAACATATAATATGATGGTCCAACTAAACATATAATATGATGGTCCAGCTAAACATATAATCTGATGGTCCAGCTAAACCATATAATCTGATGGTCCAACTAAACATATAATCTGATGGTCTAACTAAACATGTAATCTGATGGTCCAGCTAAACATATAATCTGATGGTCCAGCTAAACATATAATCTGATGGTCCAACTAAACATATAATCTGATGGTCCAGCTAAACATATAATCTGATGGTCCAACTAAACATATAATATGATGGTCCAGCTAAACATATAATCTGATGGTCCAGCTAAACATGTAATCTGATGGTCCAGCTAAACATATAATATGATGGTCCAACTAAACATATAATCTGATGGTCCAGCTAAACATATAATCTGATGATCCAGCTAAACATATAATCTGATGGTCCAGCTAAACATATAATTGATGATCCAGCTAAACATATAATCTGATGGTCCAACTAAACATATAATCTGACGGTCGAGCTAAACATATAATCTGATGGTCCAGCTAAACATATAATCTGATGGTCCAGCTAAACATATAATCTGATGGTCCAGCTAAACATATAATTGATGATCCAGCTAAACATATAATCTGATGGTCCAACTAAACATTTAATCTGACGGTCCAGCTAAACATATAATCTGATGGTCCAGCTAAATCATATAATCTGATGGTCTAACTAAATAATATAATCTGATGGTCCAGCTAAATCATATAATATGATGGTCCAGCTAAACATATAATCTGATGGTACAGCTAAACATATAATATGATGGTCTAACTAAACATATAATCTGATGGTCCAGCTAAACCATATAATCTGATGGTCCAACTAAACATATAATCTGATGGTCCAGCTGAACATATAATCTGATGGTCCAACTAAACATATAATCTGATGGTCCAGCTAAACATATAATCTGATGGTCCAGTTAAACATATAATCTGATGGTCCAGCTAAACATATAATCTGATGGTCCAGCTAAACATATAATCTGATGGTCCAGTTAAACATATAATCTGATGGTCTAACTAAACATATAATCTGATGGTCTAACTAAACATATAATCTGATGGTCCAGTTAAACATATAATCTGATGGTCTAACTAAACATATAATCTCATGGTCCAGTTAAACATATAATCTGATGGTCCAGCTAAACATATAATCTGATGGTCCAGCTAAACATATAATCTGATGGTCCAGTTAAACATATAATCTGATGGTCTAACTAAACATATAATCTGATGGTCTAACTAAACATATAATCTGATGGTCCAGTTAAACATATAATCTGATGGTCTAACTAAACATATAATCTGATGGTCCAGTTAAACATATAATCTGATGGTCCAGCTAAACATATAATCTGATGGTCCAGCTAAACATATAATCTGATGGTCCAGCTAAACATATAATCTGATGGTCCAGCTAAACATATAATCTGATGGTCCAGCTAAACATATAATCTGATGGTCCAGCTAAACATATAATCTGATGGTCCAGCTAAACATATAATCTGATGGTCCAGCTAAACATATAATCTGATGGTCCAGCTAAACATATAATCTGATGGCCCAGCTAAACATATAATCTGATTGGTCTAACTAAACATATAATCTGATGGCCTAGCTAAACATATAATATGATGGTCTAACTAAACATATAATCTGATGGTACAGTTAAACATATAATCTGATGGTCCAGCTAAACATATAATCTGATGGTCCAACAAAACATATAATCTGATGGTCCAGCTAAACATATAATCTGATGGTACAGTTAAACATATAATCTGATGGTCCAGCTAAACATATAATCTGATGGTACAGTTAAACATATAATCTGATGGTCCAGCTAAACATATAATCTGATGGTCCAAGAAAACATATAATCTGATGATCCAGCTAAACATATAATCTGATGGTCCAGCTAAACATATAATCTGATGGTCCAGCTAAACATATAATCTGATGGTCCAACAAAACATATAATCTGATGGTCCAACTAAACATATAATCTGATGGTCCAGCTAAACATATAATCTGATGGTCCAGCTAAACATATAATCTGATGGTCCAGCTAAACATATAATCTGATGGTCTAACTAAACATATAATCTGATGGTCCAGCTAAACATATAATCTGATGGTCCAGCTAAACATATAATCTGATGGTCCAGCTAAACATATAATCTGATGGTCCAGCTAAACATATAATATGATGGTCCAGCTAAACATATAATCTGATGGTCCAGCTAAACATATAATCTGATGGTCCAGCTAAACATGTAATCTGATGGTCCAGCTAAACATATAATCTGATGGTACAGTTAAACATATAATCTGATGGTCCAGCTAAACATATAATCTGATGGTCCAGTTAAAGATATAATCTGATGGTACATTTAAACATATAATCTGATCGACCAGCTAAACATATAATCTAATGGTCCAGCTAAACATATAATCTGATGATCCAGCTAAACATATAATCTGATGGTCCAGTTAAACATATAATCTGATGGTCCAGCTAAACATATAATCTGATGGTCCAACAAAACATATAATCTGATGGCACAACTAAACATATAATCTGATGGTACAGCTAAACATATAATCTGATGGTCCAGTTAAATATATAATCTGATGATCCAACTAAACATATAATCTGATGGTACAGTTAAACATATAATCTGATGGTCTAACTAAACATATAATCTGATGGTCCAGTTAAACATATAATCTGATGGTCCAGTTAAATATATAATCTGATGATCCAACTAAACATATAATCTGGTGGTCCAGCTAAACATATAATCTGATGGTCCAGCTAAACATATAATCTGATGGTCCAACTAAACATATAATCTGATGGTCCAGCTAAACATATAATCTGATGGTCCAGCTAAACATATAATCTGATGGTCCAACTAAACATATAATCTGATGATCCAGCTAAACATATAATCTGATGGTACAGTTAAACATATAATCTGATGGTACAGTTAAACATATAATCTGATGGTCCAGCTAAACATATAATCTGATGGTCCAGCTAAACATATAATCTGATGGTCCAGCTAAACATATAATCTGATGGTCTAACTAAACATATAATCTGATGGTCCAGCTAAACATATAATCTGATGGTCCAGGTAAACATATAATCTGATGGTCCAGCTAAACATATAATCTGAAGGTCCAGCTAAACATATAATCTGAAGGTCCAGCTAAACATGTAATCTGATGATCTAACTAAACATATAATCTGATGGTCCAGCTAAACATATAATCTGATGGTCTAACTAAACATATAATCTGATGGTCCAGCTAAACATATAATCTGATGATCCAACTAAACATATAATCTGATGGTCCAGCTAAACATATAATCTGATGGTCCAGCTAAACATATAATCTGATGGTCCAGCTAAACATATAATCTGATGGTCCAGCTAAACATATAATCTGATGGTCCAACTAAACATATAATCTGATGGTCCAGCTAAACATATAATCTGATGGTCCAACTAAACATATAATATGATGGTCCAGCTAAACATATAATATGATGGTCCAACTAAACATATAATATGATGGTCCAACTAAACATATAATATGATGGTCCAGCTAAACATATAATCTGATGGTCCAGCTAAACCATATAATCTGATGGTCCAACTAAACATATAATCTGATGGTCTAACTAAACATGTAATCTGATGGTCCAGATAAACATATAATCTGATGGTCCAGCTAAACATATAATCTGATGGTCCAGCTAAACATATAATCTGATGGTCCAGCTAAACATATAATCTGATGGTCTAACTAAACATATAATATGATGGTCCAGCTAAACATATAATCTGATGGTCCAGCTAAACATGTAATCTGATGGTCCAACTAAACATATAATATGATGGTCCAACTAAACATATAATCTGATGGTCCAGCTAAACATATAATCTGATGATCCAGCTAAACATATAATCTGATGGTCCAGCTAAACATATAATTGATGATCCAGCTAAACATATAATCTGATGGTCCAACTAAACATATAATCTGACGGTCGAGCTAAACATATAATCTGATGGTCCAGCTAAACATATAATCTGATGGTCCAGCTAAACATATAATCTGATGGTCCAGCTAAACATATAATTGATGATCCAGCTAAACATATAATCTGATGGTCCAACTAAACATATAATCTGACGGTCCAGCTAAACATATAATCTGATGGTCCAGCTAAATCATATAATCTGATGGTCTAACTAAATAATATAATCTGATGGTCCAGCTAAATCATTTAATATGATGATCCAGCTAAACATATAATCTGATGGTACAGCTAAACATATAATATGATGGTCTAACTAAACATATAATCTGATGGTCCAGCTAAACCATATAATCTGATGGTCCAACTAAACATATAATCTGATGGTCCAGCTAAACATATAATCTGATGGTCCAACTAAACATATAATCTGATGGTCCAGCTAAACATATAATCTGATGGTCCAGTTAAACATATAATCTGATGGTCCAGCTAAACATATAATCTGATGGTCCAGCTAAACATATAATCTGATGGTCCAGTTAAACATATAATCTGATGGTCTAACTAAACATATAATCTGATGGTCTAACTAAACATATAATCTGATGGTCCAGTTAAACATACAATCTGATGGTCTAACTAAACATATAATCTGATGGTCCAGTTAAACATATAATCTGATGGTCCAGCTAAACATATAATCTGATGGTCCAGCTAAACATATAATCTGATGGTCCAGTTAAACATATAATCTGATGGTCTAACTAAACATATAATCTGATGGTCTAACTAAACATATAATCTGATGGTCCAGTTAAACATATAATCTGATGGTCTAACTAAACATATAATCTGATGGTCCAGTTAAACATATAATCTGATGGTCCAGCTAAACATATAATCTGATGGTCCAGCTAAACATATAATCTGATGGTCCAGCTAAACATATAATCTGATGGTCCAGCTAAACATATAATCTGATGGTCCAGCTAAACATATAATCTGATGGTCCAGCTAAACATATAATCTGATGGTCCAGCTAAACATATAATCTGATGGTCCAGCTAAACATATAATCTGATGGTCCAGCTAAATATATAATCTGACGGTCCAGGTAAACATATAATCTGATGGTCTAACTAAACATATAATCTGATGGTCTAACTAAACATATAATCTGATGGTCCAACTAAACATAATCTGATGGTCCAGCTAAACATATAATCTGATGGTCCAGTTAAACATATAATCTGATGGTCCAGCTAAACATATAATCTGATGGTCCAGCTAAACATATAATCTGATGGTCCAGCTAAACATATAATCTGATGGTCCAGCTAAACATATAATCTGATGGTCCAGCTAAACATATAATCTGATGGTCCAGCTAAACATATAATCTGATGGTCCAGCTAAACATATAATCTGATGGTCCAACTAAACATATAATCTGATGGTCCAGCTAAAGATATAATCTGATGGTCTAACTAAACATATAATCTGATGGTCCAGCTAAACATATAATCTGATGATCCACCTAAACATATAATCTGATGGTCCAACTAAACATATAATCTGATGGTCCAGCTAAACATATAATCTGATGGTCCAGCTAAACATATAATCTGATGGTCCAGCTAAATATATAATCTGACGGTCCAGGTAAACATATAATCTGATGGTCTAACTAAACATATAATATGATGGTCCAGCTAAATATATAATCTGACGGTCCAGTTAAACATAATCTGATGGTCCAGTTAAACATATAATCTGATGGTCCAGCTAAACATATAATCTGATGATCCAGCTAAACATATAATCTGATTGTCAGCTAAACTTATAATCTGATGGTCCAGTTAAACTTATAATCTGATGGTCCAGCTAAACATATAATCTGATGGTCCAGCTAAATATATAATCTGATGGTCCAGCTAAACATATAATCTGATGGTCCAGCTGAACATATAATCTGATGGTCCAACTAAACATATAATCTGCTGGTCCAGCTAAAAATATAATCTGATTGGCCAGCTAAACTTATAATATGATGATCCAGCTAAAAATATAATCTGATGGTCCAGGTAAACATATAATCTGATGGTCTAACTAAACATATAATATGATGGTCCAGTTAAACATATAATCTGATGGTCCAGCTAAACATGTAATCTGATGGTCCAGCTAAACATATAATCTGATGGTCCAGCTAAACATATAATCTGATGGTCCAGCTAAACATATAATCTGATGGTCCAGCTAAACATATAATCTGATGGTCCAGCTAAACATATAATCTGATGGTACAGTTAAACATATAATATGATGGTCCAGCTAAACATATAATCTGATGGTCCAACTAAACATATAATCTGATGATCCAACTAAACATATAATCTGATGGTCCAACTAAACATATAATCTGATGGTCTAACTAAACATATAATCTGACGGTCTAACTAAACATATAATCTGATGGTCCAGCTAAACATATAATCTGATGATCCAGCTAAACATATAATCTGATGATCCAGCTAAACATATAATCTGATGGTCCAGCTAAACCATATAATCTGATGGTCCAACTAAACATATAATCTGATGGTCCAGCTAAACATATAATCTGATGGTCCAACTAAAAATATAATCTGATGGTCCAGCTAAACATATAATCTGATGATCCAGCTAAACATATAATCTGATGGTCCAACTAAACATATAATCTGATGGTCCAGCTAAACATATAATCTGATGGTCCAACTAAACATATAATCTGATGGTCCAACTAAACATATAATCTGATGGTCCAGCTAAACATATAATCTGATGGTCCAGCTAAACATATAATCTGATGGTCCAACTAAACATATAATCTGATGGTCCAGCTAAACATATAATCTGATGGTCCAGCTAAACATATAATATGATGGTCCAGCTAAACATATAATCTGATGGTCCAACTAAACATATAATCTGATGGTCCAGCTAAACATATAATCTGATGGTCCAGTTAAACATATAATCTGATGGTACAGTTAAACATATAATCTGATGGTCCAGTTAAACATATAATCTGATGGTCCAGTTAAACATATAATCTGATGGTCCAGTTAAACATATAATCTGATGGTCCAGCTGAACATATAATATGATGGTCCAGCTAAACATATAATCTGATGGTCCAGTTAAACATATAATCTGATGGTCCAGCTAAACATATAATCTGATGGTCCAGCTAAACATATAATCTGATGGTCCAGTTAAACATATAATCTGATGGTCCAGCTAAACATATAATCTGATGGTCCAGCTAAACATATAATCTGATGGTCCAACTAAACATATAATCTGATGGTCCAGTTAAACATATAATCTGATGGTCCAGCTAAACATATAATCTGATGGTCCAACTAAACATATAATCTGATGGTCCAGCTAAACATATAATCTCATGGTCCAGCTAAATATATAATCTGACGGTCCAGCTAAACATATAATCTGATGGTCCAGCTAAATATATAATCTGACGGTCCAGCTAAACATATAATCTGATGGTCCAGCTAAACATATAATCTGATGGTACAGCTAAACATATAATCTGATGATCCAACTAAACATATAATCTGATGGTCCAGCTAAACATATAATCTGACGGTCCACTAAACATATAATTTGATGGTCCAACTAAACATATAATCTGATGGTCCAACTAAACATATAATCTGACGGTCCAGCTAAACATATAATCTGATGGTACAGCTAAACATATAATCTGATGGTCCAGCTAAACATATAATCTGATGGTCCAGTTAAACATATAATCTGATGGTCCAGCTAAACATATAATCTGATGGTCGAGCTAAACATATAATCTGATGGTCCAGCTAAACATATAATCTGATGGTCTAACTAAACATATAATCTGATGGTCCAGCTAAACATATAATCTGATGGTCTAACTAAACATATAATCTGATGATCCAGTTAAACATATAATCTGATGGTCCAGCTAAACATATAATCTGATGGTCCAGTTAAACATATAATCTGATGGTACAGTTAAACATATAATCTGATGGTCCAGTTAAACATATAATCTGATGGTCCAGTTAAACATATAATCTGATGGTCCAGTTAAACATATAATCTGATGGTCCAGTTAAACATATAATCTGATGGTCCAGTTGAACATATAATCTGATGGTCCAGCTGAACATATAATCTGATGGTCCAGTTAAACATATAATCTGATGGTCCAGCTAAACATATAATCTAATGGTCCAGCTAAACATATAATCTGATGGTCCAGTTAAACATATAATCTGATGGTCCAGCTAAACATATAATCTGATGGTCTAACTAAACATATAATCTGATGGTCTAGCTAAACATATAATCTGATGGTCTAGCTAAACATATAATCTGATGGTCCAGCTAAACATATAATCTGATGGTCCAGCTAAACATATAATCTGATGGTCCAGCTAAACATATAATCTGATGGTCCAGCTAAACATATAATCTGATGGTCCAGCTAAACATATAATATGATGGTCTAACTAAACATATAATCTGATGGTCCAGCTAAACATATAATCTTATGGTCCAGCTAAACATATAATCTGATGGTCCAGGTAAACATATAATCTGATGGTCTAACTAAACATATAATCTGATGGTCTAACTAAACATATAATCTGATGGTCTAGCTAAACATATAATCTGATGGTCTAGCTAAACATAATCTGATGGTCTAGCTAAACATATAATCTGATGGTCCAGCTAAACTTATAATCTGATGGTCCAGCTAAACATATAATCTGATGGTCCAGCTAAACATATAATCTGATGGTCTAACTAAACATATAATCTGATGGTCTAACTAAACATATAATCTGATGGTCCAGTTAAACATATAATCTGATGGTCCAGCTAAACATATAATCTGATGGTCCAGCTAAACATATAATCTGATGGTCCAGCTAAACATATAATCTGATGGTCCAGCTAAACATATAATCTGATGGTCCAGCTAAACACATAATCTGATGGTCCAGCTAAACATATAATCTGATGGTCCAGCTAAACTTATAATCTGATGGTCCAGCTAAATCATATAATATGATGGTCCAGTTAAACATATAATCTGATGGTCCAGCTAAACATATAATCTGATGGTCCAGCTAAACATATATTCTGATGGTCCAGCTAAACATATAATCTGATGGTCCAGCTAAACATATAATCTGATGGTCCAGCTAAACATATATTCTGATGGTCCAGCTAAACATATAATCTGATGGTCCAGCTAAACATATAATCTGATGATCCAGCTAAACATATAATCTGATGGTCCAGCTAAACATATAATCTGATGGTCCAACTAAACATATAATCTGATGGTCCAGCTAAACATATAATCTGATGATCCACCTAAACATATAATCTGATGGTCTAACTAAACATATAATCTGATGGTCCAGCTAAACATATAATCTGATGATCCAGCTAAAAATATAATCTGATGGTCCACCTAAACATATAATATGATGATCCACCTAAACATATAATCTGATGGTCTAACTAAACATATAATCTGATGGTCCAGCTAAACATATAATCTGATGGTCCAGCTAAACATATAATCTGATGGTCCAGCTAAACATATAATCTGATGGTCCAGTTAAACATATAATCTGATGATCCAGCTAAACATATAATCTGATGGTCCAGCTAAACCATATAATCTGATGGTCCAGCTAAACATATAATCTGATGGTCTAACTAAACATATAATCTGATGGTCCAGCTAAACATATAATCTGATGGTCTAACTAAACATATAATCTGATGGTCCAGCTAAACATATAATTGATGATCCAGCTAAACATATAATCTGATGGTCCAGCTAAACATATAATCTGAAGGTCTAACTAAACATATAATCTGATGGTCCAGCTAAACATATAATCTGATGGTCCAGCTGAACATATAATCTGATGGTCCAGCTGAACATATAATCTGATGGTCCAACTAAACATATAATCTGATGGTCCAGCTAAACATATAATCTGATGGTCCAGCTAAACATATAATCTGATGGTACAGCTAAACATATAATCTGATGGTACAGCTAAACATATAATCTGAAGGTCTAACTAAACATATAATCTGATGGTCCAGCTAAACATATAATCTGATGGTACAGCTAAACATATAATCTGAAGGTCTAACTAAACATATAATCTGATGGTCCAGCTAAACATATAATCTGATGGTCCAGCTAAACATATAATTGATGATCCAGCTAAACATATAATCTGATGGTCCAGCTGAACATATAATCTGATGGTCCAGCTAAACATATAATCTGATGGTCCAACTAAACATATAATCTGATGGTCTAACTAAACATATAATCTGATGGTCCAACTAAACATATAATCTGATGGTACAGCTAAACATATAATCTGATGGTCCAACTAAACATATAACCTGATGGTACAGCTAAACATATAATCTGATGGTCCAGCTGAACATATAATCTGATGGTACAGCTAAACATATAATCTGATGGTACAGCTAAACATATAATCTGATGGTCCAGCTGAACATATAATCTGATGGTACAGCTAAACATATAATCTGATGATCCAGCTAAACATATAATCTGATGGTCCAGCTGAACATATAATCTGAAGGTCCAGCTAAACATATAATCTGATGGTCCAACTAAACATATAATCTGATGGTCCAACTAAACATATAATCTGATGGTCCAACTAAACATATAATCTGATGGTCCAACTAAACATATAATCTGATGGTCCAACTAAACATATAATCTGATGGTCCAACTAAACATATAACCTGATGGTACAGCTAAACATATAATCTGATGGTCCAGCTGAACATATAATCTGATGGTACAGCTAAACATATAATCTGATGGTACAGCTAAACATATAATCTGATGTTCCAGCTGAACATATAATCTGATGGTACAGCTAAACATATAATCTGATGGTACAGCTAAACATATAATCTGATGGTCCAGCTGAACATATAATCTGATGGTCCAGCTAAACATATAATCTGATGGTCCAACTAAACATATAATCTGATGGTCTAACTAAACATATAATCTGATGGTCCAGCTAAACATATAATCTGATGGTACAGTTAAACATATAATCTGATGGTCCAACTAAATATATAATTTGACGGTCCAGCTAAACATATAATCTGATGGTCCAGCTAAACATATAATCTGATGGTACAGCTAAACATATAATCTGATGGTCCAGCTAAACATATAATCTGATGGTCCAGCTAAACATATAATCTGATGGTCCAGCTAAACATATAATCTGATGATCCACCTAAACATATAATCTGATGATCCAACTAAACATATAATCTGATGGTCCAGCTAAACATATAATCTGATGGTCCAACTAAACATATAATCTGATGGTCCAGCTAAACATATAATCTGATGGTCCAGCTAAACATATAATCTGATGGTCCAGCTAAACATATAATCTGATGGTCTAACTAAACATATAATCTGATGGTCCAGCTAAACATATAATCTGATGGTCCAGCTAAACATATAATCTGATGGTCCAGCTAAACATATAATCTGATGATCCACCTAAACATATAATCTGATGATCCAACTAAACATATAATCTGATGGTCCAGCTAAACATATAATCTGATGGTCCAGCTAAACATATAATCTGATGATCCACCTAAACATATAATCTGATGATCCAACTAAACATATAATCTGATGGTCCAGCTAAACATATAATCTGATGGTCCAGCTAAACATATAATCTGATGGTACAGCTAAACATATAATCTGAAGGTCTAACTAAAAATATAATCTGATGGTCCAGTTAAACATATAATCTGATGGTCCAGTTAAATATATAATCTGACGGTCCAGCTAAACATATAATCTGATGGTCCAGCTAAACATATAATCTGATGGTCCAACTAAACATATAATATGATGGTCCAGTTAAACATATAATCTGATGGTCCAGCTAAACATATCATCTGATGGTCCAGCTAAACATATAATCTGATGGTCCAGCTAAACATATAATCTGATGATCCAGCTAAACATATAATCTGATGATCCAGCTAAACATATAATCTGATGGTCCAGCTAAACTTATAATCTGATGGTCCAGCTAAACATATAATCTGATGGTCCAGGTAAACATATAATCTGATGGTCTAACTAAACATATAATCTGATGGTCCAGCTAAACATATAATCTGATGGTCCAGGTAAACATATAATCTGATGGTCTAACTAAACATATAATCTGATGGTCCAGCTAAACATATAATCTGATGGTCCAGCTAAACATATAATCTGATGGTCCAGCTAAACTTATAATCTGATGGTCCAGCTAAACTTATAATCTGATGGTCCAGCTAAACATATAATCTGATGGTCCAGCTAAACATATAATCTGATGGTCCAGCTAAACATATAATCTGATGGTCCAACTAAACATATAATCTGATGGTCCAGTTAAACATATAATCTGATTGTCTAACTAAACATATAATCTGATGGTCCAGCTAAACATATAATCTGATGGTCCAACTAAACATATAATCTGATGGTCCAACTAAACATATAATCTGATGGTCCAGTTAAACGTATAATCTGATGGTCTAACTAAACATATAATCTGATGGTCCAGCTAAACATATAATCTGATGGTCCAGCTAAACATATAACCTGATGGTCCAGCTAAACTTATAATCTGATGGTCCAGCTAAACTTATAATCTGATGGTCCAGCTAAACATATAATCTGATGGTCCAGCTAAACATATAATCTGATGATCCAGCTAAACATATAATCTGATGATCCAGCTAAACATATAATCTGATGGTCCAGCTAAACATATAATCTGATGGTCCAGCTAAACATATAATCTGATGGTCCAGCTAAACATATAATCTGATGGTCTAACTAAACATATAATCTGATGGTCTAACTAAACATATAATCTGACGGTCCAGCTAAACATATAATCTGAAGGTCCAGCTAAACATATAATCTGATGGTCCAGCTAAATATATAATCTGATGGTCCAGCTAAACATATAATCTGATGGTCCAGCTAAACATATAATCTGATGGTCCAGCTAAACATATAATCTGATGATCCAGCTAAACATATAATCTGATGGTCCAGCTAAACTTATAATCTGATGGTCCAGTTAAACATATAATCTGATGGTCTAACTAAACATATAATCTGATGATCCAGCTAAACATATAATCTGATGGTCTAACTAAACATATAATCTGATGATCCAGCTAAACATATAATCTGATGGTCCAGCTAAACTTATAATCTGATGGTCCAGCTAAACATATAATCTGAAGGTCTAACTAAACATATAATCTGATGGTGCAGTTAAACATATAATCTGATGGTCCAGTTAAACATATAATCTGATGGTCTAACTAAACATATAATCTGATGATCCAGCTAAACATATAATCTGATGGTCCAGCTAAACTTATAATCTGATGGTCCAGCTAAACATATAATCTGAAGGTCTAACTAAACATATAATCTGATGGTCCAGTTAAACATATAATCTGATGGTCCAGTTAAATATATAATCTGACGGTCCAGCTAAACATATAATCTGATGGTCCAGCAAAACATATAATCTGATGGTCCAGCTAAACTTATAATCTGATGGTCTAACTAAACATATCATCTGATGGTCCAGCTAAACATATAATCTGATGGTCCAGCTAAACATATAACCTGATGGTCCAACTAAACATATAATCTGATGGTCCAGCTAAACATATAATCTGATGGTCCAGCTAAACATATAATCTGATGGTACAGCTAAACATATAATCTGATGGTCTAACTAAACATATAATCTGATGGTCTAACTAAACATATAATCTGATGGTCCAGCTAAACATATAACCTGATGGTCCAACTAAACATATAACCTGATGGTCCAACTAAACATATAATCTGATGGTCTAACTAAACATATAATCTGATGGTCTAACTAAACATATAATCTGATGGTCCAGCTAAACATATAATCTGATGGTCCAATTAAACATATAATCTGATGGTCCAGCTAAACATATAATCTGATGGTCCAACTAAACATATAATCTGATGGTCCA
This sequence comes from Siphonodentalium dalli, assembly GCA_032622095.1. Taxonomy (NCBI): domain Eukaryota; kingdom Metazoa; phylum Mollusca; class Scaphopoda; order Gadilida; family Siphonodentaliidae; genus Siphonodentalium; species Siphonodentalium dalli. The sequence goes on from CP136065.1 coordinate 24,321,061, forward strand.
GCTAAACATATAATCTGATGGTCCAACTAAACATATAATCTGATGGTCCAGCTAAACATATAATCTGATGGTCCAGCTAAACATATAATCTGATGGTCCAACTAAACATATAATCTGATGGTCCAGCTAAACATATAATCTGATGGTCCAACTAAACATATAATCTGATGGTCCAGCTAAACATATAATCTGATGGTCCAACTAAACATATAATCTGATGGTCCAGCTAAACATATAATCTGATGGTCCAGCTAAACATATAATCTGATGGTCCAGCTAAACATATAATCTGATGGTCCAGCTAAACATATAATCTGATGGTCCAGGTAAACATATAATCTGATGGTCCAGCTAAACATATAATCTGATGGTCCAGTTAAACATATAATCTGATGGTCTAACTAAACATATAATCTGATGGTCCAGCTAAACATATACTCTGATGGTACAGCTAAACATATAATCTGATGGTCCAGCTAAACATATAATATGATGGTCCAGCTAAACATATAATCTGATGGTCTAACTAAACATATAATCTGACGGTCCAGCTAAACATATAATCTGATGGTCTAACTAAACATATAATCTGACGGTCCAGCTAAACCATATAATCTGATGGTCCAGCTAAACATATAATCTGACGGTCCAGCTAAACATATAATCTGATGGTCCAGCTAAACATATAATTGATGATCCAGCTAAACCATATAATCTGATGGTCCAGCTAAACATATAATCTGATGGTCTAACTAAACATATAATTGATGATCCAGCTAAACATATAATCTGATGGTCCAGCTAAACATATAATCTGACGGTCCAGCTAAACATATAATCTGACGGTCCAGCTAAACATATAATCTGATGGTCTAACTAAACATATAATCTAATGGTCCAGCTAAACATATAATCTGATGGTCCAGCTAAACATATAATCTGACGGTCCAGCTAAACATATAATCTGATGGTCTAACTAAACATATAATTGATGATCCAGCTAAACATATAATCTGATGGTCCAGCTAAACATATAATCTGACGGTCCAGCTAAACATATAATCTGACGGTCCAGCTAAACATATAATCTGATGGTCTAACTAAACATATAAGCTGATGGTCCAGCTAAACATATAATCTGATGGTCCAGCTAAACATATAATCTGACGGTCCAGCTAAACATATAATCTGATGGTCTAACTAAACATATAATCTGGTGGTCCAGCTAAACATATAATCTGATGGTCCAGCTAAACATATAATCTGATGGTCCAGCTAAACATATAATCTGATGGTCCAGCTAAACATATAATCTGATGGTCCAGCTAAACATATAATCTGATGGTCCAGCTAAACATATAATCTGACGGTCCAGCTAAACATATAATCTGATGGTCTAACTAAACATATAATCTGGTGGTCCAGCTAAACATATAATCTGATGGTCCAGCTAAACATATAATCTGATGGTCCAGCTAAACATATAATCTGATGGTCCAGCTAAACATATAATCTGATGGTCCAGCTAAACATATAATCTGATGGTCCAGCTAAACATATAATCTGATGGTCTAACTAAACATATAATCTGATGGTCCAGCTAAACATATAATCTGATGGTCCAGCTAAACATATAATCTGATGGTCCAGCTAAACATATAATTGATGATCCAGCTAAACATATAATCTGATGGTCCAGCTGAACATATAATCTGATGGTCCAGCTAAACATATAATCTGATGGTCCAACTAAACATATAATCTGATGGTCTAACTAAACATATAATCTGATGGTCCAACTAAACATATAATCTGATGGTACAGCTAAACATATAATCTGATGGTCCAACTAAACATATAACCTGATGGTACAGCTAAACATATAATCTGATGGTCCAGCTGAACATATAATCTGATGGTACAGCTAAACATATAATCTGATGGTACAGCTAAACATATAATCTGATGGTCCAGCTGAACATATAATCTGATGGTACAGCTAAACATATAATCTGATGATCCAGCTAAACATATAATCTGATGGTCCAGCTGAACATATAATCTGAAGGTCCAGCTAAACATATAATCTGATGGTCCAACTAAACATATAATCTGATGGTCCAACTAAACATATAATCTGATGGTCCAACTAAACATATAATCTGATGGTCCAACTAAACATATAATCTGATGGTCCAACTAAACATATAATCTGATGGTCCAACTAAACATATAACCTGATGGTACAGCTAAACATATAATCTGATGGTCCAGCTGAACATATAATCTGATGGTACAGCTAAACATATAATCTGATGGTACAGCTAAACATATAATCTGATGTTCCAGCTGAACATATAATCTGATGGTACAGCTAAACATATAATCTGATGGTACAGCTAAACATATAATCTGATGGTCCAGCTGAACATATAATCTGATGGTCCAGCTAAACATATAATCTGATGGTCCAACTAAACATATAATCTGATGGTCTAACTAAACATATAATCTGATGGTCCAGCTAAACATATAATCTGATGGTACAGTTAAACATATAATCTGATGGTCCAACTAAATATATAATCTGACGGTCCAGCTAAACATATAATCTGATGGTCCAGCTAAACATATAATCTGATGGTACAGCTAAACATATAATCTGATGGTCCAGCTAAACATATAATCTGATGGTCCAGCTAAACATATAATCTGATGGTCCAGCTAAACATATAATCTGATGATCCACCTAAACATATAATCTGATGATCCAACTAAACATATAATCTGATGGTCCAGCTAAACATATAATCTGATGGTCCAACTAAACATATAATCTGATGGTCCAGCTAAACATATAATCTGATGGTCCAGCTAAACATATAATCTGATGGTCCAGCTAAACATATAATCTGATGGTCTAACTAAACATATAATCTGATGGTCCAGCTAAACATATAATCTGATGGTCCAGCTAAACATATAATCTGATGGTCCAGCTAAACATATAATCTGATGATCCACCTAAACATATAATCTGATGATCCAACTAAACATATAATCTGATGGTCCAGCTAAACATATAATCTGATGGTCCAGCTAAACATATAATCTGATGATCCACCTAAACATATAATCTGATGATCCAACTAAACATATAATCTGATGGTCCAGCTAAACATATAATCTGATGGTCCAGCTAAACATATAATCTGATGGTACAGCTAAACATATAATCTGAAGGTCTAACTAAAAATATAATCTGATGGTCCAGTTAAACATATAATCTGATGGTCCAGTTAAATATATAATCTGACGGTCCAGCTAAACATATAATCTGATGGTCCAGCTAAACATATAATCTGATGGTCCAACTAAACATATAATATGATGGTCCAGTTAAACATATAATCTGATGGTCCAGCTAAACATATCATCTGATGGTCCAGCTAAACATATAATCTGATGGTCCAGCTAAACATATAATCTGATGATCCAGCTAAACATATAATCTGATGATCCAGCTAAACATATAATCTGATGGTCCAGCTAAACTTATAATCTGATGGTCCAGCTAAACATATAATCTGATGGTCCAGGTAAACATATAATCTGATGGTCTAACTAAACATATAATCTGATGGTCCAGCTAAACATATAATCTGATGGTCCAGGTAAACATATAATCTGATGGTCTAACTAAACATATAATCTGATGGTCCAGCTAAACATATAATCTGATGGTCCAGCTAAACATATAATCTGATGGTCCAGCTAAACTTATAATCTGATGGTCCAGCTAAACTTATAATCTGATGGTCCAGCTAAACATATAATCTGATGGTCCAGCTAAACATATAATCTGATGGTCCAGCTAAACATATAATCTGATGGTCCAACTAAACATATAATCTGATGGTCCAGTTAAACATATAATCTGATTGTCTAACTAAACATATAATCTGATGGTCCAGCTAAACATATAATCTGATGGTCCAACTAAACATATAATCTGATGGTCCAACTAAACATATAATCTGATGGTCCAGTTAAACGTATAATCTGATGGTCTAACTAAACATATAATCTGATGGTCCAGCTAAACATATAATCTGATGGTCCAGCTAAACATATAACCTGATGGTCCAGCTAAACTTATAATCTGATGGTCCAGCTAAACTTATAATCTGATGGTCCAGCTAAACATATAATCTGATGGTCCAGCTAAACATATAATCTGATGATCCAGCTAAACATATAATCTGATGATCCAGCTAAACATATAATCTGATGGTCCAGCTAAACATATAATCTGATGGTCCAGCTAAACATATAATCTGATGGTCCAGCTAAACATATAATCTGATGGTCTAACTAAACATATAATCTGATGGTCTAACTAAACATATAATCTGACGGTCCAGCTAAACATATAATCTGAAGGTCCAGCTAAACATATAATCTGATGGTCCAGCTAAATATATAATCTGATGGTCCAGCTAAACATATAATCTGATGGTCCAGCTAAACATATAATCTGATGGTCCAGCTAAACATATAATCTGATGATCCAGCTAAACATATAATCTGATGGTCCAGCTAAACTTATAATCTGATGGTCCAGTTAAACATATAATCTGATGGTCTAACTAAACATATAATCTGATGATCCAGCTAAACATATAATCTGATGGTCTAACTAAACATATAATCTGATGATCCAGCTAAACATATAATCTGATGGTCCAGCTAAACTTATAATCTGATGGTCCAGCTAAACATATAATCTGAAGGTCTAACTAAACATATAATCTGATGGTGCAGTTAAACATATAATCTGATGGTCCAGTTAAACATATAATCTGATGGTCTAACTAAACATATAATCTGATGATCCAGCTAAACATATAATCTGATGGTCCAGCTAAACTTATAATCTGATGGTCCAGCTAAACATATAATCTGAAGGTCTAACTAAACATATAATCTGATGGTCCAGTTAAACATATAATCTGATGGTCCAGTTAAATATATAATCTGACGGTCCAGCTAAACATATAATCTGATGGTCCAGCAAAACATATAATCTGATGGTCCAGCTAAACTTATAATCTGATGGTCTAACTAAACATATCATCTGATGGTCCAGCTAAACATATAATCTGATGGTCCAGCTAAACATATAACCTGATGGTCCAACTAAACATATAATCTGATGGTCCAGCTAAACATATAATCTGATGGTCCAGCTAAACATATAATCTGATGGTACAGCTAAACATATAATCTGATGGTCTAACTAAACATATAATCTGATGGTCTAACTAAACATATAATCTGATGGTCCAGCTAAACATATAACCTGATGGTCCAACTAAACATATAACCTGATGGTCCAACTAAACATATAATCTGATGGTCTAACTAAACATATAATCTGATGGTCTAACTAAACATATAATCTGATGGTCCAGCTAAACATATAATCTGATGGTCCAATTAAACATATAATCTGATGGTCCAGCTAAACATATAATCTGATGGTCCAACTAAACATATAATCTGATGGTCCAGCTAAACATATAATCTGATGGTCCAACTAAACATATAATCTGATGGTCCAGCTAAACATATAATCTGATGGTCCAGCTAAACATATAATCTGATGGTCCAACTAAACATATAATCTGATGGTCCAGCTAAACATATAATCTGATGGTCCAACTAAACATATAATCTGATGGTCCAGCTAAACATATAATCTGATGGTCCAACTAAACATATAATCTGATGGTCCAGCTAAACATATAATCTGATGGTCCAGCTAAACATATAATCTGATGGTCCAGCTAAACATATAATCTGATGGTCCAGCTAAACATATAATCTGATGGTCCAGGTAAACATATAATCTGATGGTCCAGCTAAACATATAATCTGATGGTCCAGTTAAACATATAATCTGATGGTCTAACTAAACATATAATCTGATGGTCCAGCTAAACATATACTCTGATGGTACAGCTAAACATATAATCTGATGGTCCAGCTAAACATATAATATGATGGTCCAGCTAAACATATAATCTGATGGTCTAACTAAACATATAATCTGACGGTCCAGCTAAACATATAATCTGATGGTCTAACTAAACATATAATCTGACGGTCCAGCTAAACCATATAATCTGATGGTCCAGCTAAACATATAATCTGACGGTCCAGCTAAACATATAATCTGATGGTCCAGCTAAACATATAATTGATGATCCAGCTAAACCATATAATCTGATGGTCCAGCTAAACATATAATCTGATGGTCTAACTAAACATATAATTGATGATCCAGCTAAACATATAATCTGATGGTCCAGCTAAACATATAATCTGACGGTCCAGCTAAACATATAATCTGACGGTCCAGCTAAACATATAATCTGATGGTCTAACTAAACATATAATCTAATGGTCCAGCTAAACATATAATCTGATGGTCCAGCTAAACATATAATCTGACGGTCCAGCTAAACATATAATCTGATGGTCTAACTAAACATATAATTGATGATCCAGCTAAACATATAATCTGATGGTCCAGCTAAACATATAATCTGACGGTCCAGCTAAACATATAATCTGACGGTCCAGCTAAACATATAATCTGATGGTCTAACTAAACATATAAGCTGATGGTCCAGCTAAACATATAATCTGATGGTCCAGCTAAACATATAATCTGACGGTCCAGCTAAACATATAATCTGATGGTCTAACTAAACATATAATCTGGTGGTCCAGCTAAACATATAATCTGATGGTCCAGCTAAACATATAATCTGATGGTCCAGCTAAACATATAATCTGATGGTCCAGCTAAACATATAATCTGATGGTCCAGCTAAACATATAATCTGATGGTCCAGCTAAACATATAATCTGACGGTCCAGCTAAACATATAATCTGATGGTCTAACTAAACATATAATCTGGTGGTCCAGCTAAACATATAATCTGATGGTCCAGCTAAACATATAATCTGATGGTCCAGCTAAACATATAATCTGATGGTCCAGCTAAACATATAATCTGATGGTCCAGCTAAACATATAATCTGATGGTCCAGCTAAACATATAATCTGATGGTCTAACTAAACATATAATCTGATGGTCCAGCTAAACATATAATCTGATGGTCCAGCTAAACATATAATCTGATGGTCCAGCTAAACATATAATCTGATGGTCCAACTAAACATATAATCTGATGGTCCAGCTAAACATATAATCTGATGGTCCAGCTAAACATATAATCTGATGGTCCAGCTAAACATATAATCTGATGGTCTAACTAAACATATAATCTGATGGTCCAGCTAAACATATAATCTGATGATCCAGTTAAACATATAATCTGATGGTCCAGCTAAACATATAATCTGATGGTCCAGCTAAACATATAATTGATGATCCAGCTAAACCATATAATCTGATGATCCAGCTAAACATATAATCTGATGGTCCAGCTAAACATATAATCTGATGGTCCAACTAAACATATAATCTGATGGTCTAACTAAACATATAATCTGATGGTCTAACTAAACATATAATCTGATGATCCAGCTAAACATATAATCTGATGGTCTAGCTAAACCATATAATCTGATGGTCCAGTTAAACATATAATCTGATGGTCCAGCTAAACGTATAATCTGATGGTCCAGCTAAATCATATAATATGATGGTCCAGCTAAACATATAATCTTAATATGTCTTTAATTATCACACGAGGTTTATTATAAGCATGCACTTGTTCGCGTGCCAGTAACCATTATATCGGCCTGATTGTGGTCTGCCTGGTAACTGGGGAGTTCGATTGCATGCTCAAATCACCGAACCAGCTAGCCACTGAACAACCACAAACCCTCAGACCATCTCTATTGCATGCACTTCACTGATAACCAGGGGTGTTTCAAATGATATCACGACATACCGAGAATCATAGCAGACAGAGTTATCCCTCTTGCAATGTCCCAATTTATAAAAACAAAAACAAAAAAAACACAAATTTAATTTGTATTTGTCCATTGAAATAAGGCAACATTCGAATAATATTTCAAAAAGTAGCAACCACATTAATCAATCATATGGTATCAGATGACAAAGTTGGAACTAACTGTAATTGTAATCAAAATAATTGTGAATTTGTGACGAATGTTCGAAAATAAACTAACGACAACGTGTTCGTCAAGAAAAACAATTAAATAAATGACTCGATATAATAGTATGCAACTTGCAACAAAAAAACCGTTCGAGTTGCCTATGTGACAAAAGAATATATGCAATTAAAGGTACGGTTGGCCTTGGAGGTGGGTATCCTGTGAAAATATTTCCACCCGTCAAAAACCGCCACAAACAGAAAGAACAACAAAATGTAGACAGACTTTGTCCGTATACAAATAAGAAATATCGCATAAACAGTATTTTATTGTCATATTTTTTACCATTGTTATGTAAACAAAAGCATAAAAAGTAACTTTTCTAGTGTTTGTTTATATTATGATGGTAAACATAAAGAGCGTTCTTTGTGGGTGAATTCCTGATATGGAACGAATAAAGAGCGTTTATGCCATTTGTGTGTGATTAGCCAGCAGCATTGTGTTGTCTTCTGTAACACAATCAGGCTCTTGCTTAGGTAAAATATAGTAAATCTTTTTGATAACATGCTGTTTACGCGATGGTCATGGTATATATGAACGAAATTGTATGCGTTTTAATGTTTTTCTGTTTAGGGTGATTCGAACAAATATGAATATTTTCGACAACTAAGGCCTCACGTGCCTTTAAGGGCTTTGTGGACCCAGTTTTTCCGAAATCTGATCGAATTCAAATAAAGGATTCTGTTCATGTATAATAGTAATAATAGAATTGATGCAACATTTTAAAGGCACGTGAGGCCTTGGTTGTCGAAAATATTCATATTTGTTCCAATCACCGTAAACAGAAAAAACAGTAAAACGCATACAGTTTCGTTCATATATACCATGACCATCGCGTAAACAGCATGTTATCATAAAGACCTACTATATTGTACCTAAACAAGAGCCTGATTGTGTTACAGAAGACAGCACAATGCTACTGGCTAATCACACACAAATGGCATAAACGCTCTTTATTAGTTCCATATCAGGAATTCACCCACAAAGAACGCTCTTTATGTTTACCATCATAATATAAACAAACATCAGAAAAGTAACTTTTTATGCTTTTGTTTACATAACAATGGTCAACCATATGACAATAACATACTGTTTATGCGATATTTCTTATTTGTATACGGACAAAGACTGTCTACATTTTGATGTTCTTTCTGTTTGTGGCGGTTTTTGACGGTTGGAAATATTTTCACAGGATACCCACCGCCAAGGCCAACCGTACCTTTAAAAGTATACTTCATGGTGGATTATGTTAGAAATACAAAATGTGAACTTTATTGAGATTTAAAAAAAATAAAATTTACAGGCAATGGTCCAAGAAAAACAAAGTTCATATCTAAGAATCAAATATGGGAATATGTACTGAACACTGTGATGAATGATGCACTACAAAAACATATTATATTTCTTGAGCGTTCTGTGAAAAAATTACTTTGAACCAGTTGTTGACAAATGATATACTAACTTCACAATATGGTTGACTGAGAGCCAGCAGTTTCACGGGGTCTCACCTGCCTCTGAGAACTGGTTCGCATTCAGTTTTGGACACAGTGTGCACTCGCCAATGTCACGGTTCGTTTCAGTTCGAGAAAATATAAGTGGCATTTTGCACAGACGAAGGTGAGATTTCCCCAAATTTAATGGATTCCAAATTAAAGGTTTATGTTCACTTTTATTAGTAATCACAGTAACCAAACACATGAATGCAACATGTTAGGAGTATTATTCATGGTAGATTATGTTAGAAATTCAAAATGTGAAATTTGTATAAGTTTTTTTAATCTATTTTTACGAACCCAAATTCAACAAACACAAAGATCATATCTAACAAAAAAATATGGCAATGTGTACAGAAAACTGTGAAGAATGATGAACAATAAAGATATTCTCACATTTCTTCAGTTGTATTAAGAGTTTTGGCTTGGAAGCAGTTGTTTACAAATGGTAGATTTCATTGCTCAGAAAAGCTATTTGGGAACTTAATTTGATGGGTCAAGATAATGTTCACTCAAGCCAGCTGTGATTATGACCAGCCAGTGCTGAACCATGCGCATACTATATCCTGATTCAGGCTGATTGGTGACAGTTTCTGGGCTATGGGTTACCCCAGATTGGGGATTACACAGTTCTTTTGTCAAGAGTTTCACAACAAACCACTGTCCACAGATATTAACATTTAACTGCCACCTCACTACAAGCGATGTCAGGAAAGTAACAAATTATTTGTAAACAATTGGTTCTTAGTAATTTTATCAAAGAATGCTTGATAAATATGAATATTATTTTATTGTTCATCATTCTTCAGTGTTCAGTACACATTGCCATATTTTTTTCTTTGATATGGAGTTATGGACTTTGTGTTTATTGATTTTGGGTTCGAAAAAATAGATTTTAAAAACCTCTATAAATTTCACATTTATTATTTCTAACATATTCCACCATGAATAATACTCTTAAACTGTTGCATTCATGTGTTTGGTTACTGTGATTACTAACAAAAGTTAATATAAACCTTTATTTTGACGCCATAAAATTTGGGGGAAATTGGGTTAGCAAAGTCCTTAATACTGATGTAACATTTTAAGAGTATACTTCATGGTGGATTATGTTAGAAATACAAAATGTGAACTTTATGGAGATTTAAAAAAATTAAATTTACAGGCAATGGTCCAAGAAAAAACAAAGTCCATATCTAAGAATCAAATATGGGAATATGTACTGAACAATGTGATGAATGATGCACTACAAAAAAAAAAAATATTTTCTTGAGCGTTCTTTGAAAATATTACTTTGGTCAACAAAGCCCTTAAACTAAATTTACTTATCTCCAAATTGATGACTGTCTTCGAACTATTATGCATAGATGGAATGACGCGTGGTGGACAGGCCGACAACAACGGTCCCAGGCTGACAAACCCAGCCGGAGCCGAATAAACCTGATCCTGAGAGTGGCTATAACTGCCAAGCTTGACCGAGTCGAATCGGGTGGATGGTTGTGTACGAGGAGCACCCGATGAGTAGATAGCTGAGCTAACGCTCACGATCCGTGACCAATTATGTTCACACAGACAATTACTCACCCATAACCAGCCAATTCTCATTCTAAGTTGAACTTGATCCAAACATATCTGATTCCTATCTAATTAATACATGAAACATATTATATAAACATTTAACAATAGTTTTGACAATATATTATAGGTAGGTGAATTAGAAAGCGGATTAAACAACAGGCCCATACACGTTGTTTTTTATTAAGTGTAGCGGATGCAGATTTGCCCCTCCTGTAATGTTCAAACAAGTGGATGTCTTTATTAACTGCTCTATTCTAATGAACATTACAAGAGGGACAACTCTATCTGCTATGCTCCTCATTATAAAATCACCAAATTTTAAATCACCTCAGTTGGTGCATACCTGATCCAGTATAGAGGTAGTAATGTTTTTGCTGTTCTTTGGTTGTAATATGGTCCAGGTTAAAGCCACACCGGTTTGCAGGAGCCAAATACTATAATTAAAAGAAAAAAAATATATATATATATACTAAAGTAAATCATATTTACTGGTATTTGGTTGCCTTTGCTATTTTCTAAAGTGGCATGCTGTAGCATACCAGCTAACTCCACAATGGACCTGTGATGCATGTCTTGGCTATGTGAATAAAGTATGCCTTTTTGACTGCTAGTTGTCATTTGAACTCTGCCGGGAATCGTACGATCAGACAGGAATCTGTTTCCTGTTACATAAGTTTGCTCCCCTTTTGTTTTGCGCCCCGGTCTCTCCGTTACGTGGAGAAGGGGGGTCAGACGGGAACGAATGGAAATATTATACAAGTAATGGTAATGATAGAAAGTAAATAAATAACTAACACAGAGATACAAAGTCCAGCACTGATCGAAGAATCGATGAAAACCAAAATAAAAGTAAAAAATCAAATGAGAGAACCGCATGGATAAATGCCAATGTATGGAAAATAGGAGAGGAATGGAAAACCCAGATAAAAGAAGGTGAAGGCTTGGTTATCGCAGCCCAAGACCAAAGTCTCCCAACAAGATCCTTCCACCATATAATACTTAACCCTTTATATATACTTAATGGATTCTCACACCTTGTTAAAAAGTGTATATAGTAATGGTCTATATATTATTCTTTTGGATACAGGTAACATAAGCAGACGACAGATCATACAAATGCAGAAGGAACCCCATTTATTGAGGGGAAATGTTCAGATAATAAGTTGTCGTTTGTTGAACTTATTATCATAAAATATCCTACGGGATAACTACTCACCAATGAGTGGTTATAGCTAGGTTACAAGCTACTAATTATATAGAGTTACGCATCTTGAATTTGTGTAGGGGAACTGAACTCGAGTCAGCATAAAAAAAAATTCTGGCTGCTAATTGGTTGATTATCATTGAGGGAAATATCCCTAATCGGGAACAGAAAATCATAGTCTACGTAAATATGGCGATCGTGTATGTTTAGATGTCCAGGAAGAGTCTGCATCGATGGTGGTGTCCATAAGTTACGGAAGGGGTCTGCGTATTTTTATGCTGCTGATTTTTGTGCAGTAAATGGGGTAGTTGTGGAAATGCAAGATTATCGTTTGATAAAAATACCGAAAAGGGCGCGTTTGTTGTCACATACTGGTGCAGCGGATGACGTTCTAATGGAAAATTGACCACTTGAAGTTCAAATAGGCTTAACCCATGGCCGGCGGGACTTTTAGTTAACACTGTCGCCCATGGAAAATAATTAGCTGTTTGTAACCTAGACTTAGTACAGACGGCATTGATCATATAAATGGCGGCTATATGGTTAGTTCCAGGAATCCGTGGACCACAACACCCGACTGCCCCGCCATTGCTAAGAGAGGGCATATAGAACTTCATGTCATGCAATTGTTGCTCGATACATCCATTTCCAAATATGTCATCACCACAATATTAAAACCACTGGGGAATAGCATGAACATATAATCCAAGTTCAGAGACGACATGGTGAGAATGTAATGATTTTGTTGGATTTCCCAACTATTGAACAGGTTTACCAAAATTGTGGGGGTGGGGAGATGGTCCCATATAATTATGTATACGTAATTTGGTAAAATGTATAGTATAGATCGATACATACACGGAATACTGTTACACAGATTTTATATACAACGAAAACACTCATATTAAAGGTACTCAATCAGATTCGATGGTCCACATATAATCATATTCCGACGCGTGACGACGATATTCTTTTAAATGCCGCTTCAGCTATCAGAATCGATTAATTTCCCCAAACATAATGTTAACCACAGTCAACTATATAGTATAACATTGCCCGAAACGTGTTATTTATTAAAATGTTGTTCGATGAAATTTGGTCTTATTATCAACACAAAGCCTCTTGATTTTAGAGCTATCCATCTTCGTCCACAATTTGGTCGGCTCGTCAACTTTATACGATGCCACTAATACGTCTCGATGGTGAACAATAATCGATTTCATCAAAATCGATATCTAATAACTCTGAGCTTTGATAGGTGGGTTCCTCGACTCGAATCAAATATTGTTTACCCCCGAAAGCACATAAATAGTAATTGAGGGGCCCTTAATAAATAGTAATTGAGGGGCGCTTAATAAATAGTAATTGAGGGGAGCTTAATAAATAGTAATTGAGGGGCGCTTAATAAATAGTAATTGAGGGGCGCTTCATCGGATTATGTATCTTTATAGGTGGCGTTCTTTTCAGAAATATTTATATTTGTTCAAATCGCCATCAACAGAAGAAACACCAACATATATACAGTTCCGCTCATATGCCAAACATAATCAGCGCGTAAATAGTATATTGTCGTCAAGACGTACAATGGTGTATGTAAACAAGAGAATGTTCGTGTTACAAAGTTGTGCTTCTGTTTACATAACACGTCGCAATTCCATTGGTTAATCACATACGGACGATTTTAGCAGCATACCCACCGCCAACGCCGCCCGTATCTTTAAGGCGGTTATAGAAGATTATCAGCTTGTTTAAATTTCGGCACAGACGTGAGATAAACGCTCTTTATTTTTGTCATTATAAGGAATAGACCAACAATTATCGCTCTTTATTGTTTCTTGAAGAAAAACGTCAGGTTTTATACGCATTATAGTTAAGTTCATTTTACAGTCCTTTGTTTCTTGGTAGAAAGTAGACGAACGTTTTTGCATGAATACATATGAACCTATTTGCACGAGGATATGTTGCAGCACCCGATGTGTACTCTTTATAATGTGTTTTCACTGCGCCATCCAACGGAATAACGGATATAAGTTAACTATGGGCTTATTAGAGCATCATTATTAAACCCTCTATTGAATGTCCTCATAGTAGTTAACATCCATACACAATTTAATTGAGATCCGAGGACTATTTGTTCAAGTTATGACCTGAACTGATATCGGACGACCCAAAAAGCCAACATTTCCAGATACACAAAGATGAATAACTCTTGAATGGAAAATTCGAACAAAATGATGGAACCCTCTATTGTATGTACTCATAGTATAGTGAACACCCATACCAAATTTCATTGAGATCCGAGCACTACTATTCAAGAATATATTTCTTAGTCATTATCTGTTTCTTAATGTATACTTCACTGTATACGTGAAGGTCCAAACTCTAAATTTCACGATTTAAGTGAATTTGTGAGTGATTTTGCTTCGCGTCACATACAATTTTTCCTGGATAATTAATTTGATGTTTATTGCGATATCGACTCACAAAAGTCAGAGAAAACATGCAATTTTGTGTTGGGACATTCGCCTACAGTGCAGTACATTATTAAGGAAAAGATAACAACTAAGAATACCCGCGTGTTATATTTTCGACTTAAAAGGGTTCCCATGTTTTGTATTGATGGCATGATCTAAACAATAAATATGGTTTGAATGTTGTATAATTACAACTACTTTCGCTTTGACTAAAATGCGTGCATTTGATTGGTCAAGGCCCTTAGATACGCTTGGTAGCGACAATATCTATCAGTGGAGGGAAGTGTCGTTTCCCGCATCACTGGGGTAGTGATACCTTTAAAAGTTCGCAAACCAAGTCGAATATCCATGGGGCGAATTTACCCGGAATTTTACCAATCAAATCGCAAGAAATCACTTCCGTTTCTAGTGGTAACGCAAGACGCCAAATATCAGCGAAAAATTATCGCCGATTAACCCTTTACCCAACAAACCGGCCAAAACCGGCCAAATAAACCTTCAACAGCCTAAAATATCTTCGGTCTGTCTCAATAAAACCATACACATATGGATATCATTGGAACCGGCTCCTTGACCACATTGTGATAGTTACAGTTAGCCATGTGCCAATGCATTCTCTTATATATGCGAGTCGACCATAGGTCGCCTCGCATATATAAGAGAATGCATTGGCCTAAAAAAAATCTTTTTTTAACACTTTTTACCATTTTTTCTTACATTCTTTAACAATTTAATAATTTTTAATGTGTTAAGCCAATGCATTCTCTTATATATGCGAGGCGACCTATGGTCGACTCGCATATATAAGAGAATGCATTGGCACAGGGCCCTTCTGTTGGGTAAAGGGTTAAACAGCAAAATAGTACATTAATTTATTTGGGGATAAAAGAATGTATTACATAACTATTCCACCATTAGTATTAGCATTTATCCAGCTTCGTGCCAATAACAATATGACATGGCAGTGGTCATGAGAGCATAGAATGCACCTTTGTAGCGACTGTTTACGTTTCGAGTCGCCGGAGACCACAAATTCGGTGGCGAAGTTTGGGAACACCGCTTCGGAATCGCTATCGAATCGGACTGCCTTTATGACAATACATGTTCTAGAATCGTTTTAAATAAGAAAAATTTACACCAGCAAGTACAGTTTAATAGTTTACGGGTGTTGTCTCTTGCTTTTGTGTAGTTGGAATGTCGGAAACAGCGATCGAATTGGGTGTGTTCATCTCTAACTTCCGGTCGGTCGCCTAATTTATTCTCGACCCAATTTCCCATTTCGGTTAAAAGAGCAACTGAGTCCAGACACAAATATCACTTGGGTATTTTTACTATTTTAGTGTTTTTAATAGTTTCTTTAAAAAGAACTTGTTTAATCACCAACTAATATGCGGATTGTCGTAATTATAAGCAATCAACGTCGTTTTCGATGCATCTGTCGGCGTATAGAAGTGTCGGATGCCGAACTACATACTTTGTATAATTTCGCATAATTTCGTTTCGCGAAATTATACAGTATGTAATTCGGCATCCGACACTTCTATACGCCGACAGATGCATCGAAAACGACGTTGATTGCATATATGAACACTCAGATTAGCCAAAGGTCGCGATGACGACAATTTCAGAAAAATAGCCGTACATTATCTGAACAGCATCATTTTTCTCCACCAGCATCAGAGCAATTCCGCATGACGCATGACCCAGCATAATATTGCAAATTAGCAGGACAACTTTTAAAGCCACTTGGCGATTTGCGCTCGAAAATACACCTATAATAGTATTCGCTTTTTAGATTTCCGCGTTATCGAAGTAGGTCGATAGATACTTTAACTACATTTCTACGACATTATATGTCACGAAGACGTAAGGAAGTCATAAAAAATACAAATTTGAACACGATGTTTACCCCCCCCCCCCCCCAAGCCATGTGACGGTATGAAACAGAAAAGAGCGTTCCGTGTTAGTCTATTCCTGATAAGGTAGAAATAAAGAGCGTTTGTTTCAATTGTGTGCGAACAATTGATTGAAAGTAATTGAAGAGCACACGAAGCCGGTATAACAATATTTCGTGTATTTGTCATCCTATATTATACCTCCTTCCAAATTACATCGACATAATTTGGTAGCTCGAATGAGCCATGTCCGTTTAAACAGGGGTGATTTGTATCGAGCTGCATGCGCGATGTCTGGTACGGATGCACGTGGTCCGGCGGATGAACTTTCCTATTTAATAAACAAAGTATAGTTCGTCTACATCAGACGATGTTGTGATGCTATAATTAGACTTCGGTTTGTGGCAGCGGAAGTGCACATACATGTGAGGAATGGATACTAACAGAGCAGGTATGTCTGCGTATTTTAGAACAATCATCAGCACAAATCGCCAATGTTGTAACTGTGCTGACTGTGTGGAAAATATACAACCAAGCTGTAAAAGTGTGCGTGTGACTGCCGCAATCCGATACGATACATGCAGCCGAATACGCTCGTTTCGTGTTTGTTTACAATCATTGCCGCGTCCTTGACATTTGTTAACATCAACGCGAACCAGCAGTGGTGTGTTGCTCAATTTATAGGCTACTGTATTTCTATACACGGCAGTGTAAAAACTGATAAAATGATACAGTACCATGCACAATAGTATAAAAGCTTGCATTAACACGCATGATAGTATAAACGCTTGCATTAAAGGCACGGGTGGTGTTCGTTGCAGAAATATTCATATTTCCAATCGCCATCAACAGAAGGAATATTAAAATATATATAGTTTTGTTCATATGCCAAACATAATCAGCGCGTAAGTAGTATATTGTCGTCAAGACGTACGATGGTGTACGTAAACCAGAGCCTGTTCTTGTTACAGAGGTTTTGCTTCTGTTTACATAACACAGCGCAAGTTAATTGGTTAATCACACACAACTGATATAAACGCTCTTTATTATTTCCATATCAGGAAAACAGTAACAATAACGCTCTTTATGTTTACCATATCCGGATCTAAACAAAAAGCCAGGTTACCTAACAAAGAAAAGCATTTGACAATAACATACTGTTTATGCCATATATATTTCTTATAGGTATACGAACAAAGTATGTCTATATTATACTATTCTTTCTGTTTATGGCGGTTTTTGACGGAGCTGAATATATTAACAGCATAGCTGAGCATACCCACATCCAACGCCGCCCGTATATATTTTTAATGACCATGCGTGGCAGTACAAAAGCTGGCATCACAAACAAAAGTAAGCGCTATGAGCCACACAGAGGGGCCGAGACGCATACAAATGATACGAAATACACCAAGAACGGATCGCGGCCATGACCCAGAGAGCAACAATATAAACTACAACCGTAAGAACAAAGAAAATATCTTCCCTGACCCCTCCCCCAAACCACAATAAAGCAAGTAACAACCAATTGCAATATAGGAGTCACGTGCCAACATCAACCATGCAGGAATGTAGATATTGAGGGTTTCCGTTAGGGGCATGTTCCCGGGTACTTGGAATTACCCTTTCACCGTGACCACGTGCACTCAACCAGTTAAATTCCGTACAACTATGGGGGAAATCCATTCGCTTCCTCCCACTATATATTAGTTGGAATTTACTGTCCGACACCATTAGATGTTCTACCAGGTATAATATATACATACATACATATCTATACATTAAATTATATCTCATACCACAGGCCCTTTGGAAAAATAGCAGTGAATTATGCTCTTCCAGTGACTGTTATAGTATATATTGGTATATCTGGTTGTTTCCCCCACGGGTCTGTGTCTCCTACATGTACGTGGTCGATTATTATGATATGTTGATGACGATAGTATGATGATGTTGATTATGACGATGATAATGGCTATGGTATTGATACATGACAATAATAATGATGATGATGTTGATTATGACGATGATAATGGCTATGATGTTGATACATGAGAATGATGATGACGACGACGATAACCGACGACGACGACGATGACCACCAAACACAACGGCCATACTAAAATACTTTGTACATAGCTCTGTATATACGTTTCACTCTGTATTTCACAAAATAAAGCAATTCAACATCAACATCTTCTAACTGGGGAACCTTCAGCGAGTCTAAATTTCGACAGAAGCAAGAAAAATCAACCATTGGCCCCTATGGTCTGAAAACAACACAATTTGAGGTGGGCTTGAAGACAAGCATAATTAAATTAAAATAAATTATATTTATTTATGCCGAAGAAACACCTTGACGAGACAGACATAAGAATAAAGAAATTAATTGATATATTAGAGAAAATAGATTAAATACTCTAAAAAGACCAATCACACCTTGAAACTCTGAACCAGCATACACCTCTCAGCCCAGCAGATACACGACCTTGTCATGCATGCATGCGGAACAAACATGCGTTGACAAAATAAAATAAATTAAAGGACAAATAAATATCTAAACATGCATTGCAATTCAATAAACTGAATAATTGGAAATTTGACCATATATACGCGTCAATGTAACATTCTGGTCACATGAGTAACATTGCTAATTATTAATGGTAAGTTTTCTGGTACCCGTATATAGTCGCACTTCCAATGAAAATGGTACCACACGTGTGATTGTTTAACGATGGTTTCGAAATGTATCAATCCTTTTTAGCAGGGCACAATCTATTTTATAAACCAAATTATATATATATTTATTGTCCGGATTCAATTCAATTCAATTTCTTTATTGTCTCCGTCCACTAATATGTGGAACTGGAGGTAGACATATATATATTACTAGCAGGTGGACCCGACTTCGTCCGGGCTGTTTCCCCTCTGCTTTTCGGCGAATTACGCGATTTGACCTTGAATTGTCCATTTTGAAGGTCAAGGTCAGGTGGGGTCACGATTTAACCCGTCCAAAACACTGCCCGGACAAAAGTACCCGACAAAAGTACCCGTCGAAATCCATCCGGTTTTACCGGATTTGACCTCGAATTGATCATTTTGAAAGTCAAGGTCAGATCGGGGTCACGATTTGACCCATCGAAAACACTCAGTGGACAAAAGTAATCCCACGTATCAAATTTAGTCGTAATCCCATCAAAATTAGCGATTTGACCTTGAATTGACCCGATTTCAAGGTCAAGGTCACGTCGCACGGGCAAACGAATAGGCTTACGACACTCCACATACGAAAGTATCCCCAGACACTAATTTTCATCGAAATCCCGTGATACTCGGGCGTTCGACCGTGAAATGACCAGATTTCAAGGGAAAATTAACAGGCCCATGCCACTCCACGGCCGAAAGTACCCCCACGTACCAAGTTTCATCGAAATCGGCCCGGCCGTTTTCAAGTCCATCGCGAACAGACAGACAGAAACACAGACACACACACAGACAGATCTTCCAAAATATATAATAGACTAGAAGGTGACCCGACTTCGTCCGGGCTTTGACCTTGAATTGACCATTTTGAAGGTCAAGGTCAGTTGGGGTAACGATTTGACCCGTCCAAAACACTGCCCGGACAAAAGTACCCGACAAAAGTACCCGTCGAAATCCATCCTGTTTTACCCGATTTGACCTTGAATTGATCATTTGGAAGGTCAATGTCAGGTCGGGGTCACGATTTGACCCGTCCAAAACACTCAGTGGACAAAAGTAACCCTATGTATAAAATTTCGTCGAAATCCCATCAAAATTGGCGATTTGACCTTGAATTGACCAGATTTCAAGGTCAAGGTCACGTCGCACGGGCAAATACATATGCTTATGAGACTCCTCGACCGAAAGGACTCCCACATACCAAGTTTCATCGAAATCCCGTGATATTCGGGCGTTTGACCTTGAAATGACCCGATTTCAAGGTCACGTCGCACTGGCAAATTAATAGGTTTATGCCACTCCCCGGCCGAAGACACCCCACATACCAAGTCACGTCGCACGGGCAAATTAATAGGCCCATGTCCCTTCCTGGCCGAAAATATCCCCACATACCAAGTTTAATCGAAATCGGCTCGAGTTCATCGCGAACACACACACACCACACACAGACACACACACAGACAGATCTTCCAAAATATATTATAGATTATACATAATGTCAACAAAAGTTTAAAAAAAAATAGAGATAACTCACACAAAAAAGATAACAAATACGAGGTAATAACATACAGAAATATAATTAAATGCACACTTAGCTGGAGAAGCTGCATTGGGACCCTGTTTATATACGCACAGCAGGGCATGCATGTAGATTCAATTTAAACCAATTTAAATGGCTGCTTTGGTAACTATTTCCGATGCTAATCTGGCTAATTTCAACATGTTTGTTTTATTTCCGTTATTAAACAGAAATTTTAGTTTTGCATAAGTCGGATTACTTTGAAAGTATATGTTTTCATATAGTTTCTTCGGAAAGACGAAAATTCGTTGCATATAAACAGATAATGGTATTCGTTACCCGGTGTATCCTCACCGCAAAGTTGGTAACGTGAACAAGGAACTTCTGAGTTTTTCCAACTGGAAACTTCAATAGGGAGCCGAATATTTCTAGTTCTCAATTTGATCAGGTATGAACTGAATTTTGGCGGCAGTTCTAAAAGATATTTCTCTATGCCAAAAGATACTTAACATTTTTATATAGAGTACATTTTGAGCTCTGGACTAAAGTTTCGTTCCATGATTGCAAGTATTTGTCCTTTAACGACTGTTCAACATATCGAGCAAGGTATTCACCATAACCAACCGACTGAGCATCCTATATATAGATGACACCACATTTATTGAGTATATCTTTTTCTCTATTACGCCAGGGGTTTTCAATCCCAGAACGAAGCGCATAAGAGTACACATATCGATATAATACACTCGACAGCTTATATGAATCTCGGTTGAAAAGTTCGCCCATAATCGTATCATAGACGTTTCAATGTGAATATATATCGGATAGCATCCACTTTCTCCATAAACCATACAACTAGGCGTACTTGGTTTCATTTTAAAGATTATTTTCAAAAATGTTAGTTGCACCCGTTCAAAGCAATCAGTTTTCTCAAACCCAAACACATCACACCCATATAGCATCACTGTGAGGACCATTTTATTAAAAAGGTCGATTTGGCAATCGAAAGCAAGATTATATTGTCTAATTTGCCTTATCACACCAAACATAGACGAATGAGCCAGTGTGAAAAAAAGGTATCCCAAGATATTTGTATTCGTTCACTACCTCGATATTGGAATCGCCCAGCTTGAATTTTTGTTGTTTTATGTGTCGATGCGAGGAAGCAAAAACTATCCCTTTCGTTTTGGCAGTGTTAACGGTTAATCTCCAGTCTTCACAGTGATCATAAAATACAATTAAAGCTTTCTGTAGGCCATCCTTAGATTCAGCTAGCAGTACAGTATCGTCAGCATATAGAAGTACAAAATTCTTAGATAAATCGCCTCTGTGTTTTCTATGTCATTAGATATTTATTTCCGGCCGTCAATATGCTTGCTTAAAAGGAAAGATTCAATGTCATTCAAAAATAGATAAAATAGCATCGGTGATAAGTTTACTCCTTGCCTAAGGCCGACATTACTTGTGAAATAGTCCGAGTGCGGCTCACCTACCTTAACTGGTGACTTAATAGTTAATACCCTGGTAAATATTATGTACAACATTTAATAATTTACCATTAATTCCCATTCGGAAGACTATTTAAAATAGCCGATATCAGTCCCGTTTGGGGTGTGCATCCGTCCGAATCTCCGTCTCAGGTGGAGTTTCCTTTTTTCCACTCGAAATTAATATTGAGGTATGAACGCCGTATCCAATATATGGATGATGAACCATGTTTTCTTGCCATCTATTATCAGCAGATCGGACAGATTTTGTATATAATTTGAATCTTCTCAGGGATGAATCATGCTTCTGTTGGTCGCGACAGACGAATGGTTGCCAAGCAGCTACATGATGCGGTCATCGAAGACAACATCGAGAAACTCAACAACGTCATTAGCCGCTCCAACGTCGACTTTCTGCACAGAGATCAATCCGCGCTGCAGACCGCCGTTGAAGAAAATAATCTCGAAGCTTGCAAAATCCTTCTGAAAAACAAAGCCGAGCCGAACCAAGAGAAGAAAAACGGCGACAACCTTCTTCATCTGTCATGCGCAAATGGATACCTTGAAATCTCTCGGCTTCTTATATCTCACGGAACGGATATGAACTTGTCGGACCGATCAGGTAACACGCCGTTGCACCTTGCTATAGAGAATGGACACAGTGATGTCGCTGAGTTTCTACTGAATTCCGACTGTGAGGCGGATAATTCCAACACACACAGCCGGACAGCACTCCATTGCGCGGCTGACATGGACAACCATCATATAGTTGAGAAGCTTCTCGACCGCAACGCTAACGTCAACATGATTGACTTGGAGTTCAGGACTGCGTTGCACGTTGCTTCCGATAAAGGTCATGCCGAAATCACACAGACACTCACCAAAGCAGGTTGGTTTATATATACATGATCGGTCGTCTGTTTGTTTACCCCGTTCTTTACTAAATGGAATCTCCCATTCAGTTATACAAGTATACATTGGAATGGTCTATTATTCATTGGGAAGGGTGTTTAGGTAATCAAATCAGACGACAGACAGAAAACAGACAATACATACACAGAACGACACGATGTGTAAATGGGTTTGTCAATACGGGACGAGTGCTGTCGCGTAAGGATAGAACGAGAGGCGCTTGCGCCTCGAGTGCTATCCTTCCGCGACAGCACGAGTGCCGTATCGACAAACCCATTTACACATCGTGTCGTTCTGTGTTTATTACACGCTTCGCATCCTAGAATCCGTGCATTAAAAATACAGGATTAGAAGGTTTATTTAGGCTCATACAGGGCGTGTTTGTCATGTGTGATGATTCTTTTATTTAAATAGTTCCAGTTTCGTGGTTGAGGCGAACGTCATGTACGTCATTTTACGTCAACGAGATGCGTATGGAATGTACGTTGCATACGGATTTGTGAATATGGAACGGCAATAACACTGTACTTCTAGGAACAAGCGTGTAATAAATGAGCATGCAGAATGAATCATATTCATAGGTGGGAAATGTTCAGCTATTAAGGGGTGGGGGTCAAGTGAACAATTCGATAAAGTATTACGAAGTTTAGTAGATATACACCGCTTTCAGATCTGACTACATATTTATACTTGGTCCGAGTAAATTCCAAAAGTGATATGTATCTACTAAACATACATGTTCCAATTTGGAATGGTCTATTATTCACCTATAGTCGTATTTTGAACTTATTATCTGAACATTTCATAAGGGAACTACTCGTATTTAGTATAGAAAGGGTTAACCCTTTACCCAACAGAACGGCCCTGTGCCAATGCATTCTCTTATATATGCGAGTCGACCATATGTCGCCTCGCATATATAAGAGAATGCATTGGCTTAACACATTACAAATTATAAAATTGTTAAAGAATGTAAGAAAAAATGGTAAAAAGTGTTAAAAAAAGATTTTGTTTAGGCCAATGCATTCTCTTATATATGCGAGGCGACCTATGGTCGACTCGCATATATAAGAGAATGCCTTGGCACAGGGCTAACTGTAACTATCACAATGTGGTCAAGGAGCCGGTTCCAATGATATCCATATTTGTATGGTTCTATTGAGACAGACCGAAGATATTTTAGGCTGTTGAAGCTTTATTTGGCCGGTTTTGGCCGGTTTGTTGGGTAAAGGGTTAAACATGGTCTATCTCTTCGTAAACATGTTCTTTATAGTTACTGGGGTATAAAATATTAAATATGAATCGAAGACTCCTGTTCGGAAATGCTTCTATCGATTAATATTTATTATATTTCGAACATTTCTGGTCTAAAACGTATGGTTGTTTAGCTAACGAACAGTAGTGGTTACTGTTAACAGAGACCAGAAATTTTATTGTGTAATTTTGTCACAAATAAACGTTAATTAGACTCATTATCGCTTATAACTATGGAATACAAAAATGCAAACAATCAATCTGGAACATCTGACGTTCGGGTCGTAGCTAGGGGAACAACCTAATGATCTCTATCGATATACGGTACACCTGAATGGTATGTTCTAAAAATAGAAAAATAAAGTGTCCCATTTAGTTATCTTATTAGAAAATCTTCTAAAACTTTCTGGTGGAAAGCTTTGGCATACGACGTGTTTATTTCATTCCTGATTGAGCGGATCCACGCTGATTATCCTACAAACCGTTCTGTGCATGGACACGTAAACCTGCTTGCGGGTGTCAGTAAACTCTAAAATCTTATAGTTGAGCGAATTCCGAATTTCGGGGTAAATTCGAGTTTCAATCAGCAAAATTTTCACAAATCGAGAAATTGTTTGGAAACATGTAACTATTTGTATGGGATCAGTCAATCGTCCATTGACGTGTTTTGATAGTAACATTAAGCACCCCAAATCCCCTTCCAGTAATTTGAATAAACACATATTTCCAAACATTCGATCCCTACAACGATCAAGTAAACCGCCTTGTGGTCAGGTGTAAACCGCCTTGTGGTCAGGTGTAAACCGCCTTGTGGTCAGGTGTAAACCGCCTTGTGGTCAGGTGTAAACCGCCTTGTGGTCAGGTGTAAACCGCCTTGTGGTCAGGTGTAAACCGCCTTGTGGTCAGGTGTACACCACCTTGTGGTCAGGTGTAAACCGCCTTGTGGTCAGGTGTACACCGCCTTGTGGTCAGGTGTAAACCGCCTTGTGGTCAGGTGTAAACCGCCTTGTGGTCAGGTGTAAACCGCCACGCGGACAAACATCGCGCCCGACACGAGGTGCACGCAGATACTGTGGGGTGTCACATGAAATGATCAATATTTCCCTACTTAAATGCAGCAAATTGTTTTTGTGAGTTGAGATTTAACTTCCTAAAATATTTATATCAATGTGACGTTGACACCATTGTCCAAATTCAAACAACATTGCATTTTTCACAATACTTCGAACATTTTGTCACTTTATGAAGGCTTTTTCGTCCAAATGTTGACATTTGGTTGAAGCTGGGCTCATCAATCACCTTCTAGATCTCGAGTTGTACCCTAAGAAATACAATTAATAAAAAAAAAAGTTCTCAAATCAGACTCACCTATATATATAGTCACCACAACACGTTTGACGCAATATTTCCCGTCAGTGATGTTTATTTTGGATGACCAGCATGGGATCGAACACTCGAATAATCAAATACATGTATCCATAATTCCTGCATGGCCACATTTCTGATAAAACTTATTTGACAGAATTTTGTCGGCCTGTACATGTATGTCTTGTAAGATATTTAATTGACTTGAAGGTGCTGATTTGAACAGCCGAGATCGTGGTCACCAGACGGCGCTGTACAAAGCCTGTAGTAACGGTCACGTGGGAACTGTACGTCTGCTAGTTCTAGCGGGAGCTGACTGTGATATTGCTGTTGCCAGGGGAACAACGCCTATGCTCGGTGAATATTATAGATGCTGAGAGTCGACTCTAGATCATATGTAGTTGCGTATTTTGTCCAGACTTTTGTATAAAACTCTCTGAATATTTATGCGACATAGGTTCATATCTAGATCATGCCATGAATCTCTACTCTGGCTAATGCGCGTTACGGGCGTTAGCCAGAGTAGAGATGCATGGCATAATCTAGTTCATGTCCACCTCCAGTTTTGTCTACATTGTGGCATTTTAAGTTGATGGTATTCGTGTGTATATCACTGGCATAATTGGTATGATTCGTCTTTGTACAAAATGTCAAAGGAACGAAAACCTAACAGAAAGGGTTGATCGGAGAGAGGTAAAGATATGGATACTCGGATAGAGAGAAGGGACGAGAATTCACGTAGGGCGTGACTAGAGGATATATGATGGGGATGTCAACTTTATAATATTCAACACCACCGGTTTTTCCCAACTGGTACCAAACGGTTTCAAAATGTTGGGAATATCCAACCTGATAACCCCACAAGGTTGGAACATTTCCAACTGATGACGTTTCATTCGAAAAGTTTGGCCGCAAGTGAGGAAATATTAGACTTTTAATCTAAAAACAACAGATTTGACACTAAATACTGGTTGGAAAATAAAACTACCAGAATATCAACTTGACATTGGTCTGAAATTTCCAACTAATATGTTGCGCCAGGCATGAAATGTCCAACTATTTAAAACTTTGACCGAAGTTGGTGGTGAGATACTCCCACCCCCGTTCACCGCGTCCCTGTGATGATGTGTGTGGACGGTGGACAACTACGCACTGCATCATAAGCTAAATTTGAGAAGTTGTGAGGATTTTCGTTACTCAATAAACATTCAGAAACTTGCAGGTGTATTTCTCTACATACAACATATCACCTGTTCTATACCCTACATATTCAATTCAATTCAATTCAATTTATTGTTGTAAACTCATCGTCTAATGTGACATTTATAAGTGTTCATTTGCAATTACAAAATAACATAAATACATACATATCAAATACATATCAAATATGGGGAATACACAGAAGATAGTATTTACCAATACAAAATATGGATATAATCCAGGGGGTGTACCCGTACATGTGTATGAGAGCTTTCATATAAATATGTGCGTTTTATAATGCTATCTTATGATTAATGGGGTATATGATGTATGTGTGGCGATTCCCTGTTCATATGTTGTATGATGTGGGGATTTTTCATTGAGCCTCAGGAGTGGATCATTAGTGTTTGGGCCTTTTTTAGATATATTGATAGATTTATTATGATCTTTCTGTTATTTGTATCAAAGAGGTCATGCAATTTAATTGTGTTCGGTCGGTTGCGATAGTAGGCTTTCAAATATTTCATTCTGAGTGCTGTTAACCGAGGGCAGTTCATAACAAGGTGGTATTCATCGCCGAGTTCCTCCATACAAAGAGTACATCTTCGTTCTGAGTATGGGGTGTTTGTCCAAGAACCAGTTTCCACCGGAAGCCGGTGGTTTCTGGTTCTGAATCTCAGTAGTGGCAGAACGATATTGTTATCATCTAGAGATAGGTATCGTGGTCTGCAGAAGTTTGGCTTTATGCATCTATAAAATGCGTATTTATTTGAATGTTCCATAGATGCTCGCCAGTCTGATATATATATGTCCATAGTTCTGGTTTTTATGGCATTGGCGAAAATGTTTGCGCTACTAACCGCTTGGTTTCTCCACGTATATGACATGCCCAGTTTGTTCAGTTCAGTATTTACAAATTCTAGCCAGGGGATTTTTACATTTTCTAGCGTGCGTACATTTATCATTATATTGTAAAGCATAAAAGGGAGTCGGGTGCTTTCCATCGTGATTATTCTGCTCCAGAACATTAATAATTTAGTTTTTATTGTCAGCGAAATTGGTTTAATTCCCAACTCCCCGTAAATGAACACTTCCGGTGTGGTCTTGTTTAGATTAAATATAAATCTCAGAAACCATGTTTCTAGTTTCCGGAAGCACTCTAAGTTTTCAAAGCCCCATATCTCGGCTCCATATGTCATAATCGGCACGATTGATTTTTCATAGATATCTAGAATCGTTTCGACGGACAGTTTGTTACTTCGCGAGGTGTTTATCAAAGCATACATTGCCTTCTTGACATTACTGCACCGTGTATTTCTTTCAGTTGCGAAGTTACCGTTCTTATTGAATTCTGTGCCCAGATATTTATAACTGTTTACGGTTTCAATTATGTCGGTATTTATATGGAATTCAATATCTTTATTTCTGCTTCGTTTTGTACCAAAAATTACGATTTTAGTTTTTGATGGGTTAATTTTTAGTTTCCAGATGTTGCAGTATTGTGCAAATGTGTTTAGTGAATGTTGAAGGCCTTTCTTTGAGTTGGATACGAGTACGGTGTCATCTGCATATAACAATATAAGAAGTTTTAGGTAATATCCCGTGTCCGATTTTCTCACCTTATGCAAGTCGATACCGTTACACCCGTGCCCTGCTAGGTAGTCATGTACGTCATTGAGGTATAGAGAAAAAAGTATCGGTGAAAGACAGTCACCTTGTTTTACTCCAATGGAACTATGAAATAAACTGGATATGTTATCATCTACTCTCACGCACGTTTTAATATTTTGGTATAGACCTTTTACAGCTCGAAGTATGTTTCCAGATAGATGGTAGTGTTGTAATTTGCCCCATAGTCCCTCCCTCCAGACTGTATCGAACGCTTTGGTAAAGTCAATAAATGCACAGAAAAGGTTATCTTTGTTCAAATCAGCTAATTTGACGATGGCGTGGAGGTTGAACATATGGTCTGTTGTGCTATAGCCTTTACGGAATCCGGCTTGGGTTTCTGATTGCAATTTGTTCATGTCTATGAATTTGGATATACGCTTACAAAGAATACTGGTGTATACTTTTGACATACAACTAAGGAGAGTTATTTTCCTATAGTTATCAGCATCCATTGGATCTTTTCTGTTTTTGAAAATAGGTCTTATGACCCCGATGGACCAGTCTCTAGGTATAACACCGGTTTTAAAAATAACATTAAAATACATGGTATAAAAATCGCCTAGAAACTGCCAGCTATGTTTGATATATGAATTATCAATATTATCTAGTCCGGGTGCTTTGTTGCTTTTTAGCATTTTGATGGAGCTCTCAATTTCATCTTTTGTGATGGGTCCATTTAATTGGTTTTCGCCAATAAAGTTATGTGGTTGACTAGTATAAGCCATATTGTACGTATCGCAACTTGTCTCTGTTAATGACAATAACTCGGATTCTTCTTTTTCAAAATGCGATTTAAAGTTATCGGCATTTGGGCAGGGTAAACTACGTGTCATTTTCGGTTTATGAATATCTTTAATTAGTTTCCAAAAGTCCTTACTACTTTGGGTTCGGAAATTATGTATTTTTGCTCGTATGCCTGCGTTGTATTTTATTCTGCTTTTAGTCAGTGCTACTTTATATGAATTTCTGCTTCTGATCATATTTAATTTATTTTCTACCGTCGGGTGAGCGCGGTATATTTTGCGGTCCCGTCTGTACGTTGTTCGCGAGCGTGCGCAGTCATAAGTGAACCAAGGGGGACTATTCTTCCTTGGCTTCGGTCCGCTGGATTGCGGCTTTGTTGTTAGTGTCGAATTCAGAAGTCTGTTTAAATCGCTCGTGATAGAATTAATCATATTGGCGGTGTCTGTCTCATTACACGACGCTAGCCGAGTAATATCGGCGTTGAGAGCGGTCAGTTCTCTTGCTTTTGTGCGCAAATTGGTCACAAATGAGTGAACATTGAACAGCGGTCTCTTTCGAGTGGTCCTTCTATTTTGTTTTGTTTGGGACGCGGCGGGCATGACTGATTGGTCGGCAGTTTGTTTGGGGTGATCAAATTTACAGTTCACTACCAGTCCGCTATGTGCGTCCGAAGTTAAACTGTTATGGTCGAGAACAATCAGGTGAGTAATTACGTTAAACAGGTTTGGTGTACTAATGACATAATCAACTGTACTCACGTCTTTACATGTGTTGTGACCTGAATCATTACCTTTGCGCCCATTTAGGATTATCATGTCGGTCTGATCACATAAGTTAAATAATTTGCCACCGGAGTTATTTGATCGAGAGTCTGAGTTCACTCGATCAACTGTTAAGTTATCAATACCGTATTCAGTCGCTATTCTGCTCGCGTGATTGCTGTCGTTTATAGTCCCTGTTCTAGCATTGAAATCTCCGGCGGTGATTACATGGTCGTGATTGATAATTTTTTCCATAGTCGAGATAGTTAGATTTTCAAACATATCATTTTTGTAAAAGGTAGAATTTTCTGGGGGGACGTATACATTCCCCATGGCATAGGACTGTCCGTCCTCTCCGTGAAATGTACACCAGAGAACTGTCTCACAATCGTCATCAATTATCGAGAAGGCTTCTCGGTACTGATCCTTTATTGCTATGCATAATCCGCCGGATCTTACACGAGAAGATTTCTTACGATTTTTTATGCCGATGATGTGATAGTTTTCAATTTCAATTATATCGATATTGTCAGTTTTGGTCTCCTGTAGAAAAATAATATCAAATTTATTCAAAATCTCTGTGAATTCCGGATCTTCGAGTTTTGATCTCAGTCCACAAATGTTAATAGACAAAAGATTTAGATTAATGCATTCATTTTTCACTCCCGGGCTTTCCTATGTTATCACCGCCCCTGGGTTAGTGTTGGGCTGTGGTGTTTAATTGGCTGGGCTGGGACCTGTGAATGAGGTGGGGGTATTTTGCACATTTCTACTAAAGTTTATAGTTTGTTTTGTCACAGTCTCTATGTTGTTTGATTGTCTGTCACTGGCTGCCGGTTTTCTCGCACCACCGCGACCACGACCGCGACCGCGTCCTCTTGGGTTGAACGGCGGAGGAACGAATGGTGGCCCTTTCGGGTTTTCCGATGCCTTCATAGCGAATGACAGACTGGGCGTGTTTGTCCTGTTGGGTTTCAACAGTTTGCGCGGCTGTTGACCCTCTTGCTGTCGCTGCGATTTCTTCTCACTCTGTTGTTGTGATTGCTGCAGCTGATGTTGTTGTTGTTGTTGTTGTTGTTGTTGTTGCTTCGGCGCCTGTTGTGTCGAGGTCGGGGCTTCCTTTTGGTAATTTGACCTGTATGGGTGTTTCCCGTCAGGTTTCAGCATCCCACCTTTCTTTCTGACTAGTTCTCGATCCTTGTGGTTTGAAAAGTTCACAGAGATACGACGGCGTTTATCTTTTTGATACTGACCCATCCTGAATGTTTTGTCGATTTCTATTCGGCCTTTTATGTCTAGCATTTGTCTAAAAAATTGGGCTATGACAGTTATTGTTTTTGTTGTGCCGTTAGATTCATGTTCCATTTCGTCGATACCGTTAATAATTAAGCTGTCTTGTTTTATCTCGATCTGCAGATCGGTGACCTGTTCAAGCACGTATTGTGTTCGTTTGTCGATTAGATCAATCATTGCTTTATCCTGAATTTGTGCAATTGCCTTTTGTTGAACAATGGTTTCTAGCTGTGAATGTTTTGTCTCTATGTGTCCGACTCGTCCAGTAAGTGAGTGTATGGCTGTGTTTATATTATTTAATTTACAGCTGATTTCGCGCACTTCCTTAGCCAGAGAATCAATTGCACCAACTTTGTCACACACTTTCGTCATTGTATTGACGAGGAAATCGATTTTCGCCTCATGTGTGTCGTATGGGGTAGGGGGTCTTATGTCGGTTTGACTCCCGAAAAGATACACGTCATCTAGAGATGCTGAGTGATAAATTTGTCTCGGAACAATATAATCTGAATTGTGTGTTGATACCGAGCTGTTGTTTGTATGGTTAGTTGTTCCATATGCGAATATGTCTGCGTTGAATTTCGGCAGCTCCGAAGCGAACGAAAAATTGGGCTGACTTTGAGTTTCCATCTCGCGATCTATCTCGTTAGGTTTGTTGTCCATTTGTGTCTGGTTTTGGCTTGCTGCATGTACATCTACATTTAGAATATCTGTGTGGCCATCCGAACCATTTACTGCGTCCAGACTTTGACGGATAGTACATGGTAAGTTTGTTTCATCATGGTGGGTCGGTATCTGGATTTCGCCAGTCGTCGCCATATTTGTTTACTGTTTCTAGGGCTGGGCGTGGCTTATCGATATTCAAACTTC
This sequence comes from Siphonodentalium dalli, assembly GCA_032622095.1. NCBI lineage: Eukaryota > Metazoa > Mollusca > Scaphopoda > Gadilida > Siphonodentaliidae > Siphonodentalium > Siphonodentalium dalli. The sequence goes on from CP136065.1 coordinate 24,353,703, forward strand.
AAACGGTTTGGTCCAAAGAATTTTGAAGTCGAAGTTAACGATTGTCGTACCTTTATTGGAATTATTAGTTTAGTCCGTGTAATCCATATCATATAGGCATGTAACAGAACGATTCTTGTACCGATCGCGCATGTGAATTATGATGTTTTAAACATATTATTCCTCTCCGAAATTACTGTGTGATTCATTTCACGCATGCGCACTAAACTAGAACTTATTAGCATTAGTCACATTTTTCTGCCGTTCACACGTGAGGTATATTATTAATCCAGAAGCCATTGCCAGAGGTGATACTCATATAGTTCAATTGCTGGTGGAAGGAAAGTGTGATGTTAATCTAGCGGACAGAATGCACGAAGCGCCTATTCATGCTGCAGTGAAACTTGGTGAGAAAATCTAGTTAAAATCGCCATTATAGCAATATCGTCAACATCATCATCATCATCATCATCATCATCATCATCATCATCATCATCATCATCGTCACCAATATCATCACCATCATCATCATCATCGTCATCATCACCATCATCATCACCAACAACATCATCCACCATCACCATCATCATTATCATTATCATCATAATCATCATCACCATCGTCGCCGTCATCATCATTATCATCATCAGCAGCATCATCATCATCATCATCGACATCATCATCTTCATCACCATCATCTTCGTCATCATCATCTTCATCTTAAGCATCATCATCATCATCAGCATCATCATAATCAGCAGCAGCTGCATCATCATCATCATCATCATCATCATCCTCACCACCATCTCCATCATCATCATGATCAGTATCACCATCGTCTTTTTTTTTTTAGATCCGCAGTTAAAACATACAACAAGTATTTTAACATTATTTTTGCTTTGTTCCACTGAAAAATGTTTAAGACCAAATGTAAGATACATGTAAGAACTAGACTTGATATGAATAAACACATGTCATTATGTGGTTGAAGAATAACAAAATAACTAGTGGTGTCTCTCTAAAATATCGGGAATCTGTGAAATAAATATATATAATATTCAATATTATACAGGATAGTGTCTTATAGATGTCATTCATCGTTCCAATTATGTGTTATAATCTCTAAAATTATTTATATACTAGAATCTAAATAAAGTACTAACGGTTTAATAAAAACTATGCCTGGAACTCTGGATGCATCTTTAAATTACGTGGTACCTTTTCCGGACATTTCATTTCCGATTCCAGAATTTCGATAATACAAATGGCAACGTGTTTGTACGGGGACCGAACATTGAAGTGTTCGAAGTTCTATTTTGTATGATTTCAATGCGTTTTTCTGAGAAATATAATGCTCGTAGAAATGTAGTCCAGGTATTGATCGACCTATTTTGATACATGGACAAATTCAGAAGTGAATATTATTAGGCGTATTTTGATTTTGGAGCGCAAACCGCCACGTGGCTTTAAACATTGTTAACGTGAAAAGGGCGTTTAAACACAAGACAAGATGGCGTCCAATACGGCATCCCCTTTTCAGAAACGTTCACTATTAAAAGGATTCCTGCACTATGACGGAACAAAGGGTTGGAATACTATCTGCCAGCTCATTATGATTCCGTAAACTTACGTGGTTGACTTTATTCCACTAACTGACTGTATATTTTCAGGACTTTGGTTTCTGATTTTACGAAACAATGATCTTTGAAAGGACTAATGTCCATATATATAGCAGTGTAATTGCCGTATTTTTTAGAAAGTACATGTAAGTATATGGTAAATAAATTATATGTTGTTGGATAAGGCACAATGTTAGCATGTTTTTCTAGTTTACCTGGGGTATTTGTTCAACACAATTATGTCACTCTCTGGTATGACTAAATTGAATTTGTTACTTTGAAGAAATCATCAAATTACGGAAGAACTTTTGCTGAACAAATAGCTCCACACAACACGGACAACGGAAAACAGTTCCCTCAATTACGTACAAAAACATAATTTATTTACCATACCTGCATGAACATTCTCGAATCGTCGTGAATTGAATAAAATGGTGATTGATTTCACTCGCGACAATTATGCGTAGCTTCATAACATGATCAAACGGATTCAAACCACGTGGCCAAGTCACGTGTTGACAATGACACTTTACGGAACTATAGTATACGTAAAGCCAGTATATATCGAAAAAACTGAATGGTGATCTGAGAAATACAGTTGGCATTGTCCGTGAAATCATAACACTGACCTATGGTCCGTTAATTTATTCTCTCTACTGCCGTATATTTACGAGTTCTCATAACCCAAACAGGCTTTAAAATGGAGACCTAGATTGCAGTAATTGACAAGTTTTCACTCATATCTCCAGTATTTATAACCGTTTAGAGCTGGTGGTCAATTATGATGCGCTGTTTTCATTGTTTCGATTGCTTGGGGTTTCTGTCACATCCATACCTAATATAGCTCAGAGTATTACACCGGATCAGATACGTTCATAGACTCAGTAAATATGTCAATTCCACAGCAAGTAGAAACCACGGCAAACAAGCAGCGGAAGCAGCTGATATAACGCGGTGCCTGCTGGGAGCTCGATGTGATCCCAACTCCAAGGACAACGATGGATGGTCGGCCCTACATCACTGTTCATCATCCGGTAACATAGGTTAGTTATGTGCGCATACCGTATATACTCGTATTTAAATTCGCGCAGTACTATTTTCCGTGCACTTATATCGGTGTGTAAATTTAAAACTGAGCCAAAATGGTACGATTAAAGGAATTAAGCGAATCATTAACTGTGTTATAAACAAAACGTTGCACTGTCTTAATGACCATTTTATGCAGACCGTCTCAACGACTTTGTACGTGGGCAAAAATGAGTAATTGTCATGAAATTATGTTGCACGTAACGGATTGTAAGAACTACGAGCTTTCAGTAAATATTTTGTTTGGAAATTTTATTTCGCTCGATCACACGCATGTGATATTGCTAATCAGGTTTTAAAAGGGCAACTGGCATTCGGGAACCTCTATGTATTCCTTCCCATTTCTAAATTCTTTAGATTATCACCGACCTCACTAACACTTGAAGCTTGAAAATGTCAGAACCCGACCGCATGCGTGTGACATGACGTAAACACTGTAAGATTAATTATTAGTATTGTGATTAGTATAACATTTGCATGCATATTTATATAACATGTATATATTTATCATATGCTCTCCTAAATTGAGGAGGTTAACAATAAACTACTACTACTACTATTGACTGAACGTGTAAAACAAGTACCTAAGTCTACAGAATAGGAGTTAAGCCATGGTCATACACTCTAAATTATTTATATAATTTCAACTCAACAATAAATTGAATGTTGATTTTTCTAAAGTCAGCCGCACACGGTTGCTGTATAATATATAGTTTATTAACTCTGTTTGGTTTCATATCAATCATGCCAATAATAATATAACTATCAAAATACCATAGAGATTATACCATAGAGACTATACCATAGACATTATACCATAGAGATTATAACATAGATATTATACCATAGAGATTATACCATAGAGATAATGCCATAGAGATTATACCATAGATATTTATACCATAGAGAGTATACCATAGAGATTATACCACAGAGATTACACCACAGACATTATACCACAGAGATTATACCACAGAGATTACACCACAGAGATTATACCACAGAGATTATACCAGAGATTATACCATAGAGATTATACCATGGAAATTATACCACAGACATTATACCACAGACATTATACCACAGAGATTATACCATAGAGATTATTATTATACCATAGAGATTATTGGACCAAGAGGAATAGAATACACGTCGCAAGCAATCGGTTAACGTAGTTATATGGTGTTCAATCCGATGGGATATATACGTGTTATATATATGATCACCGTGACCTTTTTATGTATGGTGACCACGCCTGTGTCATCTATGTGACCACGCCTGTATTTCTATGTGACCACGCCTGTATCTTCTATGTGACCACGCCTGTATCTTATATGTGACCACGCCTGTATGTGTTATATGAGCACCGTGACATGCATGGTGACCACGCTTGTATCTTCTATGTGACCACGCTTGTATCTTCTATGTGACCACGCTTGTATCTTATATGTGACAACGCCTGTATCTTCTATGTGACCACGCTTGTATCTTCTATGTGGCCACGCTTGTATCTTCTATGTGACCATGCTTGTATCTTCTATGTAACCAAGCCTGCATCTTCTATGTGACCACGCCTGTATCTTCTATGTGACCACGCCTGTATCTTCTATGTGACCACGTCTGTATCTTCTATGTGACCACGCCTGTATCTTCTCGTCCAGGGCCGGGGAACTACGTCATTATTTGCTTGAAAATAGCGACAATATGTCTCACATCGAAGCGAGTACTCGCTGTTTTCTTCACCAATATAAATAACTTAAAGATACGGGCAGCGTTCGTTGCAGAAATATTCATATTTGTACAAATCGCCATAAACAGAAGGCATATTACAATATATATAGTTTTGTTCACATGCCAAACATAATCGGCGCGTAAATAGTATATTGTCGTCAAGACGTACGATGCTGTATGTAAACAAGAGCCTGCTCGTGTTACAGAAGTTTTGCTTCTGTTTACATGACACCGCGCAATTCTATTGTTTTATTACACAAGAATGATATAAACGCTCTTTATTATTTCCATATCAGGAAAGTAGTAACAAATAACGCTCTTTATGTTTACCATATCCGGATCTAAACAAATGCCAAGTTCTGTAACGTTTTTTGCTTTTATTTACATAACAAAGGAAAAACATTTGACAATAACATACTGTTTATGCCATATTTCTGATTGGTATAAGAACAAAGCCTGTCTATATTTTACTATTCTTTGTGTTTATGGCGGTTTTTGACGGAGCTGAATATTTTAACAGCATACCCACCGCCAACGCCGCCCGTATTTTTAACCAAATGTAGTCAATGAGCTCTGTATCATTTTGTGCTGGCTCACTATGAATTCCGAACCCCATACATATATAAACACCTAAAAAAAAAAAGTCCCCCCTAATATATTCGGTAATATTTTATGATATATGGGATGGATTTTGATGAAACTTTCCGCAAGTGATTTGTGGTACCAAATACATCAAGTCTGCTAATTAGTGTGCTGTCAGGTGAGATATGGCTGAGTGAGCACAAATTGAATGGAAGAGGGGCACAGGTAGAGTGATAACAGACTTCCAGGTCCCCACTTCTCGCATAGGCTTGGAACATCCTTATCTGTTGGTACCTCAATGACCTACATCGTGACTCAAAGTGTAACTTTTAGACTACATTTACAGCCAGTAACAACTTGTGTGAACAATGGAACAATGGAGTGACTGTCCACTCTACGTCAGTGTTTTGCAACTTTTGAAAAGCACACCTCTTCAATTCAATTCATGCTCAGCCGCCATAACATAACTGTCAGGACGGTGCCTCGCACAAGTTGTGTATAAAATACCACTAAATATTTGCGTAAAGTTTCGTCAAAATCCATCCAATATATCATAAAATATTACCGAATATATTGGGGGGGGGGGGGGGCTTTTGTATTTTTTGTTAGGTGTTTAGATATGATTGTTGAGAAGATATAAGTGTTCAAGTGACTTCGGTCACCATTTGTCCCCAAAATCTCCATAAAACAAACCTGTTTAATATCTGGCTTTTGCAATATCCTAGATGAGTTGTTGTGATAGCTCATTAGTCCAATAGTTTGCTGATATGTGACCCGCCATATCAAATCCAGTCGTAAGTCGGGATTTTTTTTACCCTGTGCCAATGCATTCTTTTATATATGCGAGTCGACCATAGGTCGCCTCACATATATAAGAGAATGCATTGGCCTAACAATTTTTTACAATTTTAATAATTTTTTCTTGTATTCTTTAACAATTTTATAATTTCACCCATACAGAGCCCCAGACAAACATGAGCAGACGACACTCTTGTATATGCTTCTATATATGTGTGGGGCTCCCTGCAGGGTAATGGATGTTTTTTATTTTATGTCCTAAAAATTGTAAGAAACATTTATTTAAAAAAAAATGATAAAAAATTGTTAGGCCAATGCATTCTCTTATATATGCGAGGCGACCTATGGTCGACTCGCATATATAAGAGAATGCATTGGCACAGGGTAAAAAAATCCCGGCTTACGACTGGATTTGATATGGCGGGTCACATATCTTTGGCAAACAAATAGAAAGAAAAACGAATGTTGAAATTACCTGGCATATGTTGCCGCCACATTCGAGAACATTCTGGCGTGGGATTGGGGTACTGTATTCATCAATGATGTTTCAAATATACGGTTTGTGTCATTTTTTCAGAACTCGCACGTACGCTCCTGGATAACACTGCGGATGTCACAATTCGGGCAAAGGACGGAAGCTCAGTCTTACATGGTGCTGTTCTCGGTAACAACGAAGAACTTATACACATGCTCGTGGATGCAGGTATACAGAAACATGCAGCTTTTCCAGTCAACAAACACACTGTGATTGTTTAGGATTATGTTCACGACTTTGTCCCCTGTTCATCTTTGCATCCAGTTGAGGATGTATATCGAATTATATATATTGGATAGTGTCATGCATGAATTCATTAAAATATGTTCTTATTTAATTGATATGCTTTTAGGCTTATATTATGCTGTAAAGATATTTAAAGCACAATCCCATTGTTACAATCGTTCCCTGATTTTTGGTAAAGCACACCAATTCCCAAGACTGGCGAAGGAATAGTTCAGTGAGTATCCCATTGTTGGGCACACGCAACTCATAACAGACAAATCGCACGGGCGCTTCAAAGTGGGACCAGACCGTGTTGTTTAAGACATATCTATTCAGATTTAACGGCGATTAGTTCATGTTACTCACGTTGTTGTGTGTGGCTAACCGGCTATTGTGTCCAGTCGCGGCTAGCGCACGGATTGTGCGTCGTGGTCAAAACACGCTCAACGGCACATTTCCTGTTGATTGCATTATGTGGGATCAATTGTGCTAACTGAAGTCGGTCAGAACACGCGAACACGCGAAATATGTCATAATATGTCATAAGGGCTCTTCGACTCGATTGATTCTGGTAAAGAACAATTTTTGTGCTCCAACCATTACTTGATGGTTTTGTGATTACCGGCATAATGTATGGAATGATACTGAGTGTAAGTTATGTTCAGTTTGTGTTACCTTGTTAGTAGATCATTCTAGAGTAGGGAGTGCTAGTCGCCTATATATAGTTGACTTAGTTGACTGATACAAATTTCCAATAACAGCATAAAATCCAACGGAGAATCAATAACAGGTACCCGATAGACTGCGAATTTCGTGCACACGCAATGATGACTTCACCAATTATATTACGAATGTATGCAGCTGGAGGTAACTATTTTGCAGGTTGTGACGTCAACGCCAAGAACAACTTAGATGAACACCCGCTAATAACATCCGTCAAATGTAGATGCAGTCCAGAGGTATGTTTAATTCAAGTTTCCTTAAGCTATACTCAGCTAGTGATATTGGTTGGAAATGCTGGATTGAGTCGAAGTACAGTTCCATTGGGCCACTACCGCATAATTTTAGCGATTATTGACCCATTCATCTAAAATCACCAATAACGGCGACATAAGGTTAGAATTATGATAATTGGTTTATTTATTTTTATAGATATGTGCTGTGGACTCCCCATGAGCTGTCACACAAATATGTCATAATATGTCACAAGGGCTAGCACGACGTTAAACCAAAATAAATCACACCAAGATAATTGTTTTTTAATTAAAAATAGATTTACAACTATTTGACCTCATGATATGTACATCTTCTTTCGTCGGTTTTGGATTCCCAAAAATATATACTCACCACTTCCGCAGGTTTCGAAACTATTGATCCAGAAAGGAGCTGACATGACGATAAAGTGTAAACCAGACGGAAATACAGCACTCCAAGAAGCCATTCTATATAACCACACCACCAGGGCTGTATATCTTATAGATGCTGGTAAGTATTAATCCATCCTATATAACCACACCACCAGGGCTGTATATCTTATAGATGCTGGTAAGTATTAAGCCATTCTATATAATGCAGCATTCGACAGGCTCGGTTGCTGATTGGTAGCATATATATGTTAATAATCTCCTCGGTATTTGTTTGTGATAGAGTTAATATCGGTGTTGGGCCAACGGTAATTCAGTTGCTCGGGTCTACCAAATTTATTGTAGTAGCCACATGTATGTCCAACGAGAGTGACCAATTCAGCGTAAATCAGTACTATTGTTTAGCGGAACGTTTGTTTTTCATATCATAAGAGTTGAATATATTCATACATTTGACAAAATTATTTTCTCACAAGGAAGTACCAATTAAAAAAATGCATTTAAAATAAATACATGTACATGTTATTTATAGATACTGTTGGTCTTGGGTGGCCGTCCAAAATTCAACAGCTCACCTACGATAAAGGGTTTTAAGTTCTTCTTGCTCATTAATTTATTTTATCACAAGCTGTGAATTGACGGAATACTCTAAAACAATTGGTTGTCACTTAATTAGCCATTAAGGTTATTTATTGATCCTTAATCGATATCGGCCACTGTTGTAGAAATGACATGTGTGCGTGAGCAAATGCCCCACACGTGTTTGGAATGATGGCAACATTGCTGGTCTCAATTGGCCGAACAATCAAAATGATGGAAATGAAGTTTCTCTTGACCTGGACGCGTGATTGACAGGTGTTTGTTCTCATAATTGTTTATCAAAAGGAATTTTAATGGAAAGATATCGGCGGAATTTAGACGATTTCAACCAATACTACGATTAACTGATAAGAAATACCTCATGTTTAAATTAAGGTTATGAGTTACTCGCGTAATAGAATTTGTTTTCAAACTTTTCGGTTATTTAAGAAATAACTCTTATTTCGATTAAGGTTATGAAGTTATAAACGAAAATTTTGAAGGTCAATTCTATAACGCGCGTAACAACAATCGAAACAAGAGTTATTTCTTATAATTTAATCCGTCATTTCACAGGAGAACCACCAAAAAGTAGAAGTTGGAAGTATAACTAGCGTATAACATTCAGACTATTTCCGACGGAAAATACACGTTAAGTTGAAAGAGACACCTGTCACTCAAACCTGGTGCTCATCGATTGATGAAATCGCGTCGGCAATCCAGCGTCGGCAATCCAGCGTTGCTATAGTTGCAACTGATCACGCTTCGCGTGCTTCCGGGCAGCTGCAGTTGCACGTGGGATTGATATATTTAACCGCGGTGACACAAACCCGGGTTGGTTTTAATATCAGTGTTTCACTTCTTTGCAATGTTCAATCTTGTTTATTTGTGTGGTTACTTGTGCACTTAATATTAGCATCCAGTACGGTTATTGACAATACAGTCATACCCGAAGGAACTATGACGCAGCACCGAAATGTCATGTTAAATCATAGGTAGTATCGAACAGTTTCATTGTACATTGTTTAGGCACGCGGTATATAGGCGTGGTCACTCGACGCTGCTGTAATTTCTGTAGCTGGGAAACTAATCAAGAAATCTAGGTTATCGAGAAATAACCTAAATGGCCACGTGTGTGTCAACCAATTGCTTTGCAGTATTCCGTGTATTGACAGCTTATAATTAAATTATAACTGCATAACCTCAATCGAAACAAGATTTATTTCTTAAATATTAAAGAGCATTTTATGTTTAACGGTTGTGTGTTACGAATGATGTCGATTGTAATTATAGTGTTTATGTTTTAATCGCCTGCATGACACGCGTAAATCAGCTGTAAATTTGTTTAACCCTTTACCCAACAAACCGGCCAAAACCGGCCAAATAAAGCTTCAACAGCCTAAAATATCTTGGGTCTGTCTCAATAGAACCATACAAATATGGATATCATTGGAACCGGCTCCTTGACCACATTGTGATAGTTACAGTTATGCCCTGTGCCAATGCATTCTCTTATATATGCGAGTCGACCATAGGTCGCCTCGCATATATAAGAGAATGCATTGGCCTAAAAAAAATCTTTTTTTAACACTTTTTACCATTTTTTCTTACATTCTTTAACAATTTTATAATTTTTAAAGTGTTAAGCCAATGCATTCTCTTATATATGCGAGGCGACCTATGGTCGACTCGCATATATAAGAGAATGCATTGGCACAGGGCCCTGTTGGGTAAAGGGTTATGAAAGATTTACTAATTGGGAGTCAAACTGGATAGGGAATCTTTAAATTTTACATGTAAGCAGTTGTATAAATCACAAAGTCTCGTGCGATTTGGTTAACTCTAACGAGTTTCACGTTTTCAGGTTGTGATATCAATACGATAAACGGAAAACGCCAAACGCCACTGTATATGGCATCAATGAAGGGAAACGCTGATGTGGTGCGGCGGATACTTGAACATCCAGACAAACAGATTGATATGTGGTTTCCTAAGAGTATACCTCTCCACGCGGCAGTTCATAAGGGCCGTCTTCGCGTGATTGAGTTACTAGTTGAAGCGGGGTGCAACATAAGTCATGTGAGTATGTGGAAACCATGTATATCTAAGTTTGGTTGCTTATCGTATCACATGTCGCTAGGGATGCGACTATAACTCTCAGTTTGGGGACCATTTACAACTGATGGCATAATCAGTCAAACATTTTGACTAAACGTTTAGGAACATATTAGAATATTGGCCCAAAAGGACATAATTAGCACTTTATTTTGGTTGGAAACTCAAGCATTTCAACCTGTTTTACTCTGAAATTTCCAACTGTCGTTGATTCGGGCGCAAGAGCATGCAGTTTATATATATATATATATATATATATATATATATATATATATATATATATATATATATATATATATATATATGCGATGAGATGCACCCTATAAATACACTGATGCTAGGGTCGTTGCCACTGGACACAAATCATATTTGTAGCTAACGTTTGAACCCTTAATTGCCACATTTATAGCCAGCTTTTTTTACGGGAGATTATATTTGCCGCCAGCTTGTCATTATTCTCTTTTTGAACCAGATTATAGTTGACAGCAGAGGAGTGACATAATTATTTTGTTTATTAATTGATCCGTCTGTTGTACTTTGTACTCATTAAATGGCGCACTATATCATGAAGGTAGAGAGCTTGAATGATACTAGAATCGATTTTAGTTACAAAATATCGTTATTGGTAGCTGACAGCGCCTGAAGTTTGAAGTTTGAAGTTCTCGATCTAAACCTCAGACTCCCTGTTACACTGGAAATTTGTGCAAGCTTTATATGTTTACGTTGGTAACCAGGATATACAGAACGATGTTTTAAGTACCCAAGTATATATAGGATTTCCAAATTTAGTACAATCGACACGCGACTATACAGTTAATAACATGGCGGTGATTTTGGCATATTTAACATTTTCAATTACGCAGGCGGAATTATGATGGAAACATCTGCATGTAATATAACGTTGTAATTTTATTCGTTTAATCAAATTGGGTAACAGATGGATTTGAAATGTCGATTTGTATAGTGAATCGAGGCAGACGACTTATATTACCGGTTTCTAAGACTATGGCGTTACGTCTATATTTGGGCAACATTTGGAGAACATGGGTACCCTAATCAACGTTTCAGAGATCCGGCATGGGTACTAAACGGAAACATGCGAATTTGATCAATTCAGCTAGAATTACTGCCTCGAGGTGCATTTCTCTTGCAGATGAACGACAAATGTCTGACGCCAATACAACTGGCAGCGGAATCAGATCAGCATGGATCCGCCAAGACGCTGCTCAGACTGGGTGCCGATCTAGGTGCGCATGCCAAGGTTAAACGACTGCTACCATGCTGTCTCATGTCAGACGACGACCACCCACACTTCGCTCTGGAGCCGATGTTCTTCAGCATGACACACAGAAATCTGGACCTCATGAAGATTTTCGCGCAATGTTACTCAAAACTTCCACTCAGCACGCTTAACTCGATTGTGGAGATTTTACGGACAGCACGTGGCGTTAACGCGCATTTCAGTCAAGCCTTCCAGGACAGTGTTTTCGATTTTGTGAACAAACTTAACCGTTTCCCACGGGAGTTGCAGCATTTGAGTCGCCTTGTTATCAGAGAACGTTTAGGCGTGTGTCCTCACAGGAAGATTGTGCGTCTGAACATCCCGGAGAAGATTCAGAAATACTTGTTAATGAGCGATTTATTGGACACGAGTGATGAGCCTGAAGACAAACTAGCGGTATTCCGCAAAAAGCGCTTCTTCGACTCTTAAGAGTATTAACGCATTTTTACTAAATGGATTCTCCCATCAGTTGTAAAAGTGTACACACGGAATGGTCTACATGTATTATTCATCTGGAGGGATGTTCAGGAAATATAAGCAGACAAAAGATAATACAGGTGCATAAGGATTCATATTCATTTGTGGGAAATGTTCAGATGATAAGTTCAACAAAACGGTCTTGAATTTATTATCTTAATATTTCCAAAGGGAACTACTCGTAAAATTCATAGTGACATTTACATTAGTTATACAGCAAAGCACAGACTGTTATGTCATTTTTCTGATATTTGCATATTCCGTGCTTTTAAGTCAAGTTCGTTGGTTGGCTGCTTGCCAATTGGGTCATATGTGTTATACCCAATAAAACGTGCCGACGTCACATATAGTGTAGACCTAAATGTGGTTTGCCAATTTTCTACAACGCTAATCGATCGATTTTTTAGAGGTCGATTATTGGGCTAACATAATATGTGACCCGCCATATCAAATCCAGTCGTAAGTCGGGATTTTTTTACCCTGTGCCAATGCATTCTCTTATATATGCGAGTCGACCATAGGTCGCCTCGCATATATAAGAGAATGCATTGGCCTAACAATTTTTTACAATTTTAATAATTTTTTCTTGTATTCTTTAACAATTTTATAATTTCACCCATACAGAGCCCCAGACAAACATGAGCAGACGACACTCTTATATATGCTTCTATATATGTGTGGGGCTCCCTGCAGGGTAATGGATGTTTTTTATTTTATGTCCTAAAAATTGTCAGAAACATTTATTTAAAAAAAATGATAAAAAATTGTTAGGCCAATGCATTCTCTTATATATGCGAGGCGACATATGGTCGACTCGCATATATAAGAGAATGCATTGGCACAGGGTAAAAAAATCCCGACTTATGACTGGATTTGATATGGCGGGTCACATATGCTCTCCATACAGCATATTTATTTCAGATAGGAAATAAGTACCAGTATAATTTAAGCTGATTTTGTGGAAATAAATAAGGAAATACATATATATATATATATATATATATATATATATATATATATATATATATAACAAGGAGGTAGTTTTTGTGCGTTTTATTGAGGGATAATGCGTTGTGTACGTTGGAACACATTTAGTGTAAAAGCTTCCCCGGCCACAAAAGACGCCAAAAACGGTCACCCAGCGCACCAGCGTGAGTCCTGGTGCAATGGCTAAGTTAGTCACCATTTTAGCTACGTACCAGTCTTTGGACCGACAACTAGTTTGATGAAGTGCGATGGGCTGCTGTGAGGGCAGGGGGCTAGTTGACCTATCTTTAAAGCTCCTTCCGTGTTTATCGTCGACATATGAGCTTAACTTCTATTAGAGTTATGCTGAGTTGGGTTATTCAGCTGGAACACCAGTCACACATTCAGCCGAGCTCGCTCCACAAGGAGTGCCGCATTTACAGATTCTCATTTTTGTTTACTTCTAAAACAGCTTCTGAACTGCCATATCCCGATCTTCAACCGGTGTCAACATACGCCGCCGTTCAAGGTTGAAATACAGCAAAACAACTGTTTACATTCGAACCACAATGCATTGTATTATACGCCAACTGTATGCATTTAGGCAGGACTATGGAAATATAAAGTGCGTGGTCAAGTCTCAATCCCACGATCACAAACATTGCCAAGAACCTCAATGTCTAAATTGAAATGACGCACATATTACACAATATGTATGGACTATACGTATTTTGGAGAATTATATATATTATTCGTATTTTTTACCATTATATATTTTTGCTCATATTCGATAACACAGTTCGTTAGCGGGCATACACTCGGTCTTGTGAGGCAGATGACAAACGAGAGGCAGAGATTTTAGCTGGTACTGATTGACTCATATAACCTTATTGCTTACATTGAATTAAAATTTCGCTGAGGTAAGCCATTTCCACTCGCACGGAAATCTCAATTCCTTACTGCTATAAATTAAAAAAGACTTATTATTGAATTCATAGTAAACTAGACATTTTTTTAACTATAGGTATTATTGGTATTCAAATGTATTGATTCATTCGTTACAAATAGGTGACATGTTTGTGAGCAGAAAAATATTTCTAAAATTAAATTGAGTTGAGTTGAATCCTAACGAAAATCACAAAAACTGAAAGCAGATATTGTGTATTATATATTACATTTTCGTATACTCACCGGTTTGTCAGTTCAAGTAGATTCATTTTGAGATGAAAATCATAGACAAATAAGCCATTGAATTTGAAAACAAATCCATGTTTATCAGCATTGAAACAAGACTTATGTGCGTCACAACCGTACTAGTAATGTTTCGAATTACCATGGTTATTGTGCTGTATGAATGATCAGGTAGAGTATCTGTGTTCGAAATGAAAGAACAAGAATAACTCTAGTGACAGTTCCAGCTCCGTTGGCAGGGGATGGTGAATTAAATATTGCGGCGAAGTTCGAACAGCATGCGCATTGAGTGGTATCGCAACAACAACAAAAAACCTGCCAATAAAGATTTTCTCGGTAGAAAACTATTTCTTATTTTGAGATTTATTTTCTCATTGTAAGAAATAATTTTCTTATTCGAGAAAAGTCTAGAAAACGTTATTCAACTGTAGCACATTTTCTTATACCTAGAATTGTTTTCTGGAAAAAAATTAACATTCTAGGTTATAAGAAAACCTGTTACAGAACAACAAATGTTGTCTTGTGTTTTAGAAAGTGGTCATGTGATTTCTTACATTAAGATTTTTTTTTCTTATTTTAGAAAAAAGGTTTGGAGAGCAAGAACAAATTTCTTGTGTTAGAAAAAAAGGGATAATGTGATTTGTTACATTAAGATTTCTTTTCTGATTTTTAGAAAAAAAAGTTTTAGAGAGCAAAAAAAGTGTTCTTGTATTAGAAAAAGTGATCATGTCCTTTCTCATATTAAGATTTTTTTTTCTGATCTTATAAAAATACAATTTGCAGAACAAGAACAATTTAGCACATTTGGACCACTGAATGTATATTACTTCACATTTAATTTGATATTATATCATCTAAAATGCAGTAATATTCAAGAATAAACTTTTTTATCGGCGGCAATCCTCAGTTGTTCACCCACTAGTCACCTCGATTATTCATTTTATCTTCTACACATTAGAGGATATTGAAGCTGAACAGAAGGGGAAAAGTAACTAAAAACAATGTTAATTTGAGACTACAGGGGTGCTATTCACCAAGCGAGACTATTTTATAAACCAGGTAGTTTATATGGTAGCGGCTGAACGCAAAGGTATCTTCGCTTTAGCGCAAACGACACACGCTGTCGATGGTGTGATTGATCCAATCTATCAGATTTGTCACTTGTCAATTGACGCCGTCTTACGACTAATTCATGAACACTCACCGGCCACAATCGGCATGTATAGCGGTATAATGTTTGGGTACAATTGTGTGGAGACTCATGCTTGCGTTTAGCTATCTGCAGAATGAGTTTCAGTGATATGAATGAGGTTTTTTAATTTGCACAGTGTGAAAATGAAGAGCCAAGAAGATAACGTCTCAGAAGAATTTTGTTTGTGTTTTGGTTCTGTTTGGATATTTCCCTGCTATTTCCAAAGAAATTTCTTTCCATGCATCATTTTTCCGGCGCTGGTGAATGGTGCCGGTTTCTTTGTTCTTTAATATTTTGATTCTCCTCTCCACAATGCCCAAACAAGTTTTATACTCGTCGGCAGTGTGTGGGGGGGGGGGTCTGGAAAACAATTGCACATATAGGGCCCAAAAAGGTTTTTTCCGACCCCGAGGGACCCACCACCCCATTTGTGCAAATTTGTTCCTCCAAATGTTAGGGACCCACCCCCTTTCTCATGTTTTTATCAAAATTTCAGAGTTTTTTAGCCGTTCTTCAATAACTGTGTTAACTGCCTTTCAATCCATTCCACTATCCTTTTTTGGTGCAATGTGTGTAAAATTAAGACTCAAGCAATAACATCCTTAATCGGTAAAGCACAGGTCAGAAAAACGAAAAATAAACTGTATTTCCAGGTGTTTCCTGGTGTTTCCAGTATATAACAACAATAATAAAGCATTGTGTAGGTACACTGTATGTCACAAATTGCCCTAGACCGCATTATAGCCTTAATATATCGAGCGTGTTTAGTCTGACAGAGAACACTGGCCAGTGTAAATAGTGGTAAACAGGTCAATTATTTGTGCATGATCAAAGAACTGTTTAGTCTTATTCACCGGGGTGGGTGAGGAGGGGAATTATTTTGGTTAGGTATACACATAGATATATGGTTATTATACCCCCGATATTAGTCAGCGGGTATACAGTTGACGTCTCGAGCCGTCCATGCGTCCGTCCATACAAACATTTTGCGTTATAACTCAAGAGTCGGTTGTCATATTTTGATGCTCTATGACATGTGACGGACCAGAAATGGCGAACGAGTATGCATAATATCACGGATTGTGAGCACCAATGCCTGCCAGAGTTATCCATGGGCCCTGTTTATGAAATTCAGTCCGTACAAAGTTTTTGCAATATAAGTTGAAGTGTCGGTTGTCGAATTTTGAAGTCGTTTGGTATGGTGATAGACCTGAACGATAGGGGAAGGATGTATGCATATATTACTCCATATCACAGGTTTCGCCCGTCGATGCATACCAGAGCTACCAACCTGGTTCCATCCGTAAACACATTTTGCATTATTATAACTCAACCATGTGTATGTATATTTGTGCACTAGAGTCTGCAGTATAGTCTCAGTCAGATTTTGTTCTTGATTTTAGTTTGAACTTTGAAGACATTGAAGAAGCTTCTGAACGCATCACATTATTTCAGTTCATCTATCTGTAAGCGATAACAGTATACAAATAGTATTTTAGTTTAGTCTTGTTGAGCAGTATTTAAGCTTCAAGATGAAGTTCGTAAATTCAAGGAGAATAGCGTCGCCTTCAGTCGGGATTGTCTGAACAATAAACAGTAACGGCCATTCATCATAACCAATTCAGTTTTATTTGGATAAGTGTTGCAAATTAACATTACTTGCAATCATTAAAGATGAGAAATACCCAGAAGGAATGAATTTGATTGCATGCCAGCACAAGACAGTATTTCAGACATTAGAAATTTATGAGATACCCTTTTCAATTTCATGTTATGCAACAATCGGGTTAATGATATCTAGTCATCATTGAGTATTCACCATGTAGTATTTGTGATACAGTTTTTTTTTTATTACTTTTATTCGGGTAATACAACTGGGTAATATATTAATTTTTTTTCACTAAATTACGGTTTTCCTCTGTGAAGTGGGACGGGATCCTGTGAAATCCAGAAGGTTGCTAAATCTGAGGCTATATAGTCACTATAGTCTATAGCTGTCTATATAGCCATATGCCAACAAACATGATACTAACATGCTTACAAACAACATTACATGGTCAGTACTTGTAAATTGTTTGAAAAAACCCCCATTTTTTGGAAAAGAATTTACAAGCACGATTGTTTCGGCCTCTGGACCACCAACCCACCCCGGCCCTATATACGGAATGTTTTGTGTATACCCCCCATGTCGTCGGTGGTATATTTTGCCCCACGTAATTTTCCTGGGTTGCTCATTGTTGAAATGAACCAAACGTGTACTGTTACACGCAGCATGTTTATGTGACCGATGGTCAATCTATGATTGACGCCAATCACCTTGATTGGATAATCCAAAAGCGCGCGGCGATGTCTTCCCATCGATATGTCCACCGATAGCTTCGCATTTAGCGTCGCCTCGTAAAACTACCTGGACTATATTATAAACCCAGCCGGTGAATAGCACCCCAGGGGTGCTATTCACCGACTGGGTTTATAATATAGTCCAGGTAGTTTTACGAGGCGACGCTCAATGCGAAGCTATCGGTGGACATATCATGATATCGATGGGAAGACATCGCCGCGCCAAATAGGATTATCCAATCAAGGTGATTGGCGTCAATCATAGATTGACCACCGGTCACATAAAACTGCTGCGTGTAGCAGTACACGTTTGTACACATTTCAACAATGAGCAACCGAGGAAAAGGACGTGGGGCAAAATATACCACCGACGACATGAGGGGGTCTACAAAAAAAATCCGTATATAGGGCCGGGGTGGGTGGGTGGTCCAGATGCCGAAACAATCGTGCTTGTAATTTTTTTCTCCAAAATGGGTTTATTTCAAACAATTTACAACTACTGACCATGTAATGTTGTTTGTAAGCATGTTAGTATCATGTTTGTTGCCATATGGCTATATGGACATCTATATATAGTGACTATTTAGCCTCAGATTTAGCAACATTCTGGATTTCATAGGATCCCGTCCCACTTCTCAGTGGAAAACCGTAATTTAGTGAAAAAAAATAATGTATTACCCAGTTGTATTACCCGAATAAAAGTAATAAAATAAAAAAAACTGTATCACAACTACTACATGGTGAATACTCAATGATGACTAGATATCATTGACCCGATTGTTGCATAACATGAAATTGAAAAGGGTATCTCATAAATTTCTAATGTCTGAAATACTGTCTTGTTCTGGCATGCAATCAATTTCATTCCTTCTGGTTAGTTCTCATCTTTTTAATGATTGCAAGTAATGTTAATTTGCAGCACTTATCCAAATAAAACTGAATTGGTTATGATGAATGGCCGTTACTGTTTATTGTTCAGACAATCCCAACTGAAGGTGACGCTATTCTCCATGAATTTACGAACTTCATCTTGAAGCTTAAATACTGCTCAACAAGACTAAACTACAATACTAATTGTATACTGTTATCGCTCACAAATATATGAACTGAAATAATGTGATGCATTCAGATGCTTTGAGAAATGACATTCTTCAATGTCTTCAAAGTTCAAACTAAAATCAAGAATACAATCTGACTGAGACTATACTGCAGACTCTAGTGCACAAATATACATACAAATGGTTGAGATATAATAATGCAAAATGTGTTTACGGATGGAACCAAGTTGGTAGCTCTGGTATGCATCGACAGGCAAAACCTGTGATATGCAGTAATATCTGCACACATCATTCCCGTATCATTCAGGTCTATCACCATACCAAACCACTTCAAAATTCGACAACCGACACTTCAACTTATATGGCAAAAACTTTGTACGGATTGAATTTCATAAACAGGGCCCATGGATAACTCTGGTAGGCATTGGTACTCACAATCCGTGATACTATGCATATTCGTTCCCCATTTCTGGTCCGTCACATGTCATAGAGCATCAAAATATGACAACCGACTCTTGAGTTATGATGCAAAATGTTTGTACGGACGGACACACGGACGGCTCGAGACGTCAACTATATACCCGCCGACTAATATCGGGGGTATAATAACCATATATCTATGTGTATACCTAACCAACACAATTCCCCTCCTCACCCACCCTGGTGAATAAGACTAAAGAGTTCTTTGACCATGCACAAATAATTGTAGAACCCCTGACCTGTTTACTACTATTTACACTGGCCAGTGTTCTCTGTCAGTCTAAACACGCTCGATATATTAAGGCTATAATGCGGTCTAGGGCAATTTGTGACATACAGTGTACCTACACAATGCTTTATTATTGTTGTTAGATACTGGAAACACCTGGAAATACAGTTTATTTTTCGTTTTTCTGACCTGTGCTTTACCGATTAAGGATGTTATTGCTTGAGTCTTAATTTCACACACTTTGCACCAAAAAAGGATAGTGGAATGGGATTGAAAGGCAGTTAACACAGTTATTGAAGAACGGCTAAAAAACTCTGAAATTTTTATAAAAACATGAGAAAGGGGGGTGGGTCCCTAACATTTGGAGGAACAAATTTGCACAAATGGGGTGGTGGGTCCCTCGGGGTCGGATTTTTTTGTTTTGGGCCCTATATGTGCAATTGTTTTCCAGACCCCCCCCCCCCCCCACTGCCGACGAGCGTAACACTTTTTTGGGCATTGTGGAGAGAAGAAACCTGCACCATTCACCAGCGCCGGAAAAATGATGCATGGACAGAAATTTCTTTGGAAATAGCAGGGAAATATCCAAACAGAACCAAAACACGAACAAAATTCTTCTGAGACGTTATCTTCTTGGCTCTTCATTTTCACACTGTGCTAATTAAAAAACCTCATTAATATCATTGTTATACCGCTATACATGCCGATTGTGGTCGGTGAGTGTTCACGAATTAGTCGTAAGACGGCGTCAATTGACAGGTGACAAATCTGATAGATTGGATCAATCACACCATCGACAGCGTGTGTCGTTTGCGCTAAAGCGAAGATACCTTTGCGTTTAGCCGCTACCATATAAACTACCTGGTTTATAAAATAGTCTTGCTTGGTGAATAGCACCCCAGGGGTGCTATTCACCGGCTGGGTTTATAATATAGTCCAGGTAGTTTTACGAGGCGACGCTCAATGCGAAGCTATCGGTGGACATATCGATGGGAAGACATCGCCGCGCCATATAGGATTATCCAATCAAGGTGATTGGCGTCAATCATAGATTGACCACCGGTCACATAAACATGCTGCGTGTAACAGTACACGTTTGTACACATTTCAACAATGAGCAACCGAGGAAAAGGACGTGGGGCAAAATATACCACCGACGACATGAGGGGGTCTACATGAGGGGGTCCGTATATAGGGCCGGGGTGGGTGGGTGGTCCAGAGGCCGAAACAATCGTGCTTGTAATTTTTTTTCCAAAATGGGTTTTTTTCAAACAATTTACAAGTACTGACCATGTAATGTTGTTTGTAAGCATGTTAGTATCATGTTTGTTGGCATATGGCTATATAGACAGCTATAGTGACTATTTAGCCTCAGATTTAGCAACTTTCTGGATTTCACAGGATCCCGTCCCACTTCTCAGTGGAAAACCGTAATTTAGTAAAAAAAAAAAAAAATGTATTACCCAGTTGTATTACCCGAATAATAGTTATAAAATAAAAAAACTGTATCACAAATACTACATGGTGAATACTCAATGATGACTAGATATCATTGACCCGATTGTTGCTTAACATGAAATTGAAAAGGGTATCTCATAAATTTCTAATGTCTGAAATACTGTCTTGTTCTGGAATGCAATCAAATTCATTCCTTCTGGTTATTTTTCATCTTTTTAATGATTGCAAGTAATGTTAATTTGCAGCACTTATCCAAATAAAACTGAATTGGTTATGATGAATGGCCGTTACTGTTTATTGTTCAGACAATCCCAACTGAAGGTGACGCTATTCTCTTGAATTTACGAACTTCATTTTGAAGCTTATATAATTAAATACTGCTCAACAAGACTAAACTACAATACTAATTGTATACTGTTATCGCTTACAAATAGATGAACTGAAATAATGTGATGCATTCAGATGCTTTGAGAAATGACATTCCTCAATGTCTTCAAAGTTCAAACAAAGTTGGTAGCTCTGGTATGCATCGACAGGCAAAACCTGTGATATGCAGTAATATCTGCATACATCCTTCCCGTATCATTCAGGTCTATCATCATACCAAACCACTTCAAAATTCGACAACCGACACTTCAACTTATATGGCAAAAACTTTGTACGGATTGAATTTCATAAACAGGGCTCATGGATAACTCTGGTAGGCATTGGTACTCGCAATCCGTGATATTATGCATATTCGTTCCCCATTTCTGGTCCGTCACATGTCATAGAACATCAAAACATGACAACCGATCGACTATTGAGTTATGATGCAAAATGTTTGTACGGACGGTCGCACGGACGGCTCGAGACTTCAACTATATACCCGCCGACTAATATCGGGGGTATAATAACCATATATCTATGTGTATACCTAACCAAAACAATTCCCCTCCTCACCCACCCCGGTGGATAAGACTAAAGAGTTCTTTGATCATGCACAAATAATTGTAGAACCCCTGACCTGTTTACCACTATTTACACTGGCCAGTGTTCTCTGTCAGACTAAACACGCTCGATATATTAAGGCTATAATGCGGTCTAGGGCAATTTGTGACATACAGTGTACCTACACAATGCTTTATTATTGTTGTTAGATACTGGAAACAACAGGAAACACCTGGAAATACAGTTTATTTTTCGTTTTTCTGACCTGTGCTTTACCGATTAAGGATGTTATTGCTTAAGTCTTAATTTTACACACATTGCACCAAAAAAGGATAGTGGAATGGATTGAAAGGCAGTTAACACAGTTATTGAAGAACGGCTAAAAAAACTCTGAAATTTTGATAAAAACATGAGATAGGGGGTGTGTCCCTAACATTTGGAGGAACAAATTTGCACAAATGGGGTGGTCGGTCCTCGGGGTCGGAAAAAAAACTTTTTGGGCCCTATATGTGCAATTGTTTTCCATACCCCCCCCCCCCCCCACTGCCGACGAGCATAACACTTTTTTGGGCATTGTGGAGAGGAGAATCAAAATATTAAAGAACAAAGAAACCGGCACCATTCACCAGCGCCGGAAAAATGATGCATGGAAAGAAATTTCTTTGGAAATAGCAGGGAAATATCCAAACAGAACCAAAACACAAACAAAATTCTTCTGAGACGTTATCTTCTTGGCTCTTCATTTTCACACTGTGCTAATTAAAAAACCTCATTAATATCATTGAAACTCATTCTGCAGATATATAAACGCAAGCATGAGTCTCCACACAATTGTACCCAAAAATTATACCGCTTTTCATGCCGATTGTGGCCGGTGAGTGTTCATGAATTAGTCGTAAGACGGCGTCAATTGACAAATCTGATAGATTGGATCAATCACACCATCGACAGCGTGTGTCGTTTGCGCTAAAGCAAAGATACCTTTGCGTTCAGCCGCTACCATATAAACTACCTGGTTTATAAAATAGTCTCGCTTGGTGAATAGCACCCCAGATACTTCCCAGAAGATGAGGCCTGAGCACAATGGGGTCTACATAGGATGAATTTGGTGATGCTAACCCGCTGTGCTGGGTAGAATAACTAAATTCACCTCCTGTGGACCTCATTCTGAAAATGACAGACACACTATATCCAGGCAGTTCTACCATTGTTGATTTCCAGCTAGATCATTGCCGTTTTAACTTGAGGAGCAATGGTTTGATATTTCCAATATACAGCATATGTGACACACGTGACTTTAACCCTTGCTATAATAAACATTCATTGACGAGTAGTTCCCTTAGGAAATGATCAGAGAATAAGTTCAACATACTTTGTTGAACTTATTATCTGAACACTTCCCATCCATGAATATGAATCCTTTTCTGCTCCTCTTGTATTTCTGTGTTTCTGTCAGTCGTATGCTTGTATAACACAAACACCCCTCCAAATGAACAATACACCATTCCAACGTATAGTTTTATAACTGAATGGGAGAATATATAGTAAGTGTTAAAGCAAGAGTGGGGGGGGGGGGGGCAACTCTTACCAACATCAAAACTCATACTGGGAACGAGATTCCAAGACAAATCTTCGAACAAATATTAGAAGTGCTTTGGTTTCCTCGGCATCAATTTTCGTGGCTTCTCATAAAAAGGCCATTTCGCGGGATGTGAATCGTGGGCCAGATATCATGTTTATCCGCATCAACATTCCTACAATAACAGGTTTATGACATCTTTGATCAGTAACTATTAAGAACTTTGACCCATGTATAATGAGATATTCCTGCACAGAAAGTCGTTAGGCAATCGTGCAGTGCATTAATAGCTGCCGGCTTCATTTCACACGCTGACAATGTACTTTATTTATTGTGTTATGAAGCCTGTGCGCGGTAAAACCAATTTATGGAGGATAAACCATGAACTCAACGCATAATAGAACCCCAGGAATTAAAAGGATTTTACAATAACCATCTTCTTCAACAGCATTCATAACCGGAGAAACTTGATGTATCTGCAAATTATTTATTGAGATTTATTGAGATCTGCTTCCAACACTTTGATCCATCAAATGCGCGCGTTGCAGCCTGTGACGTATCTGCATTTTATTGATAATATTATAGTTTAACAAACTAAAATTCAGTCATATCACTTCTGT
Source organism: Siphonodentalium dalli (assembly GCA_032622095.1). NCBI lineage: Eukaryota > Metazoa > Mollusca > Scaphopoda > Gadilida > Siphonodentaliidae > Siphonodentalium > Siphonodentalium dalli. The sequence goes on from CP136065.1 coordinate 24,378,118, forward strand.
GTGATATTACAAAATAAGATAAGAAAAGTGATATAAATGAATTTAAAGGAATACTCAGATTTGTTTTGCTATTAAATTGACGCTATATGATTAATATAGGAGGAGCACCGATTTGACCGATTCGGCTTCATGGCCGAATCTGGCATTCCACATTACAGAGCCTGGCTTGGGATGAATATTCCAGTGGTTCGGCACCAGGAACATAAAGGTCCATCAAATGAGGAATACTGATCCGAAGTATAAGAAAGATAGAGTTATCGGACATGCAACACGTGACTAACAAATTCTCGAGTTGGTCCGAAAGATTGAGTTATCGGACATACAACTCATGACTCGAGTTCAGGGGCCTGTTTCATGAAGCAAGGTCATAAGATTATCTTAAGATGGACTTAATCTAAGGTCTAAGGTGGATCTTATGATGTAACTTTTCCGTTTCAAGAACGCGTTTCACAAAACAAGATTAAGTCCTACTTAAGTAGTAAGTTAAGTTCCTGCTCATTTAGACTGGTTATCGACAATTTTCTACAGTCCGGAACAAAAAAATGTGGGCTTGTGCAATCTTTATGTACGGCATTGAGATGTTATCGAGAAAGATCCGAGTCCGAGTTGACATTATTGTGTGACAGGGATGCTGGATAGCGGCTGGGTGGGGTGGGCGAATCAGCGCATGTATCTTAGTGTCTATAGTCAGTGGCCTTATATTCGCATATGGATCTTAGACTTGTATGAGTTCCACGATGTAAATTCGAACATGAGTACATCGCAGGCTCTTAAAATGACGAGCTTTGCGTTTACTGACGAGTGGCGGTGTCAGAAATAAGACAATATAATTATATGGATCGATGCATGACTGCGATCATGCATTCACGCCGAGTTAATCCACTGATAGCAATGATCAGGCGGCGATTTTTTTTATGTGAGCCGACATAACTCGTATAATATCGACCACCGCTCTCTACGTGTAGCAATAATCAAAATAAATCGGCGATGTCATCAGGACACACATAGGTCATTTTTCGATTCAAAGGGAAATGAAAAATATTTGTTAGAGTAACTTTTTTATTATTTTTATGCAGATGTTTTATGCGGTTGTCATACCATGGATATATATATAACTACGTTTTCATTAGCACACTCGTATTAAGGGGTGTCATCGTTACGGGTGTGTATGTCATATATACAGTATGCTGTACAACGGTCATCCCACCCCTGAAAAAAAAACATGACAAAAATTTGGACAGCCTTGAAAATCACGACATATGGGCGTGGGCATAAACTCAATAAAAATAATATTCTCTATAGAAAATTGTCACTATTTCTAAAACATATTTTGATAAAGAGCGTTTGTGTTACCTTTCCTATATGACATATCTGCTTTGTAAACAGCCGACGGAAATTTGGAAAGAGGAAAGAATCAATACACTAATTGATCTTATTTTACCCCATCTCCACACACACATGGAATAACATAGAGGAGATTGTGAGCTTTGAGCTTTGAGCTAAGCCATAAATCTTATCAAAAGTATAATTCGTGGGTAATACAATTTTATAATATATATTATCTATAGGTTACATACACAGCTGATAATTGACTATATCCTACATTCGACGAGGCTCGGAGGTGGCTAGTTGGTCTCTGTGGGGGGGGGGGGTACATATCGTGCAATTTCCAACTGCACCCGCCCCCTTAATTGAACCGGGCAAAACTTCCATGTTCGCGAAATGCCATGTCCACCCCACCCATTGGATTTAAACTTTCCAATTGGTATCTCAAATATTCCAACAGTTCGAAATTTCTAACCTGACGCCCCTAAAGCTGGTTATTTTCGGTTGCTGCTGTTTGTCTAAAACAACACATTCCTTTACTAGTTAGAAATTCAAACAATTGAAACCTATATATAGTGTACGATTAATGTTTCCAATTGCTAAACATTTGACCAAAGTGTGTGTGTGTGAATTGTGCTCTGAATTGTTTTTACCAAACTAACCCTATGCCCTCTCCAAACTTTGGTTTTGGAAAGTTTGAGGTACCAGTTGGAATGTTTAAACCCAAAGAGAATAGTTGTAGAGTGTAGTTGGACATTTCGATGCGAACGCCCCATCCCACTCTGTAGCCACGACCCTGTATACCGGACGACGAATTGCCCACCCAGACAATGTACAGATATCTCCGTAATTGCAAAATAACATAGGCCGCCATACTTGTGATCGATATGCCACTTATCACGCGGGTCTTAGCTTTAAGATTATCTTATGACACCTCGCAGCAGTCTTAAAGCTAAGACCAAAGTTAAGACCATCTTAAGTTCAGACCTTGTTCGTGAAACGCACTTATGACTGAAGTTTGAACTTATGACCATCTTAAGTCCCAACTATGTCATAAGTTGCTTTCATGAAACAGGGCCCAGACATTCTGGTCCAAAGCGTCATCCCGAGTTTAAAGGCACGGGTGGCGTTCGTTGCAGAAATATTCATATTTGTTCAAATCGCCATCAACAGAAGGAATATTTAAAAAGATATAGTTTTGTTCATATGCCAAACATAATCAGCGCGTAAATAGTATATTGTCGTCAAGACGTACGATGGTGTACGTAGACAAGAGCCTGCTCGTGTTACATAAGTTTTGCTTCTGTTTACACAACACTGCTCCATTATATTGGTTAATCACACACAAATGATATAAACGCTCTTTATTATTTCCATATCAGGAAAACAGTAACAAATAACGCTCTTTATGTTTACCATATCAGGATCTAAACAAAAGCCAGGTTCTGTAACGTTTTTTGCTTTTGTTTACATAACAAAGGAAAACACTTGACAATAACATACTGTTTATGCCATATTTCTGATTGGTTTAAGAACAAAGCCTGTCTATATTTTACTATTCTTTCTGTTTATGGCGGTTTTTGGCGGAGGTGAAAATTTTAACAGCATACCACCGCCAACGCCGCCAGAATCTTTAAACCTGGGGGGGGGGGGCGTTAATGTGATGGATAAATGTTTACCTTTTCTATACTAAATGGATTATCCCAGTCAGTTAAAATGAAACATCGGAATGATCTATTGGTACTTTGGAGAGATGTTAAGGTGATAAAAAGCAGACGACATAAATAAAAGTGCCGAAGGAGCCCTATTTAAATTTCCTAAGTGGGTTGTAGGGAAGCAAATTCCCAAATAAAGGCCCTATTTATTGAGGAAAATGTTTAGATAGGCAGTTGACCAATCACCGAACAGGATATTAGTGTAACACATATGGGCTATGTAAATATATAATTATGCTTATGCTTATATGTATGATACAAAACTTCGAACTAGCAAGTTGTTCACGTAGGCCTGTGCAATTATGAATACTAAACGATGAATTCAATGTGGTCGTGGGTGCTGAAAGCGATGAAAATTCAGCAGATATTGCACCAATTAGCTGTTCATGTATATAGTTTTCTGACTTTTACTCACGGTAGATAAAAAATGAAATCCATCACATTGACACCGTGTACCAGTCGTTTCTTAACTGAATACCCCAAGGCAGTGGGTAAGATAAGCAAAAGAAACGACACGTCAATGAAGTCTAGCCATTAAATATATGGACACACAATGGCCATATGTTATGATACTATAGATAGTCGCGCAGCGTTGGAGCTCCTCGGCCTCAACATGCGTGGTATCCGAGAATGTCTTCTTTTTTCGCGGCCGCCATCGCGGACAATCCTCATCTGCGGATCTCGGGAATCATTCATGTATTGTGATTTGTAGAGCCAGACGAATGAGGATATAAAACACAGAGTAACGGATATCCATGCCAACACGAACGACCACCCGTAGTCATGGACACGCGCACTGTTAATCACAGCCAAAAAGGGAATGTTCGTGTGGAATGATTTTTCGAATTTTCTCACAAGTTGTCCTTTCCCATTGAACAGAGCGATGGCTGCTGTTAGGAACAGGCCTGAAACGGAAAATAAATATGTGAATGGTTAGCGGGTGACTGTACTGCTAATTATAATGAAAATGAATTTATGACTGGAGTCATAAATTCATTTTCATTATTATTGCCATGTTGTTTGCATCGTTCATAGAGCACATGAGTGTATTTTGCTCTAATCCATGGCTCAAATTTATTCATTTGGTTGTATATATTCTGTTGAGCATAACAGGAGATGGTCCCATAAATGGCCGGATTTAGTGTATAGTACCCCTTTAATGAGCTAACTCTTGTTTCAGAAAAACAGTCAACGTTAGATCAGCAAGCCCTGAAATAGTGTGCCTGTCATTTGAAGAATGAGGTCCTCATAGGGTGAATTTATTAATGCTATCCCGCACAGCGTCACTCTGGTAACCTCATTCTGCTGAGGCCTCAATTGCTATGGGAGACATACCGGTAGGATCATATTGAAGTGCCCCAATTGAAGTTGGCAATGTTAAACCATTAGTCACCGCGAACATGCATTGTGTCTTCTGCAAATTAGGGGGTATAAAAACTGAACAGAGAATAATGTGTGTAAACTCTATAACCTACTTTATACATGCATCATGGCTAACAGTATTTCAATTTATATAAACATTACGATCTATGTGTTACAATATGCATTGCATATATTTATACCATGACTCCCTATTGTACTGTGTACAAACATACTATATAATATATTTGTGCTGTACGCCCTACTGTGTGTGAACAGGAGTCCGGCCGTGGGTAACACGTTCCTACTGTGGGCAACACGTTTGAATGGCATTTCAATGGTTAAAGTTTATACCCATAGTATAGAACTACATCCGAGTTAACCTTTCATTAACCTTCCGTGACCTCGCTCAAAATGACTCTATTTTTAAAACGTAGCGCCTCGCGATGAAAACAATTTGATACTTTCGATTCAATTGAATATTATACTCACTAATGCGATAAAAACGAATAGTTGATTCCGTGGAAATCACACCCAGATCAACAAATTGAACATATATCTCAAGAAATAGACGTAACAAACTCGTTCAAAATGACTTTCGTGGTTTCCTGTTGACTCTCCGGTGGAGAAAAAAAAGTTCCCGCAATGTGTTATATTTATATTAATTAAATTCGTATTCCCAAATACATTCATGTTGTTTATTTATGGCTGTTTCATTACAGTTTATTGTGAATTGGCTACACTGATGTCATATTCGTACAATTGAGTGTTGACCTAATGCAATGCATCAATACGCCTGATCAGCTGTGATAGTGTACGTCGATGTACGGCCAAGTGTGGGGAACACAACGGTGATGATTGAGAATGGTGCGACAGCATCGTCTTAATTTAAGTGGATTTATTTCGATTTCATAGCATTTTTTGCTCCTGCACCTGTCATGGTATAAACAAATACACACGTAGTGTTTCTGAATACCAAATTTACACCACTCGTGGGATTGATGATTTAATACCACACTCGCTAAAGCTCGTGTGGTAAATCATCAATCCCACTCGTAGTGTAAATATGGTATTCAGAAACACTACGTGTGTATTCTATATGTATCCCATATCTATTTATACATGCAGTCACTTAAAATTAGTTCCTTCAACTGCATAGGGCTTGGATAGGATAAGAACAGAAGAGATGTGTTTGCTTACATGAGGAAACTAAATCTCACTTCACTGACAAAACTTAAAAACTAAGACCAGAATAGGGGTACACCATCTTTTTCGCATCATTTAGTAGAAATTCAAGGGGAGTAGTTCTGAAAAATAGCTTCCAAAACAATCTACATAAAATTAAAAAATGATCCAAATGGTAGTTATCTTGTATTAGATCAAGCGGTTGATAATGTTACGTGTGGGACCAACTGATGATGAACCTGAGTGTTATAAGAATCTCATTAAAATTGTGGAGTTCTTTGAAAATAGTAAGATTATATGTTGTGGAGTTTGGAACATGGTCAGAGATATAAAACTTTACACTTACAGCCATAAAAGCCTTCCAAACCCTCAAGATACAAAAATACAAACCAATCTAATGACAAACTTTAACCTTGTTGACATATGTGACCCGCCATATCAAATCCAGTCGGAAGTCGGGATTTTTTTTACCTTGTGCCAATGCATTCTCTTATATATGCGAGTCGACCATAGGTCGTCTCGCATATATAAGAGAATGCATTGGCCTAACAATTTTTTATCATTTTTTTTAAATAAATGTTTCTGACAATTTTTAGGACATAAAATAAAAAACATCCATTACCCTGCAGGGAGCCCCACACATATATAGAAGCATATAGAAGAGTGTCGTCTGCTCATGTTTGTCTGGGGCTCTGTATGGGTGAAATTATAAAATTGTTAAAGAATACAAGAACAAATTATTAAAATTGTAAAAAATTGTTAGGCCAATGCATTCTCTTATATATGCGAGGCGACCTATGGTCGACTCGCATATATAAGAGAATGCATTGGCACAGGGTAAAAAAAATCCCGACTTCCGACTGGATTTGATATGGCGGGTCACATATGGAGAATAAAAAAAATGAAAATTGCATTATAAAGAAGATCTTCACCAATAAAGATGTCGAGACTAGACTACTTTTTAATATAAAATGAAATGCTAGTTTTTATTGATATGGACACTTTACCAGACATTACACCAGGATACAGATCTGATCATTCAATAATTACTCTTAGTATGAAGTTTCACAATATTGAAAAAGAAAGAGGATTTTGGAAATTCAATAATTCTTTGCTTAAAGATATAGTATACATGAACATGCTGAATGATATTATCGTTGAAAACATTAAAGGGTATTCTTGTTTAGTAAATCACACAAACTACTTAGATGACAATTATTTAAATAAAGAAAAAAATCCATTTCACAATTGACGGTGATTTATTTCTTGAAGCGCTTCTTTTAGATATAATAGGTCATACAATAACATTCTCAGCGCAGAACAAAATAAAAAACAGAAAGCTGAATTGGAAAATTTGCTTGAAGAAAACATAATTTTGGAAGATAAACATTTAGATGAACACAATGTCACAGACAAAAATGATACAAATTTGAAAAGAATGAGCGCAATAGAATGAAATCTTAAAAAAATTCGAGAAAAAGAGCAAGAGCGATCAATGATTAGATCCAAAATGAGATGGCTTAATATGTAAAAATGCCATTTCACAAGCAGGACCCTTTCAAAAATGATAAATGGAAATGTTTTAACAAACTGGAGACAAATCAAGTAATTTCACAAGAAAACAAATCCTCAAATTTTAATCTGAAAGATAACTTGAAGGACTGCAGCTACCCAATCCTAACAATAATTGGTATAGAAGGAATTATTACTAGCGAGGAAATGTTAGCCACCCTTAAAGATTTGTCAAATGGCAAAATCCCTGGTTTGAGTGGTTTTTCAGTTGAATTTTATAAAAACAATTTGGGCAGACGTGGGATCTTTTGTATTGAGGTCAATTAATTATGGATATGACAGGAAAACTCGGTGTCTCTCAGAGGCAAGGCGTGATAACTCTTATTCCACAGTCAAATAAAGATAAAATGTATATATTAAAAAAATTGGAGACGCATAAATTTACTAAATAGTGTATACAAAATAGCGAGTGAGTGCATTGCTATGAGATTGAAAACTGTTTTACCCGGTATCATCCATCTTGATCTGAAAGGTTTCTTGTCTGGGAGATATATAGGAGAAAATACAAGACTACACTATTATATAATGCACCAAATAGAGAATTGTCATAAACCGGGAATGTTGCTTCTAATAGATTTTGAATAAGCATTTGATTCAATTTCTTGGAATTTTATCAATCAAACATTAGATTTGTTCAAATTTTGAAGTTTAATTAAAAGGTGGATTAACACCTTTTACTCGGAATCAATGGCATGTGTTTCCACACATGTTTTTTTTCTATCAGAAATGTTTTGTTTAGGCAGGGGATGTCGCCAAGGCTACTCCTTGTCACCATATATTTTCGCATCTGTGCAGACGTTCTAGGAATCCTTTTAAGAAATAATAAAAAAAATGGTGGAATAAAAGTAGGTGACATAGAATATAAAGTATCAATGTATGCAGATTATAAAAACTCTTCTCTTAGATGGGAACAAAGAAAGCCTATCCCAAGCTCTCAGTCAGTTGAAGGAATACGGAGCAATGTCCGACCTGTATAAAGTGGTATGGATATGGTCACCGAAAAGCAAGATTTCTGAATCCGAAAGTCTTATGACTATACCCGTAACAGACAATTTTGAATTATTAGGAATACATTACAGCATGCACAGACATTAAAGAAATCCCAACATTGAACTTTGTTCAGAAAATATAACGTATGAAACAAGAATTGGAAAATTGGTCAAAGAGAAACATAACTGCAGTAGGTAGAATTACAAATTGAAAAACCCTTATTTTGCCAAAAAATAGTCATCTGTTTGTACGTTTTCCAAATGCTAGTCATGAAATAATGAATGCCATTTCTAACATATGTTATATTTTTATTTGAAAGTAAAAATTGGCAGAATAAAGAGAAAAGTGTTGTGTAATCAATACAAAATATGTGGGCCTAAAATGATTGCTATAAAAAACGTCATCATGTAAATGAAAGTAACCTGCATAAGACGCATGTCTTTAGGTGATGCGACATGGCAAACTCTTTTCAGAAACAAGTTTCCAAGGACCCATTGCTTTGGCGCTATGGTGGACACTGCGTGAAGTTGTGTGTGTTGACCTCATGGACTGAATTTAAAATGTCTCAATAAGCAAGTGAGTGTAGAAAATACTCTCTCCTGATGCATTTGGATTAACAACATACTATACATACAAGGAAAGGTTTACTACAAAAATTGGAAGTTCAAGGGAATATCATTTCTTTTGAAATCAACAAAAGGAGCTATATGGATATATACAATATTATCTCAATAAATCTTTAAAAGTACACAACACCATTTGAAAATGGGCAAATGAACTTGAAATTCTGTCCATGAATGACCACTACTTAGAACAAATCTTCCCAATCCAATTTCATACCACTAAAGATAGTAATCTATGCTGGTTACAACATCGAATTTTGAATAGAATCAGTACAAATCAAGAGCACAACTAATAGTTTATGTCAGCGATTTAATGCTGACGATGAAACAATTAAGTACACATTCTGCGACAGCTAAAAAGTAAAGTTTGTTTTATGAAAAACATGACAAATTGGTTTTCAACATACGGATTTGGGTTGACTAAATCAGCTTTTACCTTTATTTTAGGGATTTCAGTATCAGAATGTTATACCTTGATTATTTAAATCTGCTATTAAAGGGGTATATCTAAAATAATAAATTCGCAAATTGTGAACTGAGTACTGAAGGAACTCTCAGAATCATAATACAACAATTAAAGGCAGAGAAGTTTGCATCAAAGGTGAATTTCAAAAGTCATCCTTTCGAAAGAGACTGGGGACTACTATTGGGATTATTGAGAGACAAAGAGAAGATTCCGTAATCTTATTTTTAGTTCTTTTTAGTTTAGTAATTGAATTGAGACCGGGACATAGACTCCGTTATCATTTTTGAAAAGGGGTGCAAACATTCATTTGTGTTTACAAACAAAAATATGTTGACTGAATTCAAAAACAGATGTTTCTTTTTGCTATGTTCATTGTCTTGCAGCGGTTGCTGAGTGTGAGTGTATGTGAGTGCAAGAGACTGAAAAAGAGGATGAAAGAATAATATATTTGTTGAATCAAATAAGTCCAATATGAACCAATGTGAATATTTAGGTCCAAAATGAACCTATTTGCACGAGGATATGTTCCCATGGGCACTTGTACAGTGTGTGGACGTCTGATCGAGGTTAACATAGCGTCACGACAAACGAGTACTAAAACGTTAACATGTTCATACGACTGTTTTGTTCTCTATGTATTGCACACTCCGAAGATAGCAGCTTGTAGAATCCTGACATTTTGGATGATAATGCTTTATTTAATTGAACATACTTTTGCTAACTGTTCATCATAATGTTATTGAAATGACATACTGTTGTGTCATCGCTTCATTTAGAATATGTGCGCGCAAGATACTACGATTTACAAAACAACCGCAGTAAAATCCTTATTTGGTTTGTGACGTAATTATATGTTAGGAGAAAATACAAACTGGATTAATAAATTGTAATCTCTTTGTAAAAACAATTATATTAGGTACACGTTTTGTGTCTGATCCTTCCAAATAAGTAACCCATATTCGAACTTGACCTGTATTTTGGTCTGATAAACTCACCTATGAAATTTGCTTTTGATCTAATAACCAAAACTAAAGTTATCATCCGGAAACCATTTCCGGACGCACGGACGGACGGACGCACGGACGGACGGACACCGGCTATTTTAATAGTCCCCCGAATTTTTTTTCGGGGGACAACAATGGCGGGAGATTAAGGCTGGGTATTGGCTTTCGTCGGTCGTTCAAATTTTGTGCAAACACGTTGGGTAGTGTATAAAACGTGTTGAACAGTTGAAAAGGAATGGCTCGGATAGTACTCCTACTTGACAAAAGATGCCGGAAGTGAAGGTCTTCACGACATTATTTCGTGAAATTCTTATGTAGCAAATTTAGTGGGCGTGACCAAACGTTAACATTGAGGCTTATGGAAAACATTTAGATCCTTCTCGCCCCCATCGACAATGTAAACAGAACACTGTTGTCTAATACGCACCTGAGAACAGAGACGAGAACGATGCTGTCATGACGAAACTGGTCTGCTTGGAGATCGAACCATATCCGCCGAGAAGCACACCCGCCCCCATAAACATGATACTGAGCAGCGCAGAAGTGAAGGCGGCCACTTCTAAATCTACAAAAGAGACAAACACACAGCATACATATAACAGGGTAATGCGACTGCCAGACACACGGTGATATACAATCAGGGACGTTCTTTGTGGTGTTTCCATTGGGGGGGGGTCTACCCTGGAACTTGTACCTTCAACTTTCCAAATGTTGGAAATCTCCAGATTATCGTCATTTCAGTCTGAAAATGTGACCGAAAAGATGTACGATTGACCTAATTTATAAACGAATTTACAATTAGGGTCAACTCTTTCGACGAGCCCTTGACATGAAACATATTATATTTGCATAACATACAAAAGGGATTGGGGCACAAGTTTTTGCAACTTATGAAGCCCCCTCCTAACACAATATAATAACACATATGTAATCAAGATGACGGTACAAACGTATTGACATGGTCATAAGTTTTGGGAGATATAATGTGTAGTGCCTTCCAGAAATGATCAGACTTGATGTTTCTTGGCTGAGAGAAAATATGTATTTAAAGAATGTCACTACATTATGAATGTTTGGTATGATTGACAAGTGCTATATATTATCTATTCTTAGTATTTGTATGTTGGCGGTAAACTATAATTGCACACTTGATTTGTTTTCTATTTTGGTGTTTGTAGTGCTCTGGAACACAATACAGATAATAGATCAGAATGAGATGTTTGAATGGGAGGTTTGTCCACTTATGAGGTAAATGCCACATTCCGGAAGCCCTTGCGTACGGAGTGTAATTAATCATAATAAAACCACGAAATAAGGCTTTTTTAAAGATACGGGCGGCGTTGGCGGTGGGTATGCTGTTAAAATATTCACCTCTGTCAAAAACCGCCATAAACAGAAAGAATAGTAATATATAGACAGTCTGTGGTCTTACACCAATCAGAAATATGGCATAAACAGTATGTTATTGTCATTGTTTTCCCTTTGTTATGTAAACAAAAGTAAAAATCGTTACGTTACCTGGCTTTTGTTTAGATCGGGATATGGTAAACATAAAGAGCGTTATTTGTTACTGGTTTTCTGATATGGAAATAATATTTGAACAAATATGAACATTTCTGCAACGAACGCCGACCGTCCCTTTAATATGATTTGATGGGAATGAAATGAAAGAATAAAAAAAACATGGATACCCTTTATGCGTGTGGTTTAGCTAGCGTGTGGTCATGTTAGAAAACAAAATATTATGGTGTCGTTACACTATTATCAAGGCAATTTAAACATAAGGTTAGCTGTTTACTGCATTTGAAATTCAAGGGCTAGATGTTGGCCTCGGTCATAGAAAGAGTACAGTCCTATAGGTGCTGTATATGTTATTACATTGATGTGGCACCTTTTAATGTTATATTTGGCCTGTGATGTAGAAACATTTATAGTTTATTACCTGAAAATAGGTACCATGTCCACATTTTAGAAACAAATATATATTCACCATTACTCCGGGTTATGTTGGTGGAATTTTGTCTATATTTTACCCTCATTTCGTTTGTAATTATAAGGGTTCGTGTATTCCAACGGATATTCATAAAATGAACAACATGGAATGTGAAATTGACATAAACCACAAAAAGTATAGGTTGTCCGTTTCGTTTTCTCATAGCAGCCACCGCCTGCATCACAATCCTGGATTATCAGAAGAATAAATATTGTTTTGTTAGTAAGGCACCATGGATATCGACGACTCGACAGATAAAATTTTTCACGTAATCTGAAAGAATGGATCAGACTAAGCCGATACATTTACGAAATATCGATGTGCAGGCTTTATATACTTTATATATATGAATTGCCAAAATCAAAATAGTTTCCCAGCCGCTTTCTGTTTCTATTTTTCGCACCGAAATGTGACGAGAGTCAAACGTTTGATATTCTGGCAATATCAGACTCAGGAATGGACTAACAAGAAACGTTCTTTCTTGTTGTAAGCTGAAGAAATGTTAGGATCCGATTTTTCTAAATTATTTCATTCAAATATTTCAATCTGGTGTACATGCAAGATAGATAAAATATCGTGCATGGCCAATGGCCCTACATGGGGCGTCTTGATAGTGTAACGACACATACTTTACTCATAGAACACACGTCCATCCTGCAAAACCTGCTACCGACGTTTTCCTGCCCATGGGATATTGCACGAATACGCAGTGCATTAAAACAGTGCAGTCAAACCCATGCACGTTAATGTAGTTAAACCTGAGAAGTTTGCCTCGTTTTCTGCATTCAATTCAGGAACGTGTTCAATGTGGTATTCTAACTGCACCAACTTGAACCAAACCCAAATTTCCATGTTCGGGATATTGCACTGGGTTGGTGGATTTCCCAACTAGTATTTCAAGTTTTCCAACTATTCAAAAATTCCAACCATGCACCTCGCATAATATTGGAAATGTTACAACGATCGTCAATTCGGTCAAAAAATTAACAAAACTAGGAAAATAGGCGATTTTTGCCTAAAAACAACAAATAAATCACTAAATACTGGTTTATGTCAAAACTGCCGTTTCAGGGATGACATGTCCAACTGTTGAACATTTTGATTAAAGTTGAAAGGGGTGAAATACCCACAAACCTCCCTGATCCAAAATGTGTCCATAAAGAATAAGACATCGGACGCTCTTGATAATCGGCGATCCAGACAATCATTGGTCGACATTGAACTCCAGAATCGCCAAGTCGATAATTACGTTAGAAATTAATGGGAATGGGGATCGCAATATTATATTAATTATCTGAGGAGATCGATGAGTTCACAGTTGGAATGTCGACGGCGCTCCATCCCACGCGCGGCTTACAAATCCCTCTCCCCATAAAGTGATCGAATAGACATTTTTCAATACAGTGAGTGCATTTTACATGCAGAGCACGCAGTATTCCCCTGTGTGACGGAAAGCAATTTACATGCCAGCGTGTGAAACCAAGACTGGGGCATCAGGCAGATTCTATCCTGTGTGACGGAAAGCAATTTTTTACCCTGTGCCAATGCATTCTCTTATATATGCGAGTCGACCATAGGTCGCCTCGCATATATAAGAGAATGCATTGGCCTAACAATTTTAATAATTTTTTCTTGTATTCTTTAACAATTTTATAATTTCACCCATACAGAGCCCCAGACAAACATGAGCAGACGACACTCTTCTATATGCTTCTATATATGTGTGGGGCTCCCTGCAGGGTAATGGATGTTTTTTATTTTATGTCCTAAAAATTGTCAGAAACATTTATTTAAAAAAAATGATAAAAAATTGTTAGGCCGATGCATTCTCTTATATATGCGAGGCGACCTATGGTCGACTCGCATATATAAGAGAATGCATTGGCACAGGGTAAAAATACAGCGAGTGCATTCTGCATGCAGAGCACGCAGTATTCCCCTGTGTGACGGAAAGCAATTTACATGCCAGCGTGTGAAACCAAGACTGGGGCATCAGGCAGATTCTATCCTGTGTGACGGAAAGCAATTTTTTACCCTGTGCCAATGCATTCTCTTATATATGCGAGTCGACCATAGGTCGCCTCGCATATATAAGAGAATGCATTGGCCTAACAATTTTAATAATTTTTTCTTGTATTCTTTAACAATTTTATAATTTCACCCATACAGAGCCCCAGACAAACATGAGCAGACGACACTCTTCTATATGCTTCTATATATGTGTGGGGCTCCCTGCAGGGTAATGGATGTTTTTTATTTTATGTCCTAAAAATTGTCAGAAACATTTATTTAAAAAAAATGATAAAAAATTGTTAGGCCAATGCATTCTCTTATATATGCGAGGCGACCTATGGTCGACTCGCATATATAAGAGAATGCATTGGCACAGGGTAAAAATACAGCGAGTGCATTCTGCATGCAGAGCACGCAGTATTCCCCTGTGTGACGGAAAGCAATTTACATGCCAGCGTGTGAAACCAAGACTGGGGCATCAGGCAGATTCTATTTGCATGTTATCCCAGTCCTTTTAATAACAAAAGTCGTCAGGTGGTATTCCAGTATTAAGTGAAAATTGTGAATCCCGACGGGTAGTGGTTATTGCAATCTTGAATGAGTTAAAAAGATAACAACTGGTCTCTCGTTGATGCCACGTTCACGCAGCTGGACAATGTGCCTGGCATTCAATACAGAAATCTGTAACGATGCCAGAAAACAAACGCGAAAATGCACCTGTACCACAGCGAACTACTTGAGAAGTAAAAACTGTATTGTTCCACCTGTACGTCCTGTAGCAGTGCTACCGAAATATTCCTGTAAATAGCATGCATGCTCGTAATAAGAATTAACCGTACACTATTATAACTAATGTGCATAAATTCTACACAATATGTTTTAATTTTGATCTTAAACAAAATTGTGTAGAAATGACATATGACATAATTATGTGTCGGTGACATTTTTTCAACATTGAATATGAGTGAATATATTATAATTACTCGTATAGTAGATGAGATATGATCAATTTGAGATACAAACCTCGTAAAAAGCTACCATATTAAAAATCTGGCAGCAACTTTAAAACACAGTGTAACACAAAGTTTTAAAAATGCAGCCAGATTTGTAATGTTTATTTTTTATGTCAGTAGCCAATGTATTACTTCTCATGTCGTTAGCTTTGATACATAGATGCTTTGGATTTATACCAGCCTCGCTGCAAAGTTTGCGGACCATCACCGTTTATGTATGTCATATATGTAACTAGTCGAGTAACTGTACATACAACTTTGGATGTATCTGTTTGTTTTGTCAATTAAGTGGGCTTCTTCGAAGGCGTTTAAAACCCGACTTGCCTATTTGTTTGCCAAATGAAATTATGTTTTGCCATGGGCAAGTGGGAGCGCGAACCCTGATTATATCTATATATTCAGACAAGCCCATCTACAGACTCAAACAATTTAGTGAAATTGTGTCACTTTACCTGTCTATTAAGAATGTTTAACCCTTTACCCAACAGAGCGGCCCTGTGCCAATGCATTCTCTTATATATGCGAGTCGACCATAGGTCGCCTCGCATATATAAGAGAATGCATTGGCTTAACACATTAAAAATTATAAAATTGTTAAAGAATGTAAGAATTTTTTTTTGTAGGCCAATGCATTCTTTTATATATGCGAGGCGACCTATGGTCGACTCGCATATATAAGAGAATGCATTGGCACAGGGCATAACTGTAACCATCACAATGTGGTCAATGAGCCGGTTCCAATGATATCCATATTTGTATAGTTTTATTGAGACAGACCCAAGATAATTTAGGCTGTTGCAGCTTTATTTGGCCGTTTTTGGCCGGTTTGTTGGGTAAAGGGTTAAATGTTCGTATATAAGCGTTCCGTGTACAATAATCTGCGGCTCTTTCTCATTATTTGAAAAAGCGAGAAATTACTAGGTTCGATGCGAAAGTTGCGTTCAACTTCAACACATTGCTGTATATCCACAATCGATGATGAACGCACAAATTTAAAATGTCATACTTGGGATTGCGTTGCACACATAACTTACATTGAACATCACCGTAGCCGTAATGCTTGTCAGCAGGCCGCCCGCCTTGGAAGAAATAGAAGCACCTGTTTTCTCGGAGGCCCGTCATTCCAGCACGTTCGCGAACACCAACTGGAAATGAACATGATTATTGAACTTGGAAATCATTAAGATATGTAAATTTAAAAAGACCGATTAAATTCCACAGCTTTTATATTGATTATGGAATGTAGGGAAAAAAACGCAACTGTTGTATGTATAATAAACATGTTTCCTGAATTATAGGTGCTGTTGAATTTTAAAAGAAGATATTCTATGACTAAAAAGTAGGTGACATGTTTTATCCAGCCTTTTCTCATGAAAATAAGTTCATATTGAAGTAATTTCAAAAACGCAAATAAGCCCATATCGGCAATATTTGAACCTAAACAGTTTATCAGATGTCTGCTCTTTATAATGTGTTTTCACTGTGGCACATAAAACGGAATAACGGGTATACATAATCACATTATAGGCTTACTTCAATTAAGTCCAATATGAAGCTATGTGAATACATAGGTCCAATATGAACCTATATGTGAATACATGGTTCCAGTATGATCCTATATGAATAGATAAGTCCAATATGAACCTATCTGCACGAGGATATGTTGGAGTTAGCATAACAATATTTCTAAAAGCTAAATTATATTGAGATATTTTTTTCAAAACACGAGAAATTACACGTAAGCTCACGTTAAACTGAAAGCTCATATGTGACCCGCCATATCAAATCCAGTCGTAAGTCGGGATTTTTTTTACCCTGTGCCAATGCATTCTGTTATATATGCGAGTCTACCATATGTCGCCTCGCATATATAAGAGAATGCATTGGCCTAACAATTTTTTATCATATTTTTTAATAAATGTTTCTTACAATTTTTAGGACGTAAAATAAAAAACATCCATTACCCTGCAGGGAGCCCCACACATATATAGAAGCATATAGAAGAGTGTCGTCTGCTCATGTTTGTCTGGGGCTCTGTATGGGTTAAATTATAAAATTGTTAAAGAATACAAGACAAAATTATTAAAATTGTAAAAAATTGTTAGGCCAATGCATTCTCTTATGTATGCGACTCGCATATATAAGAGAATGCATTGGCACAGGGTAAAAAATCCCGACTTACGACTGGAATTGATATGGCGGGTCACATATTGGTATATGAGATACTCATTTATTTATTAGTTCAAATAAATTAATTTTGGCAGGACATTGGCAGGAATTTTTCCTTGAAAAACAGGGAATGCCCATTTGTAACAAGTGCCCAAATTGCACGAACAGTATGTTTTAAAAATAATCTACAAACAAGTATTTGCATCTATTTATTTTCGGTATAAACGTGTAACTAAAACTTTTATGTCACATACCATGGCATCTTTACACGGACATCGATAATACAGATTGATAGATGCATAAAATATTGATATACATGCTTTATGTACTGTGAACGAACTTATCAAATCACAAAGCAGTGAGATAAACGCTCTTTATCTTTACAATATCAGGGATTTCCTAATAAGGGACGCTCTTTGTTTGTCCAGACTGAAGAGAACTCATGATCCGATTTTTCTAAATTCTTTCATTCGAATAATTGTAGTCAAATTGTACAAGTATCATATTGTTCGTGTATGACCAATGAGACTGGGGCGTCTTAATATTGTAAGGGCATCAATGATTTTACTTACGGGACGGGACACACGTCCATTCTGCAGAACCTGCGATTGGATCTAATCAATATTTCCCTCCACACATGGGATCTTGCACGAATACCATATTGGGAGTAAAACCCACGTTACTGTACTCAGGACCGAATTGTATTAATATTTAACCTGAATATGAATGTGTGTGGCATTTAAAGCCACACGGTGGTTTGCGCTCCAAAATGCACCAAATAAAAAAATAAAATTAGCTTTCGAATTTGTTCCCGAATTAGGTCGATAAATACCTGAACTACCTTTCTACGGGTATTATATATCACAGAAAGACGCAATGACGTAATACAAAATACAACGGGTTGGGTCCCAAACAATCAACAGTCACGCACACGTCATGTAATATAAAAGAGCGTTCCGTGTTAGTCTATTCCTGATATGGAAAATGTCTATGATCACAGGTGACCATGCACAGTATTTTTCAGAGAATATGAAGTCGGTATATCAATATTTCGTGTATTTGTCAGCATATCTTACACCTCCTTCCAAATTACGTAGAAAAAATTTGGAAGCTCGAATGAACCATGCATGTCCGTTTAACGTCATGATAAAAGTATTTAACGTATCTTGTCGACCTATATTTGGTCCCCGAAATCGGACCGGGTGTGACCACAGCTTGCATAATGTCAGCCTTCTAACCGCCATATATGACTTTAAATCCAGCTAGTTATGGGACCATCTCTATTATACTCAGCATAATATATGCAACAAATGAATGAATTTGAGCCATGTATGAGTGCAAAATACACTCATGTGCTCTATGAACGATATAAACAACATGGTAATTACAAGAAACCCAATGTCAGAAATGGTAATGCGCTCAAAATCATATATTATATACCCGCATAATTGTAATTATAGAATATAAAGTATATTGGTTTTGCGAATGACCAACTCAGAATTCCGTTAAAATAACAATAACAACAAGCACCTAATTAACGAACCGGCGGCCGACTCGGTCGTCTCCGACCACAACCCCCAGTGGGCTGCAGAACGAAACATGTCTATAAAAGTTGAAATATAAGACTTACAAATTATCTTTTTCATTTCTTTTATTTGTAATTGGCATAGCTTATCACAAACCAGAAATCATCATTATTGACATAATGTTAATAACGACAATAGACGAAATTGAAATTCCCAACTACACCTTTTACCGGACTCGGCCTCTGGTCGCAGTTCGCATTTTAACCCTTCCAAAAATTCCCATTCTATAAATAATACACCCATATGCCCAGGCAAAACAAGAATCTCTACACCAGTATACACGCGGAGCGCGCGTAATAATGAAAACGAGTTAACGACTCGAGCCATAAACTTATTTTCATTATAATTACCATGTTGTTTTATAATTACCATGTTGTTTTATAATTACCATTTTGTTTTATAATTACCATGTTGTTTTATAATTACCATTTTGTTTTATAATTACCATGTTGTTTTATTATAATTACCATGTTGTTTTATAATTACATGTTGTTTTATTATAATTACCATGTTGTTTTATAATTACCGTGTTGTTTTATAATTACCATGTTGTTTTATTATAATTACCATGTTGTTTTATAATTACATGTTGTTTTATTATAATTACCGTGTTGTTTTATAATTACCATGTTGTTTTATAATTACATGTTGTTTTATAATTACCGTGTTGTTTTATAATTACCGTGTTGTTTTATTATAATTACCATGTTGTTTTATAATTACCATGCTGTTTTATAATTACCATGTTGTTTTATAATTACCATGTTGTTTTATAATTACCGTGTTGTTTTATAATTACCGTGTTGTTTTATAATTACCGTGTTGTTTTATAATTACAGTGTTGTTTTATAATTACCATGTTGTTTTATAATTACCATGTTGTTTTATAATTACCATGTTGTTTTATTATAATTACCATGTTGTTTTATAATTACCATGCTGTTTTATAATTACCATGTTGTTTTATAATTACCATGTTGTTTTATAATTACCATGTTGTTTTATTATAATTACCATGTTGTTTTATAATTACCATGCTGTTTTATAATTACCATGTTGTTTTATAATTACCATGTTGTTTTATTATAATTACCATGTTGTTTTATAATTACCATGCTGTTTTATAATTACCATGTTGTTTTATAATTACCATGTTGTTTTATAATTACCATGTTGTTTTATAATTACCGTGTTGTTTTATAATTACCGTGTTGTTTTATAATTACCGTGTTGTTTTATAATTACCGTGTTGTTTTATAATTACCGTGTTGTTTTATAATTACCGTGTTGTTTTATAATTACCGTGTTGTTTTATAATTACCGTGTTGTTTTATAATTACCGTGTTGTTTTATAATTACCATGTTGTTTTATTATAACTACCATGTTGTTTTATTATAATTACCATGTTGTTTTATAATCACCGTGTTGTTTTATAATTACCGTGCTGTTTTACAATTACCATGTTGTTTTATAATTACCATGTTGTTTTATAATTACCATGCTGTTTTATAATTACCATGTTGTTTTATAATTACCATGTTGTTTTATAATTACCGTGTTGTTTTATAATTACCATGTTGTTTTATAATTACCATGTTGTTTTATAATTACCGTGTTGTTTTATAATTACCATGTTGTTTTATAATTACCATGTTGTTTTATTATAACTACCATGTTGTTTTATTATAATTACCATGTTGTTTTATTATAATTACCATGTTGTTTTATAATTACCATGTTGTTTTATAATTACCATGTTGTTTTATAATTACCATGTTGTTTTATAATTACCGTGTTGTTTTATAATTACCGTGTTGTTTTATAATTACCGTGTTGTTTTATAATTACCGTGTTGTTTTATAATTACCATGTTGTTTTATAATTACCATGTTGTTTTATAATTACCATGTGGTTTTATAATTACCATGTAGTTTTATAATTACCGTGTTGTTTTATAATTACCATGTTCTTTTATAATTACCATGTTGTTTTATAATTACCGTGTTGTTTTATAATTACCGTGTTGTTTTATAATCACCGTGTTGTTTTATAATTACCGTGTTGTTTTATAATTACCGTGTTGTTTTATAATTACTGTGTTGTTTTATTATAATTACAATGTTGTTTTATTATAATTACCGTGTTGTTTTATAATTACTGTGTTGTTTTATTATAATTACAATGTTGTTTTATTATAATTACCGTGTTGTTTTATAATTACTGTGTTGTTTTATTATAATTACCATGTTGTTTTATTATAATTACCATGTTGTTTCATTATAATTACCGTGTTGTTTTATTATAATTACCATGTTGTTTTATTATAATTACCATGTTGTTTTATAATTACCATGTTGTTTTATTATAATTACCATGTTGTTTTATAATTACCATGTTGTTTTATAATTACCACGTTGTTTTACATCATTCATACAGTAAATGAGTGTATATTGCAGGCATCCATGGCTCAAATTCATTGGATTGTTGCATATATTATGTTGAGTATAATAGGAGATGGTCCCATAAATGGCTGGAATTAGTGTACAGTCCCCCTTTAAACCTTTGAAATAAACTTCATTACACGAACCTGCATTCGACAAGGGGCGAGGGCACTCTATATATATGTGTGATAACCGTTTTATATTTCCCAGGGGATCAGATAGCACTCGGATGCAATCTCGACCTGATATCAGTCTGATTGCGAGAGCAGAGAATTATTTTCCGACCCGACACTCCAACATCGGGGTTAATTAAATCGGCCAATTTCGTATTCCCTTGTCACGTTTTGATAATAAATGTATAATTGAATATGAAGTATTTCGCGGCGAACGTGTAGAAAGTCTGTTTATGTGGCGCGATACTCGATCCACATTCAATACTCCTTCGATAAATCAATAGGTGACGCGAACGCAAAAATGCCACAGTTGAGTTATGTCTTGAAACGGCAAACGTTTGTGTCACAAATAATAGATCGCAGATAATAACTTCATTTCCAATTCTGGAGAGATAAACTTTTTCGCAAATTCCTTACCGAGGAGTATTTTATTATCCGAAGGTTTTGACATCAGTAATGTGTTTTCCTTTCTGTGATGGACGAGATCTTTTAACACAGCGCGGTGTCTATATTTGGCTATCTATCTACTCACACCGAGCAGCTCTGGTGGAGGAAAATAATGCCTTCTTGAAGGGACATACACTCTTTAAAGTAGGGCCTAATGCTTTCAACCCCAAATTTATAAATATAAAATATATTATATATGGTGTTATAAGACGAAATGTCCACACAAAATGATTGACAAATTTGCCAATTTGTGAATCCGGCCATATTGGCTATCTGTTCTCGACGATCAACTTTGGTGGAGAAAAAAAAACATAATATTGGCATCGCATAAGATTTACAACCTCAAATTCTGAAGAAACAGAAACAGAAACAGCAATCAAAGTAGCCAGCCACAGCGATGAAGTCGATTCTTTTCAGAAGATAACTAAATTGAGGTATTTCTTCTGGCAATTTAATGTGAATGTTACATTTTCGACCGCCCTTCAATGGGTAACCGCCTATACACATATGAAGCGGCTTGCGTAAATAATAAAACCTGGTATAATGTTTAAAACCTCAAAATGTCAATATGAGGGTTTACAGGTATTATTATACAATGGACGAGTACAAGAAAACACATACTGTACTATACCCAACATTGTATAATGACATTTTTTATTATCCATCTGTATGTTATCCAAATGAAGTAATCCGGAGTCGATTCAAGTCCAATGTGACATTCGGGAGTCCAATATGACCTTTTCCCGGATTATCATGTGGCGGCTTTTGCCCAATCAGAAATAGTGTTAGTAAAGGGATGGATAATACTACTAATAATAATAAAATATTACATATCAACACAATGAGCGTAGCTAGTTATATAACCAAAATGCTGCAGGCCATTCTTTCCAGAAGAAAATAAAATTATTTGAGATAATTATTTTCTTGATTTGAAGTAAGAAGGATATATTTTCGACCACATTTCATATAGTTAACCACCAATATATACGGAAGTCAATAATCGGGTGTAATTGCGCACAATGAAAGGTCATTGGGGTTTTATTACTTGGTTAATAAAGTCACGAAAAGTGTGGAAATATGCAGTATATTTCGTGTCACAAACAGTCTCCCCATTTTCTGAAGGTTACAGTAATGCCCTAAATAATCGACTCCTTAACTACAGCAGAATTATGGATAACTTTTCAGGATTTAGTCGGAATATGGCTTGCTGCCATTCATCTGAAAGCTCTCTCTGAAAATTGTGGTAGTCTCGTGGTCAGATTATATCAACAGGGTTACCATGGCAACAGGCATGTACTACAAAGGTGTTTCTCGAAATTTCTTGTGCTTTCCTCTGATCTACAATCGTAGAAATGTAGAAATCTTTTGACTTACATTTGAATTTTAGGGGATAGGTTCTGACCAGAAGTTTTTGAGACTAATTTAGTTATTTGACATCGAAAACATAATTATCATTTTAAACTAGACAATATATTTTGTTCTGGGCAGCGTGAAGTGGTCAGTTGCTATGGAGACGCTATATAAACAATATATACATATTTTGAGAAATCACATCCCAACAGATAGGCGTCACACTATAGTGGGGCGAGTAGATGACAAAATCATTCATTTTGTAGTAAAAGAACTATATTTTGCAAGACATGAATATAAGTCAAACTGGATATCACAGGGAGCTGGAAAATGCCCACCGTTGCCATGACAACCATTTTTGTGAAAACGCTTCTTTTTCTCCAAATGCTAGCTCTTGGTTATTCGGCCGCAATAAGCAGAACGCGGGCTGGTATTCGGGATTTATGGAGTTGGGGTCGAAACCCTTCTATTTGGTTGGTCAATACATTGTCAATAAATGTGTATTAGGTCCAACCATATCCGTACTCGCGCATGTTAAAGGTTGGTTAACCCGAACTGCCCTGGCAAGCGCATTATGGCGGGAGTGGCCCATCAACACTTACCTTCAATAGTGTCACATTCCCTATACAAATTCATTGTCTGTATGAAAAGAAAAACTTCTGATCTCACTAAAGTTTTGTTCTTAGCGCCATCATCTAGAAGAAAATAAGATTTCACGTACACCGGAGAATCGTATGTGTGTTCCGTTGCCAGCTGGTCATGTTTCGTTGTATTTCGGAAGTGTCCGTGAATTTCGATGTAGGAATCCGTGTCGCCTGGACGTATTACCTTCGTGTTGTTCACTTTTTTGAAGGAATTAAGCAGAAATTTGTAGTTAAAGCCCTTGTATTCCCAATAATCGGTGGTCGTCGACACTATTAGCAGGACGGTTACATTTCCAGCAAATATTAAGGTGCTGTAGTTGCAAATTTTCACCATCCTGTCTTTCCATTTAGAAGAAAGGGGCATGTTAGTCAGCCTTACGTTAAACGGGTAACAAGAAATATGTTCCTCGTGCGGAAAGCTCTAGTTTCAGTAAACCAACTTCCGTTATTTACACAGTATCTCCAACATGTATTCAGAAGTAGAATATCACACATCATTCAACGGAAGGTATTTCTTGATTATTCCAATAGTCTGTGTTATTTTACCTGGATTTGAGATTCTATACGCTTGGTTATCATAATATTAAGTGGGTTATTGAATCTGTATAGGGCTCGTTTAACATGTTCGTTGCCCGGACCACCGTGCACCTCACGGCCGCTTTCGAGTAATTAGACGATGATTCGATAATGCTCTCACGTCCGAGTCGTCACCTGAGCAGTGTGTCGTTGACGTACTAATGGAATCAGTCTGTGTCTGGAATATAAACGGAACAGATAGTTATTTCGCATGCAGCCGCCATATTCACAATGCCAAAATCAGAAACGTTATTGGATATATTATCCTGTACAGAATCAACTATTATTTTCTTTATCAGACCAACTCAACTATATTTTCTGAGCAGGAATGTGATAGCAGTAGTGGGGGTCAATATAACCCCAACCTTGGTCAAATTTTCAACATTTGTTGGAAATTTCTTGCCTCACACAACATTTTTTTGAAATTTTGCACAACATAATTATATATCACTGTTAGATTATTCCAACCAATAATAAGTAGGGAATATGATGTTTTAGACAAACAGTAACATAGTTATATATCTAGTCCACATTTTGGTCTGAAATTGCTATCAGTTTGGCAATTTTCCAACCTTATGGGGTATCATGTTGGAAATATCCAATAGTTGAAAAGTTAAATGGCGCGCAAATGGACGAGGATTTAGATCTGTTTCCAAGGCGAGGTGCAGTTGCAAATTTCAGGGTGGACACCGCCAACCATCAAGCCACGTCTCTTGTTTTGAGTCAAAAATATATAGAGAGTAATCAATTGGTTCCGAAAATTACGTTATATAATTCACGAGAGGCCAAAGACGTCGGTAAGAAACGAGTGCCCGTTAGCGTACGAGTTTCTTACCTAAACGTCTCTCACCTCGTGTGAATTATTTAATGTAACTCTCGGAACTAATTGATTACTCTATTTATTACACTTCTGGTTCGCCAAATAGGATTATAACACACATAATTAATGCATGGAAGTCGCGATGTAGAGAAAGATTATCCACCGAAATTTCAGTCAAGATCAGTAAGCGACGTAACGTCAATAACGTAACGAGAAATGACATAATTCACTATTGACATTACCATTTTTAATTAACGGTGTTTTCAATGGAAATCGCGCATAGGAGTGTAATAAAAATCATTAATGTACAGGGGGACAGTTTAGAAGATAAAATGTTCAAGAAACTTTGGTAACCATTTTTCAGGGCTCTTAAATTTGAACGCAAAAATCTGTTTGATATCCGTTGTTTTGCAGTATCCGAGATGAGGTTGTTGGGATATCTCATTAGTCTAATAGCTTGCTGCTATCTTTGGAAAATATATAAATAAGTGCTTGTTGATATTGCTAGACGTAATAACTTGCCGCCATTGTCGAGCAAATTATGACTTCATTTCCGGCCTTGTGGTCGCACGTGGTGTTGTATGTTGTCGATAAGTTATTGTTGTTGCTGTGCGTGTTCCCCATCTCGCAATCCTAATCTGGCGAATACGGTAGAAAATTTAGATTGATGGCTCGTAATTGAAGTCATTCATTCCAGATTTAACATGGCGTTGATTCTGCCAGATGCGCAACAGAAATAAAACGTTGACCGACAGAACATAATCTGAGCGTGTAACTAGATCAACCTGATTAAGGCGTTCGTAGAAGACACGATTTCACTGTTTGATACAAGCCAGTTCACTCTCAAACAAAACATGTGATTCGTTATCGGTATTATAATTGCTCATTCGATTTTTAGCTCATTCGACCTCAGCACGGATATAGCCGATTGCATTTTGGATTCCAGTTGTGCTGATATCTTCACAGAAATTCTCATGGGGTTTAGTCGTGTATGGAACGCGAATTTTATTGTTAGGGGTTAGCCTCGTTTTGGGCCATTATAACAACGTATTCAGTCTGATTGGCTACACAGTGAGTCAATTTCACTAGGATGTCAATTTCTTTACTAAATACTAATTAATGAATTTTGGAAATGTTCAGATACCATAGGTCGTTTGTTGAACTTATTTTCTCCCACCCCTACACATTTTAGCGCAGGCAGCCCGTGTGGGATAGCTTGGTGAGATTTCCCTTTCTCCCATCCCTACACATTTTAACGCAGGCAGCACGTGTGGGATAGCTGGGTGAGATTTCCCTTTCTCCCACCCCTATACACATTTTAGCACAGGCAGCCCGTGTGGGATAGCTTGGTGAGATTTCCCTTTCTCCCACCCCTACACATTTTAGCACAGGCAGCCCGTGTGGGATAGCTTTGTGAGATTTCCCTGACTGCTTTACCTATTTAATTAGGAGCCGGAACTAATTTAACAATCCGTCATCATGTTTTGTGTGAACTAAAACAATGGCGACCAACCAGTCACGCTTCACGTTTCAAGTAAATAAATACGGACGAATTCTTGGACGCTAATACAAATCACGAAGAACCTTCAACATATAACAATTGCAGACGTAGAGTTGCATAACATGCAATATAAACGACTAATTGTCCGAACACATTCCATCAAACGGAAGGCCCCAAAGCGAAACTGGCATTACTTGCACATTTCGTAACACGTAAACAATAGCCGCTTCACAAATGACGAACGAAATAGTTCCACATTCGAACAGTTGTCATTGTTGCAATAAATCGTCGAACTAACATTTGTCTGTCATATATACACATGTTTCCTTTTCTAATGGTACCGATATGGACATTTCCCATGACAAACATGATTAGTCTAGTTGTTTATACTTCATATCAATACGCGCGTTTCTCGGAATGTATGCAGGTTCAACGATGTGACGTATTGATGTCGATTTCACAAGACCATCTCGATTTCTCTATAACGTATTAACCCAACCATGGCGACCAACCAGTTACGCTTCACGTTTCAAGTAAATAAATACGGACGAATTCGTAGACGCTAATACAAATAGAGATAAGCCTCCAACATAAGAACCTTCAACATAACAGACGCAGAGTTGCATAACATGCAATATAAACGACTAATTCTGAGAACTCATTCCATCAAACGGAAGGCCCAAAGCGAAACTGGCATTACTTGCACATTTCGTAACACGTAAACAATAGCCACTTCACAAATAACGAACGAAATAGTTCCACATTCGAACAGTTGTCATATTTTAAAAACATCGTCGAACGCGTCTAACTAACATTTGTCTGTCATATATACACATGTTTCCTTTTTAGTCTAGTTGTATATAATTCATATCAATACGCGCGTGTCTTGGAATCTATGCAGGTTCAACGATGTGACGTATTCATGTCGATTTCACAAGACCATGTCGATTTCACTCTAACGTATTAACCCTGCGCGCACGGGTAAAGCGCTTTGTTTTTACAGTATATACCAAAGAGTATATATACCGAAATTATCCCAGATAATCACAAATATCGCATCAGATTTTCCCCCAGATGTACCGTTACGAAGCTACTGGAATGTGCCAGATTGGTATAAAACAAAAAATCAGAATGAGGCTCTTGGGTTGGTAGAAGAATGATACATCATTACCTGGGATGTGGGCATGGAAAAATCTCACCCTCGGGGCCAGATATTTGGTCCCTCGGGTGATATTTTTCCATCCCACACCCCAGATCATGATGAATAATATTAATCTCAACATCTACCACCAGTTATTACGATTCCTTGTACAATTCTATTGTCGTCTGCTGATATTTCCTAACCATTCCCCCAGATGAATAATAGACCATTCCAATGTATATTTGTATAGCTGGTGGGGGAATCTATTCAGTAAAGAACAGGTTAACCGACTATCAGAATAAGTCGAGGTTCCCTCCAGTTTGGTATATTTAGAACACGCCCATAGTAGCCGAGAATAAAACCACAATACCACGAGTGGTGAACATTTTGTACTCTCGGCTATAATGCAAGTATACATTTACGTCATGAAGTCAGATTTTTTCTGAGCGATCAGTCACTTGGAATTATACCATTCATATGTGTCCTAAATGTAGTTCATATAACTCTAGCAATCTACAATGCAACATTTGATTGAAATGCAGGAATTTTTCCTCATATCTAAGTTATATCATGACAACTTCCAATTTTAAATGAATGTGCCATAGGAAATATTTTGCTTGAACATACGGCCAATATGAAACTATATATACTTGTTGTAATAACGTATATCATTAGACTTATAAATGAATTTTAATGGTTTTCTAAGTGTCCGATAGCTATCCAATTTATTTTAATAGTTTGTCCGTTTAGTTTGGCAAGATTGAACACTCCTAATTTTTGAGTGAGCGGTATAACTTCCTTTTATGTTTACAATTTTAATAATTTTTTCTTGTATTCTTTAACAATTTTATAATTTCACCCTTACAGAGCCCCAGACAAACATGAGCAGACGACACTCTTCTATATGCTTCTATATATGTGTGGGGCTCCCTGCAGGGAAATGGATGTTTTTTATTTTATGTCCTAAAAATTGTAAGAAACATTTAATTAAAAAAATGAAAAACAATTGTTAGGCCAATGCATTCTCTTATATATGCGAGGCGACCTATGGTCGACTGGCATATACAAGAGAATGCATTGGCACACGGTAAAAACTGTTTTTGTTAAGGACATATTTATAGAAATAAATACATGAATCACGAAGAGATGGTGGTAGTTGTAACGAATAACATCATTCTATCGCAAAAACGATTGCCGTAAATTGTAAAATCTGAGCACGATTTCCAAAATTCGCGGCAAATAAAAATGTTACAAAATAGACACATGATTAATGTGAGAATTCACACCAGTGTTCGATATAATATAATAAATAATGTATGCATGGCTTGGGGTTGACTATGCCAAAATAGTGGTCCTCGGGGGGGGGGGGGGGGTAGTCCGCGGCTCGTGAAATACTCCTCCTCTCGGACCACTATTTTGGTAAACTCCAAGTCATGTATTATCTATATAATATCTATATAATATAATATCTATATAATCTAACGTAGGCATTTCTCTTCGCAATATTAACATAGTCATTACTCTTCGTATATGGCCGAAAAAACAATTGAAAGAGTTTTAAGAGCGGCAATCTTTTGGGTCTTAACTTAGCTCAGCATCGCCCCTGTACATATGTTGCCCTAAAATTAGTTCTACGAGTGAGGTAGTAACATAGAGAGTTGTTGTCGAATTTTGCGCATTAGAATTTAGATCGGCCCTTGAGCCAACATCCCAATAGGGCCAGTTTAGTTTCTCAGAATAACACAAAATGAATTCAAAAGTCTTTGATAAAATTGTAAGAAATCCTTACATGCTATACACGATACATGACGGCAACGTAGTTATTGTATATAAGGACTTGTCACATCCGGTTGTAACCAGCAATCAAATTATCTCTCTCTCTAAACGTTTCGTCTGTCAAACCACTGATTCTCTGCTGTTATTCTGGATTATTCTACTGTTACTCTGATCCTATATATATGTTTATTGCCTCCTCTTTAAGGAGAGATGACGTGTTATATAATACAATGTGCAGTGTATATTCACACTCTTTAACCCTTTACCCAACAAACCGGCCAAAACCGGCCAAATAAAGCTTCAACAGCCTAAAATATCTTCGGTCTGTCTCAATAGAACCATACAAATATGGATATTCACAGGGTGAAATTATAAAATTACAGGAGGTAATACAATTGCAGAAGGAGTCCTATTTATTGGAGGGAAATGTTCATGAAATAAGTTCAACAAGTGACCAGTGGTCGTTTGTTGAACTTATTATCTGAACATTTCCTAAGGGATAAGGGTTAACCCTTTACCCAACAGAAGGGCCCTGTACCAATGCATTCTCTTATATATGCGAGTCGACCATAGGTCGTCTCGCATATATAAGAGAATGCATTGGCTTAACATATTAAAAATTATAAAATTGTTAAGGAATGTAAGAAAAAATGGTAAAAAGTGTTAAAAAAAGATTTTGTTTAGGCCAATGCATTCTCTTATATATGCGAGGCGACCTATGGTCGACTGGCATATATAAGAGAATGCATTGGCACAGGGCATAACTGTAACTATCACAATATGGTCAAGGAGCCGGTTCCAATGATATCCATATTTGTATGGTTCTATTGAGACAGACCGAAGATATTTTAGGCTGTTGAAGCTTTATTTGGCCGGTTTTGGCCGGTTTGTTGGGTAAAGGGTTAAGGAGAGATTACGTGTTATATAATACAATGTGCAGTGTATATGTACATAATATATTGATACAATGAACACACACAAATAACGTAACGTACCACTGTATGTCACTATTGGGGAATAGTAAATCGTAATGATCATATGTAATTCTGCTTCAATCGCAGATAACACCAACGTTTCCATTGTTATGGTTGGTGCAATCGACTGGCATTGGCGTTTGTTGTAAAATTGAAATCCGCAGATAGTGGAAACGATTGTACACGGACGGCGATATATCAGTAGTATGTTACATTCTGGTGTTCAGGAGACTGTATAACAATTAATTTATCAAGTGTAAAGTGTACACTAAAATGAAGATGTGCGGAATTAAACATCGGGTCATTCGCATCTGGAAGCGTGATTTACACTACACATTTCCGTATAAGGCGACAAGAATTCAATAGGATGGTTGCTGTGTCAACGATAACTGCGTCCATCAGGTCAGCTATATCCGGTGGCATTATTACGGGTTCACCACCCAAAAGAACGGCCATCAGATGTTGCAGAGATAGGTTATCCAGAAACATGAACATGGCGATACCATACACGTTGACAATATGATTCCAGTAGTTATATCGTAGCATGTGCATTATATCAGAATTACACGACCAAATGATATGGAACAGTTCGTTACTGTAGCGAAAGTTACACAAGTGACACAGAGCATTATTGTCATACGTCGATCTGTAGAGTAGATCTGTTGGGAAGTAGAAGTAGAGCGAGGTTCTGTAGTGGGGTCGCGCGTGCGAGGTTTTTCTTAACTATGCCCCATATTTTCCACAACATAGTCCGAGAAGGGTGACACTGTGCGATAGCTTATCGTGACACAACGATAGCTTATTATTGTCCTCCATTGCGGAGTGCCATTCCTCTTGGTAATCTGATTCAACATGTTGACGAACTAAATTCTTCCAGACAGCATTGGACGGGAACTGATCGTTTTCTAAGAAATCTGTCAAGTGAGAATTCAGGTTATACATATCCAGTATTGGGAATATGTCGGCAACGAAACCCTATGGTGGTCGATTAAACAGCAGGTACTGACATGATATAAATAGAAACAATTGAAGTGCGATTTGGTGTCCAATAGGTAGATGAATAAGTTTCTCAAGGAAGCACAGTTTCCGAATATGGACTTCTCTTACAATGGGAAGGATACCCAGCAGTCCTAGTGCAATGTGTCTTGGTGTCCTTGTCGGAAGAGATTGGTTGTGCTAAACGCATGTTCGAACCGATCTTTCAAGAGTGAGTAGCGCTGTACCATTGTTCATATATAGGTAGCAATTCGCAGCCATAGAGGGCCTTCGGTAGAACTACACTCTGTATCAGCTTCGACATCACAGCCGGCGAACACGATCGCAGAACGCGTTTTCCGGCAAGGCCAAAGTAAGTTCTCCTGAGTTTGTGAGACATGTCTTCATAACGAATCAAGGCGTTGTTAGATTTGGTTTGGAGAATACCAAGGTGGGTCTATTGTGAGGCTTCCTTGATGGAGCTTTCGCCTAGTTGCCATTGTCTATATTCATCTTGTTGACGGTCCGTTTCGATGAATACAACAACCTTGCGTTTAGTATTGGAGAATTCAAAATTCCACTTAGGGCTGTAATCATAGCAGATTGCAAGCAGTTTATCAGTTGGCACATCCGATTGTAACTAGCGACCTGATTGGTTAAACGACAGCAGAGTTTAAGAAAACGTGCGCGAATCATCCGGGTACAAGAACAATTGAAACATCGGTGGTATCTCAATGATACTTGAACTGGGTGTTTCCACCAATCATGACGTTGCTCTAAAACTCAGAGTTTGACGTCACTTGACGCCGGATCCGTAGGTCGGTTACCGAATTATTACGTGCGCTCGCGCAACAGTATGGCGATCAGTCAGATTCGTTGGTGTCACCCTACCGATTTCACTCCATGACGTCACCCGTACGCAGTACATACCGGCGACCTTACGGAGTAGATTATAGAGTTGACGCCCTTGGCACTGACTTCCGTTACTAGCTCGTTGCTATATAAACAAACCAGCGATGTGGCTTTTATCGAAAATTGACAGTCAGTACATTCTCCCTGTATACATGTACTTTCAGAAAATACAAAACACCACAACGTTATACCCCACTAATGTCAGTGTCTCGATATCATTTGACCAAATTTCTCGACATGAAACCGCGACAGACACGGCGTGAAATACATCGCATTGAGTAAACAATTTCCCATTGTTTCAATTCAACTTCAAGATCGCGATAAAATCCAAACCGCAATTTGTAAGGTACATGCAGAAACTAATTGTTGTGCATATTTATTTCTATTTGAGGTGGCAATTTTTCATGTTTATCAGTTATTTTAACGATAAGAGCGATGGTAATTGGGGGACTATATTTTATCTAGCGCATTAAATTTAAAATAAAAAGTCGTGAATTGGCTGAGTGTTTTCTATGGCCGCACATTTCGTTGATAATTACGAGCCATTTGTTTGTCTAAATAACATTTTCGAAGTTCGAAGTTCGAAGAGCATTAGAATGGGGATAACAGTGTGGTGTTTTGTGATCTCGGAAAGGTACATGGCGAATATACTGTGGCAAATACCCGTTAATGGGCTCCGGCTCCGCCGTCGCCCATTAACTAAATTTGCCACAGTATATTCGCCATGTAACTTTCCGAAATCACAAAACACCACACTGTTATCCCCTAAATAAAATTATTGAAGATTGTAATTGTATTTTTTTGCTAACATTAAATTAAATTAAATTAAATAAAATAAATTAAGTAAAATACAGTGAAATTATTTTTTTAATTATTTTTTATTACATTTTTGCGCACGTTGGCATCTCTCTGAGTGCATTCTAGTTCTTATTGGCGTGGAATAACGTGATCATGAACCTATGAAAACCACACTCAAATTGAATACATGGCAATTGTTGTGGGGACAAAATCGTTATCTTCAGCAACAGTGTGGGGTGGGTACACGGAGATTAAATTCCTGGATGTCTCTTTTTGAACCAAAAAATCTCAGACTCCATGTAATATCCCCGATGTTGACGCAGATAACTAATAAAATCTCACTTGCAGTTTCCCCGTGAGTTCGAGTCGTAAATTTCATTTCAACAATCTGTAAACCTCTGGTTAATACGTTTGGCTAATTCTTATCACCTTTCTTCGATATCTGGGTTCCTGTGGCAGCTCTGAATCAGAAAGTTCTATATATAGGGACCATGTAAAACCCCTCCGGACACGATATAGGCGGTGAATAATCGGATTGTACGTCGTTGTTTACTGCGTGACATACGACGGCGGCTAATCGGATTTCCCTTTTTATATGGTTTCTCTAGTGTATGTTCTCTAGACCAAGTCTTCTCGGCCCACAACAGCTTGGGATATCGGTTGGGGGTGATGCTCTTTTAGAACCAGTCCCCTCCCGTTATTCTTCTATAACGGACGGTACGCCTAGATTCGTGAGCGGGAGTTATTTGGCCTGTATGGTTTCGGATTATGTCAAATGGATTCTTTGCGTATATGAACATAGAGAACAGCCCTTTACAAGCATGAACGTACATGCATGCATGCGTACACAATAGGTCCGTTAAACGTCAAAGCAACGAAATTTATCTGTAAAAGTCTTGTTTTCCAGAGAATATTGATTTGTCGCACTATCCAGAAAATGCATGTAAACAATGCATTAAACGATCGTATCATCACTATACTTGTTCTATCACGGTAGATGATATCATTTTGACGAAAGCGTAATCGCGGTCATGCCAGGTGCCAATGCATTCTCTTATATATGCGAGTCGACCATAGGTCGCCTCGCATATATAAGAGAATGCATTGGCCTAACAATGTTTTATCATTTTTTTTAAATAAATGTTTCTTACAAATTTTTAGGACATAAAATAAAAAAACATCCATTACCCTGCAGGGAGCCCCACACATATATATAAGCATATATAATAGTGTCGTCTGCTCATTTTTGTCTGGGGATCTGTATGGGTGAGATTATAAAAGTGTTAAAGAATACAAGAACAAATTATTAAAATTGTAAAAAATTGTTAGGCCAATGCATTCTCTTATATATGCGAGGCGACCTATGGTCGACTCGCATATATAAAAGTATGCATTGGCACAGGGTAAAACAAATCCCGACTTACGACTGGATTTGATATGGCGGGTCAAAACCTCACTCACATTATTCCTACTCGGTTCCACTCACACATGAATATTCATAGTATTCATTCAGTATATCGACCAAGTAGGTGCCCATACATATGAACCACTTTTCGTACCATCGCCCTAACAACGCCTATATATACAAAAAAAACCAGTCTGCACACGATAAACGTAACCTAAAAACAATCAAATTAATTCGGCCATCTTCATCATATAATCTGTCACCACACCCAGGGGTGATAGGAAGACAGTCAGTCATGACTATATCACCCCTAGCAATATACATGTATAGTCTACCAATATTATATTTATTTGTAATTGTACTTTCCATGTGTGTATATTGTAAATAAAATTATCCTATCCTATCCTATCCATACGAAAGCGTAATCGCGGTCATGCCAGGTGATCAATCACATTCAAGGGTTTACGTGAATGTCCAGGCTCCATGTTTACATGTAGTAAGTATTTTGAATGAAGGTTCGTTATAGAAGAGCAACGGGCGGGACTCGGTCCAAAAACAGCATCCGATATTGTGGACCGAGAAGACTTGATCTATATATTCTCCTGATTTCTTTGAAGTGCAGACACCATAGCAAACAACGAACTCGATTGGCCGATGAGCGAGATTGTTTATTCCTCCATATCAACGGAGATGATATATATATACAATTAAGGAATTATTTACACAAGAGAGGTAATACGCGGTGCATACGCCGATATGTGCAGGCATAGATACACACACAATACAAATAAATGCATATACGTCATTGAGGTGTCCGATATGATACCGATATTCCCATCAAAATATTAAAGGTACTCAATGCGATCAGAGGGTCCCCATATCATCAAGATACAATTTATCAGAATCGATTAATTGCAACAAACTAATGCTAACGACTGTCAACTATGGTATAACATTTCCCAAAACATCTTATTTAGCAACATTTTGTTCAACGAAATATGGCCGTATTATCACTTGAGTATTCACGAAATTCGGCCGTATTACCACTTGTTTTTAGAGTTATCGATCCTTCATCCGAAAATATGACTAAGGCCGTCCGTTTGGCGACGTGTTTCTGGGCCACAAATAATTGAACATCTCGAGAAATAAATTTCAAAAATCTATATCTGATCACTCTGAGCTTTGATGGGTGGGTTCCTCGAATCGAATCAAATATTATTTATCCCCGAAGCCAAATAAATAGTAATTTAGGAGCGTTAATTCGTATAATGCATCTTTAATCAGAACATAGGATGAAAATAAACCACACACATCGCTTGAAAAGACGATATTGATCACACAACAGTTCAATTTGCATTGGGATACAACCGCCAAGGCAATATACAAAGAATGTATCGGTATCCATGGTGTCAAGAAAGATAAAAGTTTCATTTCCAAATACGTCAATCAACGAATACCAAAATGTGTTTCGGGTCATCTGTGCAAACTCAGGTGGACACTCCAGATACCGACGAAACATAAGATTTGAATATTTGTGTTTGCAGCGACTTTTCATAAGTTAAGTGGTTTTGTCAAAATATTGGCCATCTTGACAGATCTTGATGCAGATTAGTAAATAATCTGGTTCTTTTCGAGAGAGCTGCCTAAGTTTCCACAGAGACTGGATGTCGAGTTTTGCCATGAAGAGAAATTACAGAGAATCGTCTCTGTGATTACGATAACGCGGATACTTTAAGGAATCGATTGGATGCATTGAAGGGGGTGTCATTGGCAAAACAGAGGCCATATCACAACAGTTGGCTTAAGGCGATCATGAATTTTATTTTAATTTTTTTTAAACTTATTCTGCGGCAGTTACATCACAAATGGACAAACCTCCCATCCAAACGTAATTATGATGAATTGTCTGTATTTCTTCCAGAGCACAACATTAACCAATATCGAGAACATGTGTATCGTTATATTTTGCCTCCAATATACAAATAATAGCAATTATACATTAGCACTCGTCAATCGAACCAAATATTCAGCATACATGTTGTCAATCAAATCATTATTACCAGATACATCCTACCATTCAGCGACTAAGCCAGTCATTTGCTGCATTGAAATTCTGATGCCATCTTTGTTAACCCTAATTTGAATATCCGTACATACATTACATTCAGTGTTATGTCGGCTATTTTAACAATGTTTTTGTTGTCAAATGATGACAAATCATGATGGATTGAACTTGTTATATGTGCACCGATGTTGCTATCTATACAACGATGTTGCTATATGTGCACTGAATCCACTGAAGTTGCTATCTGTGCACTGATGTTGCTATCTGTGCACTGATGTTGCTATATGTGCACTGATGTTGCTACGTGTGAACTTATGTTGCTATCTGTGCAATGATGTTGCTATCTGTGCAATGATGTTGCTATCTGTGCAATGATGTTGCTATCTGTGCAATGATGTTGCTATCTGTGCAATGATGTTGCTATCTGTGCACTGATGTTGCTATCTGTGCAATGATGTTGCTATCTGTGCACTGGTGTTGCGAATTTATCCATGGATGGGTGATATTAAAACTGTGGTAATGTGTACACATTTAAAATCTAGAGCAAGACAAGGCTGTGTGTGTAAACCAGCATAAGCACAGGCTGTATTTGAGAAGACAGCTATGCCCCGCCCACTAGACCATCATATTTCTCTACCTCTGATCAGGGACCCAAAGTTCCTTCGCCTCGGAAAATCCAACTTAGACTAGTTTGAAGTGTTTCTCCCACGCATACACTGAACATATATTGACAGCTTCAATTCACAGCTCGCACAACAACATCCACCTTTTAACAATCAGAAAGTTTTGGGTGATATTAACACTGTGGTAATGTGTACACATTTAGAAACTAGAGCAGGACAAGTCTGCGTGTGTGCATGTAAACCAGCATAAGCACGTAAACCAATTAGTGTATTTGTGGAGACGACTGTCTCCTAGCAACAAATATGCCCCGCCCACTAGACTACCCCATCATATTTCTCTATACCTCTGGTCCTCATTAGGGGACGAAAGATCCTTCGCCTCGGAAAAGCCAACCTAGACTATTTTTAAGTGTTTCCCCCCACGCATAAACTGATCAAATATTGACAGCTTCAATTCAAAGCTCACACAACAACATTTTTCCACGTTTTAACAAACAGAAAGTTTCCAAATGATATGAAACTGCAATTTCAATAAATTGTCAGGAAATAACATATTGTTTTTATATTTAATGCGCCAGAACATAATCGTCAGCGCGTTAAGGGAGATACATTAACCCTTTACCCAACAGAAGGGCCCTGTGCCAATGCATTCTCTTATATATGCGAGTCGACCATAGGTCGCCTCGCATATATAAGAGAATGCATTGGCTTAACACATTAAAAATTATAAAATTGTTAAAGAAAAAATGGTAAAAAGTGTTAAAAACAGATTTTTTTTTAGGCCAATGCATTCTCTTATATATGCGAGGCGACCTATGGTCGACTCGCATATATAAGAGAATGCATTGGCACAGGGTATAACTGTAACTATCACAATGTGGTCAAAGAGCCGGTTCCAATGATATCCATATGTGTATGGTTTTATTGAGACAGACCCAAGATATTTTAGGCTGTTGAAGCTTTATTTGGCCGGTTTTGGCCGGTTTGTTGGGTAAAGGGTTAAAGACACGGTTGGCCTTGGCGGTGGGTATCCTGTGAAAATATCTCCACACGTCAAAAACCGCCACAAACAGAAAGAACATCAAAATGTAGATAGAATTTGTCCGTAAACAAATAAGAAATATCGCATAAACAGTATGTTATGGTCATATGTTTTACCATTGTTATGTAAACAAAAGCATAAAAAGTAACTTTTCTGGTGTTTGTTTATATTATGATGGTAAACATAAAGAGCGTTCTTTGTTGGTGAATACCTGATATGGAACTAATAAAGAGCGTTTATGCCATTTGTGTGTGATTAGCCAGTATCATTGTGCTGTCTTCTGTAACACAATCAGGCTCTTGCTTAGGTAAAATATAATAGGTCTTTATGATAACATGCTGTTTACGCGATGGTCATGGCATATATGAACGGAACGGTATGCGTTTTAATGTTTTTCTGTTTGGAACAAATATGAATATTTTCGACAATTAAGGCCTCACGTGCCTTTAACGCGTAGGTAGAAATTAATATTGGGGTAGTCCGAATCTGGTTGGATGATGGAAATTGCGTTTGTCCATTTGAAAACGGCCTTATGAAGCTGTGCGTGTATTCATGTAGAATGGCAGACAGCGCATCGTAATCATTACACTTTTCAGATAGATTCAGGTAAAAAGATATATGAGAACTTGGACAAATGATTTACAGTAAACATGTACCCCCTCCCCATTTTGTTCCGGGTTGAGGATGAGGGCGAAAAAGAAGTGTCCTTGGTGCGCATACATGTAGACTGTGTCAGTCTGGTATAGGCAAAAAGGCTGCCAAAATAAATACTCTGGTGCCTAATCCATAAATGTTAGCCTTCCAGGAAATTACTAGAGTGATTGCACGAATGAGAGCCGACTATATACTCATGAATATCGTGCCACATGTCCCCGGGGTGTGGAATAATCGGACCTGTTTTCTCGACCACCGGTGCTGTCCTGTGCATATGCCACATTTCTGTTAATAGCACGCGAGATAGATCATGTCACGAACAAGCCTTGAAATAGGGTGTCTGTCATTTGCAGAATGAGGTCCCCAGAGGGTGAATGTAGTGATGCTACCCCGCATAGCGGGCTAGCGTCACCAAATTCACCCTCTGGGAACCTCATTCTGCTGAGGTGTAAGAAGAATGAGGTCCCCATAGAGTGAATTTGGTGATGCTAGCCAGCTATGCGGGGTAGCATCACTAAATTCACCCTCTGGGGACCTCATTCTGCAAATGACAGACACACTATTTCAAGGCTTGATCACGAACATCTACTCTGGCTACACCCGTACAGATCGCACGCGCTCCACCAGTTCAAACCCTGGGAACTGTTTGGTGCTCTGACAGGGAAGTGCATAACATTGAAAAAAAAATGCAGGTAATATATTTCTAAGTTAATACATGTTCCTTTATAATGTATATCGCCGTAGTTGAAAGTCCCAACTCGAAATTGCATGATTTTAGCACCATATAATAGTAATTCTCGCTTGTGTCAAATTCCGGGGGTCAAAATTGGTCGATAATTACATGAAAACATTAATACGAACGTGACATGTCGTGGGAAGACTTCGAGTAACATATAGTGCAGAACAAGGGCGTCGCTAGGGCGTGACGAAATACGCCCGTGATAATTCAAACATAGGGCCATAACAATGGTGGAAATTGGTGGGCGGAACTCCTATTCAAACTTGACCTGTATGTTGGGCTAGTAAACTCACATTCCAAATTATTGAAGTTATCGAAGCTATCACCTGGAAGCGAACGGACGGACTGACGGACAGACCAATAACATACTACATGTACGCCTTTTAAAATCTGGCATATACAAATCGTCTTCAGCATGGAACAATAGAGAGCGTTCGTTTTAGTCTAATCCTGATATGGTATGAACAAATAGTGTTTTTCTAACTTCTGTGAAAAAAATCTGGAAAATTACTATAAGACTTCGTGTCTCCGGAGTATATAAGGTCTATACATTGGCGTTCCCGGTTTCGATCTACTAAGTACAAAGTTATTCTTAACGTGAGGTTTATATGGGCACGGCAGATATTAAAGCAGGATATAGCTCCGAACGAGTTTTCGGACTACATTCGATTTGTCTAAGTTTAAATTGAACCTCACATATACTTGTGTGGCCACTCCATAGCTGATTGGCATTATGTAATTAATTTCGTATAAGTATCGGGGCCAGGATCATACGTCTAATGTAATATCTAAACCATCGCTCCAGACGTTCAGGATCCTACGTCACAAATGTAATCTCTAAACCGTCGCAACAGACGTTCAGGATCCTACATCACTAATGTAATATCTAAACCGTCGCTCCAGACGTTCAGGATCCTACGTCTCTAATGTAATCTCTAAACCGTCGCTCCAGACGTTCAGGATCCTACGTCACTAATGTAATATATAAACCGTCACTCCAGACGTTCAGGATCCTACTTCACTAATGTAATATCTTAACCGTCACTCCAGACGTTCAGGATCCTACGTCACTAATGTAATATCCAAACCGTCGCTCCAGACGTTCAGGATCCTACGTCACTAATGTAATATCTAAACCGTCGCTACATACGTTCAGGATCCTACGTCACTAATGTAATATCTAAACCGTCACTCCAGACGTTCAGGATCCTACGTCACTAATGTAATATCTAAACCGTCGCTCCAGACGTTCAGGATCCTACGTCACTAATGTACTATCTAAACCGTCGCTACATACGTGCAGGATCCTACTTCACTAATGTAATATATAAACCGTCACTCCAGACGTTCAGGATCCTACGTCACTGATGTAATATCTAAACCGTCACTCCAGACGTTCAGGATCCTACGTCACTAATGTAATATCTAAACCGTCGCTCCAGACGTTCAGGATCCTACGTCACTAATGTAATATATAAACCGTCGCTCCAGACGTTCAGGATCCTACGTCACTAATGTAATATCTAAACCGTCGCTCCAGACGTTCAGGATCCTACGTCACTAATGTAATATATAAACCGTCGCTTCACACGTTCAGGATCCTACGTCACTAATGTGATATCTAAACCGTCACTCCAGACGTTCAAGATCCTACGTCACTAATGTAATATATAAACCGTCGCTTCACACGTTCGTGATCCTACGCCAATAATGTAATGTCTAAACCGTCGCTCCAGACGTGCAGGAACCTACGTCACTAATGTAATATATAAACCGTCGCTCCAGACGTTCAGTATCCTACGTCACTAATGTAATATATAAACCGTCGCTCCAGACGTTCGTGATCCTACATCACTAATGTAATCTCTAAACCGTCGCTCCAGACGTTCAGTATCCTACGTCACTAATGTAATATATAAACCGTCGCTCCAGACGTTCAGTATCCTACGTCACTAATGTAATATATAAACCGTCGCTCCTGACGTTCGTGATCCTACATCACTAATGTAATATCTAAACCGTCGCTTCACACGTGTAGGATCCTACGTCACTAATGTAGTCTCTAAACCGTCGCTACAGACGTTCAGGATTTGTGTTAAAGACTTGATTAGTGACGTTGAATCCTGACCCTGAGTATATCACCCCTGGTTACGTTGTCCTGCTAGTGTTCTATGATGCGGTTGGGTCCTGCTGAATTGCTATGCTGGTGTTATATTAGGGCAAACTGATCCTGTTAACAAGAAGTACCGTTATAATTTTTTAATTTGTCTTTTTCGCGGTGTTCCGATAATCTGAACATATCCAGGAAAATCCAATATTCGTCTCAAACATTCAAAAATATATTTATTGCGAAATATTTTTAATACCGGTTGTATTAGTTGTCGAAAATCGACTATAATAAAGATAGTTACTCACGTCGTTTTAGAAACACCACCGCAGGCATTAACATATTTTTCAAAATTATATATGTTCTTGAATGTTTCATACACACATTTTCTCATATCGCTAAAATTAGCCAAACACCTCGAAAATGACAACTTTAGAAAAATAGCGGTACTTTTTCGTAACGGTATCAGTTTTCCCTACCCGCATCACAGCAATTCAGCAGGACCACCAGCATCATAGCATATTAGCAGGACCACTCGGCCAGGGGTGTATACTATGAGCGATCGAAATAGGGACGCAAACAACCCACCCCACTTCTCTAAGGATGGCCAGTCCAATTTGGCAGAACAAAATTAGTCAACATGTCCCGCCTATATTTTTGTCGATGAACATGAATTGACTGAAAACAACATCGTTCGTAGCACTTGCACCCAGAATCTCTACCCGACTATCAACATGTAGCTTGAGAAATAACACAACACTATATTTTACGAACGCTAATTAGCATTTACCATGGCATTAAAGTGAAGTGAAACACTCCGGTAGGGTGATCAAATGGATTTGGAGAATAATCTTGCTCAAAGTAGTTATTTTTTACGAATAAAATCCAAATTGACAACACACACCGTCATTCTGATATATTAATTAAATGCAATGGCTCTTGGTGGCGAAATCGTTTGCGTTAGTTTATCGCCGATTGTTTCGTCCCGAATTGAGGTGTAAATATTTACAACTGAGCGTAGTTCAGACGATGTTTTCTATGGATTGGTATGGTCGATTAATTTGAAATTTTCGGTGATCTTAGTAGAATGATACATTCCCCAGGTTGGCATACCGCCTGAGTACTAAACTATAAGTTTATCGCACTGGAACAAGTCCATAATATGTCTTTAACACTTTATATACTGAATACATTCACATATTCCTTTATAAAAGTATACAATGAAGTGGTATATTATGCATCTGGACGGGTGTTCGTGTAATAAAAGCAGACGACATATATACATGTACAGGCGCGAAGATACA
This sequence comes from Siphonodentalium dalli, assembly GCA_032622095.1. Lineage (NCBI taxonomy): Eukaryota > Metazoa > Mollusca > Scaphopoda > Gadilida > Siphonodentaliidae > Siphonodentalium > Siphonodentalium dalli. The sequence goes on from CP136065.1 coordinate 24,421,600, forward strand.
CGTTCAGTTAATAAGTTCCATGATCGTCTGTTGAACTTATTGTCTGAACATTTCCTGTATGATAACTACCGTACACATAAAAAGCACGGGTGGCCTTCGTGGTGGATATACTGTTAAAATAGTATGCACCCGTTAAGATTGCCATAAACAAAAAGAATATTAAAATATAGATATATTTTGTTCTTATACAAATCATAAATATCGCGTAAATAGTATGCTATTACCAAGTTCATACGCTGTGTTATGTAAACAAAAGCCAGGTTCTCTAACGTTTTTTGTGTGGCTTTTGTTTACATAACAAAGGGTCGAACCTGACAATAACACACTATTATGCGCGATATTTATGATTGATATAAGAACAAAGCCTGTATATATATATATATATATATATATATACTAGTTTATCTTTTTATGGCGGTTTTAACAGATGTGACTATTTTAAGAGCATACCCACCGCGAAGGCCTTTAATGAGTATTTAGCATAGAAAGGGTTAATGGGACCGGAAGTGATAACAATCTTTATCATAGGTAAGCTCAATATTTTTGGGCCCCTGAACAAAATTTGAAACCTGATAAAACTGCGTATTTTGAAGTTCGATGTCTGACCAGTGTAAGAATGGACTAAACAGTTTGATCTCTTTAACACAATAATGAAGTTACGAAATCTACTGACAGATGAATGGGATGTCTCAGATTTGATTCTCACTCATCGAGTATGTAATGTCAAGAATTGTCTTTAAACACTACATGCCTCTTTAAACTGCATGCATTCAAGACATTCACAGTAGGTAGATAATAATAAATTGGCCTCACCATTGTTAAGAAGAAAACGTGCATCTATTTTGTTTTTAATTTCATAATCATAAAAACCTCAAAAAACGCTATGTCGGTGTGTTGAAAACATTGTTTTGTAAACATCAAATGCTACAGTACAATTATTACTTTGCCTGTAAGCTGGTAAGACTACTAGTCATTTCATACAAGATGGTGCGAACAACAGAAAAGACCAAAGCATTGAAAAATATTTTTAAAAACCCAGATATTCAACTAAATACATGTTGTGGAATCATTATTGCTGTTGTTGATGTAACATGTGTAAAAAGTACTGTTTTCAACACGCAAACTATCGTTATTGTGCAATTATTAATAACGAAATTAAGAAGGAATATTTTTATTTTTCCTGATTTCCTAGTGTTTGGTATTTTCTGCTCATTGTGAAAGTTCTGAGTTCTGTTAATGAAGTACTTACCTCTGCTCTGTACGGATATCATCCATGAGGCAGAACCCACCAAACACACAACAACACTGCGGGGTAACAATAACGAAGATAAGAAGTGTACTCACATACTGAATGGGAAGTCTTAGATTTGACTCCCGCTCACCGAGTATCTAATCTCAAGTTGTGTCCCAAATCGAGTTAGACTCCCCAATGAACAGAACACAGCCGATCCCAATCAGAGGCGAGTCGATTTTCTCTCTATTCATTGCGGTTATAGAAGATTGCTATCTGCATTGGGAAAGTGAGAATGGGTCTGTCTGGGGTAACAACAGGCGGCCAAATCTTATTCTTGATAGTGCGTCATATATCGCATTAGCGATCGCTTCCAAACAGCAATTTATTAGTTAGCGACACCGCGTCACTGTCTTCTATAGAATGTCCCGATGGGATCTCGGTGTCCAGGAATTTAATGCTCGTTTTAAGTCCCACTTAATTTTCATCCCAGAAGGAAAAATTAAATTCTCAAACGAACGATTTATTCTACTGATTTTGGGACACTACTAGGACAGATATGTTTTGTACATGTGTCTTGGTGGAATAGTTTTATGACACGACCCATGTGTATGCATACTTGACTGTATTCTGATGTCACGGTAAAGATATTTGAAAAAGATGTTTAAAAAAATGTAAGAAAAGATGTTTAAAAAAATGTAAGAAAAAATGAAAAAAATAATAACAAAATTTATAAAGAATGTAAGAAATAATGATAAAAAATTAAAAAATTGTTAAAGAATGTAAGAAAAAATGATAACGAATGTAAGAAAAAATGATAAAATTGTTAAAGAATATAAGAAAACATTATAAAAAAAGATACAAATTGTTAAAGATTGTAAGAAAAAATGATACAAATTGTTAGGCCAATGCATTCTCTTATATATGCGAGGCGACCTATGGTCGACTCGCATATATAAGAGAATGCATTGGCACAGGGTCTTTCATGTTGAGTATATATAATAGGAATTCTATTCATAAAGAGTGAAGTCTGATCCAATCCTTCGTCAGTGACCCTGTGGTTCAGATGGTATGCTGCATCGCCCGCTTTGATTTTGCTTAATTCTAACATGTCGATGTTCGCCCTATTCAGAGCGATCAGTGAATATTGCTATCTGCATTGGGAAAGTGAGAATGGGCCTGTCTGGGGTAACAACAGGCGGCCAAATCTGATCCTTGATAGTGCGTCATATATCGCATTAGCGATCGCTTCCAAACAGCAATTTATTAGTTAGCGACACCACGTCACTGTCTTCAATATAAATGTCCCGATGAGATCTCGGTGTCCAGGAATTTAATGCTCCTTTAATGACAGTCACATTCCCACTTAAATTTCAACCCAGACAGGGGGTGGAAAAAAAGTTTTTTCCGGGCACGTATGCCGGGGTGGGTGGGTGGTCGATAGGACCAACAAACAATTTTTTCCGCAACTCAAAAATATTTTTCTTGCAAGTCTTTTTGACTGTTTTTGTAATGAGTTTGGCTTAAAACACATCTATATGTCAATATTAACATAAATGACAAATTCCATGATGATCAGATAAACAGTATAGCCTGTAGCCCATGATAATGGATTGAATTTTGAAATCCAAGATGGCTGCTGGCAGCCATGCTTTTTTTGACCGAATAACCCCAAAATGACTTGTTCCTATTTACATGTCAATGTACACATCCATGACTAATAGTATGCACATAAATTCATATACAACTGTTTACAGTGAAATCCCCCCCCCGCAAATCTTTTAGTGTTAAAAGGGGGTGGGTGTCAAAAAATGGTCAGAAAAAACTGCCGAAAACGGAAAACAATTTGGACGCGGGGGTGGGTGGGTCCCAACAAGGGTCGAAAGTCAAAAATCAGCATACGTGCCTGCAAATGTTTTCTGACCCCCCCCCCCCCCCCCGACCCAGAAGGAAAAATTAAATTCTCAAGTGAACAGTTTTTTCTACCGCTTCTAGGGACACTACCAGGACAGATATGTTTTGTACATGTGTCTTGATGGAATACTTTTGCGAAAACCCTGTGCCAATGCATTCTCTTATATATGCGTGTCGACCCTAGGTCGCCTCGCATACATAAGAAGAGAATGCTTTGGCCTAACCAATTATATATAAAAAATTTATTTCCAGTCACAAAGAATGTCTTTTCCGCGACATCAGAACACGCATGGGTCGTGTCAAGAAACTATTCTATTAATGTATAAAACATATCTGTCGTTCGCTTGAGAATTTAATTTTTATAACTTTTATAACTGACTGGGAGAATCCATTTAGTCTATAAAGTGTTAAATGACCCCCATAATGTTCCAGACATGTAACCTTTCTATAATAAATGGATTCTCACATTCAGTTATAAAAGTATACACGGGAACAATCTATTATTTATTTGGATAGAATGTCACGATGGGATCGCGGTGTCCAGGATCTTAATGCTCGTTTAAATTCCCACTTAGTATTTAAACCCACTAGGAAACATTGAATTCTGAAGCGAGCGATTTATTTTCTACCGCTCTCTAGGACAGATATGTTTTGTACAATGTATGGAATAGTTTTATGACACGACCCATGCGTATGCACACGTGACTGAATACTGATTTCACGGAAAGAACATTTTTGGGGACTGGAATATTATGCGCACATTTAACCTTTTTTATATACTAAATGGATTCTCCCATTCAGTTATAAAAGTATATACGCGGGAATAATCTATTATTCATTAAGGTAATAAAAGCAGACGGCAGACAGTGGAAAAGATAACAGAGGTGCAGAAGGATACATATTCATTGGAGGGATATATTCAGATACTAAGTTCGATAAACAAACTATGGTCGTTTGTTGGACTTATTATCTGAAAAATGTCTAAGGGAACTACTCGTCATTGAGTATTTACTACAACAAAGGTTAACTGCCATATTCGTCAGAACTTACAGTTACCTGTCTGATCGTCAGTGCCCCGTGGTTCATATAGAAGAGAATACGTTGGCCTAACAAATTTTACATTATTTTTTATAATTGTTAAAAAATGTAAGAAAATATGAAAAAATAATAAAAAGTTGATAAAGAATCTAAGAAATAATGATAAAAAATAATAAAATTGTTTAAGAATGGAAGAAAAAATGTTAAAAATCGATAAAGAATGTAAGACAAAAATGATAAAATAAATTATAAAATTGTTAAAGAATATGAGAAAAAAATGTTAAAATTGTTAAAGACTATATAAGAAAAAATGATAAAATTGTTAAAGAAAAAATTATAACAATTGTTATAGAATGTAATAACAAATTATATAAAGTTAAACAAATTGTTAAAGAATGTAAGAAAAAATGGTAAAAATTGTTAGGCCAGTGCATTCTCTTATATATGCGAGGCGGACTATGGTCGACTCGCATATATAAGAGAATACATTGGCACAGGGTCTTTAATGTTGAGTATAGGAATTCTATTGATGTTTGATCCAATCCTTCGTCAGTGGCCCTGTGGTTCAGTTGGTATGATGCATTCCCCGCTACGATTTTGCTTTAATTTAACAGGTCGATGTTCGTTCTATTCAGAGCGGTTAGTGAATATTGTTAGTGAATAATATGTCTGTCTGACGAAACAACGGGCGTCCAAATAAAACACCATGACTGGAGCAACCTGAATGTTTGCGAAAAGCTTGTCCCAATGCATTCTCTTATTTATATGTGAGTCGACAATGGGTAGCCTCGCATATACAAGAGAATGCATTGGCTTATCATATTTTATATTATTTTTTTACAATTGTTAAAAAATGTGAGAAAAAATGAAAAAAATTGTAAGAAATTGGTAAAAAATGTAAGAAATAATGATAACAAATAAAAAAAATTGTTAAAGAATATAAGAGAAGATGATAAAAATTGTTATAGAATGTAAGAAAAAAATTATAAAAATTGTTATATGCGAGGCAACTCGCATATATAAGAGAATGCATTGGCACAGGGTCTTCAATGTTGCGCCAGCGCAGCTCCCGTCATGAAAGGGCTAAAAGCTGTTTGACAAAATTTTATTTTATTTTTCGGGTTTTTTATTCCCACCAATGGAAAAATTAATCCAGGCATATAAACAAATTGCGTAAAATATACAACAAAATCATTGAAAAACGAACCCTCAGGCTATGTGTATTGTATACTACAGATCTAGTACATACTAGTAAAAGGCATAAAACGGAGTATACGAATTCTATTCATAAAGTGTGAAGTTCGATCCAATCCTTTTTGCAAATGTTGGCCACAAATTTTGCGTAATGTACGGTATTACTCAAATATGACTAGACATATTATGGACTTGTTCGGGTGCGTAGAACTGACAAGTTAGTATACATGCGCAATGCCAACTGTGGGGATCTAACCTTATACTAACATCGCCGAAAAACTCAAAGAAATCGAAGATACCACTCGTTATCTACTATTTAAGTTTCATTTCCAAACAGGGGCGGCAGGAAGCCGGCATATCTGGTCATGCCGCTCCTGTACACTATAATCATGTTTATTTCTGAATATTTCACTGTCAGCATTATGTTTGTAAATATTGTACAAAATAATCAATCAATAAATTAATCAATCAATCATCTGAACTACGCTTAATTGTAAATGATTAAAACAAGGACTGCTTTATCTTCGTTGTAATCATCAAAATGATGTGGCATCATACATATATCACGCAGAGTGACGATGTTAGTCCCATATTCTACACGTGCAATGTTTACGCGACCGCAGATTACAAATATTTAACCGGCACAAACGATCTCATACAGATCGATCGAAACATAGAGAGTAAAAATTATTATGAAAAAACATGCATATTTATAAACACCTGTGAGATACGGCTACAGCACGTGTTGCATGTGTATTTGTACAAACACGTGTGCAAGTATTTTGAAATAAACGGTTAATACTTTAATCCCCCATACATATGTTTATTATGCCCCGACCCTCCGAAGGGGGATTCGGGGATATATAGTGGAGACCTCCATTTCACAACACAGCTCAAGTATCGATAGTCCAATTAGGATGTTCTAAAGGAATCAGGGAGCTAAATGTGTTCTAGAGTCGGGGAGCGAGTACACCGTGGAACCCTAAAGGTGAAGGTAACTGAAGAATGACCTTCACCTGATACATGCGACACGTTGTTAAAGGATGACATCGCGTTTATTTGATTTGTACATAATATCTAAATAATTTAAACTGGTGAATGAATGGGGGAATGGATTTTTGTGAGCGGGAAATTTATTTAACTAGCTGCTGTAGTTCTGGATTTTTCCAGATCAAATTTGGCTGTGGGATAGCCCCGTCGTACACTTGGGGATTTATGACACATGACCTATGATTTTTCTTGCATTTTCGTGATCAACTGGTGTCAATCTAGCTGGGTAAACATCACTGGTATGGCCTGCAGGCTTCAATTCAGTGAATTTGGCGGAAACGTTAACACTGTCGCCTATGGGAAACCATTTAGTTCAGTGATTCCTATAGCCGGTAGACCAGCATTGTGGAAAGGAGCTCCACATAGTGTAGGTTTTGTCCGCACTTTTTTCTAGAGTTATAGCCCTTTGGTGGACTTACTCTAAAACGCGTCCATAACAAACATTATGCTGTGGATGTCTTTATTATTGGATTTCGTTGTCCTTTGGCATGGTGATAAAGGATATCCACATAAGACGGGGTTCGTCCATTAATTTTTACCAGAGTTACGACCCTTGTTTGACTTGGAAATTTGTGAATTTTGTTTGTGTCAGAAAGAACATTTTAGATTGTAACTTGGGCAATGCTCGTCTGATTCAGTTGTGCTTGGTGTTTGTGTTGATAGCGGGGAAAGGATACCGACATATTAGATGTTTCGTCCAGTCATTTATACCAGAGTTACAGCCCTTGCTTGACTTGGGAATTTCATCTCTGCATGAACATCTCAGCTTGTACCTTGGGCATGTATAATCGGATTTGGTTGTGCTTTGGTGTGTTGATAGCACAGGATACCCACTTTTTGGGATTTAGACAATAATAATAAAAAAGAATTTTCCATGCATTGCGCACTCTCTAAACTGAGCGTCGGGAGAATATGTCACGCTTGGTGTTGCACTTGTTAAACACGAATAAACACGAAACATGTTGAAAGTTTGGAAAGTTTACATGGATCTACACAGACAACTACTTACTTCTTAAGCTACTACACCGCATGAATGAATCTATGCGATCTGAAGAACATATCAAGCATATTAAATGACAATACAAATGTCAAAAATGTGACTTTAATCATATATTAAATTAGAAGGGAAAATTTTGGAGGAGCGTTCTCAGAAAGTATATATAGGCATTGAGTGGAAATGAATACAAGTACGTGACATGAACTAGTAGAAGGATCGAATGGCAATTTAATTGAGTTCACCACTGCTTCAAGAATATTGACACAATGTTAGTTTGTGTGCTAGAAAATTGTGAGATGCACTGTCTCATATAAGAACGAGCCCAATGGATACAAATGTTGGTATGCAGGTCAGTCCACTCAAGCTGGGAGCAATCAACAGTAAATAGGCCACAGTGTTAGAGATAGCTGGTCAGCTGAGAATTTGTCTATAGACAAAAAAAATCATCTCAGCCCAAATGCTTATATCAGTTCTTGCTAAATATAGATGACATCGACATGTTAAACAAGACTTTAACACGCACTGAGATACAACGAGCTGTTGACAGATCAAAACAGGGAAAGGCGCCAGGAGTCGATCAAATACAATATGAATTTCTTAAAAACGAAGCATCCGTGAATATTCTACATAAATTGTTCTCTCTATGTTTTGAATGTAATATTATTCCTTCTACTTGGAAACAGTCCATAGTATTGCCGATCCCGAAAGATCCTTCATCTGATCCGAGAATACCAATGAACTATCGTGGCATCAGTCTTCAATCTGTTGTCGCAAAATTATATTGTTCGATACTGAATGATAGGATATCTGAATTTCTCGCGTGTAACGATATTCTGGTTGACGAACAGAATGGGTTCAGGAAAGGACGTGCCTGTCTCGATCATGTGTACACACTGTCCAGTATAACTCGAAATAGAAAATCAACGTTTGTGGCATTCGTGGACCTAAAAAAGGCATTCGATTCTGTTGACCGCGATCTTCTTGAATATAAACTTTTACAGAATAACATCACGCAAAACATGTACTTCGCCATAAAAGAACTCTACAGAAATACGACTTCGTGTGTAAAAGTTGGCAGTGCACTAACAGAGTGGTTTCCGTGCAATTCTGGAGTAATCCAAGGAAATAACTTATCACCGACATTGTTCTCCGTGTATGTGAACGACCTCGCTTGTGATATAAAAACCTTAAATAGAGGAGTTGAGGTTGGTAATACAAACATCAGTATTCTTATGTATGCGGATGACATTGCTCTGATCAGTGACAATGAACGCAATATGCAATGTATGCTCGATGTACTTGACTCATGGTGTAGAAAATGGAGACTCCATGTGAACACTTCCAAAACTAAAATTCTACATTTCCGCAAACCTCAATGCAAACGAAGTGATATTGTGTTTTCAATTGGAAATGACGTGGTAGAATACACCGATAACTACAAATACCTATGAGTGGTTTTTAACGAAACGAACAAGTTTAGTGCAGCCGCCGAGACCCTGGCGCATTATGGAGGTCGCGCACTGGGAGCTGTAATATCGAGAATTCATTCATTCAAAGACATTGGCATAGATACATATGAAAAACTATTTAATAATTGCGTCGTTCCTATTCTGGACTACTGTAGTGGTGTATGGGGGTTTAAAACCTTCCATAGTATTGATATGGTACAAAACCGTGCGCTACGATATTTTCTCGGCGTGCACCGATTCACACCTCTACCATCACTCAACGGGGAGATTGGATGGATATCTTCAACACACCGACGGTGGTTAAGCATGGCAAGACTTTGGAATCGGCTGATAAGAATGGACAATGGTCGAATTGCGAAAACTGTGTTTTTATGGGAACCCAAGATATGTTCAAAAGACAGTTGGGTATCGGCTGTGAGATCTGTACTAATTTCCAGTGACCAATTTCACGTATTTGCTAACAGGTTGGTTTGTGACCTAAATGAATGCGAAATTAACTTGAAAAAGTGTAACCAGATCAATTGGCAAGCTGATGGAAATAGACTTGATAAATTAAGACTGTATATAGATCTCAAAACGGAATATATCACAGAAACGTACGTAAAACTGAACATTAGTAAAGGAGAACGTTCAGTTGTTGCCCGATTTCGGTGCGGTATCCTGCCGCTACGTGTAGAGACCGGTCGATGGCGAAATGAAGACTTGGTCGACCGAATATGTGTGTTCTGCCAATCAAAGTCTGTGGAAGACGAGCTCCATCTTTTTCTTCAGTGCAACGCATATGATAATTTACGGACGGATTTTTTTCGTAGTGCCAATTTCCACATCAATGGTGTGAATTCTCTGACTTATATGGCCAAACATTTATTCGATAACTTTCCGCGACAAACTGCTAAATTCCTGTACCGTGCATTTGGAGAAAGACAGAAATTAATAACGACGCCGCGAAATTAATTAATTAATAATTATATTTATTTTGAAATAGAGTGACTTATAGGCCCTATGGGCCGGGTGTAATTGTCGATTATTGTTGTGTGTGTATACGCATTTATATATGTAACACAATGTCACTATAATAAACAAATATTCAATTCAATTCAATTCAATATAGGTTCAGCATTTTCCAACACACAGCTAACATTATATGAACATTGTTGAAGTAATATAAAGTAATTAAATTGCCATTCGAACATTTTACTAGTTCAGACCATATACTTGTTATGGCGGTTATTTATTTCCACTCATTTGTATACTTTCCGAGAAAGCTCTTCACAAAATTTCCCTTCTAAAACATGAGATCCTTTTCTTGGACGATGGCCCCATTACGTTCGCACAACCATGCCCATATACGAATCTGCGTAAAAGGACAACTGAAGAAAACATGGGAATGTGTGGTAGGCAACGTGAGATTCGTGACCGTTCATTCAATCATCAGCGCCGTGTTTATTATGTAAGATTGATACCGAACTAAGATTGTGCTTTAATGTGAACGGTTACTATTGATAATAATGTGAACAGTTTCTATTGATAATAATGTGAACGGTTACTATTGATAATCATGTGAACGGTTACTATTGCTAATAATGTGAACGGTTACTATTGATAATCATGTGAACGGTTACTATTGATAATAATGTGAACGGTTACTATTGATAATCATGTGAACGGTTACTATTGATAATAATGTGAACGGTTACTATTGATAATCATGTGAACGGTTACTATTGATAATAATGTGAACGGTTACTATTGATAATAATGTGAACGGTTTCTATTGATAATCAATGTGAACGGTTACTATTGATAATAATGTGAACGGTTACTATTGATAATCGTGTGAACGGTTACTATTGATAATAATGTGAACGGTTACTATTGATAATAATGTGAACGGTTTCTATTGATAATCAATGTGAACGGTTACTATTGATAATCATGTGAACGGTTACTATTGATAATAATGTGAACGGTTACTGTTGATAATCATGTGAACGGTTACTATTGATAATAATGTGAACGGTTACTATTGATAATAATGTGAACGGTTACTATTGATAATCATGTGAACGGTTACTATTGATAATAATGTAAACTGTTACTATTGATAATAATGTGAACTGTTACTATTGGTAATACTGTGAACGGTTACTATTGATAATAATGTGAACGGTTACTATTGATAACAATGTGAACGGTTACTATTTATAATAATGTGAACGGTTACTATTGATAATAATATAAACAGTTACTATTGATAATAATGTGAACGGTTACTATTGATAACAATGTGAACGGTTACTATTGGTAATACTTTGAACGGTTACTATTGATAATAATGTTACTATTGATAATCATGTGAACGGTTACTATTGATAATCATGTGAACGGTTACTATTGATAATAATGTGAACGGTTACTATTGATAATAATGTGAACGGTTTCTATTGATAATCAATGTGAACGGTTACTATTGATAATAATGTGAACGGTTACTATTGATAATCGTGTGAACGGTTACTATTGATAATAATGTGAACGGTTACTATTAATAATAATGTGAACGGTTTCTATTGATAATCAATGTGAACGGTTACTATTGATAATCATGTGAACGGTTACTATTGCTAATAATGTGAACGGTTTCTAATGATAATCAATGTGAACGGTTACTATTGATAATCATGTGAACGGTTACTATTGATAATAATGTGAACGGTTACTATTGATAACAATGTGAACGGTTACTATTTATAATAATGTGAACGGTTACTATTGATAATAATATAAACAGTTACTATTGATAATAATGTGAACGGTTACTATTGATAACAATGTGAACGGTTACTATTGGTAATACTTTGAACGGTTACTATTGATAATAATGTAAACGGTTACTATTGATAATAATGTGAACGGTTACTATTGAAAATAATGTGAACGGTTACTATTGATAATAATGTGAACGGTTACTATTGATAATACTGTGAACGGTTACTATTGATAATAATGTGAACGGTTACTATTGATAATAATGTGAACGGTTACTATTGATAATAATGTGAACGGTTACTATTGATAATAATGTGCACGGTTACTATTGATAATAATGTGAACTGTTACTATTGATAATAATGTGAACTGTTACTATTGATAATACTGTGAACGGTTACTATTGATAATACTGTGAACGGTTACTATTGATAATCATGTGAACGGTTACTATTGATAATAATGTGAACGGTTACTATTGATAATAATGTGAACGGTTACTATTGATAATAATGTGCACGGTTACTATTGATAATAATGTGCACGGTTACTATTGATAATAATGTGAACTGTTACTATTGATAATAATGTGAACTGTTACTATTGGTAATACTGTGAACGGTTACTATTGATAATAATGTGAACGGTTACTATTGATAACAATGTGAACGGTTACTATTTATAATAATGTGAACGGTTACTATTGATAATAATGTGAACGGTTACTATTGATAATAATGTGAACGGTTACTATTGATAACAATGTGAACGGTTACTATTGGTAATACAGTGAACGGTTACTATTGATAATAATGTAAACGGTTACTATTGATAATAATGTGAACGGTTACTATTGATAATAATGTGAACGGTTACTATTGATAATCATGTGAACGGTTACTTTTGCTAATAATGTGAACGGTTTCTATTGATAATCAATGTGAACGGTTACTATTGATAATCATGTGAACGGTTACTATTGATAATAATGTGAACGGTTACTATTGATAATAATGTGAACGGTTACAATTGATAATAATGTGAACGGTTACTATTGATAATCATGTGAACGGTTTCTATTGATAATCATGTGAACGGTTACTATTGATAATAATGTGAACGGTTACTATTGATAATCATGTGAACGGTTACTATTGCTAATAATGTGAACGGTTTCTATTGATAATCAATGTGAACGGTTACTATTGATAATCATGTGAACGGTTACTATTGATAATAATGTGAACGGTTACTATTGATAATCATGTGAACGGTTACTATTGATAATAATGTGAACGGTTACTATTGATAATCATGTGAACGGTTACTATTGATAATAATGTGAACGGTTACTATTGATAATAATGTGAACGGTTTCTATTGATAATCAATGTGAACGGTTACTATTGATAATAATGTGAACGGTTACTATTGATAATCGCGTGAACGGTTACTATTGATAATAATGTGAACGGTTACTATTGATAATAATGTGAACGGTTTCTATTGATAATCAATGTGAACGGTTACTATTGATAATCATGTGAACGGTTACTATTGATAATAATGTGAACGGTTACTGTTGATAATCATGTGAACGGTTACTATTGATAATAATGTGAACGGTTACTATTGATAATCAATGTGAACGGTTACTATTGATAATCATGTGAACGGTTACTATTGATAATCAATGTGAACGGTTACTATTGATAATAATGTGAACGGTTACTATTGATAATAATGTGAACTGTTACTATTGATAATAATGTGAACTGTTACTATTGATAATAATGTGAACTGTTGATGTTGATAATAATGTGAACGGTTACTATTGATAATAATGTGAACGGTTACTATTGATAATAATGTGAACGGTTACTATTGATAATAATATGAACGGTTACTATTGATAATCAATGTGAACAGTTACTATTGATAATAATGTGAACGGTTACTATTGATAATAATGTGAACGGTTACTATTGATAATAATATGAACGGTTACTATTGATAATAACGTGAACGGTTACTATTGATAATAATGTGAACGGTTACTATTGATAATCAATGTGAACGGTTACTATTGATAATAATGTGAACGGCTACTATTGATAATAATGTGAACGGTTACTATTGATAATAATGTGAACGGTTACTATTGATAATAATGTGAACTGTTACTATTAATAATAATTTGAACTGTTACTATTGATAATAATGTGAACGGTTACTATTGATAATAATGTGAACTGTTACTATTAATAATAATGTGAACTGTTACTATTGATACTAATGTGAACTGTTACTATTAATAATAATGTGAACTGTTACTATTGATAATAATGTGAACGGTTACTATTGATAATAATGTGAACGGTTACTATTGATAATAATGTGAACGGTTACTATTCATAATAATGTGAACGGTTACTATTGATAATAATGTGAACGGTTACTATTGATAATCAATGTGAACGGTTACTATTGATAATAATGTAAACTGTTACTATTGATAATAATGTGAACTGTTACTATTGGTAATACTGTGAACGGTTACTATTGATAATAATGTGAACGGTTACTATTGATAACAATGTGAACGGTTACTATTTATAATAATGTGAACGGTTACTATTGATAATAATATAAACAGTTACTATTGATAATAATGTGAACGGTTACTATTGATAACAATGTGAACGGTTACTATTGGTAATACTTTGAACGGTTACTATTGATAATAATGTGAACGGTTACTATTGATAATAATGTGAACGGTTACTATTGAAAATAATGTGAACGGTTACTATTGATAATAATGTGAACGGTTACTATTGATAATACTGTGAACGGTTACTATTGATAATAATGTGAACGGTTACTATTGATAATAATGTGAACGGTTACTATTGATAATAATGTGAACGGTTACTATTGATAATAATGTGCACGGTTACTATTGATAATAATGTGAACTGTTACTATTGATAATAATGTGAACTGTTACTATTGATAATACTGTGAACGGTTACTATTGATAATACTGTGAACGGTTACTATTGATAATCATGTGAACGGTTACTATTGATAATAATGTGAACGGTTACTATTGATAATAATGTGAACGGTTACTATTGATAATAATGTGCACGGTTACTATTGATAATAATGTGCACGGTTACTATTGATAATAATGTGAACTGTTACTATTGATAATAATGTGAACTGTTACTATTGGTAATACTGTGAACGGTTACTATTGATAATAATGTGAACGGTTACTATTGATAACAATGTGAACGGTTACTATTTATAATAATGTGAACGGTTACTATTGATAATAATGTGAACGGTTACTATTGATAATAATGTGAACGGTTACTATTGATAACAATGTGAACGGTTACTATTGGTAATACAGTGAACGGTTACTATTGATAATAATGTAAACGGTTACTATTGATAATAATGTGAACGGTTACTATTGATAATAATGTGAACGGTTACTATTGATAATACTGTGAACGGTTACTATTGATAATAATGTGAACGGTTACTATTGATAATAATGTGAACGGTTACTATTGATAATAATGTGAACGGTTACTATTGATAATAATGTGCACGGTTACTATTGATAATAATATGAACTGTTACTATTGATAATACTGTGAACGGTTACTATTGATAATAATGTGAACGGTTACTATTGATAATCATGTGAACGGTTACTATTGATAATCATGTGAATGGTTACTATTGACAATCATGTGAACGGTTACTATTGCTAATAATGTGAACGTTACTATTGATAATCAATGTGAACGGTTTCTATTGGTAATACTGTGAACGGTTACTATTGATTATAATGTGAACGGTTACTATTGATAATAACGTGAACGGTTACTATTGATAATAATGTGAACGGTTACTATTGATAATAATGTGAACGGTTAATATTGATAATAATGTGAACGGTTACTATTGATAATCAATGTGAACGGTTAATATTGATAATAATGTGAACGGTTACTATTGATAATAATATGAACGGTTACTATTGATAATAATGTGAACGGTTACTATTGATAATCAATGTGAACGGTTACTATTGATAATAATGTGAACGGTTACTATTGATAATAATGTGAACGGTTACTATTGATAATAATGTGAACGGATACTATTGATAATAATGTGAACGGTTACTATTGATAATAATGCGAACGGTTACTATTGATAATAAATGTGAACGGTTACTATTGATAATAATGTGAACTATTACTATTGATAATAATGTGAACTGTTACTATTGATAATAATGTGAACGGTTATTATTGATAATAATGTGAACGGTTACTATTGATAATAATGTGAACGGTTACTATTGATAATAATGTGAACGGTTACTATTTATAATAATGTGAACGGTTACTATTGATAATAATGTGAACGGTTACTATTGATAATCATGTGAACGGTTACTATTTATAATAATGTGAACGGTTACTATTGATAATAATGTGAACAGTTACTATTGATAATCAATGTGAACGGTTACTTTGATAATAATGTGAACGGTTACTATTGATAATAATGTGGACGGTTACTATTGATAATAATGTGAACGGTTACTGTTGATAATAATGTGAATGGTTACTATTGATAATCATGTGAACGGTTACTATTGATAATCAATGTGAACGGTTACTATTGATAATAATGTGAACGGTTACTATTGATAATAATGTGAATGGTTACTATTGATAATCATGTGAACGGTTACTATTGATAATAATGTGAACGGTTACTTTGATAATAATGTGAACGGTTACTATTGATAATAATGTGAACGGATACTATTGATAATAATGTGAACGGTTACTATTGATAATAATGCGAACGGTTACTATTGATAATAAATGTGAACGGTTACTATTGATAATAATGTGAACTGTTACTATTGATAATAATGTGAACTGTTACTATTGATAATAATGTGAACGGTTATTATTGATAATAATGTGAACGGTTACTATTGATAATAATGTGAACGGTTACTATTGATAATAATGTGAACGGTTACTATTGATAATAATGTGAACGGATACTATTGATAATAATGTGAACGGTTACTATTGATAATAATGCGAACGGTTACTATTGATAATAAATGTGAACGGTTACTATTGATAATAATGTGAACTGTTACTATTGATAATAATGTGAACTGTTACTATTGATAATAATGTGAACGGTTACTATTGATAATAATGTGAACGGTTACTATTGATAATAATGTGAACGGTTACTATTGATAATAATGTGAACGGTTACTATTGATAATCAATGTGAACGGTTACTTTGATAATAATGTGAACGGTTACTATTGATAATAATGTGAACGGTTACTATTGATAATAATGTGAACGGTTACTATTGATAATAATGTGAACGGTTACTATTGATAATAATGTGAACGGTTACTATTGATAATAATATGAACGGTTACTAACGATAATAATGTGAACGGTTCATTAGCTTGGTGATACATACAAAGAAATAGTAATGGGTGTTATTCATCTAAACACTATTGGTAGAAATAATTACGTTGAATAAGGCATAAATCCAACTACTGAGATATTCGCGTCTTTATAATCATTTAATCAAATTTCCTGGATAAGCGTCCATCGCATCATAACCGTACATCCTGCGAACATAACAGCCCCAACTTGTTGATATGTTGCTCGGTTTCTGCTCTATTCACATATGAAGCACCAAAGCTGGAAACTAGTTGTGAAACATCCCGTCGGCTGTCGTTTGGACAGACCTGGTAGATGACAGGCCTCTCAGAAGATAGTTCGCCGTAACCTGGCAAAACTACATTGATGTCTCAATTGAATTGGCAAAGGAGTTTTCAGACGAATCCGTTGTGTTGTTTGTTAAAGGCACGTGAGGCCTTAGTTGTCGAAAATATTCATATTTGTTCGAATCACCGTAAACAGAAAAACATTAAAACGCATACAATTTCGTTCATATATACCATGACCATCGCGTAAACAGCATGTTGTCATACAGATTTACTATATTTTACCTAAGCAAGAGCCTGATTGTGTTACAGAAGACAACACACTGCTGCTGGCTAATCACACACAAATGACATAAACGCTCTTTATTCGTTCCATATCAGGAATTCACCCACAAAGAACGCTCTTTATGTTTACCATCATAATATAAACAAACACTAGAAAAGTAACTTTGTATGCTTTTGTTTACATAACAATGGTCAAAAATATGACACTAACATACTGTTTATGCGATATTTCTTTTTTGTATACGGACAAAGTCTGTCTACATTTTGTTGTTCTTTCTGTTTGTGTCGGTTTTTGGCGGGTGGAAATATTTTCACAGGATACCCACCGCCAAGGCCAACCGTACATTTAACCCACCGCCAAGGCCAACCGTACCTTTAACAATTGCGCTTGAATTTGGAAAACAGAATTAATCCTCTTATGACTGGAGCTGCGCTGGCGCAACATTAAAGACTCTTGCCAAGGCATTCTCTTATATATGAAAGTTGACCATAGGTCGCCTCGCATATATAAGAGAATGCATTGGCCTAACAATTTATTATTACTTTTTTAATAAATTTTTCTTACATTTTTTAACAATTTGTATAAATTTTTCTTACATTCTTTAACAATTTTTATCATTCTTTACGATTTGTTCTTACATTCTATAACAATTTTTATAATTGTTTCTTATATTCTTTAACAATTTTATCATTTTGCTTACATTCTTCAACAATTTTATCATTTTATAGCAGTTTTATCATTGTTTTTATCATTTTTCTTACATTCTTTATAAATTTTTATCAATTATAAAAAATAATATATACAATTTGTTGGCCAATTCATTCTCTTATATATGCAAGGCGACCCATGGTCGACTCGCATATATAAGATAATGCATTGGCACAGGGTTTTCGCAAAAATTCAGGAAGCTCCAGTCATGAAATGGTTAACACTAACGAAACATATACACCGGAGCAGTCAAACGCCTTAGTGTTAATGTGTGTTTTCCAATTTCAACGCAATTATTATCATACAACGTAACGAATTCGTCTGAAGTTTGACTTCAATGATTCTGAAACCAGAATTTATGTAGTTATAAATATTTTCCGGCAATCAAAAAGGAGTGTCCTGAAACAGATATCTAAGATTCTCACCTGTAACCACTGGACATCACATGCGTTGATCGGCCTATCCGGTCACTCCTTCCAAATTACGAAGACATAAATAAATGTTGCGGTTCAAATGAACTGTTTGAGTTTGAACAAGGTAGACAATGTCACTACTAAACTCGATGCGGCGCGAACATCACCACAGACTGTGAACCACACAAGTTACAGCTACATTATATTAGAAGCATGTATACCATTGTGGCAGAACTCCGCGAATCGAACAATTAATCATCCAGTTCCCGCCACTTAAGCTTTTCAATTTACCGGAGGCAAACAATTTGTTACGTTGATTCCATTATTGATGGCCCCTGACATGAGTAGAAGTAAGGTATATAGTGCTAATACGAATTTATCCCTAATCAGTTGGGTAGGGATTGTGGAGCGTAGAAACTGTCCAGGAAATAGACGGTCGTTTGTAATGAGTTTCACCCAGCCAATGTTCTGTACTTTGTTGAGAAATGACTCAATATGTTACACTGCATGTTAAATAGTATATATTTTCCTGTTTTGCTCTAGCAGCCATGGATAAAATGATGGTGTCTAACTGGATCATTATTCAATGGCTAACTGCAATAGATTGAAGATACATATATATATAAGATATGCTCTCATTCTCGGACCACCTCTAACAAAAACATTCTATAAACTCGTTTTACCACTTTCGATACCAAATACTCATTGACGAGAAGTTATCCATTAGGGAAGTTCAGATAATAAGTTGAACAATTTCCTCCAACAAATAGGAGTCCTTATGCAGTTGTATTATTTGTCTTCTGCTTTTTCCTTTGAAAACCCCTCCAGATGAATAATATACCAATCCAGTGTGTACTTTTATAACTGAGTATAGATAATGTAGTATAGAACGGGTTACGTCACGACGAAAACACCGATATTACAAAAGTGCGTTCAAAGATACAGTTTCAATTAGAAATGATGTGATGTCCCACAATAGCCACACTTATCGTCCCAGTTCGTGGAATAAGAATTGAAAAACAAACTAATGTTGACGGGTCTCTCTGATTCTAAATCATTGGTTTATGCCACTGAATATACAACAAGCGTTCAGACAGGATAAACCCCATATCAATTGACTAATTTAAAGATAATAAACACTATTGTGTCCAAGCGATGTGTTAATTATACTTCCATGGTGTAACCAAGGAAGTATATTGTTTTTCTACTGCGGCCGTTTTCTGTTTAATTGGAAATACTCAGACACTAATGGGAGGAGGACCGCGAAATCTCTAGCGAATATAGGCATCTAAGGTCTACTAGAAATAATGGTATCCGGATGTTGGTCCAATATCTTTTGACAGAGTTATGGCCCTTTTTCGATTATTTTTCATTATTATTATACTATACTATTTTTCAACTCCCTAATATCTGAAAGTATTAGGATTAGAAAACTCAAGATTGGTAAGTATATTGGGGTAAATGAGTTTTATGCCTTTGGCTCATAACGAATATTGTCCGCGTTTATCCCACGGAGTTATCTCCCTTTATATAAAAATATGTGATTTTATTATCTCGGAAATTATAAGGAGCAGAGCATCGAAAATTGGACCGTATGCACACCTCGATATGCCCTACTGCCCACGGGCATCAAAACTTGTGTCCGCGCTTTCCCTGAGGAGTTACCGCCCATAAATATGGACACACTATACACCAGGATGAATAAACCAAGTTTTTTTTTGTTTTTTGTTTTTTGTTTTTATAAGTACAGAGCTCTAAATTTTTTATTGCATATTCCGAATTGGACGAGAGTTTCGGACTCGAATATACCGCTTAAAAATGTATTTACCCAGGACTTTCTGCGTTACGGGGTACGGAAATATTGCAACTATTTTTCCCGCCAAATCCAAACCGGCAGGTTAAAGAACAAGATAATGTCTTAGCATGTACGTTGGCATACTTTATGCACGTCCCAGAAGTTTGACGGCTATACTATAAATGTAACATGCCCAACGGAGAATGCGTGTCAGTGTGGGTTGAGACTTTAGGAAAATTCCACGAAAATTGCAAAGGGGGGAAAATTCAAACATCCAGATAAATTTGTTTGACGAGTACATCTGATGGCTAGTGTTCACGCGCATCCAGAGGGAGATTTTCTAATTTTCAGATGGAACGGTTTACTCGTGACAACGCTATATATCATAAATATGTATACTTATGTAGTCTATCACTAGCCGATTTTTAGCCCCAAATCCAAACGGGCTAATGTAGGAGCGAGTTTCACGCTGGAACATATAAGCCGGTATACTGTAGGTATGCCTACAAAATTTGACCGCTCTACTATAAACGTAACCTGCTCAAGGGAGTGTTTGTGTCGGGTGGGTTCAGATTTGGCAAATTCCACCGAAGATCACATGGGGAAAATTACTCCGAAAATCGGATATTGAGATAAAAACTTTTCGACGAGTGGATGTGATAAGTAGCATATAAACGCAAGATTAGTACGCTTTTTAAAGATTTAGATTGGACGGTTTAACCCTGGTAGCGTATAACGTTGTAACGGGTGATATATATTATTCAAATTCAAACCCTCTCTTCATGACGCAAATTCAAACGGACTTGTCAAGAAGCAAGGCAAATGCATGAACATCCTGAACGACATACTATATAGGTATGTCCGCTGTACTATAAAAGTAACATATTGTCACGATTTGACCTGTCCAAAACACTCCCCGGACAAAAGTTTCCCTAGGTAGCAAATTTCGTGGAAATTCGTTCGTTTTACCCGATTTGACCTTGAACTAACCATTTTGAAGGTCAATGTCAGGTCGAGGTCACGATTTGACACACCCAAAAGACTCCCCTGACAAAAGTACCCCTAGGTGTCAAATTTCGTTGAAATCGGTCAGTTTTACCCGATTTTACATAGGATTGACCTTTTTGAAGGTCAAGATCAGGTCGGGGTCACGATTTGACACGTCCAAAACACTCCCTGGACAAAAGTACCCATATTTATCAAATTTGTCAAAATCCGTCCAGCAGTAATCCCGGTCATAGCTAACAGACAAACACACAGACAGACAGAAGTCCCAAAATATATATTGAATTTAGAAATGTCAATGCAAGTGCGCCATCGGATCATAAGGTACCAATATGCATTCGCATGAAGAGGAACACACATATACGCATAACATTCACATCGGATGGGATGGGATACCATGGAAGTATATCTGATTCCATGGAATCTGACCTCTAGTTTATATATAGTTTCAATCCGCCAAAATGACACCATCTAATTGCATCGTCCGTGGGGACTCTGTCCCATACAGTTTGGCAAATTGGCATAATTCATTTTTGCTCTAGCATTATTCCTTCATTGAAATTGATAGATTCTTTCCGGTTCGGTTACACAACATGCACTGGACAACATAAATCATTACAAATTATATACATGTACTATAGTATAGTCGATTTAGCCAATGTCGGGTCTGAACCCGGAAGAAATTGTTACTGAAATGATTCTGGTGTCATTCGATGCGAGGAACACTCTAGATTAACACATAAAATACAAGAACATCCAAACTAAGGGAATTGTTTTTAGAGATACGGGCAGTCTTGACGGTGGGTATGCTGTTAAAATATTCACCTCCTGTAAAAAACTGCCATAAGCAGAAAGAATAGTAAAATATAGACAGACTTTGTCCTTACACCAATCAGAAATATGGCATAAACTGTATGTTATTGTCAATTTTGTTTGGTTTGTTATGTAAACAAAAGCAAAAAACGTTACGTTTCCTGGCTTTTGTTTAGATCCGGATATGGTAAACATAAAGAGCGTTATTTGTTACTGTTTTCCTGATATGAAGATAATAAAGAGCGTTTATATAATTTGTGTGTGATTAACCAATAGAATTGCGCTGTGTTATGTAAACAGAAGCAAAACTTCTGTAATACGAGCAGGCTCTTGTTTACGTACACCATCGTACGCCTTGACGACAATATACTATCTACGCGCTGATTATGTTTGGCATATGAACAAAACTGCACATATTTTAATATTCCTTCTGTTGATGGCGATTTGAAAAAATATGAATATTTCTGCAACGAACGCCGCCCGTGCCTTTAAAGAGTTTCCACTAAAAATGTCAAGTATGGAATAAAGAGTTTTGGCACCGATTTCACCGGTGCTCGGTTGGTTGTAAATAAAAGGCGTATATAGAGATCCCCGACCATCCGAACAGTAATTACAACTTTAGAATGCTTCTATTTGGCTGGCGACGTTTCAACTTCGACAGCAAACTTGATAGCGAAGATAAACATGCTCCCAAAACCCTCTATGAAAGCGTTGAGCAGAATACCGTTTCTATATAGACTGATTCTGGCCACTCGGTTATTGTGAAGCTTTCTTCTTGCAAATATGATTATAAGAGCTATCTTGCACGAAAATAAAAAACGGCAAAGTTGTGGTTACACTACTTGGAATACGCCAAGATCTTCAAGTTTTGCATTAGGGCGGAAAGTTTAGCTAATTGGAACCTACATCTCGTCACAACTAACTAAATGCTGCAACGGATGTTATACATCATGCCAAAATCTGTAGACTATACCTGAAGAAGATGCTCGAATTGCCTACTGAGTATCCTTGCCTCTGCTGCCAATTTCAAAAGCACGATTGTCATGCTCCAAAAAGGATTGATCGTTATTGGGCGGGTTTGTCCTCCGATCTAGTGACGAGCAGTCATTGGTGAAATCAGTTAAGAGCCGAGGACGTCTCACCAGGGATAGAGGGTTGACCGCAACAGTCCGTAGTAGTGGGTATCAGTATGCGCAGATGTGCTGTAAATGTGTCTATGATCTAGATCACAGACAAGCCACGCGACAAGCGAACCGCATGTTGACATGAGCTCTTAGTGGCAATTCAACAATGGTTCAGTGAAAATGAACAATTTGACGCACATAGTGGCGTCTGCCAATGATTATGCATCACAAAACAAGGAAACTGATGTCATCGCACCACATGGGCTGTTGAAATTCGTACGCTGCAAATGTAAACTCACCTCAAAAAATCTGAGCGACACTGCATCATTTGAAATGATGTTTGAAATGCGTTGTTGCCTGCCGTGACTGTCGTGGGATGAACTGCAAGAACGCCGAGACGGTGCTGAACCCAGATAATGACATTTGAACTGTCTTGCTCTTTCCAGGATTTCTGTGAGAAACGGCATACGAGGAGTTTTGAAAACCGTGAATTTGTTGCCTTTTACTCGTTTTCTGATATGACCACAGTATGATTTCTGGAAGTCAAGTCTTTATATGGTATCGCCGCCAGCTTTACCACCACATCGCAGTTTTGATGGTTCTCCGTGGATATGGGATCAATCTTCACGATCATCAAATATGACAGATCACATCTCTTTCCTCAATTGATTTCTGATGATAGTGGGACATATTAATGAAATGATACTTTTACGGCCATGTTGGCCACTGCAGTATAGGTATGTTTTTTTGGTGACGAAATTCGCTTTCCTAGATGAGTGTTCGACTATTATCGTCAATTTCTCTTCGGACTTGGTGGGTCTCCTGTGCGATTAATAATGATTCCGCAATAACATGACGAAAATCCGTATCCAGGCAACCATCTTGGACGCCATCTTGATTCCCGAATTATACCCAAGGTGGACTTTTTGAATTTTTGATATGTTATTCTCCAGTTATTTCTGTGCGAGTGACACCAGCATCACTCCAGTGACTCACGGGTCCGATGTTAAATCAACCAGACTGATATGGTAACGTTACAAACACAGAGTTTGTGAATCTTTGGGTCGGGTGTTTCACCTGTAGTCTGAGTTAAACACATATTAAGCGGTCTTGGTTGTTTGAAGGCCAATGGTTTAATCCTTCCATGACTGGAGCTGCGCTGGTGCAGCATCAAAGATCATGTGCCAATGCATTCTCTTAGGGAGCCTCGGATATATAAGATAATGCGCTGGCTTACAAGGTCAAAGGTGAATATTGTAAGGCCAGTGCATTCTCTTAGATATTCGAAGCTCCCCATGGGAGACTCGCATGTATAAGAGAATGCATTGATAAAGAGTTTTCGCTCGAGTCATGGAAGGGTAAATAGTAACTTAATACTCGCATTGCTGGAGAAGTAGATAAGAATTTCATGAGCTCGTCACGTTGAACAAAAAGTTGTTTCTCACGTGGAGTCGAAATATCGGAATTAAAATGTCATCTGCTCATTTGGGGTGTCAAGATTTCAATGAGGATACATTTAATGGTGTTAACGCTGCCTTCATAAAAGGCAACGAGTTTCATAAATATTTCAAGTTCAAATCCACCTAAGTGTATTGGCAATCACAACGCAGTGATCGCCCACGGATGTCGCAACGTGTAACTTCACTCATCGTTAGATGGAACGACACTGAATATATGGTGTGGAGTACATACCTGGTTAAGTGGTCCTGCTAAGATGTTATGATGCTTGTGGGTCTATTTGCTAGTAGGACAAAGCGATCGCGATGGATGATCTTCTGAACTTATTGGCTGAACATTTCCATCGATAAATAGGACTCCGTCGGTGGTTGTACATCCCTGCAAATCAATAAGACCATTCAGATGAACTTTATCATTGGAAAATATCGAGAGAGAAAAAAATGTTAAAATTTAGAGCAAATTATGATGTAGATACCTGGCCCTGCTCTGCCAACTATGAACCACACCATTAGACTCCTAGGGATGCCTACATGTATATCTAATTGTGGTAACAATTTGCGGTAAATGTGCACCCTGTCCCCTGAAAATCGGCCACAGAAGTTTGCTAATGCAATTTTGGTGGCCCACCCATCCCCACAACTGACTCGAATAGGGCCACTTCTTTAAACCACATCATTAAATCCCCCGTATCATGAACATGAATATATATAACTTTGGTGGAAATCGGCGATTAAGCATTCTTATATAATTTAATGTCACCCTATCTCTCTCTATCACCCCCTCTCTGACACAAACATCATGAATTTTGCGTCCTTAAAGCACACGATTAGATTCTAGGTTAGATTCCTCGTATCATAAAGAATATGTATCAATTTGGTGCAAATTCGACGCTAAAATAGTCTTTGTTGTGCCTCTCCCCTCCCAAACCAAACCATGACTTAAATGGCGCCACCCTAATTTTGGAATCTTTGTACCACACCATTAGATTACTCATATTATGGAGATGATTATGTATACAAAATAATGTCATCGAAGATGTGATCCACACCCTTCCTTTTCCCTGACACTAACTTTAGAAAAGTGTAGCCTACACCATTATCTTCCTCGTAAAAAACGTACCCCCCCATTAGACCCCTTTGGAGCCATGGCCATAAATGGTCCCCCGTTAATTTCTATAGAACACAGCCAGACAGTCGTAAATATAGATATAGACACCACACCACGGAACCCTACAGAATCACTGCTATTAGGAATATGCCATAAACATGAACATTCATGGCACCACAGCACGTTGTCTGGCCAAGTTTGATTCACCTTCAACCTTTCATGACTGGAGCTTCTTGAAATTTTGCGAAAACCCTGTGCCAAGGCATTCTCTTATATATGCGAGGCGCCCATATTGGCCTCACATTATTTACCTTGACCATGTAAGCCAGTGCGAGACTCGCGTATATAAGATAATGACTGGCACAGGGTTTTTAATGCTGCACCAGCGCAGCTTCCGCCACGAAAGGGTTAAGTAATTTATTAATTGAGTTGCGATTTAACTTCGTTGCAGCCGCCACGACTAAGAAGCGAATAAAGTTGTCAAAATTATCGCAGCGAAGCAACTGTGCGTGCACACAAAGCAGACATTGGCTTGGACTAAACAATGAGCTATGAACAAATAAAACCATATAAGAAGAAATGTTACTGGTATGAAACATATATATATAACACACAACATAAGTACAATAATATAGGTGCCATTCTTAACCCTTTATTGACGATCGCGACAGCTGGGCTGGTGCGGCATTACAGACCATGCGCCAGTGCATTCTCTTATATATGCGATTGGGAGCCTCGCATATAAAAGAGAATGTACTAGCTTACAAGGTCAAGTTAAATATTGTTTGGCCAACGTATTATCTTATATTTGCCAGGCACCTTATGACAGACTCGCATATATAAGAGAATGCATCTACATAGGGTTTCCGCCGCATATATAAGAGAATGCATTTACATAGGGTTTCCGCCGCATATATAAGAGAATGCATTTACATAGGGTTTCATTTACATAGGGTTTCATGTACATAGGGTTTCATTTACATAGGGTTTCCACAAACTTTCAGGAAGCTCCAGTCATCAATATCAAACAAATGACATTAAGTTACTAAGGAATCACAACGAGCTATGTAAATTAGTTTCTAGCGTCGGATTTGGCATTGACAAGATATTTATGAAAATGTATAAATCTGGCGTGAGCAGTTATCAAGTTGACGGTCGGTTCAGTGAGACGAGAGGTCGCCTTTCACCCAACGGGCAGCTCCAATCGACAAATACTGTTTGGTGTATTTCAGAGTGGTTGACTTCAAACATTGCGTTTTTCAAACTTTTCAAAACTTACATATCAACCTCTGTTTATGAGAGTTAAACATTTGAGAGATGTTGGCTGTTGTTTTGGTGCAACAGGCTCAGCATGAGTAGATTGTTGTGGAGAAACTCTCAACTGGAGTAGATATATCCATGGCATGTGGTACCTACAGGTTCTGGAACAGGAGCCACGTCGGTCTCTCTTCAATTTAAGTTGCTAGTTATACACTGACGACAGTGGTTTGACTCTATTGACACCAACGCATTTCGTTGCGGACACAAATTATATTTATGGTCCCACATGGGACACTATCGACCCATTGCTGAGTGTGCTCCGATACTGTTTGAACACTTTTTGGTCGTGAAATATTCGTGTATTCATGGCCTCCTGGAACAGAACACTGTGCACATATGCTGCCTGTGTGCTTGCAATTCTCTTCGCCATGACAACATTTAACACATCACAAATGGGATGGTACAATCTCAATTGTTGGCACTGGAAGTGTCATGTATCCGACCTTCAAATCCAATGGATTCTGAAACCGGTCGAACGTCAGAATATAGCTGTATGCTTGTACTTTCTTACCGCCAATTGTTTTTGGCAATCTGTGATGCCATGTTTGG
The DNA here is from genome assembly GCA_032622095.1 of Siphonodentalium dalli. Taxonomy (NCBI): domain Eukaryota; kingdom Metazoa; phylum Mollusca; class Scaphopoda; order Gadilida; family Siphonodentaliidae; genus Siphonodentalium; species Siphonodentalium dalli. Next base: position 24,449,652 of record CP136065.1, read on the forward strand.
GGGGGGGGGGTGGTATTTCGGGGGAGCTAACTCCGGGATGCTCGAATAGACCGATAGGTCTACTCCTTCACCCTCATTTTTAGCTATTATTTAAAAATCATCAGAATTTTTTTTTTTTAGCTCCTCCAGCACTGTAGGTTGATGGTAGCTTTAGTGTCTTAAGAGCTTATTTACGGGAGAAAAGGGTGATATGTAACCTGACACTGTGTCGTGGGAAAATTACAAATGAGATAATACTACCCGTAATTGGCGTCCACTTTATATACTGACTATTCTTTCGAACGTAAATCAGTTATTTATAAGCAAGTGAAATATTACGTTACAGCAAACTAATTTGCTTTATGAATTCTAATCAGTTTTGATAAGGTTTTCTACAGAATCCACCATTTTTTACTTAACATATAGCACAAGGGGAGAAATACATGAAGGTAATTATACAGGCATGGTAATAATTGACCTTCAAATGCTTTTTATGCACTTGACCACAACATTCTTCAAACGATATCTTCACCAGGGGTTGATGATTTAGGTCTCAGTTAGTGGCCCCAAGTAGTTGATATAAATGGGACTCATTTCAGTCACCAGGGTGTCACCAATATATTCCTTATTCACGTTAACGAGAGATTAGGATTATTAGGAATTTCCATGATACAAGATATTTACACCATTAAATTGTCATGTGTCCATGTTTGACTATTTTTGTATTTTTCTGTCTGGATCCAATAAAATAGGCTGTGCCTGAGTTTTGGGTCCAATTCATTCAAGAGTTAATGAATAAACGTATTTCAACAAAAATCAAACGAAAGAAGAGAGAATACATTAAACAATCTCTTGAAACAAACGTTTTAATGGCAAGGCAAAGATACGCATTGCAGAGAATTATCGTTGCCGATATGGTTCAAAGATATGGGATATCATAAGTAAACTCCTCTATTGTTACTGACTGTTTTCCAGAATGCAGAATAGTATTATTGTTAACTATAGGTCCACGTTCAGTTAAAAAGCAAGCAATCAATTATTTAATTTTCTTCAAGTTTACTTGAATGAACGTTCTGAAGCTAATACGGCTCTAATTTTGGGTATATCGTTCATGTAAGAATACAGGAAACCACGCACACCCTCCATTCTCCATATGTGTTAGGGTTAGGGTCAGGGTTAGGGTTAGGGTTAGTGTATTCTAACACGAAGGACATACATCATTATGTCTGTTAAGATTCCATCGAGCAGTCTCTTAGCAGCCTAGACATGACCACTATAAACAACTGGCTTGTCGACAGTAAATTGTCCTTACATCTCTGTAAAGTATTATACATCGATTTTATAGCTTTATCAAATACATGTGGCATCAGCTCTACCTAAGTTACCCAACAGCATCACTCGTGGAGTGCTAACTTTGACACATGCACGAAATGTGTCCTCTCTTGTCACTGCGATCACAGGTCCCCAGAACAAAAATTGACCCCACCCCAATAATACTTAAGGATTAAGTATTATTGGGGGTGGGGTCAATTTTTGTTCTGGGGACCTGTGACTGCGATAGGCAGGAATGTTTGAAGAGTATTAGTATGTTCCGTCCGCGTATCTGAGCGCTCCTGTGGTTACTACTAGTATATTGTCATGCACAGGGATGTCAACAGAGGGTCTCCGTTGGGGTTTTTACCTTGAAATTTCCAACTTCGCCCCAGACCAAAATCCTCATGTTCGCGAACTATCATTTGCAACATTGGAACCAGCCTAAAGTTGCAAAATTCCAATTGATAGCCATTCCATACCAAACGTTTGCTGATGTTGGTCTAAAACAACATATTCCCCACTAACTACTGGTTGGAAGACCAAACATTGAGTCCAATTTGAGAAACTATATATGGTGTAAAATTTCCAACTAATGTTGTTAGTTATGAAATTTATAATTGTTGAACATTTTTACCACCCCCTAATCGCCAATTCCCTGCTCGTGCATATACTTTAGTGGGACCTCTCACTTAAAGTGCCCTGTCATAGTGGCTAGTAAATGCTAACATTCGACCAGCTATTCACACGTTGTCGGAGTCGGGGATAAACGGCTGTTATTGGTCGATATGGGAGGGGATAAAAGGAAAACGAACAATCGAAATGGCGCTCAGGAATACAATGGGATCCGACATTGTACCAGAGTAATCCCAATCTGAGGAAGATCAGACCCGTATCGATCCGAGCAGCAGTCGATGAGAAAAAGGCAGTAGCGCCCCCGGAATCGCAGGCGGGACATGACTCTCGTAAATGTTGCTTCTAACTTTACAACTCGTCCCATCGATTGTCGATAGGGAACTTTTTGAGTTTATTATCCCAAACATTTATTCGTGCGGATGACTTCCAGCTGCGGATTCCGAGACACAATGCTGATTTCTTTGCAGCTTCTGTATTGATAAATGACGTTGGCACTTTCGATGTGCACATTTTTCGTTGATCTACCATTTCGTCTCAATTTGGCAAATGACAATCTGCACTGGCTTATCGATATAGTTTCGACAGGTTCCTATCGTATCAAGCTGCTCGACTTGCGTCACCACGTGACGTGATCATGACTTGGTTGTTTGCGTTAGCAGCTAAATCATAACATTGCCAGGATTTTATTGGCAGAGGAAAGACTATATGCAACATTTCCTCGCGCAAATACGCACATAATTGGCCTATAATGTGAAATAGGTACATCGTGTGATTACTTGATTCTGAAATAAGCTGACAACGGACTCCAAACCGTTAATTCCTTTTATGGCGCGGGCCAAAGTGAAAAAGACGTTAAAGAGCGTACACCTGAACAACCATGAGTTTGCTTATTTGTCTCATTGTCCGCACATAATCTGCTTAGAATCGCCTGATTATGAGTCGATAATGTGACTAAAACGCTCATTTCAGTACATTATCGACACAAAATGTGGCGATAATAAGCAGAGTATCTACCTAAAACAAGCTCCATTATAAGCAGATACTGTGCGGCTCTTCGGGAGAACAGTCTGCATGGTATATAAAGCGCCGACCTAATAATGAAAATACAACACTGTACACGAAAGCAGCAGACTCCAGGTTATACACGTAAGCAATTGACAAACATGTCAAACCACAACCAGATTATCTTCCCTTTCTGGAGAACTTGAGTCATCCGCCCTTCTCGGAAATCGCACCAGCAGCGTTAATCAATGACACTGTAGCTTAATATGGAGAGGAAATGAAGTCATACATTACAATCAATGGAGCGATAAGGAATGTGAACAATTTAATGTTGAAGTAATGCCAGAGGTCAACCCGAAGAGCCATATGAAGTTTGGGATTAATTGGATGAACACATGTTGGGTCTGTCTCAATAGAACCATACAAATATGGATATCATTGGAACCGGCTCCTTGACCACATTGTGATAGTTACAGTTATGCCCTGTGCCAATGCATTCTCTTATATATGCGAGTCGACCATAGGTCGCCTCGCATATATAAGAGAATGCATTGGCCTAAAAAAATCTTTTTTTAACACTTTTTACCATTTTTCTTACATTCTTTAACAATTTTATAATTTTTAATGTGTTAAGCCAATGCATTCTCTTATATATGCGAGGCGACCTATGGTCGACTCGCATATATAAGAGAATGCATTGGCACAGGGCCGTTCTGTTGGGTAAAGTAATTAGTGAAACAAATAGTACAATCCAATGTTCTGAATGAATATCGTTCACATTCGATAGCTCCCATCGAGAAGTGACACGATAGCTCCCATCGAGAAGTGACACGGAACATGCCTGTAAATTTTCAAAACATTTGTCCAATACACGTCGGCTGCAGTGTGTATCGATGGGAAAATCCGATAACAGCCATGTTTTATAACGAAATTTTAAAATATTTCATGGCTCCAATCTAGTGGTTTTCCCAAAGATCCATATGAAGTTAAATGATGATCGGATGAGGCATGTAGAGTGTGCCGAATGATGTAGCCATACAGAGAGTACAATCTAAGATGGCCGCTAGCGACCTTGTTTTTCCAACGAAATTAGGAAATTATGGCTCCCATCTACCAGAAGATCCATATAAAGTTTGGTGACAATCGGAGAGTCTGTAGGGTACGTGTGACAAAGGATTTCGTCATGCAAAAAGTAAAATTCACAATGACTGCCGACGGCCATGTTTTTCATAAAAAAAATCGTTCAAAGTCGATAGCTCCAATCTAGAGGTGAATCTAAACATGCCTGTAAAGCTTGAAAACAATTCTCAAATAAATGTTGGATGACGGGTGTGCCGATGGATTAAAATTTGAAATCCAAGATAGGTGCTGGTTGCCATGTTTTTTTAAAACGAATTTCGGGGAAAAAATCGATGGCTCCCATCTAGAAGTCACTCCAAAAAATCGATATGAAATGTAGTGATCGGACAAGAGATGTGACCTGTAAGGTCTGCTAAAGGAAATTGTCGATGGACGCACCGACATACGCAAGCACGGATGACGGAGGCCAACCCATGGCAATAGCTCAAGCTTGACTTTTTCAAGTTGAGCTAAAAATGCAAGATCGTTTATACAATGGCACCGGACAGTAACTTCAATCACACTCCTATCTATTTATTTATTGGTGTTTAACGTCGTTTTCAGCAGCCATGGCTATATCACGACGTTCCAGTTGTATTGGTGGAGGAAAAGTCCGTGCACTAAGATAAATCTAGCTGTGATTTCATTGGCTGGAAGAATGACCCATTGTGCCCGGCGAGACCACCGACCAATAACTGGCACCTCCCCTAGATAGCAATATGGGATACAAATACAGCGATTACTCCACCGGGAATTGAACACTATCGCCAGCGCTGGAGGGCGAGTCGGTCTGGAGTAGGGCAAATAGTTTACCGACTGAGCCACCGATGCCCCCACACTCGTATCGATTTGAGTCGCGTCCATAACAAAGACAGAAGCGCCCCCGGTATGTCAGGCGGACATGACTCTCGTAGCGTCCCCGGAATGGCAGGCCGACACGACTCGTAAATGTTGCTTCTAACTTTACATCGCCCCCGGAATGGCAGGCAGACATGATTCTCGTAAATGTTGCTTCTAGCTTTACATTCCTGCTATTGATTGTCGATGGGGAACTTTTTGAGTTTATTATCACCAACAATTGTTCGTGCGGGGGATTTGAAGCTACGGATTCAGAGACACCATGCTGATTTCTTTAAAGCTTCTTCGTTGATCACCACTGACTTATGAGTAGTCGCCCTTCGTGTGCACATTTGTGATTTATCTGCCAATCTCAATTAAGGACGCGACAGGCTGCATTGACACGGCGAGAGGAGATCAATCGTTTCGACAGGTTCTGCCGATATCAATTGCAAGCTGCTAGTGTTGCGTCGCCGGCCTCATAATTCAGTCTATTCTCCTGTATATAAGCTCATATTTAATTTATTTAAAAAACAAACATACACACAAAAGCCTATAACGAAATTATTTGAATCTGAATTACGCTCTGTATGAATCTAAATCGACTTACAAAATGTACGTTCTTTATAATGTGTTTTCACTGTGGTCCGCGTCATAAAACGGAATAACTGGTATAAGTACAATGTGAACTTATTTCAGAGTAAAACAAGTGCAACGCCAAGCGTGGACCAATGCCCTCGAATGTACGATAAATATTGGCTATATTTAGAGAGAAAAGGAAGTAACCGTGGGGAATTTCTCTCATTTCAACCCCGGATCATAACTCTGGCAAAGGACCATAACTGGAAAAAGTGTGGACAAAATAAACCCCAATTAATATCTCTGGCAAAGGGCCATAACTCTGGTAAAAATTAATGGACGAACCCCGTAGTAAGGGAATCCTTTCCACCAACCTGTGCTAACACCACACCAAAGGACAACGGAATCCAACAATAAAGACATCCACGGCTCAAAGTTCACCTTCTGTGGACCTCATTTTCTTTTTAAAATTAGTTTCTCTGTATCCCCAAATGGCAGACGACACATTGCATAATCGATGTTCCCAATGGGTGTAAAATCACAATATTCGCCATTCGAAAACTTCAATCTGAGTCTATGTCTCCCTCTAGCAGATCTGAGTCTATGTCTCCCTCTAGCAGATCTGAGTCTATGTCTCCCTCTAGCAGATCTGAGTATATGTCTCCCTCTAGCAGATCTGAGTCTATGTCTCCCTCTAGCAGATCTGAGTCTATTAGCAGATCTGAGTCTATGTCTCCCTCTAGCAGATCTGAGTCTATGTCTCCCTCTAGCAGATCTGACCTAACAGTATGGTCGTTGGAGCTGAATTTGGGGATCAACCCAGAATAAGTTGGATACAAGCTGATTTTGGTGTCATTCGACGCGGAAAATCTTCAGGAACAACATATCCAAAATCCGCATAAAAACGCTCATGGGAAAATTAAGGATCCAAGATGGCGTAAAAGATGGCCGCCAAATGAGTAATTTTCTAGTCGACGCCCATTGACACGCAAATCCTCAGTGAATGTGGAAACAAATCTCACCAAAACGGATTCCACATTGGTATATATAGTAACATATGTTTGAACATATCTAGAGATAATTTGTTTGTTAATTGTCAATTTTGTCAATATAACCGCCGAATTCGAGAAAATTATAATGTTCAAGTATATATTTATCAAAGACAACAGTCAATTATATTGACATATCATATTTTCTTGGATAAAGCCCCAGGAACAACATATCCAAAAGTCGCCGAAATCCGTGCATGGAGAAACAATTCAGAGTACTTTGAATTACAACACATGTTTGACTCTCAAAGTCCGTTTTCATCAATGTATGTAACCGTTATGAACATGGACGAATTTGTGTGCTTGATTTGTCTATATAATCTACTAGAACTGCGATTTGTAAGTGCATAGTACCGAATAATACGATAACCAAGTATATGTCTACCACTGACATCTATGTAAGCTGGCTGGCAATATCGGTTCGTTCTACAATAAAGAGCTTTACAACAGAAGCTTCATAGGTCTCGCCTATCGGCTGCTTTTTCGCACATAGCTTCATTGCTTGTATTGTCTCATTTCGGGTTGTGTATGTCCAAGTAGTCATACTTTGATTTGTAACAGCGCTGGATTGAAGGCTTATAACGTTTCTCCTGTTGAAACCTAACGGCGCCAATGTATGCAGGAGACCTGTTACTATACATATTCTATAGTTATGTCAATTAATGAATTGTCAATCCATATATCAGTTGGTCTAGTATTGAATATAGAGGCATGGCAGTATTTTGCGAGCGGCAAGAAATTGCGGAATATCGGGATGGCATGTGTATTTTATGCCCATCGGGTTTTGATACCCCCCCCCCCCAATGGCGACAACCGTTCGGTCGAAATAACTCACAATAAACAACCGAGATCTGGTGTGTTGCCAATTGATTTCAAGACAGACTGTATTTTCTGTGGTATCCCTGCCACTATAGATCCTCGATATCCAGACAAACCAGGAGTGAGGCAAGTAACAACCCTCCCGGTGCGGGATGTGTATGGCCCTAACGCAGTTACAAATATGATTTCTGGGATCGCAATTAAGAGCAATGTGCGGATATTTCTTACCTGATGCTGCTCTTACAAATAAGCTGATATCAGACATTGTACAGAAACAGGTGCAATTCCGACGAGCCCATGTGGTGACGAATGTGAACGTGCTCGATGCTTCGCCAGATGACACAGACACTATAAATCAGTCTGACAAAAACACAATTCCTAGAATCGAGAAGATTCAGATGAACGCAATAAGTGATTTATACAAAGCCATTGAAAGTAGTCTTTGTCTGGGTCTCAACCATTGTTGAAACTCGAGGAATGTTTGAGAAAATATAAATCTTTGCTTATTGAGAAATTTCCAACAGCAAAGTCGTGGGTTCAGTATGTGGAATATGTGCAAACGTTGAAGAATTCCATTAGAGCAGAGAGGAATGAAATTGGGGTTTCCATATCGCTACTGTGGGGCAAATGCTCAATCTATTTGCCGCAAAAGGTCAAGCCAATTATGCACCCTTGGCTGTACAAGTTATTCGCCGAAAATGGATTTCATGCTGTACGTAGGAGCAATAGGTTATGTGCAGGATTGTCAACAGATCTCATGATATAACAAGTCCTTGCGCGTTCTATCAAAGGGTAGAGGAATCACCGAATATGTCCGAATGCAGTGGGTGTATAGCATGCATAGGTGTGCCGAGATTCATGATGCCAAGACAGAATTAACCAAACTTAGACACACCACCAGTGAACAGCACTCTGAGTTCGGGGCAAGTAGGATCAAACGTGACTCTGATGATTTGATAATCAAGCAACGTAGGTTCGACGAACATGAGCATTTTGATTTGAGTGAAGGTAAACTACGCTCCCTGTCGTCTGAGTCAATATCTTGTGATGGGGATTGTGTTAACTGTATTGATTCTGCACGTGTCGGTTTCGAGATCCACAAAAAGCTCAACAGCATGAGTATCAAGAGGAAGGATCAAATAAAATCTCTTGACCATTTATATCCTGAGATCAAAGTCGAGAATTATCGAATGCAATTCAATCCAAATGTGCTATTTTCACGATTGATAACATATGCACAACGCGAGGAGGACATGGCTAAATATGTTTCATATGAGCTGACAACAATACCAACATCACTATTCAAGGATCATGCGATGAGGAAACTCGCAAAATCCCAACTGGCTAAAGCGTTGACTGATTTTGTCCAGGGTTGTGGTCTGCCGGAGCAAGCATCGCTGTCATCGATGGTGGGGGCTGTTCTCCACAGAGTCAAGTGGGCAAAAAAAAAATCGCATACCGAGAAGTAGCTAACCAATATGTTAAGTAAGTGCGAACGAAATATGAGGTGCATCGTGTTCGATGGTTATGGAAATGGTCCATTGATCAATGACCACGACACCGAAGACGAAGTGGGAAAACATGTGCAGATGTTCAACTCAAAGACCACACGATTCTCTTGTGAACCAAGATATCTTTCTCTCAAACGAGAATAATAAGAGTCTGTTGATTGATTTGTTGAATAAACTACTCAACGCAGATGGACAAACAGTATACAAGAGTACAGGAAACGCGGACACATTGATAGTTGTCTCTGTCATCGAATACGCATCACATTCCAAACAAGTGAGTGTGATTGCATATGAGAGGCATTGCACTATGGAAAATTGGCAATATCGTGAATAAGGCTGGCGATGCCACAACAAAAAACATTTTGTTTCTGCATGCGTTGTTAGGTTGTGACACCACTTCTGCCATATTTTGGCATGGTAAAACATGTCTTACAAGAAATACCAAGAATCGGTTGACTTTCGGCATGTATCACTAAGTACACGCATATATCGAAGCCACCCAATGAAAAATAGAAAAATTAGGTATAAAACTGTTTTTCATTATGTTTGGTGGAAAGTCGGAAGAAAATTTGAATAATCTACGTTATGCTAAATTTATGGAAATGGTTTCGTCGAGCAAAGGATCGATCGATTCTCAGAAACTCCACCAACAGAAAGGGCGGTATATTTCCACAGTCTGGGAGTTCACCTACAATTAATGACTTGGAAAGATCTCCGAAATGACGTGTTGCACCCTTGGGAATGGGGATGGGAGGTTGATGTCCCAGAACTCGTCCCAATAATGAGTGACCAGGATTCAGCGCCTTGTGAACTTTTGAAGTTCGTTCGTTGTAAATGCAAGTTGTCGTCCAAGAATCCACGTGGCAGTAACTTGTGTTTGTGTCGCAAAATTGGACTAAAATGTGTTGTAGCATGTGGAGATTGTCGCTGAGAAGGCTGAAAAAACTCAGAGGAAATTAGACTTGACATTTCTGAATATGATAACTGAGTACATGACGGTTTCTTGAATGTTGTTCAAGTTGTTTGGCAGAGACTAAGTGTGGCTATTGGACATGTTAATTGGAGCATACTGTCCAAGAAAGACATAAGCTTGAAATTTTCAAATTTCCTAAATTCGACTGCCATATTGGAATCAATCCTCATCATTGGTAACCACATTATATTTATGTATCGTCTGTCCCATGTTTAAGTCAATGTAGCTTCCGTATTGGTTGGGATAGTTTTCATATAACCCGGAGTTCGCGTGCTAATGGGCACGGACTCGAAATATCACCATTTGGCCGCCATCTTGGACGCCATCTTGTATCCTAACTGCTTGTGTTATTTTTTGTAAATTTTGGATATGTTGGTCTTGGTTCCTTTCTGTGTCAAATAATACCAAAACTACTTGTATTGAAATGTGAGATATCAATATAATATATAAATTTTTATTGGAACAATATTTATGTACACTTGGAAATTATAATTTCCCCGAATTCGGCTGCCATGTTAATAGCCACCTGCCCCAGAGACAATGAGTTTATCACTATGTATGTTCTAACGCGTGTTACTTTCAATATGAAATATGTTCTGGTGCGAAATGTTCCATATTTACCGACGTTGCGTATGTTATTGGGCAACGATCGGAAGTTTACTTATTGTGTCGGCCACATTGGACGCCATCTTGGATCCTGAATTTTCCCATGAGCGGATTTTTACGGATTTTGAATATGTTGTTCCTGGTGTTTATCCGCGTCGAATGACACCAAAATCAGCTTGTATCCAATTTCTTCCGGGTTCAACTCTCCCACGACCACATTATAAGCAGAATGAGGTCCCCATAGGGTGAATTTGGTGATGCCAGCCCGCTACGCTATGGTATGCAACCATTGGGAACCCCGATTAGGCAATATGTCGTCTGCCAATTTGGGGATATAGAGAAACTAAACTAAAAAAAGAAATAGAATCTATGTGAAGCAGTTTCTATAGAAATTTGATAATAAAGAAACTGTCCAGAGAAGATGAGGCCTAAGCAGAATGACATCACCAGAGGGTGAATTTAGTGAAGCTAGCCCGCTTTGCGGGATAGCATCACTAACTTCCCCTTCTAGGGACCTCATTCTGCAAATAACAGGCACACTAAACTCTGGCTTGGACCATGGCAAATATTTTTCAGAGCGCATGAAGTCGGTATATCATTATTTGGGTATTTTGTATACCTCCTTCCAAATTACATAGACAGAACTTGGAAGCTCCAATGAACCATATCAATTTAACCAACTGCGGGTGCCGACATATTGTGACCTTGTAATTCACAACGACACACATCGAGAGAAAAAAGTTTGTTTAAAGTTGACAATGCCAAGTGATCTTCTCACAGTTGCAAAGAAACGACTTCAATTTGACGATAAAGTGTTACATTGTAACACATGAACTGAAGCTGATATTTCAAGCGAAGTTCAATACATACATTGTTATTTATATTTTTATTCTGTTTGACTGAACGAATGTTTTTGTAAACCAATTTAATGACAGTTGATGGTATGGAATACGGGAAGTGTTGCTGCAAAAAGAAGGCTAACGCAGTTTATGTCATTATATAATAATAGTCACATACAATTAGATAATGCATCTTGATTCTATCAGGAGAACAATTTGTCCAGATAATTGCACGCATATGTCAATGAAATCGAACCGGCTGAGAATCGAACCGACTGAGTGGGTGCGTAAACGTTTTGTGCATTCAATTGTTTCCAAATGAACTTATTATTTTATTGGCATGTACGGATCTCTGTCAACACAATTTTGCTTTCCGGATAACAATATTTCTTATAAGGTCACCAATGGATTATAGAAAAAGTAGCAGTTAGGTAAATAGAGTTATCCCCCATGCACTTTCATTAGGACATCTGTATGGTCTATTGTTAGCCTGTTGTTGGTCTGACAATGGAGCTATGGGGAAAATATAATACGTACTTTTTATTTGCGTACCTGTTAGACTTTTTTCAGGATATGTATTCGGGAATGTATTTTCCAGATGTCTCATTGATGCAGTATATATGCAACATTTATGACCGCGTTAATTGCTTTCGATATTTAAGTGTGTATAGTACGAGGCTGATCTGGTAGTGACATAGGAGCTATGGGGAAAATATTATTAAATACGTACTCGTTATTACAAAATGTATGTATTCGCGGATGCCGCATTGATGCAGTCTGTAACTTTTATGACCGCGTTAATTGATTTCGATGTTCAGGCATGAACAATGGCTGGCCCACTCCTGATGATTTTATTTTGCGGGAATTCAATGCATAATATAACAGATAATATTGCTGAATTGTCTCAGTTGGAATACATTACTCGTATTTAAATTCGCGCAATATTATTTTTCGCTCAGTTTTGATGCGCGAATTCAAAACTTACACAAATATTTTCGTAATATTTCCGTGATATTCTCGTATATCTTAAAGCTGATGAAAGTTTCTGTTCTTAGTAATTGCTGTATATAGTATATATGTACATGTATATTAAGCACATTCTCTGCGAATTTACATTGTGTAGACAACAAGCAGTCGCAGGCGGCGTTATCCCCCGCCGAAATGTGCAGTCGGGGAAGTGCATTCTAAATATTGTTTGCGTTCTCCGCCGAAATGTGCAGTTGGGGAAGTGCATTCTCAACAAGAGGTGGGATTTTGTAAAAAATCCTGGCTTGCGAACTCATTTTAGGACTGACATTTGTGGAAATTAGCCATGTGACGTTGTCCATTTGCACTAAAAATAATAAACAAAGTCCAATAACTCTGCTGAAAATATCCGACCGGACCTGGTTTGCGAACTCGTTCTAGATACTGGTCATGTGAACTCATATATCAAAAATCTTTGAAATCCGTTGACATTTGTGGAAATGAGCCCTGTGACGTCGTCTATTTGCTATTTGGTAAATTCGACAAAAATAATATATATATATAAACAAAGTCCAATAACTCCGGTAAAAATATCTGGCCGGACCTGGCTTGCGAACTCATTCTATATACTGGTCATGTGAACTCATGTACCAAATATCTTTGAAATCCATTGAGATTTGTGGAAATGAGCCCTGTGACGTCGTCTATTTGCTATTTGGTAAATTCGACGAAAAGAATAAACAAAGTCCAATAACTCCGATAAAAATAACCGGCCGGATCTGGCTTGCGAACTCATTCTAGGTAATGGTCAGGTGAACTCGTATACCACAAATCTTTTAAATCCGTTGACACTTGTTCAAGTTATGACTCTTACAAATTTGGAACGGACGGACGGACAGACGGACGGACGGAACCCATTCCTATATCCCCCGCAAATTTTCAATTTGGCGGGGGATAATAAACTAGTAACTACATACATCATTATTTTGTGACGACCTGGAATATTATTTCTTATACAAGCATTCCAACAATGTCTATGTTATTATGATCGTTTGGCATTGTGAGCAATGTTCTTGATAGCGGTTGGTCGAATGCAAATATATGCATACACGTATAGGCGTAGTTGTCTATTCAACCGTTCATAATATATGTAAATTCAACAACAAGGCCCCCTTGTATTTCCTATGAACTGTGGTTTAGATTTGGGAGTCGTACTATTTTTCGCTCAGTTTTAAATTCGCGCACCGATGGGTGCGCGAACAATAGTACTGCGCGAATTTAAATACGAGTAAGGTATAGACTAAAGGTCGTATTGCGAAGTATCGGGATTGTATTTAATTCGATTAGTATTTATTTGGTCGGCATTTATAGGCCTTTCTGATGTGGTGAGTGAGAAACTTTCAGTGATAAGCCGTAGTTGTAATAATTTGAAGAATTATATAGAAGAAAGTAGTCATTTATTGGTTCCGAGAATTACGTTAATTAATAATCCGTCGGTAAGAAACGAGTGCATGTTTGCACACGAATTTCGTACATAAACGTCTCTCGCGAATTATTTAATGTAATTCTCGGAACTATCTGATTACTCTATTACACTTCTGCATCAATTTGGTTCGCCAAATATGATTAAAACACCGAGAATTAATGCATGAATGTCCAGATGTGGAGAAAGATCAACCATTTACCATTTTTAGCTCAACTGTACAAACTAAAGTTTGAGCTATTGGCATGGGGTGGCGTCCGTCCGTCAACAATTCCTTCGGAAACCCTACAGGGCGCATCCCTCATCCGATCTTCACCAAACTATGTAGCATCAGGGTGACCTATAGATGGGAGCTATCGAATTTTTCCGAATTTAGATTAAAATCATGGCCGCCAGCAGCCAACTTGGATCTAAAATTTGAATCCATTGACACACCCTACAGCCCGTATATATGGCCGATCATTTTTTAATTTTGTAGGAACAATTGTGATCACCTATAGATGGTAGCTATCGAATTTGAAGGATTTTCGATGAAAAGCATGGCGCCGGGGTGACCGAAATTTGTTAAGAAACAGCCAGCAGCCATCTTGGATTCAAATTTGAAACCATCGGCACACCTTGTGGTCCGTCTTTATTGGAGAATTGATTTGAAAATGTACAGGCATGTTTAGAATCACCTCTAGATGGGAGCTATCAAATTTGAACAATTTTCGATGAAAAACATGGCCACCGGCAGCCATCTTGTATTTTACTCTGCATGATTAAATCCTTTGGCATACCCTACAGACCACACCCCCCATCTGATGCTCATCAAACTTCATATGGATCTTCAGAGTGACCTCTAGATGGGGACCGAAATTCGTTGAAAAATATGGCTGCCAGCGGCCATCTTGGAATTTACTCTTTATATGAGTAAATCCTTTGACGCACCCTACATACTTCATCCGATTATCACCAAACTTCATATGGATCTTCGGGGTGACCTCTAGTTAATTAACCCTGCCATGGCTGGAGCTTCCAGACATTTTGCGAAAACCCTGTGCCAATGTAATGTCTTATATGAGATTGTGCGTAAGGACCCTGCAGTCCCTGTATGCGATTTGCGCACATTTTGATTTTAGACAGATTGTTTTATTTAATTTGTTTAAAATACATTTTTGTTTAGTTTGAGTTCTTTGCTCAAATTAATAAACCTTTTAATTTTTTAAAATAATTTTGTTTAAATCAAATTTTTTAAAACTAACGCCACCTCCGTCAGTGTAACCCGAGTCCCCAAACCAAATTTGGTTGAAATCGGTCCAGGGGTTTTTAAGAAAAATCCGGACAGACAAGACAGATCCTACTCTTATATATATATATATACAGATTAGTCTCCAATAATCACAAGCCATGGATTCTCTCAACCATTTAGTTGTTTTAATATGTTTATTGACAACGAGTCTCGATATTGTCTGTAAACCATTCAGTGGTCAGCCGCCGTATATTGGCTTCTGTCAGTTTTGTTTAATATGTTCATCGGGAACCAGTACATTGTGTACTTTTATAACTGAATGGGACAATCCATTAAGTAAATCAAGGGTTAATTCATAATTAGATGCTACCGGAAATATGGACACATTTCGGTGACGTCTCTTTCGTGTAGAGGTGCCATGCTGATAATAAGGCATGTTTATCCGTGTGACTTACTTATTGATATAATGAATACGGTCAAACATAGTGACTTCCGATTGATCGGGAAGCTGGTATTTCGTTAAAAATAGAGTTATTTCTCCTCGATTAATTTGCCATACACGCTATTTGTTGTCTCGTCAGGTAATGGTGCATATTGGTTTTGTTGAAGTCATATGCATTTCCTGAGGAGATCATGTAGATACTGTATTTATTGTTGTGGAAAGCTGAGATGAGATATGATATAGGGTAGGTGGATTTTTCTTTTCAAAGTTTACTGAAGAGTGACGGTAGCTATGAAAGCGGGGATATTTTAACTGGAAAGTCTGCCGAATCCCGTATTTCACTCAATTTAAATTATGTTCCAGGTTCGGTTCCTCCAGAATTTTAGGGAAAATTGTACCAATTAATCGAAGCTTACATGGATTGTGACAGAATGTTAACAATCCGGTATACGGGAAATAATTAGTTCCTTTTAACCTACATAAATACAGTGAGTAAAACTATCGATAAAATTGTATCCATTTCCGCAACACACATCCGAAATTCAATATTATTTTACATTGGGAAATGTTCAGATAATAGGTCGTTTGTTGAACCTATTATCTGAAAATATCCACCAATAAATATAAATCATTCTGCATTGAATTATCTATTCGTGTCTGTCGTCTGCTTTTATTACATGAATACCCCTCCAAATGAATAATAAACCTTTCCAGTATGTATACGCGCTGTGTATAGTCATTATATTATGGTGAATTTGTTACGGATACCTTTCCAGTGTTTTTTATACCATAATTGCCTATTCTATTGTGTGGATAACACCTATTTTGTAAACTTCATCTTTACACCCTACTGTGGGTATACAGCTTCATACTGTGGGTATAAAGTTTTACTGTGGGTGTAAATGTTCAAACGTAATTTCACGCGTTAAACGTTTCCCTATAGTAGAGCCTCGTAGTTAGCGAAATAGGTCCTATGTCCGCGGAGTCATATTCATTTAAAATTGGAAGTTGTCATGATATAAATTAGATATGAGGAAAATGTTATGCATTTCAATCAAATGTAACTTGCTAGTGTTATATGAAATAGGAAACCTGAATGGTAATCCCAAGTGACTAATCGCTCAGAAACCAGCTGCCGTCATGACGTAAATGTATGCATCACTGCGCGTGACGCACATTCCATACAGCGCCGTGTGTGTCTCTGGGGTGAGGTTACACATTCAAAGTAAATAAGGGGGTAGTTGAATTCGCGGAACAAATCAAAAATAATAATTATGGCATAAATAACATACACACATAGTAGCCGAGAGTACAAAATTTTCACCACTCGTCGTATGTGGTTTTAGTCACTCGCCAAAAGGCTCGTGGTGAAAATTTGGTATTCTCGACTACTATGGGCGTATTCTATCGTAACAAACACCAAAGGTCTCAGTAACCCTGCCCTAATAAACGATGCTTAACTAAAATATATGTCTACCTATCTGTATATGATTCTCTATAATGTCATCTATTGTTATGTCTGTCCGTCCTATCTACCTGCCTTGACCCCCTGTGTAACTGTATATGTATGGTGTGTGGTAGCTGTGTACATGTAAGTACGTACATGTATGTCTGTTCGTCTATGGTGATATGTGTAGGTGTGTAAGGGATGTCTGTCATGTTGCTTGTATTAAAATATGCATTACACATATATATGTTTGTAAGTATGTACATGTATGTGTGAATTTATGTATGTATGTGCATGTATGTATGTAAGTATATATGTATGTGTCGTGTATGGAAACGTCGTCTGTGTGGGTGTGTCACATAGAAGGAGTCAGAGCGGTGTGTGTGTGTGCTTAACTAATGCAATGATAAGAGTACGTGTGGATGAGAATGCAACTATGTAAATATATGCTGCGTGTGTTGTGTTATCATTTTGCTTCTTATTCGTCCATATATGACATATTTATAATGTGTATGGTCATGTTAAATGTTCGTCATTGTATTTGATATCTCTTCATTATATGGAGGAAAATAAAGATATATATAATAAAGATATATATATATAGCTATATATATATATATATATATATATATATCTATATCTATATTTGCGAATGTCTGTCTGTCTGTCTGTCTGTCTGTCTGTCTGTCTGTGTTCTATAGAAATTCACAGGGGACCATCTAGATGATGCCAAAGGGGTCTACTAGGAGTAACTTTTTACGAGAAAGATAATGGTCGGGGTTAAAATTTTCTAAAGTGACGCCGTTGTTGTCAGGGGCAGAAAAGGGGGAGGGGCACAAAAAAAAATTGTCGGCGATTGCCACGAAACTTATATATAATCATCCCCATAATATGAGGAATCTAATGGTGTGTTTTAAATATGGCAAAAGTCGCGCCGTTCGCGTCAGGGTGCCCGGAAGGGGAGGGGAAGAATTTTGTTCTGTCGCCGATTGCCACGAAACTTACATATAATCATCCCCATGATATGAAGAATCCAACGGTGTTGTTTAAATATGTCAAAAGTGGCGTCGTTCGAGTCAGATTTGCAAGAAAGGGGAGAGGGGCACCAAAATTGATAAAACTAATTTTAGCGCCGATTTCCACCAAATTGATATATATTCTTCTTCATGATACAAGGAATCTAATTGTGCGATTTAACAACACCAAATTGTTGTCGTTTGGATGAGAGATTGGGAGGGGGTGGGCACTAAATTTGATAATAATTGGTTTAGTCGCCGATTGCCACAACACTTATACAAAAAGCATCCCCATGGTATGAGGAGTCTAATGATGTGGCTTATATCTGTCAAGTGTGGCCTCATTCGAGTCAGGGGTGTATTGAAAGGAACAGGGGCACCAAAATTGATGCACAATTTTTTTGGCGCCAATTTCCACCAAATTGATACACGTTCTTATCCATGATACGAGGAATCTGATTGTGTGATTTAAATACGCCATAGTGGCGCTGTTTAGGTGAGAGATGGGGAGGGAGGGATTGACACAAAATTTGATTAAAAAAAACATTCTTTAGTCGCCGATTATCACCAAACTTATAAACAATCATCAACATGATATCAGGAGTGTAATTGTGTGGTTTAAGGATGTCACAAGTGGGGCCATTCGAGTCAGTGGTGTATAGAGATGAGAGGGACTTTATATTTATATGTTTATGGCCGATTTCCACCAGATTGATACATATTCTTCTCCGTTATACGAGGAATCTTATCGTGTGGTTTAGACACAACAAATTGGTGGCCTATGGGTGAGAGATATGGGGAACTTCAATGCCATTTTTCACCGATTTCATATATATGCATCTCTAATCTCTAATGAGACTTACTTAGTGTGTGCAGCTTGAGTCCGAAATAGGGACGGGAGGGTCACCAAAAACTGATACAAAATAGTTTTAGTACCAATTACCATCAAATTCAGACACGTTCTTCTCAAATGATACAATAAATCAAATTGTGCTGTCTGTCTGTCTTTCTGTCTGTTATATATATAACTTCATGCGGTACAATCGAAGAGGCAAAAGCTGATACAAATATATTTGGCACTAATTTCCAACAAATTCATACATGTTTTTATCTAATGATATACCAATTAAATCACATTTGGTGTCGTTTGCGCGACGGATGGCGAGCGGATATGCACTATCATAGATAAGATTGCTATTCGCCGATATCCACATATAAGTTATATATAGTCACCCAGGCCATCTCTATATCATTTTAAGGAGATTTGGGCGTTCACATTTCACAATCCCGACAAATGGTAACCCACTTATAAGTCACTTGAACAATTATATCTTCTTAATTGTCATATTTATATGGGGATGGCAATCAGGACATTCACACAATGAGCTAGCAAAAAGAGATACATAGAAGAAGCATTAAACGTATAAACTGAGAGACCTCGAACCGTCAGAGGATTGCATATATATTATAACAAAGTTGAGTCTGTTTCATTCAATACAGTTTCCACAAAAAAAGTTAAAATTTGTCAGGATATATGGAAGGCCTGTTCAAAAATATATAGTTTCTTCTGATATACAATAAAATGCAGTTAGTAGCACATGACTTTCAGGATCCTCCCAATACTGACATCTGACAAGGGGTTTAGAACAGACTCATCGACTGCCATAAACAACTCAAAATCTCGCCCTGTGTCTGGCAAATGTAGCTGATATGCCCGCGCAGCAACATTTCGTTGAAACTGAGAATATTTAGCCAATATATAGCACCATGAACAGAGGAGCACCTGGAAATTTCTTTAAAACATCTGTATCTTCATGGAGATATGATAGCCAGGTATCCTCGAGATCTTAGTCCAACCCACTAGATTGATTGATGCATCTCAATATGTAAAACCCAATTGTCATCTTTTATTTATGCGAACTAATGTCTTTATGATGTCCATGTATCATATTATAATGTCTGACGTATACGCAGCTGTAAATAAATAAATACTTCATTATTGGTGGAACGGATTAATCGCGATAAACAGAATGAAAATTGACAAGGTGGGCCACTACTTATATTCCATGACTGTAATAATCATGTTTTGTGATGCTATTTGAATATACAATTTATGAGAAAACGTATAGCACTTTGAACAAGAGTGTTCTCTATTCCCAACAAATATCCACAGCATACAGATGGTTTCACATCGCATTAACCTGGGCAACGCCGGGTAACCCTGCTAGTATATATATATAACTGAACGGGAGAATCCATTTAGTAAAGCAAGTGTTAATTCATAATTAGAAGCTACAGCTATTATGGACACATTTCGATGACGTCTCTTCGAGTAGAGGTGCCATGCTGAAAATAAATCATGTTTATCCGTGTGACTCACTTATTGATATGGTCAAACAGTGACTTCCGATTGATCGGGAAGCTGGTATTTCGTTCAAAATAGAGTTATTTCTCCTCGATAAAATTGCCGTGCATGCTGTGTGTTGTCTCGTCAGATAATGGTGCTTATTGGTTTAGGCTATATATAGTAGATATGGCACAGTAGCATGTTACATATAGGTCTCCGAAACATGCCGAGCATTGCTCTTTGAACATGTCTGGGATTACACAACACACAAGGCGCCTATTTTTAGAAGCAAATGTAAGTTTTGAGACAGTGTACTGTCTCAAAACCTTATTGGTTTAGTTGAAGTCATGTGCATTTCCTGACAAATCGCGTAGATACTGAATATGAACTGTATTTATTGTTGTGGAAAGTTGGGATAAGATATTATACAGGAGTAGGTGGATTCTTGTTTTCAAAATTTGCTGAAGTGACGGTAGTTATGAAAGCGGGTAACTCTTAACTTGATAAGCTGCCGAATCCCGTATATTTTTCAATTCAAATTATGTCCCAGGTTTGGTTCCTCCAGAATTGTAGGGAGAATTGTACCAATTAATCGGATTGGTAATTCCAACAGTTTTATGAGGGTAAATTGACTGGGAGGGTGAATTGAAAAATTGCGGGAAAGGGATGCATCATGTACGGGGAAAGCAGATTAAGATGGCTATATAAGAATACGGCGAATTGCGAATTGACGGGATGGGACATCGAAGAATGGGTTCATAGACTCGCATACTTTATCCACCAGAGTGCCGGAATAATTCATTTTAACCCGAATGTACATGCACGGAACTATATATTACAGTTTCGGGTTACTACTTTTCAACTGCTTCACCATAGTTTGTTTATTTATGATAGTTTAATAGGTAGAAATACCAACGTGACCGCTCATTGATATACATTCGCTATCAATAAAATGTGCTGCATGTCACTCTGTCAACATTCTGTCATCCATGTGTAAGCATGCAATTCAACAGCGCAGTGGCAGCCGATCCGCATTAGATGCAGTATTTATTTAATGTCTTCATTCATTAACTAATTCCAAATAAATGTTCCGATTGACTAATCCCCCCCCCCCGCCCGTCGTAACTGGTTGTCCTCATATACGGGTATGCCAATCAAAATGTTTTCCAACAATGGAGTAGAGGGGTTAACATAAAATCATATTTTATTAAATGGTTATACATTTGGTCAAACATGTAACAAATATACATGCATAATTAGGTATGCTTGAAATTATAAGTTACAATGAACTAGTTATGTTGAATTATCGTTCTTGGGAAAAGTACAGGGTCACTATTCTACGGGTTGAGAAATCCCTGCCGGCTGATTGGTGTATTATCTTCATAAAATTAAATGCATAGAATTTTAAATATGAATTTTCTGATCAGATCATGTAGATATCGAATATGAACTTTATTGATTGTTGTGGTAATTTGGAATGAGAAATGATATAGGGGTAGGTGAATTTTGTTTCAACATTTGCTGCTCAATTGACGGTAGTTATGAAAGCGGGGAAATTTGAACTGCAAACCTGCTGAATCCCGATTATTTTTTCAATTCAAATAATATCCCAGGTTTGGTCCCTCCAAAACTGAAGGGAAACTTTTACCAATTAATCGAAGTCTGCACGGATCGGGACTCCGGCCCATGGGAAACGATTAGTTCCTTGTAACCTTTCCCATGAAATAAAGGATGCATCAATAGAGTTACCTCGTCTGTTTTATTGTGTGTTAATAGGTTACACTCCCAGGTGATCAAGTCTGGTTTATAGCGAGTATGCGCTGGCAGCGGATAAATTGAATATCGGTTGGGATGGTGTAATGATCAGTTGGGGGGCGGTACATCTAACACATCAGGGAGTTGATAATTAATGACCTGGCTAAGCCACGAAGCACCCCGGATGTTATTATGATCGATTCGGGTACTAATGACATGGTTGTCACCCCGGCAACTGAAAATTTGCGTGATAATCAGAGACTAGTCATGCAAAATCATGTTTTCTGAGATTTTGCAGAGCCGGCACCAGATCGGTGCTGATTTAAACGCGGTTCTTTTACGTAACATCTGGGTTAAAGTGAGTTTGCACACCTTGAATGGTTGGAAGATTGAACAAAGTTTTACAAATATTCTGATGCTATATTTAATATATTACCGATGTACGAAATGTATGATTGATGATACTAACCACCACGATGATTAATGTTATTCTGCTTCATAATTCTAAATGGTAACTATACTAAAAAACCTAGAACACATGCAATAAAACGATTACTATGCATGTGTCACTTGTTGATGTATTATACCACATTGGACAGATTTTCACCGTGCAAAATATCATTACGCAACAATTATTGATGGAATCAAGGGAATAAGAACAAAAGAAAACTACTGTTTCTCATTTTCTTGAATATTTAGGTTTTACATATTTAGATTTTCAATCATTCAAGTCCTTGGACCTGTTTATAACTGATCAACTGTCATTGTTTTGTGTAATATTACAGAAACAGATTTTGGTACGAAGACATTCATTGTTCCATTCTTTCGCGGGATCTATTATAATTTGATAAGATCCATTCAAAGAGGTGATCATTCAATCCTTGCAAATACGCACATAATCGACCTATAATGTGAACTATGTACATAATGTGATTATTTTATTCTGAAATAAGCAGATCATGGTTTTATGGCGCAGGCACAGTGAAAACACATGGTAAAGAGCGTACACGTGAACAGTCGTGAGTTGGCTTATTTGTGTCATTGTCCGCACATAATCTGCTTAGAATCGCTTCATTGTGAGTGGATAATGTGACAAAAACGCTCTCATTTTTAGCACATTATCGACTCACAATGAGCCGATTCTATGCAAATTATCCACCTAAAAAGTTTTAGAATCGCTTTATTGTGAGTGGATAATGTGACAAAAAAGCTCTCATTTTCAGCACAGTATCGACTCAAAATGAAGGGATTCTATTCAAATTATCTACTTAAAACGGGTTTTCGGGAGGACATGCTGAGAATTTATTTTCTTATATATTCTATATCCAGAGTAATCACTATAGTCAAAATATGCTAAATGCAGATGGAATACTTAGCAACAGCTGCCAGTACAGGTTTCACCAATACGCTACGTTATGAATTAGAGTACATTTTAGCAGACGATTGCCTCTGCAAGCCAGAAACTATGACGAAAGTATCTCAGCTTGTGTCGGTAACTAAAGGATTAATTATGTGCCACGTGAAGTGATAGGCTGGTTCGGAAACTGAATCAGCACATGATCCAGCCTCCTTCAGGTTGCCACACATTTGTTTACAAAGCGACAAACAAGGCCGAACATGTAAACATGCATGTTAAGACCAGGAAAAAAACATTACATTTTATTCTCAATATTCTTCTCATTGCCAAAATAAGAATGTTCAAGACGAGATAGTACTCAATTATATAGAGGAAAATGTAATCACGTGACAGGCACTGCTGAATACATTTTTAGATACTGGATGCAATGGCATTTATTCAAGTGTAGGGACACTCAGCTAATAAGTTCAATCAGCTTGTAGGCTGCAGATATGAAATAGGAATCTTCACTGTACATGTATGAAATATTCCCATCAACGGAAAATCAAATATATTAATTAACAATGTACAATGACTTACCAGGTCAATCTCTCGAACAATATATTAATATGCTCATGCATTTTGCTTTGGTGCTTAAATTTTCACCCCTGACGGTACCCCCCAAGTTATGTTCCACTCATATAGCTTGGCTAACACACCGTGCAAAAATAATGAAAATGCCGCATATCATGCTGTTATGTTATCTCAACCACCAGGTATCGCAGCAGAGGATATTTAAGGTCTGACGGGTACATAGGCAATTGAAAAAAATATAGTTGTTTTTAGAATGGCTTCTGCACAGGCTGGATCAATTAACAACTTTACAAAACTTTGTGATCCAGATGATCAAGGAATAGAACAAGTTTCATTGACATATTACATTATATCTGTGTACCAAGCAATCTCCCCCTAGATATTTCTCCCTGGATATATTTTCTACCATTACTATTAGCTCCCACAATCGGTCATTACAAAAATATTTCATTAGGCTAAAAAAAATATATAATTTGTTTACGACTGCTGACCGCCCATAAAATAAAATAGCTGCCGACCGTAATTTTGTTATAGCCATCTTGTTGGATTACGGGTGGTGTAAAATGGTCAGGCTAGCGTCTCTAGGGGAATTGCTGCCTATATTTTCAATTTTACTGTCGACTTTTTCCAATACACGTATTCTAGGATTGGTGGTGTGTAATAAACACAGAATGGCATGTGATTGTTATAGCCATGTTGGATTACAGGTGGGATGAATGATCTGGCGAGTGCCTTTGGAGAAACGTCTGCCCAAATTTACAATTTCACTGGCTAGCGCCTCTATACGAAGTTCTGCCTAAGTTTCCAATTTTAGTGTATATTTTTTCAATTCACGTATTCTAGGATTTGTGGTGTGTAATAAACACAGACTGGCACGTGATTATCATAGCCATGTTAGATTACGGGTGGGGTGAAGGATCTGGCCAGCGGCTCTAAGGAAACTTCTGCCCATATTGTTATTTTTACTGAAATTACGGGTGGGGTGAATGATCAGGCAAGCGCCTCTATAGAAAGTTCTGCCCAAATTTTCATTTTATTTTTAAATTATTGGATTCTAGAAAGGGTGGTGCGTAGTAAACAGAATGCCACGTGTGTTAGTCGATTTGTTGATCTGACACTTGAGGCTGTGTTCTATCCTTCCGCGCTAACATTCCTTTTCCCCCTCTCACCGTCAACCCTATCAAATTCATCCACTCTGAAGACTCACCATATCTTACTCAAATGTTTTGTATTGTTACGAATAAATTAAATTATAATTTACTGAATATACTATGCATACATGTACATGTCTATCGATATGCTGGTTTGATGGATGAGCCAGAAATACTTACAAGCTATGATATTATTTTGATTGATGAATTTAAAGTATATATCATACACTCAGTTTTCAGTGAACTTGATTATCTATGTTATGCATGTTTATTGTACGTCTTGCCAATCTGTTAACTGACCTGTTTGATATCAAAGGACTTTAACTATGCACCCATTGACTTTAACCGTTGAATGGAGTATGCCAGCTGGCTTGGTAACATAACTTTATATCGGGCGCCTTACCCACATACATGCAACTAAATGTAATACTGTTTGGAGATTTGGTCAACAGTAAACATAACTTGGACTAATAAAAGTTAATGGAATTTCTACAAATGTTTTCATTTTGTACATGTATGTGTTGCATGGCCGTGTAGATCTTCATTCAGGTATCACAAATGTGGTGTGACCTGGGGTTCCAGCTGGGTGAGTGTCATTTGATATTAAACTTGTATCATTAGTTTTATTTTTGCAGTTATCAGATGGGCCTGGTATTTGACTGCCTTTTTTGTGGTTGCCAGGATACAATAATGAAGAGAGAAATTTTATCTTCATGTCAAATGATGGATTGACTCATGTCATTTGATTCCCCAACATGTCAGGTATGTAGACATGTATGTGTACGTATACACATATGGTATGTGGTTGTGAGTATACCCATACATGCATACTAAGTACCTAGAAACATCCAGATACATATGGAAGTATCGGTGTTACATGTAGTTCTTAGTCACCACTAATTTTGTTACGGTGCTATTCAGGCTTCAATGAGATGCCGCTCCATCGATACAGGAGAGAGCCGAAGAAACCGAAGTTGGATATTTGTCACCAATACCCAAGACACCGCTTCGGTCACTGATACACAAGAATATTAGGATCCTCATGAAGACGTACCGTGATAAATTGGTTGAGCAGGGTTGTACTACTAGTACTACCTCGACCAATCTGTCAATGGCACGTGAATTTCCAGTTTTGTGAGAGATACTTGTTAAGGTATGTGTCCACACTCCCCTATGCCTATACAATAAGTGAATCACCATTAGGTCTGAAATTAATTTCTGCTAATCCTTCTAAGAAATATACATATGTATAAGACCCTTACACTGATAATTTAATTGTGACCGGACACTGATATGTCATCTAGTGTGCCAGTTTATACACAACACACATCTAGCATGTAGGTACATTATTACCTTTATTCTGTAAAGGGTGATCCAAAATTATGAATCCTTGCCTATCCATGACTACAATTCACTGGTTTAAGGAAACTCATATAATTATTCAAGTGATATATCAGGTGTAAAAAATAGTTCAATCAGAGTTATCAACTTACTATATGTAAGCTACCCTGACAATGTCCCGTTAGCAGAATAACATATTGTTATGTCTTTTAAGAAACAAGCTAAAATTATAGTAACTAATTATATGTACATAGCTATGATATGTTTAATCTTCCAACCAAGATATATGGAATCTGTTTGTGCAAAGTGTTGCCCTTCAGAACAATGCCTTCTGGTGTTTTTTCCGATCATTTATAATTATCATCTTTTGATCATTGAGATTATAATATAGAACAAGTATTTATACATCTATGATATACTTAACAGAAATATAGCGAGGCCAGGATAAAACTAATGCTATGTTTTCTTCCTGGAATACGCATATTTCTATAGACTCGCCGGTCATTGAGTCTCCACATAGCAGTGTCTTGGCCGCTTTGAGCGACGTGCAATTGTCGGATTGCTCGCTGTTTCAAAACCCGCGCCAAGTTGTGACCCTTGAGCAAGGTCGCTCGTACTGTGTCGGCTTCGCATCACTCGTGCGTTAAAAGAGTACCAGTCAGCTTGTCATACTGGTGAGTATCAGAGCATGTTCTGATCAAACTAATATAAAGCAGCGCATGCAATGGCTGCAGTCGGTTCATTGGTTGGCTTGTACAAATGACTGGGGTAATATTGTACCAAGCGTGGTAAGAGCAAGTAATTGGTTAATCGCTATATAAAACTGGTCATTATTATTATAGCCCAATTCTACAAATACTTATTTACTCAATTTGAATGCTCATACAACCAATATTAGTACATAGTCGGAAAAATCATTTGCGACATATGTCGTACTATACATGTGGTATGTCAAAAATACCTATCCAATTTTAGAACATTATATTTTCGAAATCCAAACTTTTAGTTCGCAGCCACGACGAAACGGAAGAGGTGAAATGCGCTGCAGTTAGGGTAAAGCTCAGAATAAAGCCCCAAAACTTGGAGAGAAAGATTAGATACAAATCAAAGGGAACCCAATTCCGGTCACGGACAGCAAGCAAAGGGACGGTTTGACTTTCCACAGAAAAGAAAAAGAATTATTATCACCCAACAGGTAAACTGCGATTACTCATTGGTTCTGAATTAAATTTAGTATCGAGGTAAGCCATCGTGACTGTTTTCAAAATTGAGAATAATGATGGTTTTTCATTTTCCATTATAGCGTTATCCTTCTTTGTTTATCAGGAAATATTGTTAATTTCTCAGTCAATCATGATACAACAGAAACAGGGAAAATTAATTATACTTTAGAGATAATATCAGTCCTCCCATGATGAAAAAAACAGCGAGAGCACCTATTTGCTCCCGCAATTTAGAAGATGGGTGTAATTGCACCAGAAATATAATCGTGAGTTGGGTTTTTCTCAATCAAAATGCCATTGTGGGATAATTCATTGTGACAAGAGGGACGAATGCAAATGTTAGTATCCGTGAATTTAAATTGGAGGTGCATATGGGCACGAGAGCAATGGGAAGGAATGAGTGTACGTATCTCATTCTTGAGCTTCCTGTATACCTGTGGTGGTTGTGCAATCTTGCAAAGCCGGTGGTATAATAATTTATTCGCATTTATGAACTCAAGATTAATGCCAGAATGGGACAAAGTGACGAGTTACTAGATATCATTTGATGGATGGAATAAATGAGTCGCCTCAATGGTGTTCCCTAGATGACTGGGATTAAGATTAGTTGAACGCGGTAACCAGGGTAAATTTGGCCGGAGCCAGGTACATAACTCTCTCTCAATAATAATTATTAAAACGATTTCAAGTAAGACCAGGCCTATTTAGCCTATATTTGGTATGGAGGAATTTCGTGTGACTGGGATTCAAATTTGATCAAATGGGGTCACCAGGTAAATAGGGGTAGAGCCAGGGATATAACTATGTCCCTCTATAGTAATTCTTAAAAAGCCTTATCCAGAACCGTCAATGTTTATTCATATGCCATCTCAAATGTCTGGAAGTCATCGCAGGCATCATTGCTCGAAATATATCAGCTGAACCCATTCTACTTGGTGTTGATGGTCGACATTACTCTCCAGGTCGTTGGGCAATGAACTGATGTTATACCAAGATGGACATGTTTGGAAACAAAATTCAGAATAATCAGTTCAAGTGAGTATGATGCTTTCATAAAGATCAGTCAATCCATTATAAGTATATTACATGTGAATAATTTGTCGCTAAGTTATAACCAGCATATAAGCTAGTTTAGCTGCCTACCATTCAACATGCAATGTTGTGTCATTATGACACCCCCTAAAGGTTACTAACTTGTTTTAAGATATAAATATGTCAACTGATAACGAGTCCATAAACCATTTCAGGTGATGGCTTGCCTCCCCCAACAAATGTTAAATATAATGCTCACGACTAGGAGGGGGGGGGGGGTCAAAATATTTGCCCCGAGCACGTATGACTAGTTTGCATAGTTACTTGAGAATGTTTTAATTTAACATAGAATGCACTGAAATAAATTCACCAGGTTTTTTTTTTCAGAAACTTTTGATTTTGTGTCACTGTGGGAGGGGGTGTCGAAAAATTGTCAGAACAAAACTTATATAAATAGGGCAAACATTTTGCGACAGACAATCTTTTCCTACCCCCCCCCCCCCGCTCACGGATGCATACATTTTTCAGACCAATATGAAGGAATAAACGTGGCTATCTGTGGTTTGGGCATTAATGAAATATTTTCCCTTCAACTTAGAAAAATGAACTACCAATGTTTCCATCTGATGATGAAACATTCAAGAATAGTGATCTGACTGTATCTAACGGGCAAGAATAGTGATCTAACTGTATCTAACGGGCAAGATTAATTCAAGACGAATAATTACAATTTGATCGACTTGACGAAGATAACCTTACAATTCGACAGACACGAAGATGTGGAAATAAATTTTCCACTCGACTTGAAGAAATTGAAGACAGAACATATAGATGATGGATCACTAAAGATCAAAAGTCAAAAAGAATGACTACATGTCCTCACTTATACTTAGGGGACGCAAGATAATGTCATCTTTGGACATGGAAAGTGTGACTTCACAAGGCTAAAGACGTTGGCGACCCAAGTAATTTGCTCTACGTGTTGCTGTGACATAACGAACTTTCATAGTATTCTTCAGGGCAGTTATGAAGTTTGGCCACTGCGAAAGCGGGGATGACACAGTTGTGGTCTGGTACTCCCGACACCAACTGTGCATTTGCACTTTTGGTTTTACGGAGTGGTTGGTTAACTTGCAATTTGAAACAGTTTGTTTGTCTGCTGTTCAAACAAATTAACAGGGTAGATTCCAAAGCTTGTAGACAGTATTATCTCATACAACATATAGAAGTTAGCTCACAAATAGTTTTCAGATGGAACAGTGTATTCGTGACAACGCTATATAACATAAATATGTATACTTAAGTAGTCTATCACTAACCTATTTTTAGCCCCAAATCCAAAGGGGCTAATGAAGGAGCGAGTTTAATGCAGTGACACGTAAGCCGGTATACTGTAGGTACGCATAAAAAAATTTACCTCTCTACTATAAATGCAACCTGCTCAATGGAGTGTTTGTGTCGGGTGGGTTCAGATTTGGCAAATTCCACCGAAAATCAAATGGGGAAAATTACTCCGAAAATCAGATATTGAGTTAAAAACTTTTCTACTTGAAAAAATTGAAGACAGAACATACAGATGGTGGATCACGAAAGATCAAAAGTCAAAAAGAATGACTACATGTCCTCACTTATACTTAGGGGATGCAAGATAATGTCATCTTCGGACACGGAAAGTGTGACTTCACAAGGCTAAAGACGTTGGCTACCCAAGTAACTTGCTCTACGTGGTGGTGTGACATTGTAACAGGACGGCGGCCGAGTGGTCCCGGGCAAGTCTGAACAGTCTTATTATGTTTCACCGAAAATGGGGATGTATAGCTCATAGCTATAAGTTGGCAATAAAACATCAGTTTCAGTGTCTCATCATTTATTTGGTCATACAGGATACAGGCACAGAGGTCATTGAGTCAAAACAATACATGCTAGTATTAGTAGGTGGGACTGGTCACCAATGCAACTGTTACCGATTAGTATGATTTGTACATGATACCCATGCTTGACTTACCCTTAGTTTTAATTAAGGATTGATTTACTATTTATAAAGTTTCAACTGTTGGAAAACTGATTCTAGTCTGAGAGATTAAATTGCTAATGGCTCAAAGCTAAAAGGTCCAGATGCTCAGGAGAGCATCTCTTTTATAGCGGACTTGACGGGAGCTTGACAGCTAATTGACCAATGAAAACGCGCGAAGCTGTCAAGTTCCAAAACTTGAAAGAAATGTTGAGGTTTTGAAACCCCAAAGTGATAGGAAAAGGTGTATAACTTTAATAGTTATACGAATTATTAAAAGTTAAAGGGATCGATTTTTACATGACGATACAAGCTTTCCAACGATGTGATAAACGATGGAAAATGATAAAACGTGCAAAAGCGTTCCCTTAGTGCATAAAGGTGCGAATAATTTAAGAGGTGAAAAAGTTAATTAAACTTACTATAAGTTGAAATTTACACTAATATGTTATAAATTATGATCATTGTATCGCAAAACAAAAGGGGTCCCTTGGATCGTTTGGAGAATTTGCCATAAAAATCCATCACATGTGTATTTGCAATACACATTTTTGACAGAAGCATATCTGAGACCGCAGTGTTCCCTGGCACCGCCGACTGCGCAGGTCTAAAACAAATAGTCCCCCAAAACACACTTGGTAGAAAGTATTATATAAAACAAACAATTTCAATTAACTATAATTGATGAACATAATAATGCCAAGGGATGCCGTGAAATATGTATTTAATATACAAATGGCAATATACGTCTGCTACGAATTATTGCGCCGATACCTGCCGCGTGCGCTAAAATTGCGTGACGTGACTATTTTGATGGTTGCGAAAAACTTGCAAAAATGAATTTATCTAAACACACCAAACTACACAAATGTCATGAAATGTGAATAGACCGCGCCGATGGGGTGAATAATGATAATTACGGAGAACTAGGGGTGAAAAGGTGAGGCGAATTATGAAATGAGTAATTTGAGCACAAAGTATGACTTAGAGTTTTGACAATTCCCTGCGCTCGCGAATTGACAAAACTCTGCAAAATGCAATTTTGAAAATATGTAAATATTACTGAAGCGTATGAAATGACACGAAGTAGGCTTATAAAGTATTTGATACTATATGTAACGATATGAAACACATAAAATTTGATGCATTATAAATAATTATTTGAGACGATAAATTTGATAGCTATCCGATTTCCGTGATATGACAAAGAACGAAAATGGCATAAAATTGAACGTAATGATCCGAGAGGTCATTACACGCCCCCCACATCAAGACATAAATTTCTCCTGGAATTTCTAGCGTGGTTTGGTCATCTGAAGTATGAAGAGAGTAGGTAGTGACGGTGGAGCAAGGCTCTGATCTGGGACTGATTAGACCGATATGTAGTAGAGGTGGAGTGAAGAACTGATCTGGGACCAATTAGATCGATATGTAGTAACGATGTAGTAAAGTTCTGATCTGGGACCGATTAGACCGATATGTATTAACAATGGAGCGAAGCACTGATCTGGGACCAATTAGACCGATATGTAGTAACGATGGAGTAAAGTTCTGATCTGGGACCGATCAGTTGTAATGGTGCAGTAAAACACTGATCTGGGACGGATATACGATAATTACATAGTAACACATTAACATCCTGAGGCATTATGAATTACATTTGGTCCATGTTTTAAATAATGATTCGGTCACTCAGAGTCCTCCTTAATTAGTCGAAATGGAACATGCTGGATACTATCTATCAGGCCATTTATGTGTGAATTTGTCTCCTTTGCTTCGCTGGCTGCCTCCATTTGTTTAACGAAACTGTCCAGCACGCTCGACACTTCTGTACTAGCTATCGATCTCAGCATGGTGTAGTTGTAGTACCTAATCTGATTTATCAAGTGACTTTCACTTGACTGGCAGAGGAATGTCGATCCCGGCAGTGCTAAAAAGTTGTATCTGTCTAACAACTCTGGCTCATTCCCAGCTGGCATTTTCCCTGTACTTCCTGCCTCCAATAAAATTGCTGCCGACCGCCACCGGAATAACCTATCAGCAGAGCTCATACGCTCCCCGTCCTGGGGTTGCCAACTGACCGATGAGTTCAGCCTGATGGGGAAGCTGCACCTCGACCATTCTCTACGGGCCGGCGGAAAAAGTGGCATGCCACCCCTCTCTAACAACTGTTTCGCCGTCTTCGATTTTCCGCCTGTGCACCTTCTTTTCGCTGCCCGGGTGTCGCTGTCTTCTGTGTCCCTCTTCTGAGGGGTGACTATCACGGACCGAACTTTTGGCGCCTCCATACACTCCCACACATCCCTGATGCAGGGGAGGGTGACCGCCAAGGCGTGAGCCAACCTGCTCCTCTCCATCTGACGATATAACACCTTCTTTCTGTTTGGCAAGCTTGGCCCCGACATCCCTGCCTTGGCGTCCGCCCTCCTCTTCAAACTTTCTACCGACCTCGGATCATAACTGCACCGGCTCTCATCTAATCTTGCATATCTACATATGCCATTCTCCCTGTACCACACCTCATATTCGTCCATATTAAGTTCCAGTATCTCGATATCTTTCCGTTTGATTTCCGGCGCCACAGGGTCATACTCATTTACGTTTACGTCAGCAAGCTCCAAGTCAAGGAGAAGGTATTTTGAAGAGTTGTCTTGTTTTAAAGTCGAGGAAACAGTGGTAGTGGAGCTGGTTGTAGAGGTGTCTAGGGTCGCGGTTGGATGATCGGTCGTGGTGGATGTACTGGCTGCGGTGGCAAAAATCGGGTTGATGGGTTTTGAAGCTTCAATGATCATAGGCGTGGTGGTTGTAGGTTTCTTTATGGTGGTTGGTGCAGTGGCGGTTGAAATCTGGCTTGTGCTGATTGCTGGTTTCGGTGTTGGAGTTGGAGTAGTCATAGATGCATGTGGTGGTGGTTGTTGGTTTCGTTATGGTGGTTGGTGCAGCGGCGGATGATGTCTGACTCGTATTGATTGCTGGTTTCGAAGTTGGAGTTGGAGTAGTCATAGATGCGGTGGTGATGGTTGTTGGTTTCGTTATGGTGGTTGGTGCAGTGGCGGTTGAAATATGGCTTGTGCTGATTGCTGGTTTTGGAGTTGGAGTTGTAGTCACAGATGCGGTGGTGATGGTTGTTGGTTTCGTTATGATGGTTGGTGCAGCGGCGGTTGATGTCTGACTAGTATTGCTTGCTTTCGAAGTTGGAGCAGTAGTGGTCGTAGAGGTAGCAGTGGTCGTTGTTAATTTCATTATGATTTGTGGTTTTGCAGAGACTGGGGATGATTTACAGACAGATTGTGCTGGCACTGGTGTAGAGGATGACTTAAGAACTGGGGTACTAGTAGTCGTCCTGGAGTATCTAGGTATTTTCCGAGATTTGGCACGCGGTGGCTTAGCATCAGACATGGGGGACGCTTTCATCTTGTACGAGGACCTTGCCACTTCGCCCATAGATGTCGCTCGCTTCCACCCTTCGATTCACTGCTTGCGTATCTCCTCTGGATCCTTCATAAAGGTCACTTTCCCGAGGATATCGACTCGTGCTTGAATTGCCATCTCCGAGGAGCGCTCTGTTGGTGTAACAAACCTGGCGTAGTCGGCGGGCTTCACTGAAGTATTCCGTTGCCCGTTCAGTCTTGTTATGGGCCTCTGTGACTTGCTGTTTCAGATCGATGCTCAGACGGAATGTCGCCTTATCCTCGCAGAATGGCCATTCCACCAAGAAGATTGTGTGCGGTGCTGACGCCAGGTGATTCCGTAGCTATCTGCGGTTCTGCAGTACATCTGCACACAGCTAACAAGTTAGACCGTCTTTGTTCATATCTGAAAAATTTAATTATTACGCCTGTTAAGTTCCCGTGTTATGGTAAGTACTGGAAGACTAAATACTGATTTTGAATTCGGACCGCCGCGTTCCGTGAGCTATCGCCTGGGAGCTCCCAATCAGAATTCAGTAAAATCTTCCTGTCCACTGCTTGGAACTAGATCACGATTGATCCTTTTCTGCGTTTAAAGCGTTTCCCTTAGTAGCATTAGGTGGACCCCGGGTTGTTTATTTATTCGACATCTTTCCATATTGTGGTAACGATAATTATCAGGCGCGATATTATTTTTCAGATTTGTTTAAGTCCACCCCCACTTATAAATTGTATGCTATGATTCTGCGGTATATCCGACAAAATGGCACCTTACTTCTCAGCGCTGTTTAATTTATGTCGCAGTCGTACGATCCATTTCGGAAGATCTCGCCCTCTGTAATTCGATAGTCGGTCAACATGGATAATTTTGCCTTTGATTTTCGCGATCTGATCACCTCATACAGTGACTCAGTGAGTCGGTGACTTTCCTCTTTATCATAAATGGGCCCTTCCATTTAAATGTCAGTTTGGGGCCCTTTTTCTGTCTTGGCTCAAACAGCCACACTGCTTGACCTATGCCCAAGATACGCCGCTTCGATTTCGCATTGTATAAACGCCGGTTGTGCTCGAATGCAGTTTTGAGATTTTGTTGGGACCACCGCGTGTACATTTTCCAACTTCTCTCTAAGACGCCTCGCGTATTCATCAACCGAAGTCTCCTCGCGTATGTTGGGAATCGGCACGAACGCTTGTATTGGCATTGTTGCTTCGCGCCCTATCATCATCATTTTGGGGTTTTTGCCTGTGCTCGAGTGAGGGGATGCCCTGAGGTACCTGAGGTAAATAACAGTCCCATTGGTCCTGTGTATCATGACAGTACATCGACAGCATGACTTCTATCGTGCGGTTCGTCCTTTCGATCATGCCATTACTTTTTGGTCGAAAAGCGCTACGAGTCTTCTGGATGCCCAATAACTCACAAACATCAGCAATAAGTGCAGATTCAAAATCTGCATCTTGATCGGTATGTATTTGCATTGGAGTGCCCCACCTCGAAATGTATTGGTTGACCAGTGTGTCTGTCTCGTGATTGGGTAGAGGGTAAGCTTCGATCCATTT
Organism: Siphonodentalium dalli; assembly: GCA_032622095.1. Lineage (NCBI taxonomy): Eukaryota > Metazoa > Mollusca > Scaphopoda > Gadilida > Siphonodentaliidae > Siphonodentalium > Siphonodentalium dalli. The sequence continues at coordinate 24,485,257 of CP136065.1, forward strand.
CGTAAAATGACAGCCAATGAGTAGGATGTATTTATTCCCATTAGTGGTCAGGGGGAGGGGTCCTAGTATGTCCATGGCTACTCGCTCTATTGGTTCTCACATAATGTACTTTCCCAGTGGAGCCTGATTTGGTTTGGTCTGCTTCCTAGCATTGCATTTATCGCACGTCCCACAATATTCTTTAATTGATTTTCTCATGCCCGGCCAATAAAATCCTTGCTTGAGCCGACCTTCCATTTTCTGAGCGCCTAGGTGTGCGGCCGTTGGGAGGTCATGGTAATTTCTCACCTTCGGGACCACTATTTGCAATTTATATCCAGGACCATCCACTTGGTGCCATTTTCTGCACAGGATGCCGTCTTCAACCATTAGGTTCTCCCATTGACCCCATAAAGTTTTCATTTCGGAATTATTACATGATATATCTGACCACTCAGGTTTCCCTGTCTGCTCCTCTATTGCTATCATTAACTCTGACAGTGCATCATCTTGTATTTGGTCCCTCCTTAATGTAGTTAAGTCCCAGCCTTCTAGCACTACCTGGTTCGTTAATTCGATCTGCCCTCTATCTACTTGTTGTCTGGTTACGGCTCTTACCTGCTCGTCAGCCATGTTTTCTACCTCTTTATAATTTCGTCCTGGCGCTTACACGATTTACATGGTTTTCTCGACAAAGCGTCAGCATTACGATGAAGCAGACCACTTCTGTGTGTGACTGTGAGGTTATACGTTTCAATTTCTTGCAACCATCTTGCGACTTGTCCTGTAGGGGTTTTCAGGTTTTTGATCCAACTCACGGCTGAATTGTCTGCCCTAACAGTCACGTGCTGTCCATATAAGTATGCATGAAAGTGCTGTACAGATGTCACTAAAGCGAGTAGCTCTTTCCTCGTGACGCAGTAGAGCATCTCATATTTATTCATACTTTTGCTCATATACGCAAATGCACGTTCTCTGCCATATTGTACTTGTGCGAGGACAGATCCCACACACGTAAGTATTTCCTTAACATTCGCTTGGCATTTAATTACAATTCGAAATCTAAGAGATATCATTTGATGTCTAAAGGCCATGTTCATTTACAATTAAATAATTTGCTTGGCATTCGAATTCTAGCGCACAGTTAATTTAGTATAACTCAAGTCAACTATCGACCTCAATAGTACTACATTCAAGTCATCAAGAGGAAACTCAAAGAAACATTTTTAGTCGTCTTGGGTTACAAAAATGCAACTGGTCTACTAAGCTTGTTTTGAAAGAAAAATGACCCACACCTCAGTGAGATAGTAAAAATGGCCGTGCCAGTTTTCCATGGTTATAGACATAAAGCGTCAGTCTGACCTGAACGTTTTTTTTTTAGAAATAGTTCTGACACACTCTCAAATGGCGAACCACACGTTTACATTAAGTATCAAATTCATTCAGTTGTAGACACTGCCAACATGCTGTAAGTACATAAACTTGAAACTTGACCATAAATGCATACCTGGTAGACAAGCTGTGTCTGAAACTTCATACCCAGCGGAATGGAATCCATCTGGAATGTGCCATATCTCGAAGCACCATACTAGCTAAATCGCATAGGCTCCTTTGCATATGACAAAAGTCACTACTATTTTTCAATTTGAGGCTACAATAGCAGCGAAAACATGTTGCTCGTTTGTTAATATGTTAAAATATTGTGGAAAATTTTCATGTACTGAGGTTATGCATGCAGTCTGAACTGAATGCTTGAGTTTAAATCTGAATTTCTCTATAAACATGAAAGATACACCACGGATGGATTTGGTGAGGGTGAATGAATAGAGCGAATATGGTCACATTTAAGACCATTCTCAACTGTCACTAAATATGTCCATCTCATCGGGAAGACATTTTATCAGATGCTTTCAGACATTATGCTTCCACAAAGTTATTGAATATGGGTTAGCATGGATTTTACCGGTATTGAAGAAGCTACAAAGAATACGGAGTAAGGATTTTCCACTTTAAGATAGAATTAACTCAGAGATCAAGTTGTTTACTAGACTGGACACTTTTATGTCGACGGTGTCATATCTGATGTTTCTGCACAGGGGTTCAATTACATAGGATTATTCGGGGCATGTGTCAAGTTTTCAACTATGAATGTCACCTTTCTGGAAACATGATCTAAAATGCGAAATATGGTTAATTCCAACATATTGAATGTCGTATTTTCGGAACCATTGGTGGTAGGATACTTTTGATTGTATTATTGTGGATGGGCTCCCATCATGAGTGACAAAGACTAATATAACGCAAAGAAACGGTTGCTGTCGCCTTTATTTTTGTTCACCGGTGTAACCTTAATTGGATCATTCTGCTCGTAACAATGGTCACCATTATGATCTAGTTTCATATTATATGGTCTTCTCCCACAGTATTATAGGCGTACGATGAAGGTCCTCACAATGCCGATACTACTATATAAGTTAGTATCTTTTAAGTTTGCCTTTATCATTATCATGAATTATTGTATTTCTATTGTGTATAATCTCTGCAACTAACTTAGATATTACAAGCACTAAAATCTGTATTTGTTCTTCAGGGATGAAGTCGAGGAGGGAGACGAGACAAGAGAAAGAGAAGGGGAAACACTTCGTGTGGACCCAGGGTGTAATGCTGAGGAAGATGTGAGCCTACATTAATCATTCTCATGAATCTATGCAGGTATAAATCAAACTCACAGTATGAGCCCGTCGTCCTCTGCTGTCATACTGGTAATTGTGTATGACGATTCACTTGTTACGGCCAATTCCCCCCATGTACCCTTAAGGATTTAACTTATAGGTCATGTGCGATTACTTTGTTGGTCATTCTCTTGAATATATGCAGGCACAACATCAAACTCATAGCAAGAGTCCGTCGTTCTCTTCTGACTTTAGGATTTTCCGTCTTCTGCGAACACGACTTTATTAACAGGTCCAATAATCAATGTTCAGTTATCTATAAATACCACAGCACCACGTGTCACCTTTTGGAAGAGTTACCTGGTCGCGCCACACAGGCACTTTGATAGAAATCATTTCACTTGAACCATAAGTAAAGATGCTTTACACGCCATCCAGGAATTTAAATCACTTAACCTTACACCGCAATGATTACTGGTTTATTAGATTTCCAATTTATGTACACTGCTATCAGAAACTCAGATATTTTATATGCATTAGATTTCATTCGGTTAATCTTGGCTATTGACGACGATCATTATATGGTGATAGATCTGTTCAAATTCATTCGAGAATTCGTATTTTTCCATATTGGTTTTAAACATTTGTAATTGCAAACTGACTGCCTTGCAAAGGGAAGTTATTTCAGCGCGCAAGCCGCTAACATTATCCTACTTAGATGTGAATATTTAATGTACCAAAACATTCCATTTTTGGAACCTATCAAAGTATTGTTATCGATGACGGTATCCTATTTGTTAAATTGAATTATGAATCATCAGTAGACATTATTGACGGGATTCGTTATGCGTATCTTAAACACATTAATTTAAATGTATCAGTCAGTAAATTTCTCTTGACATAACTTCTAGTATTACTCAGGAACTTTTTTAAATAACCAAAGCCTCCATGTGGGTCTATACCAGAAGCATTTTAAAACTTACTCTTACACACAATTTGAGAGTAAACAGCAACCGGTTGTTTCCATTGGTATTGTTAAGGCGGAATCCCACCGTTATGTCAGCCATGCCTCCTGTTGGGGAGATTATTATTAATATATTAGCGTACTTCTGATTAGACTCACTAGATGTGGATATCATTAGTAGACATATCATTCCATATGTCCTTTATGATGAAACTTTAGTCATTGACTCAACCAGTACAGGTGGTGTACCCCTTAAAGGAGATCTACAAGGTACCTCTGCTGATGTCAGTACAAGCGCCCCTGTTACATTGCCTGTCAACAATTCCTAGGTTTACAGTGAATAACCCACTATATATGTACCTGTTTTATTTCCAAAAGTCTCTAGTAACCTTAAAAGTGTCCGTGATTTGGTGCGCCTTCCTGTAAATGTTCTGTTTTTCCATCAGGTTGGCACTAAGCTTAATACAATTCTAATTACTAAGAAAAATGTTGATTTTTGGTTTGTGACAAGCTGTCAATTGCAAATAAAAGAAATGAAAAAGATAATTTGTAAGTCTTATATTTCAACTTTTATACAGTTTTTCGTTCTGCAACCCACTGAGGGTTGTGGTCGGAGACGGCCGATTGGCCGCCGGTTGTTATTGTAACGGAATTCTGAGTTGGTCATTCGTATATTTTATATTCTATAATTACAATCATGGGTATATAACATACGATCTTGAGAGCGTTACCATTTCTGACATTGGTTTTCTTGTACATTCTGGTCTCTTTATTAGCACGGTCAACAAGACAACATAGGGGATATAGTCAGAAAGTGACGAGTCTGTTCCTCATACGAAATCAATTAATAACAGAGATCGTACCGGAATCACACAAAGGCTGTTCAGATCGTAGTATGGTAATCTCATCATAATCTCCCGTTATACAATAGCGTATATACGCTGTTGAGCTGGGTAGTTTAAATGCTAATGTCAGTCATCCCAATGCAGTAGCACATCATCTTTTACATGCATGTTCTGGTCCTTTTATCTAAGTTGTCTACCTTGCATTAATTAAGGCATTAATATCTTAAATATTGGGAAGATCGTGTGTACATACTTCGAGTCCTTTTTTCATATTATGCAAGTTGTGGTTTAGTACTGTGTGTCCCATAATAGGGTCAAGTCTCTATCCCGAAGGTTAGCTATTTTTTATTATGAAGGCTATGTATTCTAAAAGTTTTGAGATCGAGGGTTCTTTATTCCGACGACGCATTTTTATGAAGGATCTTCGTTCGAAATAACTTTTTTTTGGATTCGCATTAGATGTTTAATGTCATTACGTATGCCCACACACGAGTCATAAACGCTAGTACGTCCATTCTAATATGGCGTGTTGTAATGTTGTAAATACCATATAAATACAAACAAATAGTTATACATTGGATATGGCTTCAAACAATCTTCGATTTGGATGATGTAAATTCAAACATCAGAGTGTTGGATGCAAACAATTTTTTCACAACCGCGAAGAGGATTAAGATGTGGCACCAATGTCCCAACAGCGAACTGCAACAAAACTACCGTTCGATATGGAACAATTTGGACATTAGAATGGGTGTATGAATATACTACGGGAATACTAGTACAACATAAATTTTCATTCCATGTGGCTTTTTTTTTTGTGTGGGCAACAAGTAAAGTTTGATGCATTTCTTACTAAATACACCCAGAATAAAGAACATTCTGAATAGTGTTTTTGTCTTGATGGTTAAGTTTGCTGGGGGGGGGGGGTTCTGGGAATAGCACATGCATGTCGCGCACTATCACTGTTGTCCTATTTGATTGATTGGGGTTAGCGTCGTTTTAGCAACAAAGCCATATCACGACGAGAATAAACAGATTGTCAAAATCGAGTGAAGCAACTGTGATGAGAAATGACAGTGAAAATTAGACTAAAATAAAACAAAATATATACAAATAAAAACACCCAAAATCAGAGCGTGATTACTCGATTACGGTCAGAACCATTTAGAAACTGACCATTGTGCGAACATATATAAAACAGAAGATCAAAATACATAGCAATACTGGTTTAAAAACAGCAAACAGAAAACATACATGAAATGTTTCCATCAAATATAAATACTGTATTAAGACTTTCGTATATTAAAATATTTGTAGTAGGTCAATAAGTTGTCATGTTCGCTCATGGGATGATTGATCAGATATTTGTGATATCTGATGAATCTGAAATGAGTCTTAATTAACTCGTTGAGTTGACAATCGGGTGGTTGGGTCACCGGTAGGCAATCCCTTTCCCAAACGCCAGCATTCTGCCAAAATAAAATGGCATCCCCATATAAACCTGATTCCTTCTCTTGAAGCATCGTATCAAACCTCTGCCTCTGAGAGTCAAAAGACTTGACAGACCTTGGATATTTTTGTTTTGGAACAACTGGATCAACATCCTTAGTTGGTTTCGAAGTAAACGTAAAAACTGTAGTAGCTGTATCCATTGCCTGTGAGACAGGTTCAGGAACAGGAGGAATATCAGTCTCTTGAACTTGTGTTGCTAATTATATTCTGACAAGTTTTGTTTGATTCTCTGTCTGAGTGCTGGCATTAACATACTTTTTTCTTAGAAACGGCAGCCGAGTATGTGACTTGAGAAATTGATGGTCTGGCACCAACTAATTTCTTAGCATCCATGTACGATAAATGTTTCTGAGCCTTACATCTTTGTATCTTGAATTCATAGTCCCAGATGGGACATGAACGATCCATTGCAGCATATGAACCTTGACAGTTCGAACATTTTTTAGGATTTGTACAATCCCTATAATCATGACCAGAAACAGCAGCGTGCACAAATGGTTTCTTTACTTTACAATATTCCTGGCTATGGCCATAGCCCTGGCAATTAAAAAAACGTAATGGATTTGGGACGTACGTACTTATATCGATCTTCATATATCCAACCTCAATGTCGGTGGATGTTCGCACCGATTGAAGGTCAGAAGATAACTATGCAGATGAACTCGAATACCATCAACAGTTTTTGTAAATCGACGGACTTCTGTAACTCCCTGTGGTGCCAACTCCGCCAATATATCCAATTCCGAAGAATCAGCTATATCGCGGGTCCACAACACAGCTCTGCTACTATTTAATGTCTTGTGAGGAGTAACCAATACTGGTGTTTGTGCAATAGTTGCGAACTCTAGCAGAGCATCAGATTGAACTTTCTTTGAGCATTCAATCAAGAGAGAGACACTTATTGGCCCAGTCCTGATTGTTTTGACATATTTCAATTGACCAGCAATGCTTTGTAGCGTTTTATCGGCAACAAAGATAGAAGGTCGTTTCACATTTGGGTCGAAGCCAAGAACCAAGTACCACATCATCATTGGAACTTGGCGAGTCATCATTCTTACGTGCAAGACGTTGTTTTTTGGTTGGGGTTGCCATAATAAAATTAAGAATATCGACAACTAGCCCAGCAGCCGCCGTAGACTACCCTTCAAATTCTGGTCGGGCCGAAGACTGGTACATAGCTGAAGCGGTGACCCGTTTAACCACTGCATATAGCAGCCGCCCGATACCTCTCCACAGTGAGACAGGCGTGAACAATACAGGATTCAACATTCAGCAATCATCAGACGAACACAAAGAGACAAGAGAGAACAGAAACATCATACATGAAAAAACGGAAAACAATACTTCAAACATCAGACGAGCAATACAATGTTTAACAAATATTTAATCTGTGGAGAGGCGTGACTAGCCGATTGATTGAGCCGGGTCAACTCAACCACCGTCTTGAAGAGATGTAGGACCGCAGAGGACCATGAGCTAAGTCGTATCCGCATGTCGATGCCTCACGTGATACAACCGCCCTAATACCTCCGGGACTCCTACACCACACCACACCACACCGCACGGGATGCACCCCACAGTAGACCTATTCTACCCCGGGCCCACACGGGGTGTTGTCCTATTTGAACTGCCACTTTTAGTATTGCCGATGGGGTCATTGTCACAAGGCAGTGATCACATCCGTGGGTCTCTAATGAACGCTAATTGTTTGGCAGAACTCCAATTATTCAAAGGAACCAGACTAAAGTACCTGGATTATGATTTTTTCTTATCAAAATCTTTCATTGATAAAGCATAGACCATTGGTATACGTGTAGCTGCCCAGGAGCTATTATAGCTATCAATATATATATATAGGCATACCCTGCAACTGAGATGGACCAACGTGCAATTCTAACAGATCGTGTCACAATTTTCACTGCAGTTAAAAAACGTTCAACAGCATTTGGAAAATAATATACCGTCAGTGTGTAACGAATTAAGTATGGTATAACACAGAAGAAGGCCTAATGGCGAATACATTGGAATTAACAGGAAATGCAAATGCAAATGCAAATGCAATGATAACCTAATTCACGGCCCATCAAATGACGGAGGGACAATCATGCTGACATGGTGATATTCACATGCTTGGGTCAGTTACATGTATGGGTGAATAAATGTGTGGATATTATGCAGTATATTGATAGGACAGATGCCGACCTACACGTATGTGTACTCTTCACGTACATGTATGTATGTAGGGCCTACGTGTGTTTCGTTATGACATAAGATTCAACGAGAGCCACCACGTACCCCATGCACTTCATATTCACTGTTGACGGGGTGATTTCGGACACCACCCAAAGGGTCACAAAAACAAATATCACAACATCGCTATGATGGCTTTAAGAATAATACAAATTATACTTTCTTTAGACATAATTACTTGTCTGGACACATCTAATTTATAGTGAGATAGAAAATATAGGCTATATTAGCAATCGCATCGGAAGATACATACCCTTATCTAGTGTCCGAAATCACCCCAAAGGAATTTGAAGGCCCCACAGTTTCCAATATGACAAATCCGACAAATCCAAAGGGTTGAGTTTTGGTTTTTATCTCATTTTAAACCGCATAATTGAACATGCATGTTTTAAGGTAATGATTTGGTTTCAATATGTAATTCAATGCAATTATCAGGGCGTATACAGTATACACTTTAAAAAACCAAGAAAAACTTTCAACTGCGTTAAAGAGCGTTCCTGATAATTTCTCGAATGTATTCGAGCGCAAACAATATTACAAATGAAGGTCAGTGTTGATTGAGAAGTAAAACACAAGTGGATTTATAAAAGCTATGTGTCATAAGAAAACTTTAGATGTTTGTACCCTTAGAGATTCATACTGTCCGAAGTCACATCGCTGTCCGAAGTCACCTCATTTTACGGTAATCATTTCGATACCCAATGTCATGAAATTGCTCCAGTTCTATTCCTATAGCTTAGTCACGCTTTAAAAAAAAGTTTTTGAGCATGACGTCGTCATTTTAGTCACGTGTTCCCGCGATAACCTCATATATTGCGTCAATAGAATGTGTAACGCTAGCTATACATGTGATTGCCTGTAAAACGCTAGTTATATCTGTGATCCATTTGAAAATCTGGCTACGAATGTGATCGATGCCTTGTGATTATGCCCCCATCAGCTTTAGTATATCTGTAATCAGGGTTTTATACTCATTTGTGAGTTTTAGTCAGATTTAGGTCAACGTACAAATTAACTGCATTTGATAAGTTTAGTTTGTCAGTGGTAGCTTCTTTTCCTGCTGTATCAGCTATTAAACTGCCTCTAAGACCGATGTGTCCCGTAATATGTTTAAATACAATGTTATGTGAAGACTTTCAGGGTTCAACATCTTAGGGAGCTTTTTGCTGAGAAACAGTTGGGAATGAAACAAGGGGCGTTCATTCGTACTAGTGTCCTTATTTGGCAACAATAAAGAGCGTTTATATGTATCTTAAGATTATGCATGTTTTGATCGCCATAATATCACAATTGCGTTGTCTACATGCAGTTGTAAGATACATTGATTTTATAAAACTTACCGGGTACGTATATAATTATTTCATGCACATGTATATGTCCTACTTATCGACAACCTTTCTATGTCCTACTTATCGACAACCTTTCATGTTTCAGGTATATACACCGGGGTTGCATTGCAGATAAGGGTCGTCTGTAGAGGCGATAAATAGAACGCTGAGGTATATACGATAATATTGCATGTCGTCCTTACCTCCACGCGCGAATTGAAAACACATGTGCTTTGATCCTTGTTACATTTGAACGGTTGTGACCGCATCTGATAAAGAGCGTCCATGCTTTTAGTTTACACTATTCAATAAAGAGCGTTATCTATGTTTATCTTATTTACTAAATTTTCAACGTAAAACTGATTTTCTAGACGCCTGTGTCAAACAAAACACGCTGATAGCAAGTAAGTTCCATTTGCCTGCTAAGCTGAAATTCGTAACCGTATAAGATTCGTCGAGCATGTCTGTCACAAGAGACCTATCTTGGCATAAGTCCCATACACCAAGACGTGGTCAATGCGATAGTTAATATGGGTTAAGTGGCTGATTTCAATTTCGCTCCTCTTTCGTGGTACCATTTATATGGCTATTGTGTTGAACTTAATGCATCTTTAATATTGCTCAAGAGTCCTTTGTGTATTCACCTTTGATGTCCTTTGTTTGAAAGCATCAAACATGTCATACGTGTATGCTACGATACATGTATTGTTAATGAGATCTTTAAACGAGTTGCATGTCGCCATCGGCTTTGTTGAGACCGCGATATTGCTGATTCGTCTGAGAAAGGAGATATTGGCTGCGCTGGCTCCAAATGTACTTTCAATTGTGCGTGGAATGTTTAAACATATTGGTTAAAAGTGCTATTAAACAGCTATGTTCTGGCCTTCAATCGGTATCAACACACAGTGAAGCAACACCCAGTGAAGTTGAAAGTTGGATACATGAAGTTACGATTGACTGAAAATGTTCCACCCCATAAGCTGTATGTTAATTGCTAAACGTAGTGGCCCTGACCATAAGGAGTCTCACGGTGTTCTCCAGGCCATAGACACACCACTTGCTCGGAGCCAAAGACTAATGTGATGGATGTCTTGTGACAATGACCCCATCGGCCTTAGTATATCTGTAATCAAGGTTTTATAATTTGTATGTGTTTTAGTCAGATTTAGGTCAACGTCCAAATTACCTGCATTTGATAAGTTTAGTCTGCCAACGGTAGCTTCTTTTGCTACTGTGTCAGCTATTAAACTGCCTCTTAAGACCGGTGTGTCCCGTAATATGTTTAAATACAATGTTATTTGGAGATAGACTTTCATCGCTTCAACATCTCAGGGAGCTTTAGCTGAAAGACAGTTGGGATGAAACAAGGGGCGTTCATTGTTACTAGTGTCCTTATATGGCAATAATAAAGAGCGTGTGTCTGTATTTTAAGATTATGCATGTTTTGAGACGTTCCAACTGTCTCAATCACACTCAGTAAGGGAACGATCATTTCCCATTTGAGAAAACGAATTTAAAGTACAAAAACTAAAGATAATAAACAACTTACTTATCCAGATGCAAAGACACTACTAGACTGGATTACCTGTCCCTGGTCCAGAAGTTCTCTCTCGAATGAGGCATTTACAGGTTACGTCCGCACACCCAGAATGTCGACTTCCTGCCATGTGCTTTAAAGCCACTAGGCGGGTTTGCGCTCCAAAATACACCTAATATATTCGCTTTGGGATGTGTCTCGGTATCGAAACTTCTGCAGCATCTGTTCATTCAGGAAAAGTGAATTCATTCAAGATAAATGCGCGTGATTTTGTCAGAAAATTAGTATTAATAAGGAACCGTAAAAAATCATTCCTGAACCATCACAAAACCGGTGATATAATGACTTCCGATGCAACAGTTCCAACACAGTGCATGTATGACGAAGCCTTATTAATAATTTCGGAGGAAATTGACGGTAAACATGTTTTATCTATTTTTGGTGACACACCCCCGACAACACACTGATTGATCTCTCAGCCAGTGTAAGTTTGGTATTACGGAGTTCCTGTATCATTGAGATGAAGATGGACAAACATATAAGTTCTATAACGTTAAGCTTTAAAAAAACAGAGTTGGGCCTAGAACATACGTCTATACATAATTGTAATGCAATTGAGTATTTGTCACTAAAACAAGCATTCTGATTGGCCGAGGGCGGCTAACTTTAGATTTCGATTCACTGACATCGGCCGCTTCAGCGTGCATCAAATGTGAATGTAGCACGGTAATATTTCATCGGAGTAGCGAAACGAGCCAAATGCAAAATGAAAGTCTCGATTCGTGTCATGAAAATGACTAAATGATACTTTTTATACATTTGTTATTGTTGCAAATTCCTTGCTAGATTAAAATGTAATGGAGATAAACGTACCCTGTTTCGTTGTACATTCTGGGATTCGAGCATGAAAACAGTTTGTGAACTCGCCGGCTTGAACTCGCCGGCAAGCCGGCTCGTTCACAAACTGTTTCATGCTCGAATCCCAGAATGTACAACTCAACAGGGTACGTTTATCTCCTAAATCAGCCTGGTGAGATCTATCCAGAACATATGCTATCGAATTGGGTTCTTGACCATATGAAGCACAACACATACACAAAGGCCACCTGTCGGTCACTGCAACAGGAAACATACAGTAGAACAAGCTTCAATTTTCTTCGTAAAATATTATCGCCAATTACACAATTATACAGTTTTCCCATGTTCAGCATTGTCCCGTGCAGTTAGGGACTACCGCGGCCGAGAATTTGTCTGACAAATATCACACATACTTATATATATTCTGTGGTTAGCCCAAACACAGGGATATTTCAATGGAAACTATATATAGTGTGACTTGTGGTTCATAGTTATAAATGCATGACCCAAAGCTATATGTATATATACACGATGACAACTGTTTGAATGCACTTATATAAGGGAGTGGGAAAAGCAAAACTAAGGCGACACAAAATTAATGTATTGTTTCTCAGGCACCTGCTTCACAACACTGTGTCCCCCTGGGTTCTTTTTATGGCCCTCTTATTTAAAAATTATAAATCATCATAACGCTCGTCTTCACAAAGGCATTGTCCACAATCACCACCACTTTTCATAACACATTTCAACTTGTATTTGATATTTCTGACTTGGCTATTTCCGATAATACTAAAGTTGGTACAGGTTATACAGAAGACTCGGTGTTTAATACATTGAAATTGTATTTAAGGAATAATGTTTCATAATGTAATTACATAGTGTAAAGACGTTGGCTTGATCACAAACTTGTGAGTTGCGAAACAGATTATTCTTTAGTATAATTACAGCACAACAGAATATATCAATGTAAACATTTTTATTTGGATATCGCTAAACATTGGGCACTTTATTTTGATGTTGCAAGCGACGTCACTTGTGGATAAATGTATACGCTTAACTGTCAAGTGATCTGCTCATACTGTAACGTGCACTTCCCACATTATTAAATATTTATAAAAATTCGTACCAGATGACTCTCTGGACAAACTGCAAAAGTGATGATGCACGTTTCTTGTTTGACAGTAACTCTCTTGATGGTGAGGCTTGCTTTGAATAATCACCCAATTATTCTGTTTAGGACTTTGTTCATCTAGGGATACAAATAAGTACAAGGATGTTATCATATAAGTTTGATGTAGTGTTATCATCAGATAAAACTTTTTAACGTTTGTTGATAAATCACTGTAACAGTTCTGCTTACATGACAAAAGTTTCAATGCGCGAAATATTGTGTTATTCACGAACTAACTATCTGTAAGCTCCATTTTTGGTCTGAGTAGTTATGTGTTTCCATTGTATACGTTTATGTTTTGTTCATATTTACCCACTGTGAGTGCTCTGGGCCGCTTTATATATCATCATTGTCAGATTATTGTCAACCCTACCCAGGCAAGTCTTATTTCTCATTGGAACTGACTTCTGAATTTCTCAGCAAATCACCAACATATGGTAGCGGTCTTTACAACACACTGTGTCTCTTTATCTACAGTATCTACAGTATCTACAGTGTTGACTTCTGGCTCCATTTTCAGATCCGGGAGATCCAACGTAGACACTGGTGATTTGATCACTAAAATTATCATACATTATTGCAGTTAATGATTTAACGAAATTGCAACTCTTGATGAATCTGCTGACTGACTGCACCCTCAATATGTTATAATACTATATACATGTAGGAAGTAATGAGAGGATTTGATCTACCAATAAAATTACATTTATTTTTATAAAAGAAATTGGAATGAGAGATCAATTGTAGCAACAACAACCCAATGCATAATTCCATGTATCAGATGCCTGATATGTTTACTGAAAACATTTATGAATCTCCATGCCCATCAATACTGGTGCTGGTTAATATTTGAGAATTGAGCCTACTATCTGTCAGCATTTTAATGTCAATGCTATACTTTATTCTATTTATAAAGAGGAGAAAGTGTCACCAGGAGGAACATTTTCACACCGACTGATTTTGGAGATAACATCTATTTCGGTTATTCTTTCGTTGTCGTCAGACCGATGAGTTCCTTGGTGTCACCACACGCTTTGGCCTTAGCTTTGGATAGCGAAGGCGTCAAAGGAGTTGCAGACTCAGTCTGTTTTGTGGGCACTGCATCACCATTGTCCGACAGTAACTCTATCGGTGGTGATGCTAGCGTTTGAACAATCCCCCATTCTCCCGTTAGGACTTTTTTCATCTAGAGAAACATTAGTACAAGGACGTTATCATATAACTTTGATGTAGTGGTATCCTGATATATTACATTGAATCAATGCAATTGACGATGAGCTGTTCTAATTTGTAATTCAAGTTCAGGTTATAATCGATGTTCACCTAGCTCTAATATGAGAGAATAAAGCATTGTCTAACGTAGAACAGTCACTGAGACAGATTATTAATTGTCGTCAGTCTTGGAATTCAATTCTAATATTGCCTAATGTCATAGTAGATATTGTTTTATTGTCAAGATACGGATTTATGCATTCACGCTTGAGAAAAACAAGTCACAATTTCCACATCTAAATCCACATTAGACATATAGGCCCACTGATGTAGGATTCCCCACCCGTCCTGACATCCCGACAGGAACCGTGGATATGTGATTTATTGGTATACCGTAAATGATTACTCACGTAACATGCTTGACATTGCAGATCATTGTGACTCACACTTTTGTATTGTCAAGCTTGAATTTCACAATATTTGCGAAAGAACCTTCAAAGTGCTTGGAACACGAACAGCTGTATTGTGACTGCCCGTTCCAATCCCATCTTATTGCAGACAAGCGTCATCGAATGGCTGCATTCTTGGTTCACTTGAATAGATGATTATATCCATGGATACAGTTTGCAGCGACTAGTCATTTCTATCTTTTTCAAATAAAAAACATCTATTTCAAAATAAGTGAATTTAAAAACTGCGCATAAAATCACTTCCGCCTTCCATACCACGATGACGTCATTGCCCCACTCGCGACGGAATAGCCGATTCAAAAAATAATATTGTAAACAAAGCAGCCGTTTTCTTCAAATGGATGGAATTAGTAGATTTTGGTATAAATCCTAGCAAAATTGACGAGATATACACTTTTATTAGCATATATTAACCCATATTTAGCTAGGTTTGGAGCTGAAGTAATTGTATCTTTCAACTGGTCCTTAATAAACATAATAATTTACTTTAAAGGCACGTGAGGCCTTAGTTGTCGAAAAATATTCATATTTGTTCGAATCACCGTAAACAGAAAAACATTAAAACGCATACAATTTCGTTCATATATACCATGACCATCGCGTAAACAGCATGTTGTCATAAAGATTTACTATATTTTACCTAAGCAAGAGCCTGATTGTGTTACAGAAGACAACACACTGCTGCTGGCTAATCACACACAAATGGCATAAACGCTCTTTATTCGTTCCATATCAGGAATTCACCCACAAAGAACGCTCTTTATGTTTACCATCATAATATAAACAAACACTAGAAAAGTAACTTTGTATGCTTTTGTTTACATAACAATGGTCAAAACTATGACACTAACATACTGTTTATGCGATATTTCTTATTTGTATACGGACAAAGTCTGTCTACATTTTGTTGTTCTTTCTGTTTGTGGCGGTTTTTGGCGGGTGGATATATTTTCACAGGATACCCACCGCCAAGGCCAACCGTACCTTTAACTGTATACATTTGAAGTCTTGGTAACTGAAATGCAATATGGACTTAACAAATACTTATTCCACATGTAGTTTTATGCTAGCTTTATCTGTTTTGTTTGCAACAAGTTCGTGAATAGATATACCTTACTCCAAGTCGATAACGATTATTTTTCTCTTGCTGCTATTATTTGTATCGGACTTGTGGAGGCACCGAATCAATACGCGTGTTCATTTTAATGTGAATGCTGCTTCAGTGCGCGTGAACAAATAATCGATTATTATTTTAATCAAAACCCACCCAATTTACATTTTCTTCGTTACAATGTCTTTTGGCAAACTGACTGCTCTTAGTTTGTGATATGGCATATCGTCCGAAGCTACGTTATACCCCAAGTGAATGAATAAAATAAATAATCAGTCTGTTCTCCCCAAAAATCCTCATATCATATGCTTATAATAGAGCTTGTTTTATGTAGAATATCTGCTTAGCATCGACTAATTTTGAGTCAATAATGTGCTGAAAATGAGGTCGTTTTAGTCACACTATCGACTCTTAATGAGGCGATTCTAAGCAGATTATGTACGGACAATGACACAAGTAAGCCATCTCACGATTTAGCAGGTGTACGCTCTTTAACATGTGTTTTCATTGTGGTCCGCGCCATAAAACGAAATGACGGATATGACTCCATTATCTGCGTATTTAAGAAACAAATAATCACATTATGTACCTATTTCAGATTATAGGTATATAGTTTATGTGCGTATTTGCGGGAGGATATGTTTAGAAATGCGAGCAATTCCTGGTTTAGCTTGAGACATTAACGTGATATTCAGTGTGGCCAGATGTAAAACTTGATACGATATTTAATGATAGCCTGCCTCTTTCCTTATCAGACTATTGATTCAGATGCGCACAATAATGCTTCTTAGTGAGTGGGGACACTCAAAAGGATCTTTTGTGACTAGAAATATGTTACTATTTGTAACACAATACAACAATTGGCTGAACACATTACAAGAGCTTTGGGTGGGTTTTGTGATTAATAATGCAAACGGGTCTTAAAACAGTTCAATAGAAACTTTTGTTGGTAGTTTTATCGGGAAGAAATAGACCATGGCTAGGCCGTTCTATATTGAATTGATTCTCCAATTCAGTTATAGAAGAATGCAATACAATGGTATGTTATTCACTTGGAGGGGTGTTCAGGTACACGTGCCACCACCTACTCGTTGGTCAAATCCAAAAGAAAGTCCAGAAAATAACATAACATTGCAACATAAAATAAGAACTGAAAACATATATTATAATAGTCATAGCAACCATAGTCATATTATTATGTGTTATGTTTAAGGCCATGGCTCCGTTTGCTATGAGTCTTAAATTTTCGCCATGACCTTACTCCATGTAAGTTGAATAAATAATGGGAATGATATAAAACAATCCTAATTTGTAATATTTAAGTATTAGCAATAAATTGTGGATTCAAGATAACGATTTAGCAAAATCCCATGACCACATTGAAATCGCCGTTCGTTTTTAGCTTAATTTTACAACTTAAATGTTTGAGCTATATCCACCGGCACACCCTACATCCCGTAATTATGGCCTGAGCATTTAAAAAAATTTGCATTCACGATTGTGATCACCTGTAGATGGGAGCTTTCAAATTTCAAATGAACGACTTTCGATGAAAAACATGGCCGCCGGAAGCCATCTTTGATATTAATCTTTGCATGACCGATTCTTTGGCGCACTTTACAGACCACATCCCTCATCCGATCATCACCAAACTTCATATGGATCTTTGGAGTGACCTCTAGGTGGGAGCCTCTTATTTTTACCGAAAATTTCGTTGAAAAACTCTTGGAATTTACTCTTTGTATGACTAAATCCTTCGGAACACCCTACATACCACATTCCTCATCCGATCATCGCCAATCTGCATATGGATCTTCGGGGTGACCTCTAGATTGGAGCCTCCTATTTTGACCGAAATTCGTTGTCAGCGGCCATCTTGTATTTCAAAATTCAATCCATCAGCATGGGCTGCAGGCCGTACTGTTTCATTGCTCATCACAAATATTTAACTTCTCAAGGTGAGCTACAGTGGCACTGACACTTTCATTTATATAAATTGTGATCATATTAATCTTACCTTCTCTCATGTCAGTGTCCTCTAAGACTACAGCTTTCTTCCCATAATTTAAATACCCTCTTGAGTATGTGTTGGCAGCTCCTAAATTTCCTCTTCTGGTGGAGGACATGTGGCTTATTAAGTAACTGCTTTCATTCCAATTCGATATTGGGGCCTCGTTGGCTCAGTCGGTAATGGATGAAAATCCAAGCCGTCTCACCCTCCAGCGCTGGCGATAGGGGTTCAACTCCACACATGTTTCCATCGTGGACTTTGTAATTATACCCCCGCAACGAGTTGTGGGGGTATACTGGTATCAGCTTGTCCGTCCATCTGTCCGTCCGTCGTGGACGCAAATTTGTCCGGAGTTTTTCTCAGTCGTTTTTTGATCAATTTCCGTGAAACTTGGCACAGACATCAACCACCATGGCAACCTGTGTACCTGCGATTATGACGTCTGTCAGACTTTTTTTGGAGGAGTTATCCCCCCATTTTTCGACTTAGAAAAGTTTCACAACATGTATAATTTTGTCCGGTATTTATTCCTACATTTTGAGGTCAATTTTGTTTAAACTTGGCACAAATATTTAGTACCGTGGGAACATGTGCACCTGCGATTATGACTTCTGTCCGACATTTTTTGGTGGAGTTATCTCCCTTTTTCGACTTAGAAACTTTTTTGCAACATGCATTTTTAGGTCAATGTTTTTTAATCTTGGCACTGATATTTAGTACCATGGGAACCTGTGCACCTGCGATTATGATGTCTGTCTGACTTTTTTTTTGGAGTTATGATTAGGGTTAGGGGTTAGGGTTTGGGGGTTCAGGGTTTGCATAATTTCAGTGCCCAATATATGGTAATGGCTACTTCACTCAAATAACATTTTGAATACGGGGGGTATTACTTAGTCCCATCTGGGACAAGCCCATCTCTAATTCGAAATAGTTAACTGGTGGAGTAGCCAGTTACTCGCCGATGGCCGGTGGCTTGCCGCACATGGTCGACGAGTTTATCAGCCATTTAAACCACTGTTAGATTAACCGTAAGTGTGCAGATTTCCTCCACCACTAAAACTGGCAAATGTCGTGATATGGCCTTAGTTGCTGAAAACGACATTAAACCCCAATCAGTTAATCAATAAATCCAATTCGATATTTCTTAGTTTCTTTTCATGGTCTGTTGATTGAACTATTGGTGACTTACGTTTGAATACACAGGCAGCGGCTGCTACAACGTAAGATAATGCTGCGACCACCGCTCACTTTAAATTGCAATATCAAACAAATATTCAATGTACTCAACATATCCACGCGCAAATATGCACATGATCGGCCTATGATGTGAAATAGCTACATAATGTGATTCACTGTGTACATACGACACCGGAAGGAGTACGAAACACGAATTTTCTTACGCTACGCACCTATGTACATATATCAGGCTTTTTCTCGAAAACTGTGAGACATGTGCATGGCAGGTAAGCTGTAGTTAATGGACGCTATTGTCACTTTGACACGAAGCGAAAGGTTTATTCGTCAATTGACAATTTAGGCGAATACTCGCACGAAAAGTCATCACATAATTCTAAAGTATAAGCAAAAATAGAAGGGCGCATAAATTAATAAAAATGGCTTACTATACAGATGGACAACTGTACTGCAGTATGCTAATTTGGCGTACGGCATCATGTTTTGTGAACACAAATCCAGGCCTTGCGTACTGATTTGGCCATGTACCTCGGCATTGAAATTCTCACTGGAGCGAGTGGTGTGGATTTTGTAAAGATTTGAGCAAAAGATTGCTTAAATTTCGCAGCATCAATCATTAGGTTTTTTCATGATAAATAAGACTTGCCACCAGTTATTAGTTGGTCTGACCACTCATAGATACTCATAGAAAGATGTTTCTGACTTTTGAATTTCACATATCCCCATCTTTATTGTATTTAGAATCTGAACAACTATTAAAAGAAGACAAAACAGTGGATTATCCTACATTTGAGAGGTTTAAAATATAATTTTTTGTTTAGCCATATCTACCTGAATGTGACGCAATCAGCAGGAGCAGAATCAAACTCTAAATGTCTCACATTTGAAAAGAGTAAATCTCATCATAATTCCGTGTACTTGTTTGTACCCTTTACTGCTAACATAATTATTAATTGCAAACAATAATCCAATCAGAAACTAGAGCTTGTTTTAGTGCTATGATAGGAAGATAAACTTGGGTCAGAATGCTGAGTTAAAATTTTAATTGCATGATGTAACGTACTCCAAATACTAAAGTGAATAATAAAGCAGCAACGAACATGTCAACCCAACGAAAACAAATGGTATGCAGGCCAGTCCTCTCAGGCTGGGAGCAATCAACTGGAAATAGACACATGTAGCAGATACGTGATCAGCGAAGTATTTGGTTTTGCACCTGTAACCTAATACTCACCTTAGCCCAAACTGTTATTGATCAACAGGCTTTACATGCAAATTCACAAACATAAAACTTTTATGGATGTCTTTCTAAATGAAAATATTTACGAAATTTCTTGTATATAAAAAAATAAGTCTCCTCATGATCTACAGATCACGTATATGAACTGCACTTTTGAAACATTAATATCTTACAGAAGTTCTTGTTACTGGAAAACAGCACATTTTACATGCGTTTCATGCCATAAAAGTATAGTAAATGGAGTTATAATTTCCAATGAGTTGAGGCTTCTTAAATATTGTGTCACAGTAATCGCTTGTACCTAATAAAAAAAAAAAATTTAAGACAGGGTTTTGAGAAAATCATTTTTGAAAAATCAGCAAAACAGTAATATTGTCACATATTTGCTGTATATATACGATACGACGTTTAATCGGTTTAGTATGCCCTGCTTGCATGGCTTTTAATCGGTTTAGTATGCCCTGCTTGCATGGCTTTTAATCGGTTTAGTATGCCCTGCTTGCATGGCTTTTAATCGGTTTAGTATGCCCTGCTTGCATGGCTTTTAATCGGTTTAGTATGCCCTGCTTGCATGGCTTTTAATCGGTTTAGTATGCCCTGCTTGCATGGCTTTTAATCGGTTTAGTATGCCCTGCTTGCATGGCTTTTAATCGGTTTAGTATGCCCTGCTTGCATGGCTTATGCAGATAATTCCTGATATATACACGAGAAATATCTGGTGTTATACACACATAGTTCACTAAAGTTGAAAGATTTGTATTCATTCAGTAATTGTAATGTTCTAAACATGGTAACATTTCTATCCTTCTTGACTGTACTTCACCGACCCTGCTCGCGACAAAGCTCGGGGAATGATGCCAGTGGAAACCGTTAGAACTGTCGTCTGCGGTTGTTACATTTGATATATGTCTATTCTTTCGTATTGACGTTTTTATGGAATGCCCAACCCACTTCTCCGAATGTATCTTCTCGTATTGCACTGACAACATTGAAACATCGTTGGATATCTCCCAGGCTGTAATGAGAAACAATGTGGTGTTTACTCATTATGTATACCTCATTCGGAACAATTACAATGGAAATGCTGCAGTGGGAAATTGACTGAACTATCATACTGCTCCCAGCATACTGCACGCTATAAAACACCAACATGTCGCAATTGTGGCAAAATGTTATATCCATATATAACAAT
Organism: Siphonodentalium dalli; assembly: GCA_032622095.1. Lineage (NCBI taxonomy): Eukaryota > Metazoa > Mollusca > Scaphopoda > Gadilida > Siphonodentaliidae > Siphonodentalium > Siphonodentalium dalli. Next base: position 24,506,803 of record CP136065.1, read on the forward strand.
TCGAATGGCTGTAAAATGCACCTGGACTAAAGGTACGCAAATATAATTTATTATCTGCGAAAATTCACATTGAAATGGAAGACGGCATTATTTGCATGTGACTTTTTTAGTTTTGTTTTATTTTTCTCAACAGCAGCAAATGAACCGATATAACTCGTCTTCTGTATGTAATTGGACATGTATCGGCAATGGAAAATACCATTGTATAACATTTCCATAATACCGAGAGAGTAATTAGAAGCCAAACACTTACCGTGGTGTAGATTATAAGGCGTATATTCAACTTTTTCTGATTCCACTTCCGGTTATCGAATATACACAGTGTGATTATTAGATTCTGAAATAAGGAGATAATGGACTCATCGTCGTTATTGCGATTTATGGCGCGGATCACAGTGAAAACACATGTTAAAGAGCGTACACCTAAAAGTGATGAGTTGGCTTGTTTGTGTCATTGTCCGCAAATAATCTACTTAGAATCACCTCACTATGAGTCGATAATGTGACTAAATCGATTTCATTTTCAGCTCATTATCGACTCAAAATTAGGCGATTCTCAGTAGATTATCTACTTAAATCAAGTTCTATCATAAGCATATAATGTGCGAATTTTCGGGAGAACAGGCTGGTCGGCATGTTTGAGTTGAATTCAGTCACATGTTTTGGTTGTCTTTGTGATGCTCTTTGTCCCCAAGCTTATTTTGAACTTGTCTGCAACGCGACGTCAAATCTTATATCCTTTTGTAGATAAATCAAATTGTTCAGTTATCATAGTTATGGCCATTGCTGTTAAATTGATCTTATATTTCTGTGGTGATGGACATTCCTTCATTTGCCTCATTTTCTCTGATATTGAAGAATTAACGGTAGAATGTCCATTTTCTGTCTCACATGATGAAACTAAGACCATTAAGTTTTTAAAGAAAAACGATATTGCTGAATACCATGAGCCAACATATTTAACTTTCTGGTTGAAGCTCTCGATGTGAGTATTCATACGGTAGTTAAAATTACATTTCGTCATGCTGATATACTGGACCCACTCTTCCTTTATATTTTCCCAGTCCTCTCTGAAATATTTGTGGCGGCACACCATTACTGGAAATGTCTGTACTCCCCTTATAGTCTTCCTCTGAATGTGAGCACTGATCTTTTGCAACAGCTCCAATGATACTGATCTCTACAATTGTGTTATTGTCAGCTTCTGAACTAACTTCCTTTCTCATAAAACTAAGGACATGGAAGGCACAGCTGGAGATAATCCAACAAGACCATGCAACATAATGTGGTGACCATAAGCAGCAGTAAAGTATAATCTCATTATATACATGTATATTTTCACTGGAACAGATGAAACCGAGGACATGTGTCGGCTGGAAGTCCAAGTGTACAAAGCTATCGGACGTATCACGTGACATTTTGGTCCTAAATTTCAACGAATTTCAATCTGGTCTCTTTCCGACACCACTGGACGCTTGTACTCCCTTCAATTTCCCATATCTGATCCGACAGGCAATGTAGATCTTTTCACTTGTGCAATTCGTTTTTTATCGATGAGCTATCGAGCTTTTTCTACTATCAATATCTGTCAGAATGTATTCCCTCATAATAAGTTTCACAGCATGATTCAGTTTTAGATTTGGAAATAACGTGAACAATTCCCGTAGCAGCTCAATAAATGGCTCTCTGTCTGTCGAAGGCTTCTTAATACAGACACACTGACACGTGTCTGTTATAGTAACAAGAGACCGACCATTAGTGGTCCAGGAGACGTCTTTGAAAACAGGACATGCATTCGTTTCCAAGTCGATGCCCACATACAGTGCACGATTCAACACCATTTAAATGTTTCTGTGTACAACACATTTGGTTGTGCATTTTTTCATAAACGGACAATCTTTATTGGGGCTCCGTTTTTGTGTAAAATTAACTTTATATTGCTGCTGTGATGGATATTCCATAATTTGCCTCATTGTCCCTGCCATTGAAGAATTAACGATAGAATGACCGCTTTCTGTCTCACATGAGGACATTAAGATAATTAATTCTTTAAAGAAAAACAGACTTTGCTGAATACCATGAGCCAACTTATTTAATTTTCTGGTTGAAGCTCTCGAGTTGAGTATCCGTAGGGTTGTCAAAATTCCATTTCGTCATTCTGAGATACTGGATCCACTCTTCCTTTGTCCCAGTATTTTTTGGAATATTTGCAAACTTGTGGAAGCACCACATTATTGAAAATGTCTACAGTTCCCCTGAATGGATTCTCTCATAATAAGTTTCACAGCATGATTCCGTTTTAGATTTGAAAATAACGTAAACAATTGCCGTAGTAGCTCAATCAATGGCTCTCCGTCCGTGGAAGGTTTTTTAGAACAGACTTTTTGACCCGTCTCTTATAGTAATAGGAGACCGATCATTAGCGCTCCAGGAGATGTCTTTTTAAAACAGGACAGGCAAATCGTTTCCACTCATTATCTACACGAGGTGCACGATTTAACACCAGTTTTTTTTTTTTTGTGTGGAACACATTTGGTTGCCCGTTTTTCCCCCACAAACGGACAATCTTTGTTGGGACATTTAAGATTACCGTCACTATGTCGGCGGTATCGCCTAAAATCCTTCGTCACCTGCATGGTAATCCCGTCTAGACCATTGCCGACCATTGTTGAAAAGTAACGGCATATCGCGTGACATGTGAAGGCTGAACACATTCTTTGTGACTTGCGCAGAACTATTATCTGCCAATACATACTCACGCTGGTGCTCAGCAGTTTCTCTGTTCACTTTCTGTCACGAACAGCAGTCGCAATTATGCTATTGTTAGCCATGTTTGTTCTTTCAACAAAAACGCTGTTTTCTTTGAGAATGTCCGATCGCAAACGTAACACCCCTGACATTTCTTCTATTGCATGTATCCATTTTAAACGCATACAACACTGGCAATTACAACGAGTGGCCATCTACTTGTATAAACTCGTTATACAAGTATAGCAACAAGCGTGTCCAGCAAATAACAGCTCCAATGATAGTGAACTCTCCAATTATGTTTTATTCAGAGCTTCTGAACTAACTTCCTTTCTCATACTACTAATGACACGGATGAGGCACAGCTTGAAAGGAGCTTGTTCATCATGCCTTTATCTGTCAGGAGTACCTTCAGATATAATGTAATATTGTAATGTAACTTTGTTCATTAAAATACATCAGTAGGATTTACTAATGGGGATCATTCGCTCTAGCACAGTATTGACACTTTAATTGAAAATTGCTGTACAGAATAGCAGATCATCATTCCAGCAAATGGATCGATGGAGACAATAGGCTAGGCGGATATCAACCCATTCACTGGAGTAATCAACAATCCCACTCAGTCGCCTAGATGTGACAAAATGTTGTCTTAACGTTTCATCGCTTATTTTGCTTTATTGTCCCTCAAATACAAATTGTGGACTATATAAATCATCGGTGTCCGTCTATCTGTGCGTCCGTCCCAGATGGTATCAGGATGGTAACTTTAGTTATAGTTACCCGATTGTTTTCAAATTTGGTATACAGATTACTAAAATGAAAATGCATGCGGCTGCCCATTTATACCGGAGTTTTTGTCCTTGTTGACTTTATTTTAGTTATCCGGATGAGAACTTGAACACCCTTTTCACATAAACAAGGACAAGGTGTTTGGGTAAGGATTGTGGTAGGGGCGAGATGCACATGCTTTGATATCCCCACCCAGCAGTGTATATATGCCCAAAAGATCTTATAAAAATATTGCCTACTTTGCTTTATGCCTATAAAAAATAGTGATGTTTCCGGTAATAGAGGAATCAAAGTAAATAATTTTTTGTTAAACATCCATAACTATTATTTCTTCTGAATATATTCCTCTCGCAGCACAAATGATATGCTTGGCACACTTATCACATTAAAATAGGAGTTGGAAGAGATAACCAATCATTTTAGTAGTATATATTTTTTTTTAAATCGAGATATCAACAGGGCCATATACACAAGGTTGTTGTCATCATAAAGCAGCGACTTCCTGTGTAAATAATGCAGATCGGCGACTGATTATCCCAGTTTTACTGCAATCCGAGATCAATAATCGCGATGTTTCTGTTTCAGATTTTCCGTATGTTTCAATATGAGCCAATGCCTGGGCTAAGAGAAAGTTGTCTCAGTCCGGGTTGGGGTGATCGTAGATATACCTGAATGTGTTTGGTTAGTTTTGACACTAGTAACCATTAAAGGCACGTGCGGCCTTAATTTTCGAAAATATTCATATTTGTTCCAAACACCGTAAACAGAAAAACATTAAAAGGCATACAGTTCCGTTCATATATACCATGACCATCACGTAAACAGCATGTTATCATAAAGATCTACTATATTTGACCTAAGCAAGAGCCTGATTGTGTTACAGAAGACAGCACAATGCTACTGGCTAATCACACACAAATGGCATAAACGCTCTTTATTAGTTCCATATCAGGTATTCACCAACAAAGAACGCTCTTTATGTTTACCATCATAATATAAAAAAAACACCAGAAAAGTAACTTTTTATGCTTTTGTTTACATAACAATGGTAAAACATATGACCATAACATACTGTTTATGCGATATTTCTTATTTGTATACGGACAAAGTCTATCTACATTTTGATGTTCTTTCTGTTTGTGGCGGTTTTTGACGGGTGGAGATATTTTCACAGGATACTCACCGCCAATGCCAACCGTGTCTTTAATGGTTTTACAGATGTGTCCTTTGTTAGTGTTTACCGATCCTCATGTGTCACTATGGTCACACCAACTTCGCTCTGTCCGAAAGGCATCATGAGTTAATTTAGCTTGTATATGCTGTCCACCAACATGATTTCATGATACCTATTACACAACCTCCTCTTTGATTGAGTCTGGAAGAAGAAATCCAGTTCCACATATTCTGATGACATACTATGTCCACCCTGCAAAAAAAATTGTAATCTTCAAATGTAAGTATTCTAATTATTCCATCTTTTTCATTCCTGTGTATAATACAATGTTAACAACGTCATTTGTTTCATTGAAACAAAGCAAAATGTTATGTTTAATTATATTGTGTACACAAATATAACGCCCCAGGGAGACTATTAATGTCATAGTGGTTGGAAACAACAATATCACCCGCTACGGAGACTCTATTAATGGTATAGTGATGAGACACCTATATCACGCGCCATGGACCCTATTGATGGTATAGTGATGGTAGACACCAATATCATTCACCATGGAGACTCTATTAATGGTATAGTGATGGGAGACACCAATATCACGCGCCATGGACCCTATTGATGGTACAGTGATGGTAGACACCAATACCATTCCCCATGCATGAAGACAATATTAATGGTATAGTGATGGGAGACACCAATATCACGCGCTATGGACCCTATTGATGGTACAGTGATGGTAGACACCAATACCATTCCCCATGTAGACTCTATTAATGGTATAGTGATGGGAGACGCCATTGGCGCAGACACCAATATCACGCCCCAGGGAGACTAGTAATGATATAGTGTTTGTATACTGTATTAATGGTATAGTGATGAGACACCAATACAACCCACAAAGGAGACTGTATTAATGGTATAGTGATAGGAGACACCAATATCACGCACACAGGAGACTATTAATGGTATAGTGATGGGAGACACCAATATCACGCACGGGAGACTATTAATGGTATAGTGATGAGACACCAGTACCACACACAAATTAAAGGAGAATGCATTAATGGTGTAGTGATAGGAGACACCAATACAACACACAAAGGAGACTGTATTAATGGTATAGTGATAGGAGACACCAATATCACGCACACAGGAGACTATTAATGGTATAGTGATGGGAGACACCAATATCACGCGCAATGGAAACTATATTAATAGTATAGTGATAGGAGACACCAATATCACGCACGGGAGACTATGAATTGTATAGTGATGGGAGACACCATTGGCGCAGACATCAATATCGCGCTCCAGGGAGACTCTAGTAATGCTATATTGTTTGGATAATGTATTAATGGTATAGTGATGGGAGACACCAATATCACACACAGAGGAGACTATTAATGGTATAGTGATGGGAGACACCAATATCACGCACGGGAGACTATATTAATGGCATAGTGATGAGAGGCACCATTGGCGCAGACATCAATATCACGCCCCAGGGAGACTCTAGTAATGATATATTGTTTGGATAATGTATTAATGGTATAGTGATGGGAGACACCAATATCACGCACAGAGGAGACTATTAATGGTATAGTGATAGGAGACACCAATATCACGCACGGGAGACTATGAGTTGTATAGTGATGGGAGACACCATTGGCGCAGACATCAATATCACGCCCCAGGGAGACTCTAGTAATGATGTATTGTTTGGATAATATATTAATTGTATAGTGATGACAGACACCAATACAACACACACAGGAGACTATGTTAATGTATAGTGATGGGAGACACCAATATCACGCGCAATGGAAACTCTAGTAGTGAGGTAGTGGTTACAGACTCTATAAATGGTCTAGTGATTGGAGACACCAGTGAGCCAGACACCAATACCGCACACAAGGGATACTCTATTACTCTGGTATAGTGATGGGAGACTAATATTATCCATCATGACCTGGGGTGTGGGATGGAAAAATCTCACCCGAGGGGCCAGATATTTGGGCCGGACACGAGGCTTGCCGAGTGTCCGGACCAAATATCTGGCCCCGAGGGTAAGATTTTTCCATCACACACCCCAGGTCATGATGGATCATATTTCTCCCAACCCAAGAGCCACATTCCGATTTTTTGTTTTATACAAATCTTTGGCACATTCCAGTAGCTTCGTAACGGTATATCTGGGGAGAAATCTGATGCGATATTCGTGATTAACTGGGATGATGTCGGTATATACCAAAGGTATATACTCTATAAACAAAGTGCGTTACCCGTGCGCCCAGGGTTAATACGTTAGAGTGAAATCAACACGGTCTTGTGAAAACGACATGGATACGTCACATCGTTGCACCTGCATAAATTCCGAGAAACGCGCGTATTGATATGAAGTATATACAACTGGACTAATCGTGTTTGTCATCGGAAATGACCATATCGATACAATTTAGAAAAGGAAACATGTGAATATATGACAGACAAATGTTAGTTAGACGCGTTCCACGATTTATTGCAACGATGACAACTGTTCGAATGTGGAATTATTTCGTTCGTCATTTGTGAAGCGGCTATTGTTTACCTGTTACGAAATGTGCCAGTGGTACCAGTTTCGCTTGGGGTCTTCCGTTTTATGGAATATGTTCGCAAATTAGTCGTTTATATTTCATGTTATATATGCAACTCTGTGTCTGCAAGTGAGGTTATGTTGAAGGTTTTTCGTGATTAACAGTTGAGGCTTATCTCCATTTGTATTAGCGTCCACGAATTCGTCCGTATTTATTTACTTGAAACGTGAAGCGTAACTGCTTGCATGGTCGCCATTGTTTTTATCTGTTTTAATTCACACAAAACATGATGATGGATAGTTAAATTAGTTCCGGCTCTTAATTACATAGGTAAAGCAGTCACGTGGGTGGTGTGAGATAGATGGTCACGTGTTATGTGAGACAGGGAAATCTCACCCAGCTATCTCACACTAGCTGCCTGTGCTAAAGTGTTTAGGGGGTGGGAGAAACCAATATCACGCCACAAGGAGAGTCTAGTAGTGATATAGTGGTTACAGACACGATATCATACGCATGGGAGACTCTATAAATGGTATAGTGATTGGAGACACCAGTGAGCCAGACACCAATACCGCACACAGGGGATACTCTATTACTCTGGTATAATGATGGGAGACACCAATATCACGCCACAGGGAGAGTCTAGTAGTGATATAGTGGTTACAGACACGATATCATACGCATGGGAGACTCTATAAATGGTATAGTGATTGGAGACACCAGTGAGCCAGACACCAATACCGCACACAGGGGATACTCTATTACTCTGGTATAGTGATGGGAGACACCAATAGCATGACACATGGAGAGTCTAGTAGTGATATAGTGGTTACAGACACGATATCATACGCATGGGAGACTCTATAAATGGTATAGTGATTGGAGACACCAGTGAGCCAGACAACAATACCGCACACAAGAGATACTCTATTAATCTGGTATAGTTATGGGAGACACCAATATCACGCCACAGGGAGAGTCTAGTAGTGAGATAGTGGTTGCAGACACCAATACCACGCACAATTTTAACTATTAATGGTATTGCGGTGGGAGACACCAATATCACATCCCGTGGAGATTATATTACTGGCATGGTGATGAGATACACTAATAGCACGCCCCGGGGAGACTCTTGCAGTGATACAGTGGTTGCAGACACCAATATCATGCGCAATGGAGACTATTAATGGTATAGTGGTGTGATACACCAATATCACGCCCCAGGGAGACTGGTAACGATATTGTGTTTGGAGACACCAATATCTCACGCACGGGAGACTATGTTAATGGTATAGTGATGGGAGACACCAATATCACACGCACGGGAGACTATGTTAATGGTATAGTGATGTGAGACTATCTCACGCACGGGAGACTATGCTAATGGTATAGTGATGTGAGACTCAAGTACGGACAGACGTGTAGCTTTCAAAGACGATATTATTGAAACGTCAAGTGAATTTTCCCAACACTAGTTATTTTTGCAGTTAATTATGTTTACACTATTATTACTTTGTGTTCGGACGTTTTCCTGTTGATCTGCTGTTGAAGTTTGGTCTCCCGCCAAATGTACACAGCATACCGAAATTCCGCTTAAACAAGTAAATCGGGTTTTGAGCTCTCAAACATCCGGCTTCAATCGACCGTCTGCTCTGTATATAACATTAATAAAGTGCTTTTGCTCGTCACCTCTGACAGCTGATTCAAGTTCTTCGAAGGAATCGAAAGTTGCATACAGGCGGAACAGTTTAAACAGTTTTTCGTGTTAGAGCGTACACTTGAGACCGATAGGTCGATGTGTCTCAATCAGTCAATAGACGCATATGCCACGGTTCCGAACTAATTGCTGTCTTGATTAGTCCCAGACGAGACGGAAGATGGACACCCACGTATTCTGCGGTGAGGCGTCTAATGTTCCGAGCTATGATATAGGTAATGAAATCATAGGCTCTATATTTATTGGTGGTGGCAATTGGACAAGCTCCAGTGCAAAGCATACACGAGCTGCTGAAATTGCCCAAGCGATCGATAGAAAACTGCTGTTACATTGAGATTAAGACGTCTTATCGCTATGAAAGCTTCATTGACTGATTCCTGATAGTATAAAGTTTTGTTGAGACCGTTGCCGGGAAAATATCGATCATCTTTGACTGAGGACGATGTGTATGTTCCCGGCCCATTATCTACACGTGGATAGTTTGTTCACATAGATGTTTTAATGACATCCATCATAGCAGAGTATATGTACAGCTTATCTGATATTAACACGGTTCATGATTAAATATATTAAACAAGAGGTGTGCACTCGCGTGCTAGCATAGCCCACCGTGGCAAATTCAACCCGCATTATCCGTAAACCTAACAAAAAAGATTTTTAACTTTAAAGAATTTTTTTTATTAATAATATCGATATGGTGTCGCAAGAAGCTTGTACAGAAAAAAATATTCAAATTGGTTCATATTTGTTCGAATGATTGCAGAAACCCAAAAAAGGGTAGAAAATGAAACTTAACCTTAACATCAAAGATGGCTTTTGTCGAGTGTTTCGTCAGTCAAACCAAACTTCTGCTAAGAAGGCACACAACTCCAGGGGGGAAAGCACACACACAAAAAATCCCAAAATTGTCTACATGTAAGTCAAAATAAGTCGAAAATGAAGTGTAATGTTAGGAAAAACAGTCCGAGCCAACCCTGAGCCAATCATGTAGAGATGGTGTTGTGAGAAGCATGTATACCAAAAATTATTGAAATCGGTTCATATTTGTTAAAGTTATTAAGTCGGACAGAATTTTTTAAGTCAAAATAAGTCGAAAAGTAAGGCGTAACTTAAAAAAAGAAAGTAGGACCGCACCGCAATTAGCATCACGCGGAGAGGCGGTCCTACATACAAAAAAATATTGAAATCGGTTCATAGTTGTTCGAGTTATGAGGTCGGACGGACGGGCACACGGAGGGAGAAAGTGTGACGGGCGGACAGACGCAGTCAATCCAGTATACCCCCCATTTTCATCGAAAGTGGGGGTATAATTATATAGATAAGCACAAAAACGAGAGAGAAAGACAAAACACCAGACAACAGAAAAGGGAGGAGAAAAGAAAACACAACAGTGTCTATGGCATATACGATGTTTTAGTTACCTATAATATATAATTGAGAGAAAGACGAAAAATGAGAGTGAAAACAAAACCAAATTAAAATATTACACACGACACAAACAAAAAACAAAAAAACCCACGAAAAAAAAAAACCTCACAAAAATGGCCTGCACATAATAATGTAGTGTATAAGATATGCCATGCGTTGTGCATATATAACTAATATGAATCGTATGTTACATGTAGTGGAGCAACCACACATGATGTGCCTCAAATTTGCCTTTTTCCGGCGACATAACGCTAAGAATAATTTATGGAACATCATGCAGTGGTCACGATGGAGACGACATGCCAAATTGACAAGACAAAATCTTGTCTGGATTATCGTCATGACTTCTTCCATTTTAGTTTTCATTAAGCTAACCAACGAAATTGGTCTTAATGAAATTAATAGACTTAAATCACATGTGAATTCTTCGTAAGTTGTGAAGTAGTTACTTTCATTTTTATCGCGATGCTTCATTTCCAATTCCACGTTTTTTGCAATCTCCACACGGTTGCTACCGGAGGTCACGTGACAATTTCTCCAAAAATCTATACCCGCGATCTTGAAAAAATCACTGATGGATATAGAAATAATTATATGACGTCATTCACCTGCCTTAGGCATAAGCACCCTTGGTGGTTGTTATAAACGAAGAATGGAATATAATTCAGTTAGTGAGGCAGTGAAATTCTATAAAATTATTTCGCGGTGGCTTCATGCTATATCACACGTAAGTGGTTATATTACACTTTACCTTAATACGGTGGACTGATCCTATATCTCACGCATGTGGTTAGAGTGCACTTGCCTTATTGCTGGAAGAGGTACGATTATAATCTAACATGATCTACAGTAAGAATGATATTTCGGCGTGAGTAGGTAATCTCGAGAATTAGGTACACGTAGGCTTGGACAGCCTTGTCCACACAGCGCGCACATAATGTTAGCAACATGCTTTATCACACGTAAGTGGTATTCACAGGATGCAAACGATACAATCAGGTTCCGCTTTCGATGTCCGGTTCGGCGTTTTTTAACCAAATAATTTGAAGTGGCGAGTCAGTTTTCTGTTGATTACTTGTTAAGTATTGGTATCTCTATCATAGTAGGTAGCTTAAGAGTTTGTGTTCATCGTGCATAGCATTAGTTCCAATACATTTTAAAAGTCTGTTGCGGCTTTCGAGCAATAATGATCAACAAGCGAAGTCATTAATTGGCTACCAATGATATAGCCCGGATTCGTCATATCCAGTCTAAACCTCCGAGTTTAAACATTGATGGTCAAGTCAAACCTGGTCTAAGTGGGCGTTTGTGGTCGTTCGATGGCTAGAAAATTCTATGATATGAGCATAAAATCAAACTACCCAATAATCAGGCGGACCACCAATCTCTACCAGAGAGCACCAGTCATACCTCCTCTCTGACTCTGTCACCGGCTGGGTACTAGTCTGTGGTTTCTATATTTAGCGCAAGGTTTTCCAGCAAAGATGGGCGAAAACCGATCACCCGATATCACATTTCCTATGTACTTTGAGAACAACTTCCGCACTAAAAACATAACGACAGAATGGAGGATCAGAGGGGTAGTTTTGTTGACGATTTTCGCAAGCTACTCGCCAAATTTCAGCAAATTAGAACTCTTGTGTTTGACCTGCCACGCGTGTTGTCGTGACATTGTCGTCCATGTGCGTTTATACTTTTGTGATGATAAAATAACCGGAGAACCAAATCACACGGTTTCGCAATATAGTTCTAGTGGGACTTTCCAAACTTAAGGTACGAAATTACACAAATTTTAATCGATATTTTGTGTATTTAACAAGCGCAGTATGTTGCTCTGCTAGCTTAGTATATATCTCATCGCGGAAGTCCACCAAATGTGGGTAAAATGTCGCCGGTAGTAGCGCTCTAACCGAGTCATCAAAGGAGTTTGGCGGGCCAGTAAAATTATTGTGGCCACGCCCTCAATTATCGCGAACAAACACATGCACGCTCGTGTGAGAATGAATCAGTTGTGACATACCATATAGCTGCAAGCACTCTCACCTAATGGACACGACACCAATCGATAGTATTACAGCTACACCCACGGTTCAGAAAAGTCGGATTCGTCATTTCAGGTTTGGCCTCCCTCAACGGGGGTTAGCTGGACCGTCGAATTATATGGTTTATTTTATGGTTTAAGGTTATGAAACCCAAAACAATATCGTAATTGACAAAAAACTTATCTCACACACTTTACAGGTAAGAGTACTTATCGCTTATATATTTCCCATCAAAATATGCTCGCTGTCGTAATTATCGAGTTTAGCTGTCGGTAGAACCCGGCGGTCTGCATTAGGCATGTACGATTAATTATCTCGACAATACAGATAAACTACTGCTAAACCACTGGTCTGGCTGGACCCGGTTTAAACCGGAGATGGCGAATGCGTCACTTAGACAATATGGTAGTATATGTCCATTCAGCCTGTTCGTCTGAAAATAATCTCAAATTGAACTTATTTCAAAAGCACAAATAAGCACATAATGGCATTATTTGAATCTGAATTACGCTCTGTAAGAATCTAAATCGACTAAATCTTTATAATGTGTTTTCACTTTGGCCCGCGATATAAAACTGAATAACTGGTATAAATATTCAGAATAAAATAAAAAGTCCAATATGAACCTATTTGAATATTAGGTCCAATATGAACTTATTTGCAAGAGAATATTTTGGTCCGTATGCCGAGACCAGATGTAGGCGTTATATCGTCCGATATAGTCGGTGCCGAACATTGAAATGTTGTTCATGGTAAGTCCCACCCGTGTGGTCGTTAATATAGATGAGATATACATAACAGAAAGGTGAGATGATACACTCCCGACTTTTCCTTGGCAAATAAAAACTAAATGTGTCAGGCATCCATCGTAGGGCACTTGAATTCTTATATCACTGTATATACAATGTAGCATGCAAGCAGACTTTCTTGAGAAAGCGAGGCGAAGGAACTTGAATATCGATACAAACTTTCTGTTACATTAATATGTCTTATCGCTATGATAACCTAATAGTCATAAGTTGACGCGTTGAGACACAGTACCATATTAGACGTTATTATACATCCCTTAACTAACACTATTTCTGATTGGGTAAAAGCCGCCACGTGATAATCCAGGAAAAAGTCACATTGGACTCCCGAATGTCATATTGGACTCCCAAGTGTGCAATATGACTTTTTTATCGGGACTCTGTGACGTCACGAATTAACTATTGCGAAATGAATCGGTGAATTGTGATGAGCGACAACACTGGTGGATTTAGCAGACGTTTGGCTTCTGCATTCAGTTTTTTTTTCATTTCCGTGTTTACTTTTCCAAATCATGCTTTCTCATGATCAAATACAGGCTTTTATAGAGAATTAAGTGCCGACAAATCGTCGCATCAGTGCTATAAGTTCGTAACTCCATTTTGGCGGGAAATGAGTATTTGATATCATTCGAATCGTGAGAAAAAATCCAATCCGATGGTCCAAACTGTTTTTGCATTGGATGGCAAATATTCTCACAAACCAGTGACACCAATCTCCGGCGATCTTCACAATTATTCGTGCTATAATGTCGTATGTCCAACAGCAGCCAATCGGATGCTTCGGGTTGTCCACGTGACTTCTGTTTTGTGTTTGTAAATTCTCAAATGTGTGCAATATGGTCGTATCTCCATGTTAGTCACGTGATCATTTGGTGATGTAAATTTTTTGATTGTTCCACAAATTTCTGTATGATGATGCACATGAGTGAATATTCATAATGTAGAATAGGCACTTTTTAGTTCATAGACACATGCGATTGCCACCATATTTAGCTTAATCTGTATTTATTAGCACAATTTACTTATAGCACGGAAACCAATCGTCGTTGGCGTACGCAAAAGGTCGTATCTCCAAACAAGTTATTGCTTTTTAAAAGAAAACGAGGGAGTAAACAGAAAAAAGATGTGGTTCAATGGACAGCTAATGTCAGTTTTCATTGGGATAAATACAACAATACGTCATGCTTTGTCAACATTTGGAGAAATGTTGTCTGAAAACTTCAACCTTCATTTTCTCGGAAAGTTGAAAATGTGGGTTACGTCATTATAGCACTGATGCGACGAAATACCAAAAACTAACCACTAAAGTTTTATTCCAAACACATAAACATACAGATGGATAATAAAAATGTAATTACACAATGTTGTGTACAGTATGAGTTTTTCTTGTACTCGTCCAGGTTGTGGTGAAAAGTGTCTCGTCCAATATGACTTTTGAACACGAACCTGGAGCCGTACAAGAAAAACGCATACTGTACACATTGTATAATAACATTATAACTTGATAGTACATGTGGGTCGGTTAGCTCGATGTGGCTCAAATGGCTATTGAGAACGCATCTGCCACGTTTCCGACCGGATGTTTGACTATATTAGTCCCAAGCGAAGCGGAATACACGAACGATGATACATGTAATGAGACCATAGACTTAAAGTCACATTTCAGTTTGCGCTACAAGATACAGATTATATTATTCGCTTTTGAATTTCTCCCGGTATCGAAATAGGTCGATGCATATCTTAACTTTTTAACGAGCATTATGTAACCATAAAAGACCCATTGAAGTATGAAAATTACAATTATGAACGTGGTCCCAAAGAAAATTAGCCATTTTTGTCCCCACGTATGGAACAGAAAAGAGCGTTTGTCTGACTGGCGAAACACTTTCAACGGTTGGAAAATATCTTTGACGTTGGCAAGTATTTTCCAAAGCATATGAAGCCGGTATACATCAATATGTCATGTATTTATCGACCTATCTTATCCGTCCCTATTCGTATTGCGTATACACAATTTGGAGGTTCGAATGAGCCATGTCCGTTCAATTTGTGGTGACAGCGGAAATAGAACAGGCTCCAGTGGAATCTATACACGCTCTGCTAAAATAGAACAGACTTCAGTGCAATGCTTACACGAGCTACTGATATTTCTCAAGCGATCGATAGAAAACTGCTGTTATGTTAAGATGCAAGCCTTGAAATAGCGTGTCTGTCATTTGCAGAATGAGGTCCCCAGAGGGTGAATTTAGTGATGCTACCCCGCATAGCGGGCTAGCATCACCAAATTCACCCTCTGGGGACCTCATTCTGCTTACACCTCAGCAGAATGAGGTTCCCAGAGGGTGAATTTGGTGATGCTAGCCCGCTATGTGGGGTAGCATCACTAAATTCACCCTCTGGGGACCTCATTCTGCAAATGACAGACACACTATTTCAAGGCTTGTTAAGATGAACGTTTACTGGTGGTGTTCAATAGAAATCTTTGGCGTTTAGATCGTGACCGAGAAAAGATCATTTTTAACTGAAAAAGATGCTTATTTTTACGTTGCATGGATCTGTCCGAGAATATGTTGTTCACAACATAAAATATCGTTTCTGATGCTGAATAAATATATTACACATCGAGTCGTTATAAAAACCCGCCCAGAACTGAACATTGTCAAAATTCATACTGCGATTCGTATATTTGATTCCGTACGTATATAGGACACACGTGTGAGCACCTAATCGTTCATCGGTTAACACGTTCAGACGGTTTATCACATTAGACCGTACGCGTGGGACCGAAACGTCGATGTGTCTCAATGTCAACGAAGACGCATCTATCACATTACCGAGCGGATAATTGTCGAGATTTATCCCCACGCAGCGGAAGATGGACACCCACGTCTTATGTGGTGAGGGCGCCTCTACAAAGGAAACGATATATGTAATGAAACCGTAGGGATTAGTTTTGGTGATGGCGGAAGTTGAACAAACTCCAGCGTAATGCTTACATGTGCAGCTGAAATGCCCTAGCGACCGAGAATATTAAGATATCGCATCGCTATGAAAGCTTCATTGATTGATAATATAAACTTATGTTGTTGAGAGCGATGCCGGGAAAATATAGATAATCTTTAACTGAGGTCGATGTGTATATAATCTTGTTCACAACAATAAAATATCGTTTCTCATGTTGGATAAATATCCCTTATCACCTATCAATTCGATATCAAAACCACATAAAACTGACAATTGCCATATTTCATGCGGCAATTCGTATCGTTGGTTCCTCGGGAGACACATGTGAGCACCTAATCATGCGTAAGTTGACCCGTTCTGACAGTTTATCATATTAAACAGTACCCGTGGGACCGAAGTCAACATGTCACTTTACGGCCGGATGATTGTTTACATTAGGCCACAGGCAGCGGAAGACAAACACCCACGTCTTCTGTGGTGAGTCCTTGAGCGCTTCTGTCATGGATAGGTAATGAAACCGTCGGCATTATTTTTGGTGATGGCGGAAGTTGAACAAACTCCGCAGCGCAATGCTTACACGTTCTGCTGAAAAAAGCCCAAAGCGATCAATATAAAACTGCTGTTATATTAAGATGTCGCATCGCTATGAAAGCTTCATTGATTGATTGCTGATGGTATTTGAGTGCCATGGTGACCATTCGCCATCGCTTTCATAGCGCCTGTCGTGGTCGATTATACGGCTGCAATTATCGGTGTGCATCGCGGGAGACGGCGACTGGGAGCTCACAATTCACTCCGCTGTGACTGGTTCAGCTCTGTTTACATTCTAAATCATGATATGCGTCACGGCGTGAGTTTACTTAGACGCACATGGAACACACGCATACCACGTAACACGGGAAACATGGCTGACATACGAGTTAATAGATGACAGTTGATATACCGTTTAATATATTGGAAATATTTGTTGATTAAAACATTGGATATATGTCTTACCAAACGTGGTCGGTTAAAGGTACACTTATACCTAACTATGCTGACATTGTGTACAATTCCGTGAGCAGCATGAGGAGAAATATTATTTGAGGACTACTAGTATTAAGGAGGCCGATTGATATTGAGGAAGACAATTAATATTAAGGAGGACTATTCATATTAAGGAGGACTATTCATATTAAGGAGGACTATACATGTTAAGGAGGACTATTCATATTAAGGAGGACTATTCATATTAAGGAGAACTATTCATATTAAGGAGGACTATTCATATTAAGGAGGACTATTCATATTAAGGAGGCCGATTGATATTGAGGAAGACAATTCATATTAAGGAGAACTATTCATATTAAGGAGGACTATTGATATTTGAGGGAACGATTCGCTGGTGTATTGAACTTGAACATGCAGCATGTCACCGCTATTAATCTTGATGATAGTTGCAGTGTTATTTGGGATTATGGGAACTATTTTTATTGTGGTAACTGTTTCTGTTCCGAATTGGCAAAGCTATACTTGGTCGAATTCTGCCCTAACCGCGTACTCGTCCAATGACTCCACAGCTGATCTGCAGGTTCAGCCTCCCAATGATACTACCTCTGGGTTCTACACTGTTCTAGAGAAGACGACTACGACAGTTAACGGCACGGTTTCAACCGGTTATACCACGTATTACCTTTTTGCTGAGACGGCCGGGCTGTGGTCACTTTGCGATGACATGTCAGGTGAGCCCATATTTTTGTCCCGCGAAAAACTTATTTTTGGAGGACTATAGAAACGGGCTCCGTCCGTCCGTCACACCTTTGAGTACCTTCACGGTGTAAACATTTCCTTCAGATTTCATCTCAGAGATATGAAACTTCAGAATATTGTTGCCCATATATTGAAGATGTGCAACATGTATATAGATGACGGAAAAATTCTTTTTTGACGGAGTTATTAACCCTTTTCGACTTAGAAAATTTCAACATTTTGTATAATTTTCAGTATGAGGGTACCTTCATGGTGTAATCAACTCCTCCTACAGTTTTCATCCTAGAAATTTGAAGCTTCAGAATATTGTTGCCCATATATTGAAGATTTGCAACATGTGTATAGATGACGGAAAAATTATTTTTTGACAGAGTTATTAACCCTTTTCGACTTAAAAAATTTTCAACATTTTTTATAATTTCTTTAACAAAGCGGCATCGACTTGCCACGTTTTCGGGGGACACTGTGGTCGGCTGACCTTTTATTTTTCTATTGTTCGTGCCATATATTTTGGGTCTGTGCTAGCCCAGAGTTTCTTTTTCCAAATACTTTGCCAAATGAAAATATATTTCGACAAGTTTCAAAACTAGAGGTATGATTGTCCAATGGAATACCCCCCCCCCCCCCGTGGTTTTAAAACACTAAGATGGTTCACATGTCAGTAAACATTAACTTAAAACAATAAAATAACAGATGCCCATTGCAGATGCACAATTATTCAAAAATGATTGAGAAAAATTCCGGACAAAGCTTGTCAACGGACAATGGACGGACGGACTACCCTGCATTACAGATTGTAGCAAGGATAAAATGGCATAGTAATCGGAGGGTTTTCATGTCAATCAGTTATACAAATATAGGTGACATGTATTCAACAGACATATGATCTGGTGGCAGGTTAGATATCAACAGTAAAATACTTACAGTTAACTTAGGATATAGTTAAAATGAGAGATCATAGTCACCGCAAATAATTTGTAATAAAATATTACTGAGAAAAATGAAAATATTTCTAAGTCAAGAAGGCCAATAACTCCGCCAAAATAAGTCTGACCAACATCCCATGGTGGTAGGTATATGTACAAAGTTAAACAAAAAAAGATTCATGAGAAAAACTCCGAACAAAATTTTGTCGACGATTGAAAATATTCTAAGTCAAGAAGGCCAATAACTCTGCGAAAATAAATCTGACCGACATTAAAATCGCAGGTGCACAGGTTCCCATGGTGGTTGATGTCTGTGCAAAGTTTAACAAACAAAAAAGAGTCATAAACAACTGAGAAAAACTCCGGACAAAATTGTTTCGACGAGTGAAAATATTCTAAGTCAAGAAGACCAATAATTCCGCCAAAATAAGTCTGACCAACATTAAATCGCAGGTGCACAGGTTCCCATGGTTGTTGATGTCTTTGCCATGTTTAACGGAAAATGATTTAAAAACGACTAAGAAAAACTCCGGACACATTTGTGTCCACGCACGGACGCCTAGACGACGGACGGACGGACGGACGGACAAGCTGATTCCAGTATAGACCCCCCCCCCCCCCCCACCACCACAACTTTGTTGCGGGAGTATGAATGAACGGGATTATGGACTATTTATGATCATGCGTTGGCAATGGCTATTTCAGATAATTCTTTAGTTGGTATAGACATTTACACCCATATATGGGCCAAATAAAACATTGCTGTTCAGTTAAGCGAGATTCTCTTGATCTTTATCACAGCCAGGTGGATACCAAAGAACAATGACTCCGACATCAGCTATTTTAAGCCTATATTAATACTCATGGTATGGGGGCTTTCCTAGTTCTACGCTATTGTGCTTACTCACTTGCCCAATATTTTGCAAAATGAACATAGTTTTGCCAAATGTGAAGTATATGGTCATTTGGTAAGCAGCAGCGCGAACCGGGAGTGTAATAACACCGTTGCTTTTGATGCCGGTTGGGGTGTCATACATGTATCATGACCATTCAACCTGTTCACGGGTAGAACGACAGTTTTGTCATCATATGGCTAGCTGGTTGAACGACATTGCTGTCGTTTCAATAGTGTTATGATAGTGCCATATTTGCGCGCAGATATTGTTGAAATATCGTATGGGACCACTAGATGATCGCATATTCATAATAATGTAATAAAAGGTCGGCCGACCACAGTGTCCCCCGACAACGTGGCAAGTCGATGCCGCTTTGTTAAAGAACTTAAAAAACATGTTGAAATGTTCTAAGTCGAAAGGGTTAATAATTCCGTAAAATAATTATTTTTCCGTCATCTATATACATGTTGCACTTCTCCAATATGTGGGTAACAATACTCTTGAAGTTTCAAATATCTATGATCAAAACTGTAGGAGGAGTTGATTACACCATGAAGGTACCCTCATACAGAACACTATAAAAAATGTTAACTCTGGGAAAAATCATTGGATCAAACTCAAATTCGAACTTGACCTGTATTTTCATATAAACGACCCACAAAAAAAATGAATTTCCAAATAAACAATCCAAACTTGAGTTATCATCCGGAAATAAAGTAAAATTGAATTTTCTAAGTCGAAAAGCCAATAACTCTGAGAAAAATCATCGGATCAAACTCAAATTCGATCTTGAGCTCTATTTTGATATCAATGACTCACAAAAAAAACAGAAGTTTCAATTTAACAGTCCAAACTTGAGTTATCATCCGGAAACCAAAGAAAGAAGAAGAAGAAATTGAATTTTCTAAGTCGAAAAAAGTCCATAACTCTAGAAAAAATCATCGGATCAAACTCAAATTCGAACTCAACCTGAATCTTGATATGACTGATTCACATGAAAACTGTATTTGCAATTAAAGGATCCAAACTTGAGATATCATCCCGAAACCGAAAAAGTGCGAAATTTTCTAAGTAAAAAAAAGTTGAAAAAGGGAAATAACACCATAACAGAATTGCAGAGCACCTGTGTTCTTAGTTGAGACACCTACATACCAAGTTTCAATCAAATCGGATGATCATTACTGGAGTTATAACTCCGGACGGACGGACGGGACGCACTGGTGGGACGCACGGACGGGGCTGATTACAATGGTCCTCCCAAAATAAAATTATGACTACGGTACTTAAAATGAAAATACTCAGTATGTTTGAAAATATATGTTCACACAGAAGGCTGACCATGTATGTGGGATGCCGACACGCCAAAAGGCCCAGTGGCGGTCTGAAACCTGAAATTATGCACCAGTTTGTTTTACCGAGGTAATGTGTGTTATGATCCGGGAATTAAGGTAGGTCGATAAATAAGTTTTTAATTACTGTTATACGAACGAAAGAGTTATTCAAGTTCTAACTGTTATGACAGATGTTTCATTGGTATTTAGCAATAAAGAGCGTTAATTGTTACTCTATTTCTGATATGGTAAACATAAAGAGCCTTTTTCTACTCATGTGCGAAACGGTAGAACAGGTGAAACATTTATACTGTTATACGAACGAAAGAGTTATTCAAGTTCTAACTGTTATGACAGATGTTTCATTGGTATTTAGCAATAAAGAGCGTTAATTGTTACTCTATTTCTGATATGGTAAACATAAAGAGCCTTTTTCTACTCATGTGCGAAACGGTAGAACAGGTGAAACATTTATACTGTTATACGAACGAAAGAGTTATTCAAGTTCTAACTGTTATGACAGATGTTTCATTGGTATTTAGCAATAAAGAGCGTTAATTGTTACTCTATTTCTGATATGGTAAAAATAAAGAGCCTTTTTCTACTCATGTGCGAAACGGTAGAACAGTTGAAACATTTATACTGTTATACGAACGAAAGACTTATTCAAGTTCTAACTTGTATGACCGATGTTTCATTGGTATTTAGCAATAAAGATCGTTAATTGTTACTCTATTTCTGATATGGTAAAAATAAAGAGCGTTTTTCTACTCATGTGCGAAACGGTAGAACAGGTGAAACATTTATACTGTTATACGAACGAAAGATTTATTCAAGTTCTAACTTTTATGACCGATGTTTCATTGGTATTTAGCAACACAGAGCGTTAATTGTTACTCTATTTCTGATATGGTAAAAATAAAGAGCGTTTTTCTACTCATGTGCGAAACGGTAGAACAGGTGAAACATTTATATATGACTTGCAATTATTTGCAGAGCATGTAAGACATGTCAATGACTAGTTTTTGTATTTCTAAACTACAGTATGGCACATTCCTTCCAAATTACTTAACTTAAATGTTGAGATTCAACTGAGATTAGTCATATTAATCATTCGGGTTGGATGGAAGATGAAATTGGCAGTGTTCTTGTTTTAGACAAGCTTCATAATAACAGTGTTCGCAGCCTCAATTTCATGTTATGAGTGTTATATAACAACGAAATAGGAATATATTCTGGTCGAAACACCGTGAAATTTGATAAGTTCTTGAAATTCCTTCTTGAGTTGATGTCGATCCACTGGAATTTTCGGGACCAAATCCCAACCTTTGTCGACCATTGCTTGTAACATTTAACCCTTTTCATGGCGGGCTGCCGCGGGAGCTGCGCTGGCGCAACATAAAGACCCTGTGCCAATGCGTTCTCTTATATATGCGAGTAGACCATATGTCGCCTCGCATATATAAGAGAATGCATTGGCCTAACAATTTTGTATCATTATTTATCAATTTTTCTTACATTCTTTAATAATTTGTATCATTTTATATTCTTTTACAATTTTTATCATTTGTTCTTACATTCTTAAACAATTTTTATCATTTTTTCTTACATTTTTTATTATTTCTTATAATTTGTTCATACATTCTTTAACAATTATAAAAAATAATATAAAATTTGTTAGGCCAATGCATTCTCTTATATATAAGAGAATGCATTGACACAGGGTTTTCGCAACAATTCAGGAGGCTACCGTCACGAAAGGGTTAATATGTACAACTACTGACTTCAGTAGAGTGAGAAATAATTGCTTCCTTGGATAAAATCATAAAGTGAGTAGAAACTCATTTTCCTTTTGCTAAAACTGGAAACTCATTTTTTAAAGCTCACCAGTAAAATAGTATGCTTACAACCTGTGTCGGCTGAGCAAAGCGCTGATGTTAAACCCATGTGTCATAGTTATGTGTATTGTGGCTGTTCTTGGTGCTTTTAAATGCACCAAGTGTGCATGATATTAGTATATAAAACAGATAGACCCAGTCATACTACGATTCGATACGATATTTGTTATTGTCAATTTAGACGCCTTGTATGGCAGATCAATTTACAATAATAGAAACTTAGTCAAACACAAAAAATAACATGATTGTGTTTGATTTGAACGAAATAATAAGTTTGTAAAATTCAGTTTCGATCCTTCCTCTTTACTGAATGCATATCTGTCTTATCTCAATAATTTCATAAAAACTATCAAATGTAGGGAAATGAAAAAATATACATTCGTTTATTGGATTTTAAAATGCAATTATGTGTGCCTTTAGTTTATTGGATGTGTGTAAATACAAATTATTAATCAAACTGTCACATACTCCAGCATATCAAGTGCCATTAACTAACCTAACTATCTATCTCTCTTGGATAAACTGGTGAATATTGATATACCATGGTAGGCAGTGTTCGCGCTGGACCGAAAACATTTGTGACCAAAAGTTTAGCCAAATGAAAATGTTATTAGCCAAATGAAAAAAAACATTGGTAGCGATTTCAAAATTGTTAATGGTTAGTTCGATTGAGCTGGGCTATTATAAATTATGTTCTGTGTAAGGATGGGAGAATGTGGTGGGGTGTCACCTGGACCAGAAATTAAAATATAAAACAAATACATTTAAGCTTGAGGCCATCTTCTGAAATAAAAATTAATGCAATACATGTTTATCAATGTGAATATATAAGCGTGGATATATATCTGGTCAAGGTCAGCAGACACGGTAATCATTTTTTCAATCAATTCAAGTTCCTCAAGTAGTTTTAGTCTGAATGTATGTAAATTGTAAATAAATTCTTTTAATATTCACAATATATCTCTGTCTACTGATGACAGCAGCCATGCCAATGGAGCTATTGTATCAAACTGATTGAACGCGGGATATATTTGGTCAATTTCCACCAAGAACTTGTCTCTCAGGACAGGCTCTAACTGCTTACATTCTGATAAGTGTACTACGGATTCTATATCTACCTTACATAGCTTACATATTCTATCATTTTCATCCAGTTTTATATATCTGGCTCGCTCAATCTCGAAGTAAGGGTACATTCATACACTGGCAAGTGTGCACGGTATGGTTTGCAATTTGTCGCAGAAAACGATATGGTGCCAGAATATGAACGGAAACAAGCACACAAAGTGCATATGTACCACGGCTAACTATATGTGCGTAGTAAAATCTCTGTAGTTCCACCTGTAGCGATGCTATCGGAATTTGCCTGTAAATAGCATGCAATTATCTCCCAATAATAAATCATAGAGGTATTTGAAGTGGAACTATATAAATTTTACTTCTCATGTCTTTCGCTTCGGTAAAGATGCATGTTATGTGCGTGTTTCCATTCATATTCTGGCACCATGTGGTTTTCTATGACGAAATGCCCACGAAAACATACTGTACAAACTTGCCAGTGTATATAAACGTACACTTATGGGTACTTATTCGTAGTTTCGTCATGATAGTTGTTGCCTTGTATGGGGCAATGTTTAGGTATGGTTCAAACTTGATATCGTCGATAGGTTCTTATCTTGCAGTTATGTTCTACCTTGAACATTAATCTTATCTTTTAATCCTCCCAATACAAATGTTTTTGTTTCCTCCTTTGGTTTGTCTATTATGCTTTCATGATTAATTTCTAAGTAGTTAATTGCGCTTATCACATTTCCATACCAACCACAGCTCAGGGAAATTACGCCATGCAAAACAAACATTGTACAACAAAGGACTGAACGCCTTTTTCAAAAACAAACAATGTTTCGAAGACCACCCAGGGACAAAAACCATAGCTCGCATACTAGATCATAGAAAAATATAGAACAAACTGAATTTTTTAATACAAGACACTAGTGTCGTTCGTATTTCCATATTTAATCATTTCATTCACGACTGAGACCTGGAGACCCTGTAGCTTTGCCTCTTTTCAACCCCCTGATATTTAATCATTTCATTCGTGATTGAGTCCTGGAGGCCATGCAGCTTTGCCTCTTTTCAACCCCCTGATATTCAATTATTTCATTCATGACTGAGACATGGAGACCCTGTAGCTTTGCCTTTTTTTCAACTCCCTGATATTTTCTAACATTCTTTATCAGAGATTATTTCATCTAATTCTGTGAATTACTTTTCTATTTCAAGTTCCTCGAGCTTCTGTTCGATAGGATATTATTTGTCTGATGTGGCTTCATTCAATGCTAGTTGTGCCATGTGTGTGGTATCGCATTTCCTTTATTATGTGGCTTCATTCAATGCTAGTTGTACCTTGTGTGTCGTATCGCATTCCCCTTATTATGTGGTATCGCATTCCCCTTATTATGTGGCGTCATTCAATGCTAGTTGTACCATGTGTGTGGTATCGCATTCCCCTTATTTTGTGGCGTCATTCAATGCTAGTTGTACCATGTGTGTGGTATCGCATTCCCCTTATTATGTGGCGTCATTCAATGCTAGTTGTACCATGTGTGTGGTATCGCATTCCCCTTATTATGTGGCGTCATTCAATGCTAGTTGTACCATGTGTGTGGTATCGCATTCCCCTTATTATGTGGCTTCATTCAATGCTAGTTGTACCATGTGTGTGGTATCGCATTCCCCTTATTATGTGGCGTCATTCAATGCTAGTTGTACCATGTGTGTGGTATCGCATTCCCCTTATTTTGTGGCGTCATTCAATGCTAGTTGTACCATGTGTGTGGTATCGCATTCCCCTTATTATGTGGCGTCATTCAATGCTAGTTGTACCATGTGTGTGGTATCGCATTCCCCTTATTATGTGGCGTCATTCAATGCTAGTTGTACCATGTGTGTGGTATCGCATTCCCCTTATTATGTGGCGTCATTCAATGCTAGTTGTACCATGTGTGTGGTATCGCATTCCCCTTATTATGTGGCGTCATTCAATGCTAGTTGTACCATGTGTGTGGTATCGCATTCCCCTTATTATGTGGCTTCATTCAATGCTAGTTGTACCATGTGTGTGGTATCGCATTCCCCTTATTATGTGGCTCCATTCAATGCTAGTTGTACCATGTGTGTGGTATCGCATTCCCCTTATTTTGTGGCGTCATTCAATGCTAGTTGTACCATGTGTGTGGTATCGCATTCCCCTTATTATGTGGCTTCATTCAATGCTAGTTGTACCATGTGTGTGGTATCGCATTCCCCTTATTATGTGGCTTCATTCAATGCTAGTTGTACCATGCGTGTGGTATCGCATTCCCCTTATTTTGTGGCGTCATTCAATGCTAGTTGTACCATGTGTGTGGTATCGCATTCCCCTTATTATGTGGCGTCATTCAATGCTAGTTGTACCATGTGTGTGGTATCGCATTCCCCGTATGTTGTGGCGTCATTCAATGCTAGTTGTACCATGTGTGTGGTATCGCATTCCCCTTATTATGTGGCTTCATTCAATGCTAGTTGTACCATGTGTGTGGTATCGCATTCCCCGTATGTTGTGGCGTCATTCAATGCTAGTTGTACCATGCGTGTGGTATCGCATTCCCCTTATTTTGTGGCGTCATTCAATGCTAGTTGTACCATGTGTGTGGTATCGCATTCCCCTTATTTTGTGGCGTCATTCAATGCTAGTTGTACCATGTGTGTGTGGTATCGCATTCCCCTTATTATGTGGCGTCATTCAATGCTAGTTGTACCATGTGTGTGTGGTATCGCATTCCCCTTATTATGTGGCTTCATTCAATGCTAGTTGTACCATGTGTGTGGTATCGCATTCCCCTTATTATGTGGCTTCATTCAATGCTAGTTGTACCATGTGTGTGTGGTATCGCATTCCCCTTATTATGTGGCTTCATTCAATGCTAGTTGTACAATGTGTGTGTGGTATCGCATTCCCCTTATTTTGTGGCATCATTCAATGCTAGTTGTACCATGTGTGTGTGGTATCGCATTCCCCTTATTATGTGGCGTCATTCAATGCTAGTTGTACCATGTGTGTGGTATAGCATTCCCCTTATTATGTGGCTTCATTCAATGCTAGTTGTACCATGTGTATGGTATCGTATTCCCCTTGTTGTGTGGCTTCATTCAATGCTAGTTGTACCATGTGTGTGGTATCGCATTCCCCTTATTATGTGGTATCGCATTCCCCTTATTTTGTGGCATCATTCAATGCTAGTTGTACCATGTGTGTGTGGTATCGCATTCCCCTTATTATGTGGCTTCATTCAATGCTAGTTGTACCATGTGTGTGGTATCGCATTCCCCTTATTATGTGGCGTCATTCACTGCTAGTTGTACCATGTGTGTGTGGTATCGCATTCCCCTTATTATGTGGCTTCATTCAATGCTAGTTGTACCATGTGTGTGGTATCGCATTCCCCTTATTATGTGGTATCGCATTCCCCTTATTTTGTGGCATCATTCAATGCTAGTTGTACCATGTGTGTGGTATCGCATTCCCCTTATTTTGTGGCATCATTCAATGCTAGTTGTACCATGTGTGTGTGGTATCGCATTCCCCTTATTATGTGGCGTCATTCACTGCTAGTTGTACCATGTGTGTGTGGTATCGCATTCCCCTTATTATGTGGCGTCATTCAATGCTAGTTGTACCATGTGTGTGGTATCGCATTCCCCTTATTATGTGGCTTCATTCAATGCTAGTTGTACCATGTGTGTGTGGTATCGCATTCCCCTTATTATGTGGCTTTATTCAATGCTAGTTGTACCATGTGTGTGTGGTATCGCATTCCCCTTATTATGTGGCGTCATTCAATGCTAGTTGTACCATGTGTGTGGTATCGCATTCCCCTTATTATGTGGCGTCATTCAATGCTAGTTGTACCATGTATGTGTGGTATCGCATTCCCCTTATTATGTGGCTTCATTCAATGCTAGTTGTACCATGTGTGTGGTATCGCATTCCCCTTATTATGTGGCTTCATTCAATGCTAGTTGTACCATGTGTGTGGTATCGCATTCCCCTTATTTTGTGGCATCATTCAATGCTAGTTGTACCATGTGTGTGTGGTATAGCATTCCCCTTATTATGTGGCTTCATTCAATGCTAGTTGTACCATGTGTGTGTGGTATCGCATTCCCCTTATTTTGTGGCATCATTCAATGCTAGTTGTACCATGTGTGTGTGGTATCGCATTCCCCTTATTATGTGGCGTCATTCAATGCTAGTTGTACCATGTGTGTGGTATAGCATTCCCCTTATTATGTGGCTTCATTCAATGCTAGTTGTACCATGTGTATGGTATCGTATTCCCCTTGTTGTGTGGCTTCATTCAATGCTAGTTGTACCATGTGTGTGGTATCGCATTCCCCTTATTATGTGGCTTCATTCAATGCTAGTTGTACCATGTGTGTGTGGTATCGCATTCCCCTTATTATGTGGCTTCATTCAATGCTAGTTGTACCATGTGTGTGGTATCGCATTCCCCTTATTATGTGGTATCGCATTCCCCTTATTTTGTGGCATCATTCAATGCTAGTTGTACCATGTGTGTGGTATCGCATTCCCCTTATTTTGTGGCATCATTCAATGCTAGTTGTACCATGTGTGTGTGGTATCGCATTCCCCTTATTATGTGGCGTCATTCACTGCTAGTTGTACCATGTGTGTGTGGTATCGCATTCCCCTTATTATGTGGCGTCATTCAATGCTAGTTGTACCATGTGTGTGGTATCGCATTCCCCTTATTATGTGGCTTCATTCAATGCTAGTTGTACCATGTGTGTGTGGTATCGCATTCCCCTTATTATGTGGCTTTATTCAATGCTAGTTGTACCATGTGTGTGTGGTATCGCATTCCCCTTATTATGTGGCGTCATTCAATGCTAGTTGTACCATGTGTGTGGTATCGCATTCCCCTTATTATGTGGCGTCATTCAATGCTAGTTGTACCATGTATGTGTGGTATCGCATTCCCCTTATTATGTGGCTTCATTCAATGCTAGTTGTACCATGTGTGTGGTATCGCATTCCCCTTATTATGTGGCTTCATTCAATGCTAGTTGTACCATGTGTGTGGTATCGCATTCCCCTTATTTTGTGGCATCATTCAATGCTAGTTGTACCATGTGTGTGTGGTATAGCATTCCCCTTATTATGTGGCTTCATTCAATGCTAGTTGTACCATGTGTGTGTGGTATCGCATTCCCCTTATTTTGTGGCATCATTCAATGCTAGTTGTACCATGTGTGTGTGGTATCGCATTCCCCTTATTATGTGGCGTCATTCAATGCAAGTTGTACCATGTGTGTGGTATAGCATTCCCCTTATTATGTGGCTTCATTCAATGCTAGTTGTACCATGTGTATGGTATCGTATTCCCCTTGTTGTGTGGCTTCATTCAATGCTAGTTGTACCATGTGTGTGGTATCGCATTCCCCTTATTATGTGGCTTCATTCAATGCTAGTTGTACCATGTGTGTGGTATCGCATTCCCCTTATTTTGTGGCATCATTCAATGCTAGTTGTACCATGTGTGTGTGGTATAGCATTCCCCTTATTATGTGGCTTCATTCAATGCTAGTTGTACCATGTGTGTGTGGTATCGCATTCCCCTTATTTTGTGGCATCATTCAATGCTAGTTGTACCATGTGTGTGTGGTATCGCATTCCCCTTATTATGTGGCTTCATTCAATGCTAGTTGTACCATGTGTGTGGTATCGCATTCCCCTTATTATGTGGTATCGCATTCCCCTTATTTTGTGGCATCATTCAATGCTAGTTGTACCATGTGTGTGGTATCGCATTCCCCTTATTTTGTGGCGTCATTCAATGCTAGTTGTACCATGTGTGTGGTATCGCATTCCCCTTATTTTGTGGCATCATTCAATGCTAGTTGTACCATGTGTGTGTGGTATCGCATTCCCCTTATTATGTGGCGTCATTCACTGCTAGTTGTACCATGTGTGTGTGGTATCGCATTCCCCTTATTATGTGGCGTCATTCAATGCTAGTTGTACCATGTGTGTGGTATCGCATTCCCCTTATTATGTGGCTTCATTCAATGCTAGTTGTACCATGTGTGTGTGGTATCGCATTCCCCTTATTATTTGGCTTTATTCAATGCTAGTTGTACCATGTGTGTGTGGTATCGCATTCCCCTTATTATGTGGCGTCATTCAATGCTAGTTGTACCATGTGTGTGGTATCGCATTCCCCTTATTATGTGGCGTCATTCAATGCTAGTTGTACCATGTATGTGTGGTATCGCATTCCCCTTATTATGTGGCTTCATTCAATGCTAGTTGTACCATGTGTGTGGTATCGCATTCCCCTTATTATGTGGCTTCATTCAATGCTAGTTGTACCATGTGTGTGGTATCGCATTCCCCTTATTATGTGGCGTCATTCAATGCTAGTTGTACCATGTGTGTGGTATCGCATTCCCCTTATTTTGTGGCGTCATTCAATGCTAGTTGTACCATGTGTGTGGTATCGCATTCCCCTTATTTTGTGGCTTCATTCAATGCTAGTTGTGCCATGTATGTGTGGTATCGCATTCCCCTTATTATGTGGCTTCATTCAATGCTAGTTGTGCCATGTGTGTGGTATCGTATTCCCCTTATTATGTGGCTTCATTCAATGCTAGTTGTACCATGTGTGTGGTATCGCATTCCCCTTATTTTGTGGCGTCATTCAATGCTAGTTGTACCATGTGTGTAGTATCGCATTCCCCTTATTTTGTGGCGTCATTCAATGCTAGTTGTACCATGTGTGTAGTATCGCATTCCCCTTATTTTGTGGCGTCATTCAATGCTAGTTGTACCATGTGTGTGATATCGCATTCCCCTTATTATGTGGCTTCTTTCAATGCTAGTTGTACCATGTGTGTGTGGTATCGCATTCCCCTTATTATGTGGCTTCATTCAATGCTAGTTGTACCATGTGTGTGGTATCGCATTCCCCTTATGTGGCTTCATTCAATGCTAGTTGTACCATGTGTGTGGTATAGCATTCCCCTTATTATGTGGATTCATTCAATGCTAGTTGTACCATGTGTGTGTGGTATCGCATTCCCCTTATGTGGCTTCATTCAATGCTAGTTGTACCATGTGTGTGGTATCGCATTCCCCTTATTTTGTGACGTCATTCAATGCTAGTTGTACCATGTGTGTGGTATCGCATTCCCCTTATTATGTGGCTTCATTCAATGCTAGTTGTACCATGTGTGTGTGGTATCGCATTCCCCTTATTATGTGGCGTCATTCAATGCTAGTTGTACCATGTGTGTGGTATCGCATTCCCCTTATTTTGTGGCGTCATTCAATGCTAGTTGTACCATGTGTGTGGTATCGCATTCCCTTTATTATGTGGCTTCCTTCATTCAATGCTAGTTGTACCATGTGTGTGGTATCGCATTCCCCTTATTATGTGTCTTCATTCAATGCTAGTTGTACCATGTGTGTGGTATCGCATTCCCCTTATTTTGTGGCGTCATTCAATGCTAGTTGTACCATGTGTGTGGTATAGCATTCCCCTTATAATGTGGCTTCATTCAATGCTAGTTGTACCATGTGTGTGGTATAGCATTCCCCTTATTTTGTGGCGTCATTCAATGCAAGTTGTACCATGTGTGTGGTATCGCATTCCCCTTATTACGATTTGAACTTTTGAGTGATTCTAATTATGACTACAATTTTGGGTCTCTGCGATTACATGCGTTCAGTTCAAATGTAATGATAATGTCCTTTACATACTGTCTTTTGTTTTTCGTAAAGGCCTTCCGATATCCTTTAAGTTGTCCAGGGGGGGGGCCGAATTTGTTTTACGAGACATCAGGTGGGGGGGGGTGGGTACCCGAGGCCGGAAACAGTTTTTGACCACCTTTTTTGCATTTTTTTTTCATTGACATATTTTCAACTGTTATAAACATATTTGTGTATTTGTTGTGGCTTGTTGCAATATGAGAAGCACTAATACATTCAATATTGTTATAATTACCCCCATAAGTTTATATAAAATGGAAAAATAGTGAATATAGTGGGGGTGGGTCCCAAATTTTTCATTGATTTTTTTTGCGCGCAATTTTTTTTTATTGTGTCTGTTTCAGCTTGCTTTGCAGTTTTTTTATTGAAAATTGTCTAGTTCACGGTGTAGACCAATAAACAAATACCTCAGATAGCTCTAGGGTATGGTGAACTTAATGCAGTCTGACAATATCAGCTAACAACTCATGACAGAATATTACAATAATTCTATTACTTTACTCATACAGTTAGTTGATGCATGAGTGTAATGTATGAACTAAATATTTGTATCAGTGTTTGTATACTAAATTGATTTTTAAATATACTTTTGTCAAATAATTATTTGAATTGTCAAATTATTTGTTTCAGTGTTGTTGACAACCATCAATAAGTAAATAAGTAGACATGAAATAAATTTTTAATAACATTTATTGAAAGAAATAAAAATATAACCTTCCTTGGATAGTCTTCTGAAAAGTATAAAAATATTATTTAAATAGATGTGAAGAGGGGCCAGGACACATTACAGTTTTGTTCACTTGTAATTATTATATCCCATAATTACCTGCATATACTAGTATGTAAATGACACTTAATGTCTAATTCAGGCTAATTTCAAAATTATCAAAGAAGGACAATTAATTTACTTAATTATTGTATATTTATAAGATGATGTGCATGCAAGGAGGTCTAGTTTGAAGGCACACATAAAGGTCATGTACAGAATGTGTGTGAATTTCTTATTACACATGAACTCCATCCAGTACATGACCGAAGTTCAGCTCTGATTGTTCAAATGAATCTCAGTAATATACATCTGTGTATATGGATTTGGCACTAAATTGACCATCAACGTTCAAACTCAAAGGGTTAAGCATTATTTTAGGCCTAGTTCTAAGTCGTAATGCGAGGTCGGGTCGGTGGTCATGCAGGCATACATAAAAGTTAATTCGTACACTGGTTCATATGCACATTTTCCTTTTTGGTATTACTATAGGCTCTAGGCCTACTAGTTGATGCTGGTTGATGTCTGAAAAAAGATAAATTTAAGTTTGTGTCATTTTTTATTCTACTGTAGGCCCTAACACTGGCCCTAGTTATTTTGTGTTGTCATTCCAGGGGATTCAACATATTTTTCATCTACTAACCAGCTGTACTCACACAGATGAATAGGCTGGGTTATAAATTTACCAATATAATCACATAATATTCTACCTTTGTTGATTGCTTAGAGTTCAATTTTGCACATGGGACCAACATAAAGCTTTGATGTTTTGGGGTGGGTGTCTAAAATTTTATGAAAAACAATGCAAGAAAGGGTGGGTGGGTGTAAAAAAAATGGAAATGTAAAAAAAAGACCCCCACGTCTCGCAACTTTTTTACGCCCCCCCCCCTGAGTTGTCCCCTAATTACTGGGTCGTTGTTGTATCTGTGGAGTAGTTCAGCTTTGATGTGGATTGCCTTTTCATTTTGTGTAGGTCTTTGTTGAACCACTTGCATTTCTGACCTTTGCATTTATAGGGGTTTGGTTTCTTTTTTATCATTTTTTAATTTCATAGATTTATCTGCTGCTTATGTTATATCATTTTCTCGGTGTCTTCGGTTTTGGTAGATAGGAAATTTTCAAGTTTGTCTCGGATACTTCGACAATTCAGTGCATCTACTTAATTCAGTTGGTTGGCATCTTTCCAAACATATGTATGGTGTATTTGTAAGTGGGGTTCCTCTTGTTTAACATGAAAAACGCTCTTTGTCGTTTGTAATCGGCTGTGTTTTGGGCACCTGACCAACATTAAGCACCTGATGAAATTGCTTTAGTTGACCGTAGATATCGGGGCACAGAAAGGTCCATTATATGTGATATTATAAAGTTATTATATAATGCTGTGTGCAGTATGTGTTTTTCTTGTACTCGTCCAGGTTGTGGTGAAAAGTCATAAAGGACGAGACACGCAAGTCGAGTCCAATATGACTTTTCACCACAACCTGGACGAGTACAAGAAAAACACATACGGTACACAATATTGTATGACATTTTTATTATCCATCTGTATGTTTATCCAAATTTTGGGAATAACACTTTTGTGGTTATTTTTGGTATTTGTCGCACTTTATTCTCTATAAAAGCCTGTATTTGATCATCAGAAAGCATCAGTAAACAGGGAAATAAAAATTAACTCAATGCGGAAGTGAAACGTCTGATATATCCACCAGATTGTTGCGCGCGCATCTCAATTTCACCGATTCATTTGGCAATAGAGTTACTTAGTGACGTCACTGAGTCCCGATAAAAAAGTCACATTGGACAATATGACTTTCGGGAGTCCAATATGACTTCCCGGATTATCATGTGACGGAATTTGCCAAATCAGATATAGTGTTAGTTAAGGGATCGATATAATAGGTTTGATTTAATTATTTTCTGGTTTTTGGTGTCAAATGGTATTTCTTATCTTTAACTCATCTGCGATATGACTCTAGGAATTTGAATTACATCCAATTGAAATGAACTATAATTATTAACCGATATCTTCGAATGGTGTACCCCGGTGCAGATATAGATAGTAATAAACTATTGAAAATTGATTTACTATCTGGAAGTCATACGTATGAATTGAATTGAATTGGATATTTGTTTATTATATATAAATGCGTATACACACAACAATAATCGACAACACCCGGCCCATAGGGCCTATAAGTCACTCTATTTCAAAATAAATATAATTATTAATTAATTGCGCGGCGTCGTTATTAATGTCTGTCTTTCTCTAAATGCACGGAACAGGAATTTAGCAGTTTGTCGCGGAAAGTTATCAAATAAATGTTTGGCCATATAAGTCAGAGAATTCACACCGTTGATGTGGAAATTGGCACTACGAAAAAAGTCCGTCCGGTAATTATCATATGCGTTGCACTGAAGTAAAAGATGGAGTTCGTCCTCCACAGAACACACATTTTCGGTCGACCAAGTCTAAATTTCGCCATCAACCGGTCTCTACACGTAGCGGCAGGATACCGCACCGAAATCGGGCAACAACTGAACGTTTTCCTTTACTAATGTTCAGTTTTACGTATGTTTCTGTGAGATATTTCGTTTTGAGGTCTTCATACAGTCTTAATTTATCAAGTCTATTTACATGACATGACAAATGTAACCCATAGTTGTTTTCCAACACGAACACTGTTCTGTCATCATACAATGTAGATACTGTCGGCTTTTTAATAAACTAAACATTGTGACAACACCAATTCAATTTCAATTCAATTTATTCTCATCATCGAAATTTATACACAACATATACTGGGTCAAATAGGTTCATAATCGACCTATACTATTCACATATTGGATTATTTTATTCCGAATGTAGAATGTGGGGGGGGGGGTCTAAAGCCGGGAAGCTCGATATGCCCTTTTTCTTTCACTCCTCATAGTATTTACCTTTATTATAATCAGAAATAAAAAATATAAATATAGCAATTTGACATCATTTTAGAATTTCTTTTGTTTCTGTTTTAATGGTGACGCAGTTACCCATTATGGGGGATGTTGATTCTGTGTAGATGTGGGTTGTCTAATTCCAGCTAAATCGCGCACGGTGTATTTTATTTGGCCCTCGGCTGGATTCCTGTATCAGCACCATCATAGATGGTTTTGTCCAAGATAATGCATTTTTTTTGTAAATTGGCAGTTTCCTTGTTCTCTTTTAAAACAAAGGTGTAGTCTGGTAAGTCGATCTAGGTTGATTTAGAGCGTAATTCAAATTCAAATAACGCCAATATGTGACCCGCCATATCAAATCCAGTCGGAAGTCGGGATATTTTTACCCTGTGCCAATGCATTCTCTTATATATGCGAGTCAACCATAGGTCGCCTCGCATATATAAGAGAATGCATTGGCCTAACAATTTTATCGTTTTTTAAATAAATGTTTCTTACAATTTTTAGGACATAAAATAAAAAACATCCATTACCCTGCAGGGAGCCCCACACATATACAGAAGCATATAGAAGAGTGTCGTCTGCTCGTGTTTGTCTGGGGCTCTGTATGGGTGAAATTATAAAATTGTTAAAGAATACAAGAAAAAATTATTAAAATTGTAAAAAATTGTTAGGCCAATGCATTCTCTTATATATGTGAGGCGACCTATGGTCGACTCGCATATATAAGAGAATGCATTGGCACAGGGTAAACAAAATCCCGACTTCCGACTGGATGTGATATGGCGGGTCACATATGAGTTTATTATCAGGATAACAAGCCACGTTATACTACATGTAGTTAGTTTACTCCGTGTTTCTGATATTCGGAGACAGGGTGGGAGTTCCGTTCGAATTTCTCCCGACAACCGTTATACGCATGCGACAACGCAAAAGTAAACTAATATCAATTGCTTGTTCAAATATGGCACAATCACTCATTAGTAGACTTAATATATTTCTCAGAATGGAACTCACAGAGACACGCATTGGCTACGTACTAGCTGATTTAGTTCTTGTTGGCGTGACAAGATGTGTGAAGTATCGATATTAAATTCAGCATTAATAATACACCTTGTGTTACAAGTGTCTCTTCTGTCATTTTGTTTGACGTTCGTTAGTGGATACGGTAATTATATGCCATTTCCTAGATAAGTCGGTCATCATCTCGTCCTCATTAATATTGTATACATGATTGCAAGATAAATTATAGTTATGTGAACTTCAAACCACATTAGGTCAATTATTAGCCAGCATACAACGGTGAGGTTTATATAATGGTTCACGCGACGAAATATGTCACATCCTGGCTTACGCCCAAGCCTGAGTTTAGTGTGCTTGTCATTTGCAGAATGAGGTCCCCATATGGTGAATTTAGTGACGCTATCCCGCATAGCGGGCTAGCATCACCTAATTCACCTTATGTGGACCTCATTCTGCATAGTATAATCTTATATGGGAGACATAGACTCAGATGAAATATGGTGAATATTGTGATGTACACCCATTGGGAACCTCGATTATGCAACGTGTTATCTGCCAATTTGGAGATATCGAGAAACTAAACTAAAAAAGAAATATAATCTATGTGAAGAAGTTTCTATAGAAAGTTGATAATAAAGAAACTTTCCAGAGAAGATGAGGTCAAAGCAGAATGATGTCACAGAGGGTGAATTTAGTGATACTAGCCCGCTATGCTAGGCACAGGCACACTAAACTCATGCTTGCTTACGCCCCAAAGCGCTCTCAGTGATTATATGTGCAAAAGGCATTTAACAGTCTGTAAAAATATCACCTCTAATTACCGGCTCACCACTTTTCAGATGTACGCTCTTTATCAACAATAACTGGCTTCAGTCCACTATGGGCTTATTTCAGACTCCAATAAGTCCAATATGAACCACGAACCTACGTGAATATTTTGGTCCTATATTAACATATTTGCAAGATATGTTGCTCTATTATCGCAATGAAACAAGGAGTTACAAGTTTACAACAAACAGTCAAGATCACATCATTTTATATTGTGTTGCCAATGACTGTTGGCCTGGTCCCAAATGAAAAAGGTACATTTGTTAAAACCTTGGAACATATTCTCGCACAAATACGCATATAATGGACCTATAATGTGAAATATGTACACAATGTGATTATTTGATTCTAAAATAAGAAGATAATGGATCATATTCGTTATTTAGTTTTATAGCGCGGGCCGCAATGAAAACACATGTTAAAGAGTTTACACCTGAACAGTGGTGAGTTGGCTTATTTGTGTTATTGTCCGCACATAATCTGCTTAGACACGCCACATTATAAGTCGATAATATGACTAAAACGCTCTCATATTCAGCACATTATCGACTCAAAATGAGGCGATTCTAAGCAAAGTATCTACATAAAATGTTATATTCTAAGCAAATAATGCTCGGATTTTGGGGAGAAAGCTGGATGTATATATTGTCCTCTTAGAAATACCACAGGGTGTGATACAGACTGGGGCTAGATCTGACCTATGGCTGAAATTTTATAAACGCGCGAAAATTGTGAGTATAAACAAAACAAGTTATATTATAAGCAGATAACGTGCGGGATTTTCTGGAGGCTGAATCATCGGTGTGTTCCATCAACATCATAAAAAACAGTCGCATTTCCAATGAACTTAGCAACATTATAAATAAGACTACCCATTTCCTAAACATTGAGCAGAAAACCAATGTGACTACCAAGTTCGCAGTATGTTAGTAAGACCTGGTGGCCATGTTTAAAGTAGTATCGACACATTGAACTTCATTGACAGGTATATGGAACGCTTTGTTGAGCATACTTGTTTTTATGCGCAGGCATTGGACCGAACAACAGACGTACTCGTCACCTCACGCTGACAGTGATCAATACCACCCGAGGGTCGTAGAAATTTAAATGCCATTTAAAAACCCGGAGATATAATCAATGAAGGCACAATATGCTTGTTTCAACTCCCAGCGTTGTGTTGTTAACATTGAAAGGTTTCTTGGCTGATATTCGATTTTAGGGTGCAAAGAAATACGATAAAAATCGTCGTTTAGACCACCCAGTGCTTTCGAACCTGCCAATACAGTCTACCTTGGAATAGTTTTTAATGTGTTCGTTACTAGATACTCATTCTCACGGGAAATCATCAGATACTAAATTTAAAGATACGGGGGACGTTGGCGGTGGGTATGCTGTTAAAATATTCACCTCCGTCAAAAACCGCCATAAACAGAAATAATTAATAAAATATAGACAGACCTTGTTCTTATACCAATCAGAAATATGGCATAAAAAGTATGTTATTGTCAAATGTTTTTTCCTTTGTTATGTAAACAAAATAAAAAAAAACGTTCCAGAACCTGGCTATTGTTTAGATCCGGATATGGTAAACATAAAGAGCGTTATTTGTTACTGTTTTCCTGATATGTAAATAATAAAGAACGTTTATATCATTTGTGTGTGATTAACCAATAGAATTGCGCTGTGTTATGTAAACAGAATCAAAACTTCTGTAACACGAGCAAGCTCTTGTTTACGTACACCATCGTACGCCTTGACGACAATTTACTATTTACGCGCTGGTAATGTTTGGCATATGAACACAACTATATATATTTTAATATTCCTTCTGTTGATGGCGATTTGAACAAATATGAATATTTCTGCAACGAACGCGCCCGTGCCTTTAACAAATGGCCATGCTGATTTTGTTATCTGAAGAGTTCCCACCAATGAACATGAATCCATTTGAGCTTGTATGATATATGTGCCTGTTTGTCGTCTGCTTATATCTCCAGAACATCCCCCCGGACGGATAATGGACCACTCAACGTATATAGTGTTACAACTGATGGGAAAGTCAATTTAGTAAAGACTAGGTCTAATATATTATCCAGTTGCCTGATACGTTATTGTGTATTCGTTGTTGCTTCCCACATTAGATTTGTAATTTATGTATAAAATAATACAAAATACAATATACTTGCACATGTATAACGGAAATACAAAGAATACAAAAATAAAGATGAAAATTAAAACGTACCAATCTAGAAAGACCGACAGACAAGTAGGAAAATAAACGGACAAACAAGAAAATGGAGGGAGAGTTATATTGAATTTATAATACCAGGGGATTGACCGTCAAAAATGACAGGCGAAAGTATTGGGAATTTAATTGCATGTTATTATTCCTTCACCGTGACAACTTCAACAATTGATGCAAGAATATATAACAATCGTGCATCACATATTGCAACACACTGAATTCACATAAACATTTCAGGGTTTTCTCTGACCCGCACCCATTTGTACTGTAGTGGATGCTACAACGCCTTTATCGACGTATTTACATCCGGATATTGGAAAAAAAAGCCGAGGACAGTCCGACCGCAACGTGGCTGCATTGTTCTCAGAGGCGCCAATGCTTAGTGATTGTAAGAGAAACAATGTTTACGTCCTTTGAAAACACGTTCGGTCTCATGGGTTTCTTTAACCCTTTCTACACTTAAGCATCATTGACGAGTAGTTATCCCAGACGAAATGCTGTACTTTTATTTATCTATCGTCTCCGTTTATCGCCTAAATATCCCTCCAAATCAATAATAGACCATTCGGATGTTCATTTTTTAACTGACTGGGAGAATCCATTTAGTATAGAAAGGGATTAACAAATAGGCGTGAAATGTTATGTATTTATCGTCCTCTTAGAAACACCACAGGGCGTGATACACATTGGGGTTAGATCTGACCTATGGGTATTTTGAAATATTATAAACGCGTGAAAATTGTGAGTTGGGTTTTAATTATATATTAAACTGGTGTAAATTACTTACTTCAACATTATCAGCAACAGTGATTGTTGTAGAAACTAAATGTATCTGAAATGAAGCTAGATCGGTAACACTGATATATTCATAACTGCGGGCTCCAGGTTTCTGGGAATATATGCAGTTGGGCAGATTGACACGTGACTATCCTATATTGTTATCAAGAGTAGCAATCCTCATACCACGGTGGGGAATCATTGTTTCGAAGTATATATCCTTAGATGACAACAGCGCCTTATTGACCATCCTAAGATTCAGAACTAGAAACCACAAATTACCAGTGGAAACTGGTTCATGGATAAATACCCCTTATTCTGATAGGAAATGCACCTTATGTATGGAAGCGCTAGGAGACGAATACCACACCATGCTTATATGCCCGCAGTTAAGAGACCTGAGATTTAAATCTATTAAACCGTACTACTACAGTCGACCTAACGTTATGAAACTTCATGAACTATTTAACTCTAGCGGTACGAAAGCTATGAAAAAACTATCAATATTTATCAAAAAGGCCCAGCGTGAGATAAACCACTCCTGAGGCTTAACAACGTGTTACCCCTCCCCCATCCACCCCATCCCCGGGACGAAATCTATACACATGGCTGCCAAACTACGCCAACATTTCTTATGAATACACAAATATCCCGTTTACTTCCCAATATATTCATATATCCATATATACAATTGTGTAATGCATGCACTATAACACATCTGTTCTCAATATGTATTGTTATACGATGAGAGTATCAAATGAATTGAATTGAATTGAATTGAGGTCGGCGAGTACCGTGTAATCAAAATGTGTAAACGCACAAAACAAAACTATATGAGGAACTGACACAAAACATAGCATTTTGACTGTTACGAGTGTTTGTATTTAGACTGTTACGAGTGTTTGTATTTAGACTGTTACGAGTGTTTGTATTTGTTCGGAAATACTGAGTAGTTTTCCATAACATTCTTGACAAAGTTGCCAGTCGGGGGTTCGTGAAACACCCACGTCCATATATAGGATAATCCTTCGACTGGCAACCGACGGTGAGTTTGGACACAAATGAGGTATCAGCTTGTTTGACAAATAGTATAGCATATGCTCGTAGCTGCCAAAATACTATCTAATATATCAGTATCCTAGTTTATTACCCTTTTCCTCGTTTCTGGTCGTGTTTGCGGTCGCCTCGGCCATTTTGAATGTGTGAAACTCATCAACTCGAAACCACGTGATTTCCCACCGTGGTAGTGAGATATGTGTATTTCCTTAAACGGACATGACAAATGTCTACGAAATTTGGAAGGAGATATAGGATGGGTTGATAGATATACTAAATATTTATATACCGGCATCATATGCTCTGAAAAATACTTCACATGGTCACCAGTGGTCACAGCCATTTACCAGCTGTTTTAAATTTATCGCACATAGGTGGAAAAAACGGCTCTTTATTTCTACCATATATCAGGAATAGACTAACACAGAATGCTACTTTCTGTTCCATATCGTCACATGGCTTGTGTTTTGTTTGGAAACACCATGTTGAAAGTTGTTATGACTTCGATGCGTCTTTCTGTGACGTATAATGCTCCTTCTGTGACGTATAATGCTCCTTCTGTGACGTATAATGTCCGTAGAAAGGTAGTTATCGATCTATTTCGATACCGGGGTAATTCAGAAGCGAATATTATTAGTTGTATATTGGAGCGCAAACCGCCAGACAGGGCGCCCGTCTATCAGCGAGTGACCTTGACCCATCTTTAATGATGCCTTTGAAATTAAATTCTGTGCCTCGACAAACATATTCTTGAAATGAAACTATTTGAATGAATCATCTCATAGATTGATCGCTTATTGTTTCTTTATTGTCGTGATTGAAAAAGTAAAAATAATAACTGTGAGAACCAGTCTAACAACACTGAATGAAATAGTTCCGTCGACAGATTGCACTAGTGCGATTCTGAGAATTATCACACGCCTGGAAACTCGTGCGATCATGCGAATTACGTTGATAGATATGTAATAAATATATTTATTACACGATCCTACCATTATTCCATTCAATAAACCCATTCTATAAATTGTGATATTAAACGTTCGTTTAATAACAGGAAATAGTGCCAGGTGACCTTTGACTTCCGGTTTTTCGTCTTTTAACATTCCGTACGCTACGTCTCAAAAATACTATGACTTCCAATATTTTTCCAACAAACTATCATGACTGAAGAATTTGAAAAGTTATGTTATTAAATATACGCCATTAAAAGCGCCAAATAGTCTTTATTTATCTGGGACTATTTCTTTACGCGGGCAAACAACGAATAGTTACGTGAAACGTCATCGCATGTCTTATAGAAGCCGATGTTAGTTTCTCGTTCCATTTGTTGATTTAAGTATGTTTTGTCGATGTTTTGGATCATGTAATAAATAGAATCTACAACTCGTCCCCAGTTTATAGCGGAAATTACAAAACTCGTCCAGTAAATTAGGTCTGGACCTCGCCAAAGGCTCGGTCCAGACCTAATTTACTGGACTCGTTTTGTAAATTCCGCTATAAACTGGGGACTCGTTGTAGATCCTCTATATATTGCTCTCGCTTCCAGTAACTGGGACAGAAATCTACTATTTTAGAACACTACAAATACTGATTGAAGACAGAGCTGTTAAACTATATATTTGTTCCACGTACATGACTATATTTTAGGGATTATCTGTGTTACCCATTTTCTAAGAAGGGCCTATTAAACCGACTCCGTCGCATCGTATAGGGCGAATACATGATAATAAATGCCGATGTTAATGGCGAGAATTGGCTGAGTTTCTTGTATATGTAATTTGCTTGATCACTTGTAAATATTAATGTCACATGTATGCTTGTTTTGATATTTTATCTCAAATACTGTATAATATGTACGGCTTTTATTGAGATTAAACAAATTCAAATATAATAAGGATATATGAGCATCGGCGGAATGATTGCGCAACACACACACAATAAGATGGCACTATAGTGATGGTGCCTCCCATATATAATAGGTTGGAACAAAAGCCTGGTTTCCTGGCTACGTGAAGTCTGTCGATGATACTAAATCAATCAAAACATGCTCATGCCTTCGCAGACAATGGCTTTCCTGTGCGCACGCAATGCCACCCTGAATGCGGCTTCGTTAGTCGTTACTAACGAGGTTTGACAACCAAAGGAAGAAATAATGAGTTATCTGCGGATAATCACAGGAAGTGGTGACGACGTAATCTCTATAATAATGACATTGACTGTCTGATGTGGTGTGTCGTGGCGTGCTCACATACAATGCCCTGTGGTCTAACTCTGCTGACCATCTAGCTTAATTATTTGGTCGATATATCGAACGAAGTGAACACACCATTACTGCATAGTGCATGTTGGGCTCTGATTTTCCAATATCTGGCTTAATATACTTGATTGCCCGGACAACATTATCGTGTTTTG
Organism: Siphonodentalium dalli; assembly: GCA_032622095.1. Taxonomy (NCBI): domain Eukaryota; kingdom Metazoa; phylum Mollusca; class Scaphopoda; order Gadilida; family Siphonodentaliidae; genus Siphonodentalium; species Siphonodentalium dalli. The sequence goes on from CP136065.1 coordinate 24,550,727, forward strand.
GTTATGCGTATTTGCGCACACGGACCGATGAGCCTTGGCGTACAAACTGTACACAGTTATGTTTGCTGTGTGTATTTCCGGGACTCGACTGTGACACTTGGCCAATTCGTCGTATTTATTTTAGTCCAAATCGTTTAAACCTGATTTGGTAGTAATCTTTATACATAAGTACATGGTTTTGTGACATGAATTTGCTACGTACGACCTGTGAGTAAAAATGCAATATAACACTGATTATTATACATTGTTAATTTTATCACTAAAAAAAAGTCGGGTTTATTTATTTATCAATGGTTATGCATGAAATTGTGACAATATGTCCGCATTGGAATAAGGAATACATTTTTAAGTACCGTCTTCTTTTTTTGTTTAAAGTATTCATTTCTTTTTTTGTTGTAAGTGTAAGCGGCGTGTGCCATTGGTTCAGTAATCAGTGTAAGTTGGTCTAAATTACTGTGCGGGGTAGCGTCACTAAACTCAACCTCTGAGGATCGCATTCTGCAAATTACAGACACTATTTAAGGCTTGCTCGTGTACACGAATCAGTTTCCTTCCCTGTGAGTGGATCAAAAATGTGACCCGCCATATCAAATCCAGTCGGAAGTCGGGATTTTTTTTACCCTGTGCCAATGCATTCTCTTATATATGCGAGTCGACCATAGGTCGCCTCGCATATATAAGAGAATGCATTGGCTTAACAATTTTTTATCATGTTTTTTAAATAATTGTTTCCTACAATTTTTAGGACATAAAATTAAAAAAACATCCATTACACATATATAGAAGCACATAGAAGAGTGTCGTCTGCTCATGTTTGTCTGGGGCTCTGTATGGGTGAAATTATAAAATTGTTAAAGAATACAAGAACAAATTATTAAAATTGTAAAAAATTGTTAGGCCAATGCATTCTCTTATATATGCGAGCGACCTATGGTCGACTCGCATATATAAGAGAATGCATTGGCACAGGGTAAAAAAAATCCCGACTTCCGACTGGATTAGATATGGCGGGTCACAAATACGCCAACATTGGGATTAGAACCGGCTTCGTCTTCACTAGCGCAATTCTCAACACGCCTTGGGTAATGAACAGCCGTGGCCGCTTTTATGTCCATTGGACCAAATAATACATGACCAAAATGCAACCTGACCAAAATGCAAATAGCGTGTCTGTCAATGTGGAATGAGGTTCCCAGAGGGTGAATTTAGTGATGCTATCCCGCACAGCGGGCTAGCATCAACAAATTCACTCTATTGGAACCTCATTCTACTTAGGCCCTCTACTTCTATGGTAGACCTAGGATCAGATTGAAGTTCCCCAGTTGAAGTTGGTGATGTTCACCAATGGGCACCTCGAGTATGTAGTTTATCTTCTGCAAATTAGGGGGATATAGAAACTTCCCAGAAGGGAAAACGTAACCAAAAACAATGTTTAATTTGATACTATAGATACTTCCCAGAAGATGAGGCCTAAGCAGAATCAGGTATCCAGAGTGTGAATAGGGTTATGCTAGCCCGCTGTGCGGGATAGCGTCACTAAATTCACCATCTGGGGACCTCATTCTGCAAATGACAGACACGCTATTTGCAGGCTTGAACCTGACGTACACGTATTTGTATATTCAACAGATTCGGTGAGGACGGAGTATGCAGCGGTGATTGGCGCAACTAAAGACACATGCTATATGTTTGTTACGGAATACGACGAAGAGTATTCCACATTACCAGAAAGTTCCAAAAGGATAGCACGTATGTTTCATTGGATAGTAATAACTGTGTACCCTGTTGTTATTTAGTGTAAACATATTTTTCATTTCCAAAAACAAACTATAAATATGTAAATCATTAAGCATACAATAGATACAACGAGACAATGGGTGCATGGTGGTGTGCGGAACTAGATGATTAGAGAACTGTTGACTGTTATTAAGTTTTCTCCTCTGTGGTGAATTCAATACCCGAAATCCAACCGAAGTGGGAAAGATAGGAACGGTTTGGTGATTTGCAAAAAAGTCATTTTCCCTATGGATACAAATGATGGGAAAGAGAGAATGTGAAGGTAGAGGGATGTGAAGTTCAATAGAGCGATAGAGCGGGGGGGGGGGTAAAATAAACATTGTGCTTTATAATTTTGTAATTACTGTTGTTGTTGTAAACATATTTATTCTCTAAATCATGAGTCACTGCTGGGCAGTCCATGCATCAGATGACCGGAATTGTTACATGTATGTGACCTGACCCCAGACCCCACCCCATCATTTTCTAATAATCGTAGCTCAAAGTTCAAGTTTCGAAATCAAAACGACAAGAGAGTTGTGTCTTATAGTATTACGAGCAAAATATAATACATGTATACTGAAATATATGTGACCCGCCATATCAAATCCAATCGGAAGTCGGGATTTTTTTTACCCTGTGCCAATGCATTCTCTTATATATGCGAGTCGACCATAGGTCGCCTCGCATATATAAGAGAATGCATTGGCCTAACAATTTTTTTACAATTTTAATAATTTGTTCTTGTATTCTTTAACAATTTTATAATTTCACCCATACAGAGTCCCAGACAAACATGAGCAGACGACACTCTTCTATATGCTTATATATATGTGTGGGGCTCCCTGCAGGGTAATGGATGTTTTTTATTATTTTATATCCTAAAAATTGTAATAACATTTATTTAAAAAACATGATAAAAAATTGTTAAGCCAATGCATTCTCTTATATATGCGAGGCGACCTATGGTCGACTCGCATATATAAGAGAATGCATTGGCACAGGGTAAAACAAATCCCGACTTCCGACTGGATTTGATATGGCGGGTCACATATGATACAAATCAACACATTTTAGTACAGCCCTGTACAAGTCTCCTGCAGACATTACTGTTGTTGTCATCGGACCGAATGGCGGCACTTTTGATTCATCTTTACAGTTCTCATAATCTAATACATGTATAAGCGCAAAGAAGAATTAAGTAAATTATATAAATACCCTCACGTCACATAGCCCAGAGGTGGCAGTAAGACAGTCTAGCCTGACAATGCCACCCCCTCGAATATACAATATAATATTTGTCAAATATACTATGCATTAATATGTGTATATTGAAATAAAATATCCTATCCTATCCTAGCCCAGTGTGGGCATACCATACTTTTTAAAAGCTGTCATCGTGTTGAAAATCCTCACCAAATTCATTAAGATCCGAAAACATACCAAAAGACACTCATGTGTGCGTTTTGTTGTTCTACGACTTCAACGCTACTTGTGGGTTAATATGATGTTCTTTATTCTCTGATCGTGGTACATAAATGGATATTGAGAAATATAAATGGAGATAGTATACACAAGATATATAAAGTGAAACATGGAATCTGGAGGTGCTACCCACATGTCGCGTCCGGAGATATAGGATGTTTAACCCTTTACCCAACAAAAGGGCCCTGTGCCAATGCATTCTCTTATATATGCGAGTCGACCATAGGTCGCCTCGCATATATAAGAGAATGCATTGGCTTAACACATTAAAAATTATAAAATTGTTAAAGAATGTAAGAAAAGATGGTAAAAAGTGTTAAATTTTTTTTTTTTTAGGCCAATGCATTCTCTTATATATGCGAGGCGACCTATGGTCGACTCGCATATATAAGAGAATGCATTGGCACAGGGCATAACTGTAACTATCACAATGTGGTCAAGGAGCCGGTTCCAATGATATCCATATTTGTATGGTTCTATTGAGACAAGCCGAAGATATTTTAGGCTGTTGAAGCTTTATTTGGCCGGTTTTGGCCGGTTTGTTGGGTAAAGGGTTAAAGGTCGGTCTATGGCGATAATGTGAATTCTACGATTGCCTGTTGGAATAACACACACGTTCAGTCGTCGAGAATATCGTGGATACAGGTTAAACATATTCTCGCGCAAATACGCACACAATCAACCTATAATGTGAAATGGGTACATAATGTGATTATTTGTAATGGAGTCATAGCCGTTATTTCGTTTTATGGCGCGGGCAACAATGAAAACACATCTTAAAGAGCGTACACCTGAAAAGGTGTGTGTTGGCTGACTTGTCTCATTAAGGGGTTAAGGAAAGGGCCCTTCGGCCCTTTCGAAGATCCCGGTGTTAGCCCCCCCAAATCACATTCCCCACTTGTCTCATTGCCCACTTTAAAAGATGCCAGGTCTATTCACACTAAGCACGACACGACACTTATGTGAGAACAGAATGTTACAAATCTAAGATAACACGGAACGAAACCTTAAATTATTGTTTAAATAATGTGTAATGGCATAACGATACACGCCAATACAGAAACAATAAGTGGAAGTTATAACATCACAGTAGTTTATGCCGAACGCACACTCCTTCCTCAAATAAACCGATAACTTTTGACGCTAAATCCATAACCGCAATATTAGCGGAAATGGCATAGCACGCTTGATAGATATTCGATACAGAAATGCTTTTACACTATACTATGGTGCAAATGCACGCATTTTCCCTTGATTTATAAACAAGAACATTTGGTGCAGCCATGAAACAATTGCAGGCATGCCGTAGTGTCTAGCGGTCCATTGGCCATCTCGCAATTTTTACTCGAGGTGAACACGTTTTACTGATGCTTTTTAACCAAACTGACAACTAGTATGTTGTCGTGTTTAGCCAGAGTTAACGATAACGACAGATATATCATGCATGGTCAGTAGAGTGTGTTGAGAATTCGAACGCAGTGAGGAATTTATTGGGATTTTATAGCTATTCGAGTATACTTCACATCACCCGTAAATATGCCTTCTGACTGGCCGAGGGCTATGTCCTATATTGTATATACCTGTATGTAGCACGATGCTAGATCATGCCATGTATCTCTACTCAGGCTAACGCCCATAGAGACCATATAGTCCACCATTACAAAACCTTGGAACTTTTTGAAGTTTTGACAGGGAACCTTATAAAGTCGAAAAAATAACGCGGAGAATAATTATATGTCTTAGTTATTATCTGTTCCTTAATAATGTACTTCACTGTAGGTAACTCGAAATTTCACAATTTTGCTTTGCGTCGCTTACAATTATGGAATGTCTTCTGGGTAATAAATTCGATGTTTATTGCGAGATATCGGCTCACAAAAGTCACAGAACATTATTAAATTTTGAGTTGGGACTTTCACATACAGTGAAGTATATTATTAAGGAACAGATAATAACTAAGAAATATATTCCCCGCGTAATACTTTCGACTTTGTAAGGGAACCTGTCAAAACTTCAAAAAGTTCCAGGTTTATGTACTTGTGGAATATGATCTCTACGGGCGTTGGCCAGAGTAGACATTCATGGCATGATCTAGTATCGTGCTAAATTTATCTCAATACTATACCAAACTCGAATGCAAAAAACATTGAACAGAGACCCCTATCTTGAGAAAATATATACGGAAATTTATCCACCAATTTAATGAGACGTGTCATTCAGGGCTGGTCTTTTAAGGATGGATATTGCTTCAGCGCCCCTCGGCCCTCCTAAAAATAAAAATAGGGAGGACTCCCTTTAAGTACAATTTCAGTAACTATCAGTATTGCATTCATATTACAGGTGCTGGTCAACTAATATATGCCTTAACCCTTTACCCAACAAACCGGCCAAAACCGGCCAAATAAAGCTTCAACAGCCTAAAATATCTTCGGTCTGTCTCAATAGAACTATACAAATATGGATATCATTGGAACCGGCTCCTTGACCACATTGTGATAGTTACAGTTATGCCCTGTGCCAATGCATTCTCTAAGTTCTCTTATATATGCGAGTCGACCATAGGTCGCCTCGCATATATAAGAGAATGCATTGGCCTAAAATAACTCTTTTTTTTAACACTTTTTACCATTTTTTCTTACATTCTTTAACAATTTTATAATTTTTAATGTGTTAAGCCAATGCATTCTCTTATATATGCGAGGTGACCTATGGTCGCCTCGCATATATAAGAGAATGCATTGGCACAGGGCCCTTCTGTTGGGTAAAGGGTTAAGTTCATGGGTTCATATTTGCTAAAATAAGGGGGAAATTCCCATCAGTTTAGATCTCTATAAATTGTCTTCTGTCACTCGTGGAGATGTGGCTTCCCTGTGCTGATATTAAGAGGAGCTAATGAAGCTCTACAGTTTTTGAATGACCAGGTCTGACTCAATAGAGCCTCCTATAGATGGGCGAATGTATAGGTTCGATCATGTTATTTTTGCTGGATTAGAGGGCGGACAAATGGTACTTTAATGGTACTTTAATGGTACTTTAATGGTACTGTAATGGTACTTTAATGGTACTGTAATGGTACTTTAATGGTACTGTAATGGTACTTTAATGGTACTTTAATGGTACTTTAATTGTACTTTAATGGTACTGTAATGGTACTTTAATGGTACTTTAATGGTACCTTAAAGGTTTCAATCCGAATGGTGCATTTTAGACAGATACCGAACTATGTTCGTGGCAATAATAGATTATCGATCAAAATGCTGGTCGATAAACAGTGCCTATACAGAGTGTCTTGAATATTGTCACTGTTTCCCAGGCGAAAAAGCCGCAACATTCAGGCTGACGGCGTCATTGTCACAAGGCACAAATCACACTCGTAACCAGCTTTTCAAAACGGTCACAATCGTAGCCAGCTTTTCGCCGACTTTTTTTTAACTCGATTATCAAAAAGCCGAGCATGAATTTATCTGCGCCAAACAACTCTTTATATAACTGTATAACATGACACTCTTCATTACGTGCGCGAACGTTGGGTTACCTAATGGCCAACGGAATGACAATCTATTTATCTCTTTACCAAATCTACACCACAACAACTATGTGATTCATGCATGCCTTTATTAATGTCGCCAGTGAGAGAGTGGCCCAAGTGAAATATATAGTAGTACTTGTGGCATATATAGAAGGTTCCTTTAATGCCGGTTCACATGTAATTCTCAGATTTTTAGAAGCACACAGTGCTATTCGAGCATCGGGGTTCCTCAAATTTGAATCCTGTAAAATCCCAGTGGAAGCCGTCAGCTTGTAAGGCATTATGCAAGGATGGAAATGTAAGATAATGAGTTCAATATGGCCGTTAATGAGCCCGTTTATGAGCGTATTATCTGAACATTTCCCGAGGGAACTCAGATAATACGTTCAATATGGTCATTATAATGCACGTATTATCTGTAAGGGAACTACTTTAGTCAATGAATACTTAGTGACGATATGGTTAACCCGACATCTTCGTCGAAACCGGGATTAAACAGACGAAGCGATCTGTGAGCGGTATACGTATATAGGTTAAAGGTACTCAATCCGATTCCCATATCATCAGATTCCAACAAAAACATTTTTTTTTTAAATGCCGCTTCAGTTATCAGAATCGATTAATTGCCCAAAAATAATTCTAACCACAGTCAACTATAGTATAAAATTGCCCAAAACCTGTTATTTATCAACATTTTTTTCAACGAAATTTTGCCGGTTTGTCAAATATCTGACACAAAAAAAGCCACTTGATTTTAGAGTTATCCATCTTTATTTGCAATTTGGTCCGAGACCGTCCTCTCGTCGAGTTTTTACTGGGCCACTTAAAGACACGGTTGGCCTTGGCGGTGGGTATCCTGTGAAAATATCTCCACCCGTCAAAAACCGACACAAACAGAAAGAACATCAAAATGTAAATAGACTTTGTCCGTATACAAATAAGAAATATCGCATAAACAGTATGTTATGGTCATATGTTTGACCATTGTTTATGTAAAAAAAAAAGCATAAAAAGTTACTATTCTGGTGTTTGTTTATATTATGATGGTAAACATAAAGAGCGTTCTTTGTTGGTGAATACCTGATATGGAACTAATAAAGAGCGTTTATGCAATTTGTGTGTGATTAGCCAGTAGCATTGTGCCGTCTTCTGTAACACAATCAGGCTCTTGCTTAGGTAAAATATATTAGGTATTTATGATAACATGCTGTTTACGTGATGGTCATGGTATATATGAACGGAACTGTATGCGTTTTAATGTGTTTCTGTTTACGGTGTTTGGAACAAATATGAATATTTTCGACAATTAAGGCCGCACGTGCCTTTAAAAGTATCTGTGGTGAAAAATAATTGATTTCAAAAATCGATATCTGATCACTCTGAGCTTTGATGGGTGGGTTCCTCGACTCGAATCAAATATTGTTTACACCCGAAGCCAAGGAAATAGTATTTTGCGAGCGTTAATTCGGATTATGCATATTTAAATAATGCTAGACTATGGTGATGCTGTGTCTCAAAAGCAAACTGCGGGCATTTATTTTTTATTTCACAAATTAATATCTAGATACGACAATTTTAATTACTATTTTAATATGTGGATATTAGGTCATGGAGGGGGCAATGTGTTCAAACACGGACATAACTCGCACACACGTTTCAGACGACCACAGTCATTGTTCGTGTGGGTGTCTGTACTATACTCTCACAACACTTCGGCAATAACTTGGGTGATGTTTACGATAATAAATGATCAAATGAGGATATGTGATCGGATGTCGAATTACGTTATATCGACGTTATTGTATACTTTGTCGAGCAAGCGTGATTATAGTGTGCCTGTCATTTGCAGAATGATGTCCACAGAGGGTGAATTTAATGACTCTCTCTCTCGCATAGCGGGCTAGCATCACTAAATTCACCCTATGTGGACCTCATTCTACATGGCCCCATCTGCTATGGGAGAAATAGACTCAGACTGAAGTTCCCAAATGGTGAATTTTGTGATATACACCCATTGGGAACCTCGATTATGCAATGTGTCGTCTGCCAATTTGGGGATATAGAGAAACTAAACTAAAAATGAAATATAATCAATGTGAAGAATTTTCTATAGAAATTTTATCGTAAAGAAACTTTGCAGAGAAGATGAGGCCTAAGCACAATGAGGTCCCCAGAGGGTGAATTTAGTTAATTTAGCGTCACTAAATTCGCCGTCTGTTGACCTCATTCTACAAATGACAGGCACACTATAATCAGGCTTGTTGTCGAATTATACAGTATTACTCAAATAAACTAATATAGAATATAAATAACATATCCATCTGTTTGCCTGGAATAAATGGAACATACATGTACATGATGGTTGGGGACTAATGCCAGAGATAAAGTGATTTTTCCAAAGTTAGCCATTTTCCTGGTAATGAGGTATGCTGCATCGTGCCAGAACAAATTATCACATTCGTGTGGGAATAAGAGTTCACAGAAGAAAGCACCAATGCAGGTGGTAATGTACCTTTCAACAGCTGTCAATCAAATAATTGTGAGCAGATATTTTCGACCAATTAGCGACTGAGCCGGTCTTTAGCTGCATACAAATTATGATGCCATCTTTCTTCACCCTAATTTGATATCCATGCATACATTCAGTGTTAAATTGGCTGTACTCAAACAAATATTTTTGTTGTCAAATCATAATGTACTGAAATTTCTATTTACGCCATGCATGATGTTGAAAATTGATCCATGGTTATAACACATATTTTCATTTTGCGTGACACGTGTCATAATTTTCAAAATTAAAGGTGAAAAGAATATATGTTCTCCGGTGTAGCTGTGTATATAAAAGAGTAGGATCTGTCTGTTCACGAGTTTTCTCCCAGGCCCTGGACCGATTTCAACATGACGTATTGCCAGTGGGTGGTACTACCGCTGTGAGTGTGGCCGCCTCATTGGAGAGCTCCCTTGCCTTTGCCGCTGCATGATAAGTAACTCTGATTAAAATAGTTGGATATGTATGGTGCTAACAAATTTGACATAGAGCACGTGCTCTCGTGGCTTTGCTGTGCGCTCCATTGTCATTTCCGAATGTACTATTATTACATCCGATATATACGACCAGATATTATACTATATAGCAAACAAACCATGGTCAGGTACAACACCAATCTCTACCATAGCGCACCATTCATATTTCCTTTCTTACTCGGTCACCGGCTGGGAACAAGTCTGTGATTTTCTATATTTTAGCGCGAGTATTTTCCAGACAAAATGGCGAGACCGCGATCGAACAAAGTCAAATTTTCCATGTGCTTTGGGGACAATTCCCGCACTAAAACTTATTGACAGAATGGAGAATTAGAACGGTAGTTTTGTTGACAATTTTCGCACACTCCTTAGCAAAATGGCAGCAAATTATAACTCTTGTGTTTGACTTGCCATGAATGTTGTCGTCCATGTGAGTTTTGATTTTTGTGTTGATAATATAATCGAAGAACCAAATCACACCGTGTCGTAATAGTAGTACTTTGGTTCTAGTGGGACTTTCCAAACGTAAGGTACGAAATCACACATCCCCCTATATGTTGTGTGCTTAACAAGGGCAGCATTTTGCTCTGCTCGGTTAGTATATATATTTATATCGCGGAAGTCCACCAAATGTGGATAAAATTTCGCCGGTAGTAGCGGTTTTACCGAGTCATCAAGGGAGATAAACACAGCATGGAGTTTGGTACAACACCAAATATCACGCATTGACATCGTGTTTTGACATCATTATATTTTACCATTACAGGAATGCATAACTCGGCTGGGTGTTGTTTCATTGTGACGGCATTCGACCTTGCAGCCGCGGGAGCTGTTGCTATTTTCAGCGTCTCACAGAAACAGGTTTCTGCTGCCATGGTTGCCGGTGTGTTCTACGCTATGGCAGGTGAGTTTCATAGTTCCAGATATTTGTCGGTGATGACCTATCTGCAAGGGGTCTCGGATGACCCCGTTGGTAAAGTACATGGCGTAAGCCGCCCAACAATGGCAAAGGTGTTTTAAATCCATAATAGTTCGTAATACACGCACACCTTTATCTTGGCAAGTTTGTCACTTCACTGAAAAAACGTAAGTGTAGGGATTCTACTATTGACATAGCTTGCACTTATCTTAGTGAAGAAAACGATAAGTCATTACCGATGCACTATGTATCATTCAACTAATATTACCGAAATTTCAACCGGACTGATCGTGCCATTTCAGAAAAAAAAAGAGTCTGAACAACGCAAAATTGTAAATATTTACTCCTCAAATCGTGTTGAACAAATCGCAAAAATGATTCGTCCAACGAGTGTAGCTTAATAAATCATATACAAAAATGACTTGTTTATGTCGATATAAAAGTTATGAAAGTAACTACTTTAGTATTTATTTCCCGGTCGATCACTCAAGCATGATGTTTCATGTCACTTTAAGAAGAAAAGTGTGTGCACCATCGCATATTTGCAGCACCATAATTATACATGTGTTTCATTGGAATACTGAAGATTAAGTCGAATAATACGAATTTGAGTTGATGATGGAGAAATGATCATAAGCATCCACCATATAACTAACTGTAGCACATGGAGCTCCGTGGTCCAGTGGTTAGCGCGTCGGACTTGTATTCGCTGTAAACACATCGATATGGGTTCTCAGCGCGCCGCGTGTCATTGAGTCTCCACATAGCAGTGGCTTGGCCGCTTTGAGCGACGTGCAATTGTCGGATTGCTCGCTGTTTCAAAACCCGCGCCAAGTTATGACCCTTGAGCAAAGTTACTCGTACTGTGTCGGCTTCGCATCACTCATGCGTTAAACGAGTACCAGTCAGCTTGTCATTCTGATCAAACTAGAGCAGCGCCTGCAATGGCTGCATCCGGTTCTTTGGTTGACCTGTACAAATGACTGGGGTAATATTGTACCAAGCGTGTTAGAGCAAGCAATTGGTTAATCGCTATATAAAACTGGTCATTATTATGGAATCAACATTTTCAAAATGTAGATTGTGTCCTCATCGTTGAGAAACATACTGGAATTTTGTATCAACATGAACGATGAATACCACATCAAATTGTTCATGCAATAATGTCCTGTAACTTGACATCATTAAGTGGTTCTTTGAGATTTCACATTTCTGCACAAATAAGATTTGTATCAAAATTTACAAAATAGAAAATTTGATGAATGTTTGTTTTCTCGTTGTTTTGGGGGGGGGGGTGTCGGTGATTTCTACGTGCAGCGGACGTGCGATTAACCTTCTGCGCGGTGTCTGAAAAGTAACAACGTCGTGATATGACCCATGCCGGGGAACAAACAACAACAATCTCCCATCAAACCAGCCATTTTTGACAATATCGACATGAAAGTGGTTGTAAATGAATTTGTTCATGGGAATGATGCTTGTCTGGATACGTTTGGATTGTATGACATTTAAAGAATATAAGAAAAATTATTAAAATTGTAAACAATTGTAAAAAATAATAACAAATGATGAAAAATTGTTAGGCCAATGCATTCTCTTATATATGCGAGGCGACCTATGGTCGACTCGCATATATAAGAGAATGCATTGGCACAGGGTATATGGGGTTGATACAAAAATCGGACTTGGCACTGAAAGGGTTAATGGACAACTATTGATTGTCATTCCATGATCATTATCGTGTTTCCAGTTTAGTTTTGGTTTCCTCATTGTTTTTTAAATATTGTTTTCGTAAAATAATATACAAAAGGAATCGGGCCACTAGTTAATTCAACTTATGTAGCCCCTCTGCAGAATACAAAAATGAGAGTACATTGTCATAAAACGACGAGATTGTGATAACAGAAACATATGTAAATGGTGACAAAATCGTGTTTGCATTTTATCTTTATCGAATAATATCGTCCAAAGTATAGATGTGCCAGTGTATCTATGGGGACATTTTAAGAGATGTGTGAATAAATTAAGATCAGGGGTATATAGCAAAACTAGACTGAAGTTAATCTTAAGCATTTGACGACTGGCCTAAGTCAGCCTTGACGGTTATACTGGAAGAAGTTATAAATGAGTGTACGGTGCATGTGGCTGTCAGAATGGGGGTGGGGGTGCCAGACAATAGTAGTCTTTGATATAGGTTGACTTTGTATTGTGGCTATTTAGTGCCAGACCGCCTCGATTCGATATTCCTCATCATTGGTATGTACGTTATATCCGTATAATTCGGTCTTATTTTGATAATCCGGCCTTGTCAATGATAATCAGGCCTTGTAAATATAATGGAGGTACGAGGTAGGTTGTGACTGATAAAAACGGTATCAGGGACAACATGTTTATCGGATCAAACATGGTGAAGGATGAGGTAAGCCTACATAGTTTACATACCACATCATGTTCGTGATTTTCAGCTTGCATTGATATTTTATAAGCATTGTTTGTCTAGATTTTAGTTATTTATGTAATATATACAATATTAATTACATTTTTTTCGGACAAATGGGTTAACTCAAATCAATTTTAGATGTCAATAGACGGCACCCGACGAATACACTAGTTTATTTCGTGAAATAGTGCGTTATACGCATTTTATGGAGTTATTCATAGACATGGGTACATAGGATAACAAGAAACCATAGTCAGAAATGGTAACGCCCTCAAGATCATGTTAGTTTCATGAATGCTTGACCTCAGAATTCCGTTAAAACAATAATCCTTCAAATTATGATAACGACGGCTTGTCACTGCAGGTTTCTCATTCACCACTCCAGAAACCGATCATCACCAAACTTATATGGATCTTCGGGGTGACCTCTAGAAAACGTGTGAATAAATGAAGGTCAGGGGTATATAACGTGGCCGCCAGCAGCCATTTTGAATTTCAAATTTGAATCCATCGGCACAACCTGCAGTCCGCATTTATTGGAGAAATGTTTTGAAAATTTACAGACATATTTAGGATCACGTCTAAATGGGTGCTATCGAATTTTTTTTTCAATAAAAAAACATGGCCGCCGACAGCCATATTTAATTTTACTCTTTGTATGACTGAATAATTGGCACACCCTACCGACCACAACTCTTATCTAATCGTCACCAAACTGCATATGGATCTTCGGGGTGACTTCTAGATGGGAGCCATCGATTTTTTTCTGAAATTCGTTAAAAACATGGCCGCCAAAAGCCATCTTGGATTTCAAATTTCAATTCATCGGCACACCCTGCAGCCCGCATTGATATAAGAAATGTTTTGTAAATGTACCGATATGATTAGGATCACCTCTAGATGAGAGCTATCGAATTTGAATGGGTGTCGATTAAAAACATGGCCGCCGGAAGCCATCTTGTATTTTACTCTTTGCATGACTTAATCATTTGGCACACCCTCCAGACCACATCCATTGTCCGATCATCACCAAACTGTATACGCCTCTTCTGTGTGACCCCTAGATGGGAGCCATTGATTTGTTTGCGAAATTCGTTGAAAAACATGGCTTCCAGCAGCCATCTTGGATTTTGTTTTACTCTTTGCATGACTAAATACTTCGACACAACCTATAGGCCACATCTCTCATCCGATCGTCACCAAACTTCATAATGATCTACAGTTTGACTTCTGGATTGGGGGGGGGGGGGCGCAACGATATTTTCCGAATTTCGTTTAAAACATAGTCGCCAGCTGTCATCTTGGATTTGACTCTTTTCATGACTAAAATCCTTTGGCACACCTACATGCCACATCCTCATCCAAACTTCATATGGTTCGTTGGTGTTACATCTAGATGGAAGCTGTCCAATTCCTCCGAAATTTATTTTAAAACATGGGCGTCTTGGATTTCACATTTGAATCCATCGGCATACACTGCAGCCCACATTTAGTTAAGAAATGTTTGAAATCAAATTAAATTCATTTACATAATACAATCAATTTACTGAAACTTTTTGCCGTTCCTTCTTTATCATTCTATTGACTACTCAGAATAAAATTATTAACGCCTCCCCAAGTTGAGCTATACTTTAATTTTTAACAGAATCGATTGAATGCACATGGTATCATGTAGTTTTCTAAAGTTGTAATTTTTTGTGTTGTTTGGCTAATCCGAGAGATTTGAAAAGAAGCCATGACATGTCTGTATGAAACATTCATGAACATGTAGATGTATGTTAAAAAAAAATTAATATCATGGCTGCTCTGGTGTTTGAACAACGACAGGAACAGCCATCATGATTATGGTCGGTTTGCGATAACCAATAGTTCCATCATTAAAATATATGTTTTTGAATGTTTTATACTCATTATGGGATTTCCCCATTAGTTCAGATTAGCCGATAGCCGCTAAAATGTACAACTTTAAACAAAATAGCGGTACATTTTCTTGACAGCATAAATTTGCCCCACCAGTATCATCGCATATTAGCAGCACCACTTAAGCAGCGGTGGTACTTTCTGATCATTTGAGGTCTGTTTACAATATTTGGACTGGCAAGCGGGGAGAGAGAGAGAGAGAGAGAGAGAGAGAGAGAGAGAGAGAGAAAGGGGGAAGAGAGAGAGAGGGAGAGAGAGAGAGAGAGAGCGTTTTTTTGTCTTCTGGGGTAGGGCGCTATACAAATATTATATAGTATTACATGACCTTCCCTTATTCCATTTCCCTTAAACCCGTTTTATAAATTGTTATATTAAACGTTCGTTGCATAACAGGAAACAGTGCCGGTTGACATTTGACTTCCGGTTTGTCGTCAGTTTACAATCCGTACGCTACGTACTATGGATTCCAATATTGTTCCAACAATCTCTAATCAATGAAGAGTTTGAACAGTTATTTCATTAAATTTACGCCATTAAATAAAATCAAAGAGTCTTTATTTATCTGGGACTATTTCTTTACGCGGGCAAACAACGCAAATTTACGTGAAACTTCATCGCAGATCTTTTTGAAGCCGATGTTAGTTTCACGTCCCATTTGTTGATTTAACCCTTTACCCAACAAACCGGCCAAAACCGGCCAAATAAAGCTTCAACAGCCTAAATTATCTTCGGTCTGTCTCAATAGAACCATACAAATATGGATATCATTGGAACCGGCTCCTTGACCACATTGTGATAGTTACAGTTATGCCCTGTGCCAATGCATTCTCTTATATATGCGAGTCGACCATAGGTCGCCTCGCATATATAAGAGAATGCATTGGCCTAAAAAAAATCTTTTTTTAACACTTTTTACCATTTTTTCTTACATTCTTTAACAATTTTATAATTTTTAATGTGTTAAGCCAATGCATTCTCTTATATATGCGAGGCGACCTATGGTCGACTCGCATATATAAGAGAATGCATTGGCACAGGGCCCTTCTGTTGGGTAAAGGGTTAAGTATGTTTTATCTAGGTTTTGGATCATGTAATAAATAGAATCTACAACTCGTCCCCAGTTTATAACGGACTTTAAAAAACTTGTTCAGTAAATTAGGTCTGAACCGAGTCTTTACCTAATTTACTGGACTCGTTTTGTAAATTCCGCTTTTGACTGGAGACTCGTTGTAGATTATCTATATTATATTATTATTATTCACAACCAGGGTCTGCGCTGTACCATAATTTACCTTTGCCAAATTATTTGCCAAATGAAAATATTTTTTGCCAAATTCTTTTGGAATTTGCCAAATGCTATCCCTGATAGTATAATTTTCAGCAACATTGGGTCTTATTTTGTGGTTTATCATACAACAATAAACCAATCACCGAACAATTACATTGTAAAATAGTTGCTTCATCAGAAGGGCACATTCCCAAAGGATTAGCTATGTAAATACCACCACCACATTAAATACGGGTAATGCCTCACCCATCAATACTAATGCTATCAGATTCACTGCATCTTAATAAATGTGTTAACTTTTTCTAGACCTTATAACACACTACTAATATAATAATATTGTGAGAGCTTCCTCAAATGAACGGTATTGATTGACCAATATTTTTCAACATTTTTTTAGGAATTAAAAAGTGACTCGCCAAAACATTTGCCAAAAGAAAATATTTTTTGCCAAATGTGAATTATTTTTGCCATTGGTAAATTTGGCAAGTGGCAGCGCGAACCCTGTTCACAACATGTAGACAATATCTAAACAATACTCTCTGTTACTTTTCAGCTCTGTTTACGATATTTGGACTGGGGATATACCACACAAAGGAGTATTATGAGCGTTATCAATGTGATACCTTCAGACCGTTTCCTTCTGAGTTGTGCTCCGCGAGGGAGTCGACTATCCTCTGGCCGATAGTGTTTGGCTGGGTGAGTGTGATCGTGACTGCTCTGGCCTCCTTCTTCTGGTTATTCTTCTCCCGGTCACTGAGAGTGATAAAGGCGAAAACTATGCTCTGATCTGGAACATTCCCAGTGCCTATGGAGACAATGTGACAAGTGAGGTGCCAAATAAGTCTGTGTTACAATTTGAGTGTAAGCAATATGTGATACAGATAGGTTACATCGTTATGTGACCGTTCCTGCCGCAAGACGCCGACGCGATAATGCGACATATCCGACCACCATTAACTCTTTCTGTTCTAAATGGATTATCCCATTCAGATATAGAAGTATACGTTGACATCCCTGGTAATGTACGATGATGCTGGTGTGTCCTGCTGAATAGCTATGATGGTTTTAGTCATTTTGGCGGTGATCGAATGATCTAAACATATCTAGGAAAAGCCACTATGTGTATCGAACATTAAAAAACATACATTGCGAAATAATTAATACTTGTTGTATTAGTTGTCGACTATAATCGAGATGGATATTCACGTCGTTTTTCAAACACAAAAATATATTATGTTGTTGGACATTTCAGTGTATACACTGTCTTTTTTTCTCTTATAAAATCTCTCTTGGATTAGCCAAATGCCGCGAAAATGACAACTTAAAAAAAAATAACGGTACTTTGTCCTAACGGCATCAGTTTGCCCTACCAGCATCATAGCAATTCAACAGGATCCCGAACATCATATCAGTATAGCAGGACCACTTGACCAGGGGTGGTTGGATGGTCTAATATTCATCTGGAATGATATTCAGGGAATATAAGCAGACGATAGGACAGATGGAGAAGGATTTCTTTTCATTGCTGTGAAACGTTTGTCGAACTTATTATTTAAACATTTCCTAAGAAAAAGGAACTACTCGTCAATGAGTATTTAGTAAAGAAAGGTAGATTGTTGATGTGAATTTAAACTCGAGTTTACTCCTGTAGGTTTAACACTTTCTTTACTGAATGTATTCTCGCATTCAGTTATATAAGTTTACATCGGAATAGTTTATTATCCATATGTAGAGATGTTCATAAAATATCAACAGACGACAGACAATAATAAATAGGAACAAATATCACAAGTGCAGAATGATTTTATATTATATATTTGATATATTACATTATATTATATTGTATTGTATTGCACACTCAATGGCTTATTTGTGCGAAATACAGCAAAATACAGAAGATTTCAAAACGTTCAATAAACAATTGTGTATTGTTCTTGAACAATACAAACCGATTACGTCAACAACGTCATTGGCAACGTCAACCGTAGCAGACAATTTCTTCACTAAATTATTAGGTATAGTCTACACTAAGCACACGTTTGTGCAATTAAATAAACAATATAGACCTACATTTTAGTATAATTATACAAGCTACAATCTTCAGAGTGTGCAATAAACATAGAACAACACAGTTTTGTGAACATGTTAACGATATTGCA
This sequence comes from Siphonodentalium dalli, assembly GCA_032622095.1. Lineage (NCBI taxonomy): Eukaryota > Metazoa > Mollusca > Scaphopoda > Gadilida > Siphonodentaliidae > Siphonodentalium > Siphonodentalium dalli. Next base: position 24,569,267 of record CP136065.1, read on the forward strand.
CTCGTTTGTCATGCCGCGAGGTAAAACTCGAACCTCCGGTTCTCGTTTTACCATCGCGTCACAACAAACTCGTGCAATATATAGATAGAACGACACAAGTGTGTGAACATGATAACATTATTGCACGAGTTTGTTGTGACGCGATGGTAAAACGAGAACCGGAGGTTCGAGTTTTACCTCGCGGCATGACAAACGAGTGCAATAACGTTAACATGTTCACAAAACTGTGTTGTTCTATGTTTATTGCACACTCTGAAGATTGTAGCTTGTATATACTAAAATGTAGGTCTATATTCTTTATTTAATTGAACAAACGTGTGCTTAATGTAGACTATACCTAATAATTTAGTGAAGAAATTGTCTGTTATGGTTAACGTCGCCAATGACGTTGTTGACGTAATCGGTTTGTATTGTTCAAGAACAATACACAATTGTTTATTGAACGTTTTGAAATCTTCTGTAATTTGCTGTATTTCGCACAAATAAGCCATTTGGTGTGCAATAAAACGTTATCATGTTCACACACTTGTGTCGTTCTATCTATCTATTATATGATATTAGGGAGATCTTCAGATAATAAGTTAAACAAAGTACCTATGGCCGTTGGTTGAACACATTGACTGAACATTTCTAAGGAATCTGCTTTTCATTGAGTATTTAGTAATGAAACGGGTTAACACATCCGTCATGCGGATACCCATTTGTGTCTATTTAAGAAATGAATGTACTCAATGTAGTGAGTGTTTGTTATTTGGGCATATGGTGCTGTGGTCGTTGGGGCACATTGTGTGAACCGAGAAGCGGTTCTCACTAAATGTGCCCCAACAACCACAGCGCCATATGCCCAAATAACACACCCACTAATTTCATTTTCTTATATTTATATAGCTCTATGATTATTTATTCCAACAAAATCTTTGATAACGTGATCGATATAAATAACTGGCTTCAAATGCAATTCGGCTGAAACTATAAAGCAAGCCCAATTATTCTGCTGAACGATGTTAATTATTATGTTAGATTAATTCAACAATTTGTGACGCCGTGTTCGTGTTACATTATGTGTGTTAGGGTGCGTTTACACTGTGTATAGATCTGTATACATTATATATTATCGACAGATCAAGATCAATACCAGCAGCACGAGCAACACCTCTCCCTCGGATGCCTCTTTTAGTGTCACAGACGGGCTATGTAAATATTAAAGTATGAATACTACGAGATATAATACGTATTTTGTCTGATCAGTCCATGCCGTTATAGGTGTTGGGCGTTGTTACTTATTTGTTTTCATCTTTTGTATTCATCTCGAATCTGGTTGGAATTATCACTACATTAACCTAAGTCTAGATCGGACGACTATAATATTGCTCAGTAATGAAAACGGCATATGAGTATTATTAAACAAGGTATGAACTTAAAGCTGAGCGGGAGCTGTCGACAGGACATGGTCGTCCACTTGTATGTGGTGTCCGTCACCCGTGACGAGTAACATACACTTTCGATGATCGGCGTCCGAAGTGCGCCCAGTCTCTTTAAAAAGCCGACGAAACTTTTACAATATTTACGTCTCTGTATATGTCATTCATAATCAGTTACCGAATGAATGGGATTCCCTCCATTCAATTAGAGAGTGGCGAAGCACGCGCGTGGTTTCGTTGGTTTATGGCATAACAGATCACTTCACAGACCAGAGGTCAATGACGTGTTGACAATTTTCCCACGCATTGTCAAACGTAACTATTATTGGAAAACTGAATAAAGGCGATATATCCATAACTCAGTTTACTCATCGCAGTATAGGAGACATCATATTCGAGTTTTTATCATCAATGGTATTCGTGACTGATTATTCTTTCGCATCTTGTTGTATTTATAACTATTTCTAAATACTACGATTCTCATAAACATTTACGTCAGGAATGCACTCTATATTTATAAATGGTTTACTACGTCATGTTGGGAATGCCGCGTCGTTGTAGAAATGAACTAATATGATCCTACGCAAGCGTAATTAACGAACCAAAGCTAAAACAATCACATAGGGGTTTCTGCATGTAGCGTTTAAAAACAATTCTTGTCAAAATCACTAAAAAGATTTCCACCAAATAAGATTCACATGCATAAGGCTTATGTTTGGTTGGGTAATCATAAATAGTTATATATGTTGTCGAGAGTGCATGGAACTGATACTAACCATTATAATACTTGGCGTGCTGGGGAGCTCTCCGCTTCAGATACTCAGGATGTTCATTTCACTCATAACATGTCATCATGTCGATTTCAACGATAGTCGACAAACAACGTCATTATGTAACTTTCACTGTTGACCGAATTCGCATGGAACTGAATGTATCTTCTGCTTTGTTCATAAGTATGTGTTTTCATTCTATTCATGAAAATAGGATATATATATATATGGATTAGCAGATGCATGTAAGTATGCAGACTTATGATAACAATCAAATCCTTATTAAATATTATCTTATTTCCTTTCGCACGGTATAATCTCTACAGAACCATGTAGTATTGATCAACTGCTGTGCAACAGTTGGAAAATAAAGCTTTGAGATACACATAGATCGTGTTGAGTTGTGGTGATTTTAGTTTATTTAAAACAATATTAAAACTTCCTGGGGTCCGATGATTTGATCCAGTAGAGTGCCGGAGTAGACCCGTTAGAAATTCATTATGGACATACTTTCCCTTATAAATAAAAACAACTTAATGATTTTATGACGTTTATATAAATATGAGGATGTTGCACGTCGACTGATTTGGGTTGGCCTCTTGACAGCCGATTACGACATTAATGCTTTAAGCCCACCGATCTACTGTGCGACATTCGCGATCCCGAAATTCAAAACAAACAGCGTCGTATTAGATAATAATTGGTGACGTCACAAAATCAGATATAGTCTATAACCGACCCAAAGCGTCCGGCTTTAGTTCGTTATAATGGACACATCCAGAGACGAACATCCGTTAGGATTATCATCGGCTTTGGTTCGTTATAATGGACACATCCAGAGACGAACATCCGTTAGGATTATCATCGGCTTTGGTTCGTTATAATGGACACATCCAGAGACGAACATCCGTTAGGATTATCATCGGCTTTGGTTCGTTATAATGGACACATCCAGAGACGAACATCCGTTAGGATTATCATCGGCTTTGGTTCGTTATAATGGACACATCCAGATACGAACATCCGTTAGGATTATCATCGGCTTTGGTTCGTTATAATGGACACATCCAGAGACGAACATCCGTTAGGATTATCATCGGCTTTGGTTCGTTATAATGGACACATCCAGAGACGTACATCCGTTAGGATTATCATCGGCTTTTCAAAGAGACTGAAGTGCGCCATGCGTAAATCTAAACCGATAGTGTCTTTGGGAAACTTCGCTTTTACTGAATAACATGGATGACAATAGATGGACAACAAAAAGAGATACATTTCAGGATCAATATAGCGAAGATCATAGTGTATAGTCTTATTGTATTACATTGTTATTGTTCTTAACCCTTCCATGACTGGAGTGTCCTGAAATATTGCGAAAACACTGTGCCAATGCATTCTCTTATAATAATTATAATAATCCCATAGGGAGCCTCGTATATATAAGAGAATGCATTGGCCTAACAAATTTTATAAAAACTGAGCAGAAGGGGAAAAGTAACTAAAAATAATGTTAATTTGAGACTATAGATACTTTCCAGATGATGAGGCCTAACCAGAACGAGGCCCCCATAGGTTGAATTTTGTGATTCTTGCTCACTGTATATTGTATTATCACTAACTTCATCCTCTGGGGACCTCATTCTGCAAATATCAGAAACAATTCTAGTATTTCCAGGCTTGTTGGGGGGTTTAGTTCGAGAAGTCTGACTGGACATGACTGGAGCTTCCTGAAATATTGCGAAAACACTGTGCCGAGCATTCTCTTATATATGCGAGTCTCCCATATATAAGATAATGCACTGGCAAGGATCATTAATGATGCACCAACGCATTTCCCGTCATGAAAGGGTAAAACTGTTAATTTTCTTAACATATTTCTTACTCTACAATGTAATAGGCGGTCGTATCCAGTGCACCATCATATCTTACTCGTTGATAAATTCATCAACCGAATACTGGAAGTTTTTTCTCATACCGTCTTAATACATTGAGTAGAGGGTTTGTTGCACGGGTTCTACGTGGTGTACAGTGCGTGAACAGGTTCGATGTAATAAATTGTTGTTGGGGCTATGTGCTATGTACGCCATATTGCCCGCTTCCGTCCTATTATAAGTATAATTATGTTAATTGAATCATATATTGTATTTTATGTAAACCTCATTGTTATTTGGACAGAATTCAGAGTAAATTGTTTGAGTGAATCTTGCGTGGTTCTTTCTTATATAAGGTCGGGAATTCATTGGTGTAACTTACCATTCCTGGTCCTGCTAAATTGCTGTGACGTTGTGGGTCCTGCTGATTTACCTAAGCATGGTATGTGCCAATGCATTCTGTTATAAGAGAATGCATTGGCCTAACAATTTTTCACAATTTTAATAATTTTTTCTTGTATTCTTTAACATTTTTATAATTTCACCCATACAGAGCCCCAAACAAACATGAGCAGACGACACTCTTCTATATGCTTCTATATATGTGTGGGGCTCCCTGCAGGGTAATGGATGTTTTTTTTTATTTTATGTCCTAAAAAATGTAAGAAACGTTTATTTAAAAAAAAAATTTAAAAAAATTGTTAGGCCAATGCATTCTCTTATATATGCGAGGCGACCTATGGTCGACTCGCATATATAAGAGAATGCATTGGCACAGGGTAAAAAAAATCCCGACTTACGACTGGATTTGATATGGCGGGTCACATATAAAGTAAGCATTGGAATGGTCTATTATTCATCTGGAGGGATGCTCAGGAAACATGACCAGACTACAAAACCCAATATAAAGTGCAGAAGGAACCATATTCATTGGTGGGAATTTTTCTGATAATAAGTTCAACAACACGACCTATGAACTTATTATCTGAACAGTTCATAGGGGATAACAACTCGTCAACTAGTTTAGTAACGAACGGGTTAAGCCATTGTGACTAACTTGATTTTAAATCTAATCAGAAATCTTCAAATCCAACTAAAAAATGCACTGTTTATCTTTATATATTGTGGTTCGTCTCTATGAAACTGTTCGTGCCGATCTCAAACAGCCTGATTTGCACCACAACTATGATATGGGTGCAAAGTATAGATTCTTGTTTATGGCGACGTCATAGTTCATAGTTCAAGTAGATTTGGCACATTTCCTAAACTAGCACTTAAATATTGTTTGCATATTTGTTCCTTTTCACCGACTCGGTGCGCTTTAGCTGGAGTGATATACCTGGTATGCACTTTATCGACTTTATGACCACTTGGTATATCGTTCATTTAAAAAAAGAATGCCAGTTAACTGCAGATTACGATATATTGCTGATTAGCTTGCGAACATAATTTATATAAAAGGTGAACGATAGCTCGATTTTTACACTTTGAGCGACATGTCTCTGACACTCGTTGTTATATTGTTGTCAAAATGTCAGATCATAAGTTGGCAATGATATATGTGCAAACACGTGTCAGCAAATATATGGTCAAAAGTGTAAAATTTCGAACTGCGTAAACCATTCTAGAAGAGGTTTTGTCCAGAATCTGCAGAAGCTGGTGTGAATATTCCTATAGATATTAGCGACATGCCGAGTGCCAGTTCTGGTTAAAACACCGACTCCGCAGCTATGCAGTGGTGAATCTCGAGTATTTGGGGGGGGGGGTATATTACCACCAGCATAATTACGTCAGTCTCACCCAATCACAACATCATCAGGAAAGCGATGTATCCTATCAGGCGATTGTTGGAATGCATCTACAATGGTAGATTTGTCACATTTCCTAAACTAGCACTTAAATATTGTCTGCCATACTGCATGCATTCAATGCAGAAATTATTTTTAGCCACACAGAGCTAGCTCTTGCTGGTGGTAATATATACCCCCCCCCCCCCCCAAATAGTCCAGACTCACTACTGAATAGCTGTGGAGTCTGTGTTTTAACCAGAACTGGTGGGAATATTCCTATAGATATTAGCGACATGCCGAGTATAAAATGACACTAGATTTGTTTGACACTTTTAAACATTTCCAATTATCGTACAAGAGCATATTAATAGAAAAGCTCACAGTAAAATCACTATACAGCTAATGGCCGAAAAGGTATTATATGGAAGTGATTAAAGCATGACTCTTAAATTATGACATACACATCTGTCTTTAGCACCTGCGCAGTGCGCAGATCAGTGTTGTGTGTGCATACTGCTGTGCCTACTATCGACATTGTGTATTCATGTATCTCTAAATTATATATCACAATATGTACCGCCGTATTTGAGCACCACATATATTATCATGACGTCCAATAACTGTAGCCAATTAAAACGGAGCTTCCTAACATGGAATGCCACAGGCCTAATGAGCTCTTCGGCTTACCTTTACCTTTGATTTACCTTTACCTTTGATCTTCAGCCTGTGTTAAGCTTTCGCTTGTAATGGCTACTTGTCTTCTTGAGCTCACTTTATTTTTCACCCACTGACCGACGCGCGAAGCGCGTCCATTGGGTGTACTATAATCGTAGGACTCATGCGTTTCTGCTGAACTGAACTAGTGTCTATGCGATTCTGCTGAGCTGCACTGACGTTTGATCGCAAAATAAAATTATAATCATTATCAAAGCACACGTTTGGATAACACCGCCATAAACTGTTTCATATTATGCTGTTGAGCTCATATCGTCAATACAATTAGAGTTATAACTCATTAAACTAAGAACTACTGTTAACGTATTTCTACCAATTGGGTAACTAGATTCAGGTTGAGCTGGAACTTGAGAAATTTTTAATTTCAACCAATTGAAATGCCGCTGGAATTGGAAAGGGTTAAGGTTGTGGGGCAACGCAAATGACGTCATCGAAAACAAGGCGCCTCAAAGTGAGTCAAAAATCGTACACAGTACAATCTTAATCTGAATCTGAATGGTTATGCTGCAGATCCCAATTCTGGTAATTTCGCTTCGTCTCGGAATCGTGATTTAAATTCATTCATTTTGACTGTTACTGTGTCCTAAGATATTAAAAACTTGTGGAATGTGCTTAGGAAGGATTGTTTTCATATCTAATAAGTGGGAATTACCTCCCAAAAAGGTGAGTTTCAGGCCTGCATTTGTTGTCAATCTGTATTATCTGATTCTGACAGCGCTCGTCTGCAACTGTAATTGGCAGAATTCGCGTGTTTGACTAAACGTTTTCTCAACTCGATTCTCTCAAACTGCACAATAATCGGTCAAATTCTTTCAATAATTCTATCTAAATACATCTTAGCTATTATTCGGATCAGATCTCCCCGTCGAGAAAGCGATATGTTGACCAAAACGACACTTGAGAAAGTTGTTTACATTTTGAGCGCACACTGCCTGCGGCACAGTACACGCTCGATTTTTATCATGGAAACAAATCAATTTCTTCCATCTAAAATATAATTACGTGCTGGACCCTGTCATTTTAGGAATATATAAGTATTCCACGCAGACATACCTCAGTCTCAGCTTAAAATTTTGAAAAATAACAGTTTTATCGACATAAATCGATTTAAATGGGAAAATCCCGTGTTAAAATTTATCATCGAAAAAAAATAATTTCTTCCATCTAAAAAATAATTACGTGCTGTACCCTGTCATTTTAGGAATATATAAGTATTCCACGCAGACACACCAAGTCTCAGCTTAAAATTTTGAAAAATAACAGTTTTATCGACATAAATCGATTTAAATGGGAAAATCCCGTGTTAAAATTTATCATCGAAAAAAATTAATTTCTTCCATCTTAAAAATAATTACGTGTTGTACCCTGTCATTTTAGGAATATATAAGTATTCCACACAGACACACCAAGTTTCAGCTTAAAATTTTGAAAAAATAAGAATTTTATCGACATAAATCAATTTTAATGGCAGATCCCATGTTAAATAAATTTTAGGGCCCTGCGAATGTTTTCTGAGCTGTTCCATATTGGCCACCAGAGTCCATATTTGACAGGTTCTACCTGATAATTGTGCGACAGTACAGTCGCGTTACTTTATACGTCAACATTGGTCATTATCACCCGACAAATTTATTTCGGTCTATCGTATCAACCGCCTGACAAAGTGTCAACTTGAACATTGGTCTTTATCGCTCAACTAATTTTTATCGTCTCATCGGTATGTATTCCATATTCAATTATCCACATATAACCAACCGAACCTCTAATCCCGGTCCACTTTTTTTTTTTTATCGCTATAGTCAAGTTACGTAATATTTTATCATGTGATACTTGTACTTATATGTCTATGGTATTACTATAGTATACGGTATACGTATATCAATTGCTATTCCTTTCTATATAATCCTGGTGCCATCTATAGAGATAGAGATAATTTCAGACCCCCCCCCCCCCAATTTTATATCATTGCCGCTACAGTACAGTCGCGATGCATCACATGGCAACATTGATCGCTATCGCTCTAATAATTTATGTCAGTTCAACGTTTCCCTCTTTCTCCGAGACTATTTAACCAACCCAACATCTAATCCCGGCCTAAATTATTATTTTTATTTTCATCCATATACCGTAGTTGTGTTACATATATATTTTTATCATTTGATTCCAATTTGCATTGTACCACTATAGAAGTCCATATATGACTATTCTGGCACTATATAGAGATAACTAAGATTATGACACCCCCCCCCATTTTATAGCCTTGTTGCAACAGTAGAGTTGAGATTCATGATATGTCAACATTGGTCGTTATCGCTCTACAAATTTATATCGGTTCAACCCTTAGTTCCCTGTATCGCCCACTCATCCCTCAATTTATTTTTTCATTTGTATTATAGTCTCGTTACGTACATATAACTTTTGCTTCAACATGCCGAGTTCTGCTGCAGACGATACAAAACTGACAACATTTCGAAATGTAAGCAGGCTTCAAACTCATCTTATCCAAGAAACTTGTGTATAAGGTGTACTCGCATTTGTTGCGTTAAAAACCAAAGGTCCCAAGTCAAGGTCCAAAATCCCCAACACACTGATGTGAGGTTTAATGATAACTCACATCTACATAACCTAACCAATATAAGGATGTGAGGTGTAATGATAACTCCATCCACATACAGTAATGTCCAAAGTAATTGACCACTTAACCACAGCAGAATTATGAGTAATTTTTCAGGATTTTAAATCCTGAAAAATTACCAATAATTCTGCTGTGGTTAAGTGGTCAATTACTTTGGGCATTACTGTAACCAATATAAGGATGTGAGGTTTAATGATAACTCTATCCACATAATCAATATACGGGTGTGATGTTTAATGATAACGACATCCACATAACTAATAACTATGTGTGAAAATTAAATAAAAAAATTAAATTCCATGATGGCGTCCAATATGGACTTTCTAATTCTGCTCCAAAAACATGTATATTCAATATATGGATGTTTATTGGATGGGGGGGGACCGATTATTTCAATGATATTTTAATTCACTGGGATCCAAAACCCGACCAACGGGAGCGCGCTTCGCGCACGACTGTATCTTAAGCATATGTGCATATTTAATAAGCCAACAATTGGAATACCAACAGAGAAGACTGGCGTAGGTCCCTTGCGCATAGACATCGTTGATGATCTCTATGGGAAACCAACTTGACATTTAATAGACAATTTCGATGAACTGCAATAACTTAAGGAATCTCTAATTGAGCTCAAGCCCAAAAAGAATATTCCTTCAGTTATTGTGCTTAAGCGCAGTTAGATATACCTTATTGCGCTTAAGCACAATGTGATATTCCTGTGCAATAAGGAATATTCTTATTGCGCTTAAGTGTAATAAGACATTCCTTATTACACGTAAGCGAAATTACATCAATATTGCACTAAAGCGCAATTAATATCTCTCTCATTAGATCACCCTTGTGCAAATAGTAGAATAATCCTATATTTGTTCCACCCATTGTACCATGGAGATGGACTACACCACCTGAATTATAGGGAGTTTATGTTCTATATATAATATATTCCTTATTAAGAGATTCCTTATTGGGTTTTATTATATAAGCGCAATTTGTAAATTCCATTATTGCGCTTAAGCACAGTTAAATATATCCTTATTGCGCTTAATCACAATAGAGATTCCCTTATTGTGCTTAAGCGCAATTAGCTCTTCTTGCGATTAATTAAAAAAAAAGTTCTAATTGTATTGTAACTATTGTTTTGTCCTTTAATATTTCCCGTACATCATGTACACATATATTATGCTAGAATGGTACTATTATTACTAATACCACTCGTAGTAGATAATACCACCTTACTGTCAATATCCTATCATGGTTAGTTTCAAATCATAACGTTAATTGTTATTACTATGTGTGTACTGTACATGTACATCAGTCATCAATTAATAATATTTTGCTATTTTGCATGCGAAGTGGAAGACCCTCCAATAGCTTATCAATACCACTCGGGACAGTGGGTGTTTTTCCTCAATTAATTGAATTTCTTGTTGTTTGCGCAATTATAGAAATTAAAATAAAATTTATTTTATTTTCCTCTCCAGCTATCGTTGAGATATGACTTTAATTGATCTAGGGAGATTGCTGTCACACATAGATATGTCAGGTTGTTCCAGTTTGTCGTACTCCTGGCAACGAAATTGTTCTTGGCTAAGTTGGTGTTGTATCGCTTCTTATATATTTTGCTTGGGTGTCCTCTCGTTCTGCTATCCTTGGGTTTTTCCAATGTCTTTGTCAGCCGTACTTTGTCTATGTTGTTTTATATTTTATATAGCTGGGTCATGTCGCTCCTTTCTCTTCTGTATTCCAGAGTTGGTATACCAAGATGTTTTATTCTCTCTTCGTAAGGTTTATCTTTGATCTTCTTCACCAGCTTTGTGGCTCTTCTTTGTACGCTTTCTATAGCTATTTTGTCCTTTCTTAAGTTTGGGTTCCAGATTGATGAGCCATATTCTAGGGTGGGTCTGACATAAGATTTATATAGGATCTTGAACATGTCTTCATCCATATGCTGGAAAGTTCTCCTCATGATTCCTAACTTCTGGTTTGCTTTGTTTACGATTGTGGAGACATGTGTGTTGAATTTCATATTCTTGTCGAATGTTACTCCAATATCCTTTTCTTCTTCAGCTGCCACTATCGTGTGGATTGATCCATTCTCTGATATTGTATATTGATGCTGTTTATTATTATTCTCAAGATGCATTACTTTGCATTTATCTGCATTGTAGCGAAGTAGCCATCTGTTAGACCAGCTAGACAGTGTATCTAGGTCTTTTTGAAGATTCTGGCAGTCGTCCTCTGATGTTATGCTTTTATATACTTTGGTATCATCCGCAAAGATTTTTATGTTACTGTGTATTCCCTCTGTGATATCATTTATGAAGATCAGAAACAGCGTTGGACACAGGACATACCCTTGTTGAATTCCGCTGGTAACTTTTCTAGCACTTGTTGGTTGTCCTCCTATTTTGACTGTTTGCATACGGTTAGTTAAAAACGATGTTATCCACTCTTTGATGTTTCCCCTGATTCCGTAGCTGTCGATTTTGTTTAGCAGGCGTTTGTGTGGTACCGTATCGAATGCCTTCCTGAAGTCCAAGTATACTGCATCTATTTCTTTTCCTTCATTGAGAGCCTCGTACCAGTCTTCTTGAACTTCTAGGAGTTGGGTCACGCATGAGTGTTGAGCTCTGAAGCCGTGTTGTTCTTCTGTGAATAGATTATTTGATTCCATGTGCTCCATTATCTTGTCTCGGATGATGCTCTCCAGTATCTTACATATTACACTTGTCAGGCTTACTGGTCGATAGTTGCCTGGAGTACATTTTCTTCCTTTCTTGTATATGGGAACTACTGATGCATTCTTCCATCCTTGAGGGCGTAACCCTTCTTCTATGGATTTATTGTACAGTTTGCATAAGGGTGTACTAATACATGATGCAGTCGCCTTTAGAAATGCAGGATGGAGTTGATCCTCCCCGGGTGATTTCGTTGAATCCAATGCGAGCAGTTTTTTCATAACTTGTTCTGGTGTCACTACTAGGTTTTTTAGCTCGTCGGAGAATTCTCGATCATCAAGTTCCGGGATATGATCATCATCTTCCTTTGTAAAGACGCTGCAGAAGAATGCATTAAATATCTCAGCCTTGTCTTTGTTGTCTCTAATGATTTTCCCATCTTTATCTTCTATGTCAGCTATCCCTTCTTTGATCTTTGTATTTTGCTTGACATAATTCCAGTAAGATTTTGAGTCTTTCTTGAAGTTAGCGGCAAGCTTCATTTCAAAGTCCTTGTGGGCTTGTCTGGTCGCTTTGGTGGCTAGATTGCGTGCAGCCACATATGATTTGAATGTCTTGTCTTATTTATTGTGGATATATTACCAAGATTTCTTGAATTTAATCATATCGATGTGGTAGGTGTCAGTGAACACTGGCTACATGAACACAATGCAGATTATACGCAATGTATCAGTAAGCAATATGATTATCACGTTGTCTGTGACGCCTCACAACGTCTACCCATGCAGAGGGGTAGATATTCCGGCGGTGTTCTACTTATGTGGCATAAAAAATACGCAAAATACGTTACCGCTCTTCAAATTCCAGATGATAGGATTGCTGGCATTCAAATGCAAATTAGCCGACATCAGTATCTATATATCTTCCAGATATACCTTCCTTCTACAAATCACACTCTTGACTTTTACAAAGAGTATTTGCAAAAGGTCAGCACTGTTTTCGATACATATAGTTCGCTGGGCAAAATAATTATGATGGGAGACTTTAATGCAAATCCGGACAAAAAGGGTCCAAGGAATTCTGCATTCAAGAAATTTGTCAAAGCGCTAAAATGTTTCTCTGTGAATCACTCGAGATGCAGATACCCAGATAGTTCTACGTGTATTCCGTACAATAGTAATAACGGCACAGTTATTGATCACGTTTTTATTCCCACTGAAGACTCAGCCCTTATACCAGACATTAATGTAATCGACGACGATTCCCTAAATGTGTCAAATCATCGCCCAATTTTGTTCACAATGCAATTTCCAGTTGACAATCACGGCATTTACAACGTCACGAACAATAACTATAAACCAAATTGGAAAAAAGTTAAATCAGACCCTTCAATTTTGCAAAATTATCGCAATGCTCTTGACTTAAAGCTATGTGATAGTAAAACTGACATTATTAACGTATCTGAAGTTGATGTTATATATAATGAGATTGTAAGCGCGATAACATATGCATCTGATCAGTGTATACCCCGCAAGAGGTTCTCAAAACACCTCAAACCGTTTTGGAATAAAGAACTTAATAGCTTGCATAAAGAAATGAAAAAGTATCGCTCTATTTGGATCAGGGATGGCCGACCCCGTGCTTGCTCTGGTGCTATTAGCTACACAAACTATAAAAACGCAAAGGCACACTTTCGAAGTTGTATCGTTTGAAATCTTATAAGTAAATTCAGGAAATAAATCATGAAATTGATCACAAAGCTGAAGTTGACCACGACTCATTCTTTAGGTTATTCAATCTGAAACGGTCTAAACGAGTCAGCCCCAATAATATGTTTCATCACAATGGAAAACTCTTAAGAGACCCTGAAGACATTGTGTGCGCATGGGGTGATTACTTTGAACAATTATATACGCCACTGACCTCAGAAGAATTTGATCAAACGCCTTATACCTCAGTAAATAGTTTTGTCAATGACATAATACAAGAAAAGGCACCTTCTTCTATTGATAAACCCAGTCTCTTCCCAGTTACATGTCAAGAACTCAAATCTGTGTATAAGTCTCTAAGCTTAAATAAAGCCGTAGGGTGGGATAACGTAGCATACACTCTTTAAAATTCAGCTACTATATAGTACCTATATAGGCACTATCCTTGCCACTGGGTTAGTGCCTAAGTTTATGTACTATATAGTGCCTATATGATATAGCTACTATAACGTACCTAATTAGGTATTATATAGTGCCTAACTTTAGGTACTATATAGTACCTATATGATATAGCTACTATAAAGAACCTAATTATATATGATATGGTACCTAATTAGCTACTATATAGTAGCTATACAGCAATTAGGTATTATATAGTGCCTAACTTTAGTCACTATATAGTACCTATACATGATATAGCTACTATAAAGTACCTAATTAGATATGATATGGTACCTAATTAGCTACATAGTAGCTATACAGCAATTAGGTATTATATAGTCCCTAACTTTAGGTAATATATAGTACCTACATATGATATAGCTACTATAAAGTACCTAATTAGATATCATATGGTACCTAATTAGCTACGATATAGTAGCTATAAAGCAAATAGGTATTATATAGTCCCTAACTTTAGGTAATATATAGCTTGCTTTATTCAATATTTTATAACGGAGGTCTGATAAACTGATCTTCACCGACTCATCCACATTTGCAGACATCTGATTGTTCATCTCTGCTAAGAGCTGAAAAGAAGAATTAAAAAAGTTAAATAAAGTTCAATAAATTTTTTAATTCAAGTGTCAATGTTCTGGAACTCAACTTTGTGGAATGAGAACATAATAATTCGCTGGTTAATTTGAAAACAAAATTAACAAGAGGTTGGATTATTATTGAAGTAATGGTGACGGTGTGTGTGTGTTTATCATTTGATGTTGATATAATGTTAATAATTTCCAACAAATGTGGTGCTAATACTAACCACTAAATGCCGATTTTAATTCAGACAATCCCGCGTCGTCCAGCCATTTCTCAACAGCATCTTCCGTCCAAAGTTCAACAGAGTCATTGGAAGCGTCCATCTTTCTTTGTCTTAATTCTTCGATTAAAAATGGCTGCTCGAAAAATTAGAAGCCCCGCCTGCGAATATGCCCTCTGGCGGGAGCGTCTGTCAAATAACAGGTGGGCGTAATTTGGTTTATCCTGAATGCGATATAAGTTCCACGCTATAGGCACTATCTACGATATAGCTACTATATCACCCCAACCAATATGTGTTACATAGATAGTCATTATAGCTACGATAGGCACTATATAGTCTCTATAAGGACCCCGATTTCTGTGAGTGTACGAGCATATTATATACGGCAGCGACTTACTCACAAATATTTTATCAACCTGCTTATCCGGAATATTTAAATATGGTAAAGTTCCAAAAAATGCAAAGAAAGGAATAATTATAACTCTACACAAAGGCGGTTCCAAAAGCAAAGATGACTTTAATAACTATAGAGCAATTACATTGATGCCTGCCCTATACAAATTTACTGAACGTGTGCTTCAGAACCGAATCGAGAAATTCTCACCCGGTACTCTAGAAGATGACCCATTGCAGCACGGGTTCCAAAAATGTTTGAGCTCAAATATGGTGTCGTACATGGCACTAGAATGTATTGATTATGCTAAAGATGTTGGTAACAAAATGTACGCATGTTTCCTGGACGCAATGAAGGCCTTTGACACGGTGTGGATCAACGGGTTGTTGTGCAAACTATATGATCGCGGCATTCAAGGCCTCTCGTTTTCTCTTATACATAGCCTGATATCTGATGTCCAATGTTCAGTTAGGTATAACGGTACATCATCCCGTTGGTTCACAGTGTGTCAAGGAGCAAGACAGGGGGGGAATATTATCCCTTTCATACTATATGATCTATGTGGACGACCTCATACTACAGCTGAGGAACTCAAGAAATGGTCTAAACTTATATGGTATAGATTGTTCCAGCCCAACGCTAGCTGACGATATGTTATTACTTTCACTTACTATGACTGGGTTACGTAATCTTTGCGACATCTGCTATCGTTACAGCACGGTGTGGCGCTATATGTACAACCCATCAAAATGTTCCGTTATTGTATTCAATGAATCTAAGGCGCGAGCAAACAAAACTGACCGTAGATGGCATATTGGACCATCTGTAATACCGGAAGTGGAAGAAGTTACCCATCTTGGTATTCCTTTAAACAAGTATGATTTAAATGGTGCATTTGTATATACAATTTGTCGCAAAATCAGGGGCACCTATCTCATGTTATCTAATGCTGGCCTTTACGCCGGTGGGATAACGCCACTGAGCTGTAAGACAATATACGAATCTATTGTCCTCTCAAAGTCGCTATTTGGCGCAGAATTACTATGGAACCTGGCACATAAACATGAGGAAGCTCTTGAAAAATGCCATAGATTTTGTCTGAAACAGGTTCAGGGTTTACCTACGCGTGCTAGAACAGTTATCGTCCATGGGCTCATAGGAGTTCACCCTATTATGAGCTATATAGATGAACGAAAACTATCGTTCCTTAGTTCAATGTGTAATCTGGATAAAATTAAAACGGCCAAGGAAATTTTCATTTTCCGTCTTTATCAACACGCACTTGCTCCACCTACTTCTTGTAATAATTTCTCCTCCGATATCATGGTAACAATGAATAAATACAAACTGGTAGACTACTTGCGTCTGTATTTGAAGGAATCAGTATTTCCTTCTAAAGAGAAATGGAAACAATTAACTAAAGCTCTCATTAATGAGACTGAGAGCGCGGCCTGGTCCGAGATAATTCATGCTGATAACTCCTTAATTCGATTCTCGAAGATTCAGACCACGTTCGAAGTCTCGCTTCTGTGGAAATTGTGCCGCCTGTTTCCAGAAAATAAATTGTCTTATTACAAAATGGCACAAATTATACAATTCTCCTGCGTTCCGTGTGATACAGGTATTTGTTCAAATTGCTCTCGCGCGTACTCCGACTACATGCGGCATGCAATAGTCCAGTGTTCCTCATTAACGTGTATCCGTGACGAAATAGAATTTTCTGTTTTGTGTAGATTTGGAGTTCAAATTTACATATGCTTTGATTCTCTTTCAGATGAAGATAAATTATTATTCTTCTTGACGGCAAAATTTGAAGAAATTGCCTCTTATGTCGAAGATATCAACGATTTTGCAAATTTCATAATTAATTGCACTTGTAAACTATGGGAAGAATATCATTGCCTCTCTGTTTGAATTGTAGTTAAACAATTTATAGTATACGTTAGTAATGACATAATACTATACATAACTCATAGAATCCATAGAATCCGAAGACACGACAAATGAGTAAATATATATACTTGAGTGGTACTGGGGAAATGGTCGGCTCCGAGTCGGTAAGACTGCACAAAGGCATTGGCGTTTGTGGGTCTTCCAGAGAGAGAGATCCCTGATTTGGGTCCAACTCCGACTTGGTCGTCTCGGAGTATGCTATTTCTCTGGTCCCAGTTCTTTATATATTAAGATATATATAACCGTATAATAACACATCACATTTAGCCTGTCGTGGAGAGCCAGTTAGATATTTGACCATATGTTCATTCCATTACACGATAACGCTACATTGCCATTCTGGTCGTCTGTCTCTGTCTATATAAATATAACGAATGTGTGTCTGTTAGTATGAATACTTCATGCATGTAATTCGCCAATGTTTTGTGTGTGTCTGTCAGTATGAATGCTTCTGGGAGTTTGGTTGTTATAAATGGAAGTCATGCATGTAATTCTCCAATGTTATAGATGTGTGTCTGTTAGTATGAATGCTTCTATGTGTATGGTTGTTGTAAATGGAAATCATGTATGTAATTCTCATGTTCACCACTTAGTTGATGACTGTAAATATGTTGACTTTTGTTACCTGTTTATGTTCTTATAATTTATATTAATTGTATGCATTCTCTAAATATCTCCATGAATGGAGGAAATAAAGAATATATATATCAGGCCGATTGATTACGCGGTGTATGTGTGATGGGGTGTGTGAGGGTGAGTGTGTTCTGTGAGTGTGTTCTGTTGTGAGAACGAACATATCCGAACCATATATTACAGAGAGACTGTACCTAAATCCAGCATTTTATGGGACATCTCCAACTATATTTAAAAAAAAATATGCAACAAATTAATTAAATTTAGGCAGGAATGAGTGCAAAATACACTAAAATACTGTAGAACAACGTAAAACAACGTTGTAGTATTAATGAAAGTGAGTAAATGGCTTAATCCTACTCATTTTCGTCGTCATGAGTATCAGGTTGTTATCCGTGGTTCTTTGTGTACGCGAGGGTATTTAACTCTCATCCTTGACTCATATTAATTCTTTTATTGGATGTGTTCTGTTGAGTATAAATAGTAAGAGATGGCCCCATAAATGGCTGGAATTAGATACAGTCTCCCTTTTGTTTGAGAAGCACAAAGGGCTCGCAGAGGCTTATTGTCATCATTGTCGATAACGACTTCGAATAAAAAAAAGTCTATCGATTATCTTCTAAAGGGATTCTCAATTGATGGGTTCCCGGTTGATATGGTATGAACAAGGGACCAATATAGTTTATCTGTATAATTTCAAAGCCAGCTTATACGTGCACATGTATAATGTAGCGGATGCAGATTTGCCCCTACTATAATGACTATACGATATCTTCAGTAACTGTTTAATCTATATAGCGGGCATTGTAAGAGGGATAACTCTGTCTTCTATGCTTCTCGGTATATTGTGATATCATTTGAAACACCCCTGGTTATCAGTGAAACGCATGATAGAGGTTGGCATGGTTTTAGTGTTCAAGGAGGCCAATCCAGGTCAGCTGTTCGGATTCGTCCACTTCAGTTTAAACCATCGAGTTTAAACATGCATTGACGGTCCAGCCAAATCGGGTCTAAGGGGGCGTTTTTAGAGTCGTTCAGTAGCTAGCTGGTTCGGCGATTTGAGCATGCAATCGAACTCCCCAGTTACCAGGTAGACCACAATCAGGCCGATAGAATGGCTACTGGCACGCGCACGAGTGCACGCTTATAATAAACCTCGTGTGATAATTAAAGACATATTAAGGTCTTGTTCGGTGCAATTGATAAGTTAGTACTCAGACGCTAAGCCAACTTGGGGAATGTAGCATTCTACTAATATAACAGCGCCGAAAATTTCGAAGAAATCGACCATGCCGCACCATAGAAAACATCGTCTGAACTACTCTCAATTATTAATATTTACATCTCGATTCGCGACGCAACAATCGGCGATAAAATAACAAATGATTGCGCCATCGAGAGTCATTGCATTTAATTAATAATATATAAGAATGACGGTGTGTGTGATCAATTTGGATTAATATTATTGCAAAATAACTACTTTTTTAGCAAGATTATTCTCAATTTCTATTTTGACCACCATACCGGAGTGCTTCACGTGACTTTAATCAATAGTGACACAACATTAAGCCGGCGCTCTCACCTTATTGAAACACGTCAATCGATATTATACACCGCTCCAGCAATTGATCTGATTGTGTAATAATTTTAAACTGCGGTCCATAAATGACGTAATCTCAGGTCTAGCCTCACTAAACCAGGTTTAGCTGGACCATCAGATTATATGATTTAGTTGGCGGCTGATGGTTATGAAAATAAAAAAATTATCGCAATTGACAAAAACAAAAATAACTTATCCCCACTCAATTTACATGCGTGAGCACTTCTGGCTTCTACATTCCAAACCAAAATATACTCGTTGTCGTAATTATCGATTTCGCTGCCGATAGAACGCGGCCGTCCGAATTAGGCATTTACAATTATTAGCCCCAGGGTCTAGATACGGACTGGTGTTTCCTGATAGATATTCTATTGTTATGTGTGTGAGGGTGTGTGTGTGTTGGGGGGGTGGGGGTGTGTGTGTGTAAGGGCGAGGGTGTGTGTGTGTGTGCCTATAGCACCGAAAGTTTATATATTTAAAGTGATGTTAAACACTCCAGTAGTGTGATCAAATAGAAATGGTGAATTATCTTCCTCAACGTAATTATAGTTTACAAATATTATATCTAAATTGGCCACACACACACCATAATTATTATATATTAATGACATGCAGTGACTCTCGATGGCGAAATCGTTTTCGTAATTTTATCGCCGATAGTTGCGTCCCGAATCTAGATGTAAATATTTACCTTTGAGCGTAGTTTAGACGATGTTTTCTTTGGGGTGATGCGATCGATTTGCATAATATTTTCGGCTATGTTAGTAGATTGCCACATTCCCCCAGTTGGCATCGTGTCGGAGTACTAACTTACCAGTTTCACATACCCGAACAAGTGCATAATATGCCGTTAACCCTTCCATGACTGGAGCTTCCTGAAATTTTGCAAAAACCCTGTACCAATACATTCTCTTATATATGCGAGTCTTTCATCTCTCACATATATAAGAGAATGCATTGGCCTAACAAAAATTACGTTGACCTTGTAGGCGAGTGCATTATATATGGCTCCCTATGCACTGACACATAATATTTAATGCTGCACCAATGCAGCTCCCGTCATAACAGGGTTAAGCTGGTTATTTTTAAGCGGCATGTTGTATTCATTTATCATACAGGCGTGAGCACTTCTGGCTTCTACATTCCAAACCAAAATATGCTCGCTGTCGTAATTATCGATTTCGCTGCCGATAGAACGCGGCAGTCCGAATTAGGCAATTACAATTATTATATCTTTGAACTGGTGTTTCCTGATATATATTCTCTGGTTAGGTCTGTGAGTCTATAGCACCGAAAGCTTATATCTTTAACCCTTCCATGACTGGAGCTTCCTGAAATTTTGCAAAAACCCTGTGCCGATGCATTCTCTTATATATGCGAGTCTCACATAGGGGGCCTAACATATATAAGAGAATACATTGGCCTAACAATATTTACGCTGACCTTGTACATCAGTGCTCCCTATGCACTGGCACATAATATTTAATGCAGCACGAGCGCAGCTCCCGTCAAGACAGGGTTAAGCGGGTTATTTTTAAGCGCCGCGTGTTGTATTCATTTGTCACCCGCCTTTATGGACCTGGCCATGGTGATGTATTTTCATTAAATGCCTAATATCGGCTTGGAATGGTGGTTCGGACAGAGGAAGGTTAACAATGTCCCAGTTAATTAAAGACATATTATGGTCTTGTTCGGGCGCATGAAATTGATAAGTTAGTACTCAGACACTATGCCAACATGGGGAATGTAGCATTATACTAACATCGCTGAAAATTTCGAAAAAAGCGACCATTCCACTCCATAGAAAAAATCGTCTGAACTACGCTCAATTGTAAATATTTACATCTCGATTCGGGACGCAACTATCGGCGATAATCTAGCGCAAATGATTTCCCCATCGTGAGTCATTGCGGAATGACGGTTTATGTTTTCAATATGGATTAATATTCGTAGAAAATAACTACTTTGAGCAAGATTATTCTCAATTTCTATTTGATCATCCATAACTTTAAGCAGTCCGCTCCTATTCGTCATCTCTAGTTTAAGTGTCGCATTGAGACTGTTGGTTGCTGAAGTAGGATATGTTGATAAGGGAAGCATTGGGTCTATCAAATTGAATTTTTATTTTTTTATTTTTAATTTGTCTACCACAATATGTTTTATTAAAAAATACACTGACAGTTGGTGAACGGAAACATGAAATTGACTCTAATTCAAAATTATCATCGTCGGGGGTCCATGGTGGCACAGTTGGTAAGGTACATTCTGCAACCTAACGCAACAGAACTTAAATTAAAAATATAATGTCCAACACCATCGAACAAAGCAATCATTCAAATCATTCAAACAGTTACATGTAGTTTTAGTATTATAATGTGTGACCCGCCATATCAAATCCAGTCGTAAGTCGGGATTTTTTTACCCTTGCCAATGCATTCTCGTATATATGTGAGTCGACCATAGGTCGCCTCGCATATATAAGAGAATGCATTGGCCTAACAATATTTTATCATTTTTTTTAAATAAATGTTTCTTACAATTTTTAGGACATAAAATAAAAAACATCCATTACCCTGCAGGGAGCCCCACACATATATAGAAGCATATAGAAGAGTGTTGTCTGCTCATGTTTGTCTGGGTCTCTGTATGGGTGAAATTACAAAATTGTTAAAGAATACAAGAAACAATTATAAAAATTGTAAAAAATTGTTAGGCCAATGCATTCTCTTATATATGCGAGGCGACCTATGGTCGACTCACATATATACGAGAATGCATTGGCAAGGGTAAAAAAATCCCGACTTACGACTGGATTTGATATGGCGGGTCACATGTATGTTTTAATAGTTTGTCAGGAACTTTGATGTAGAGTGTGTATACTTTTCTCCGTTATCGTATGTCGGCTGTCAGCAAACAATCAAATTAACAAACATCTACATGAAAACAACGTCATCTTTTTTCCAGTCAAGTCCTGTTTTTTTTTGGAGTTAACTCCCTTCTCATGCGACATCAGCGGAGCAGCCCGTCGCAGTCGCTACATTGTTCTCAACGAATAGGTTGAATGTGAGCGTTATCCTGGTCGCCCAAGTCGGAGCCTTGTTTTCGCACAGTTTCGAACCTGGAAAAAAATATATATTGACAAGTACCACCCAGGGACGTGGTTAACGGGGCTCGGGTGGGTGTCGCACCCCACCACATTGGTTGCAGTTATCAATAGTTGGAAATGTCATGCCTCGCACACCATGAGTTGGAAATTTCACATAAAAATATGATTTTCCAAATATAATTTGTTTTGAAGTTATTTGCAATTAGATAAAAAGTTGCAAAAGTTTTCGATCAAATGTTTGGAATAAATTGACCATTAATTGAAATATTGTCCAAATTGTCCGGTTGGAAACATCCGACAGTTGGATAGTTTGAGGTACCAGTTGGAACAATCCAACCCAAGGAGCTGCAAATGGAATTCCTGCTAGTTGTGAACTTGGTCTGGTATAAGTGTGGGGGGGGGGGCTATTGGAAATTCCAAGTAGAACACCACAAACGGAGACCCTCTAGCCGCGTGCCTGGTACCACTGGCTGGCGTATAATTGTTCTAAAAACCAGAGAGAGAGAGAGAGAGAGAGAGAGAGAGAGAGAGAGAGATAGAGGGGGAGAGAAATAGAAGAGGAAGAGAGAGAGAGGGACAGTGAGCGGAGGAGAAATATATATACTGATAATATCGGGACGTGGCGCAGCGGGGGGGGGGGTTTATCTCATCCCAAATTTGGCCAAAACATTCAACAGTTGAAAATGAATATTAGTAGGAAATTTCAGACCAAAGGTAGGTTGAATATATTCTGATAGTTCAATATTTAAACCAGATTTAGTAGTGAAATTTGTTGTTTTCAGATAAAAACAAATGGAATAGTTACCTTCTTTCGGTCAAATGGTTCGACTGAAAGAACAATCAGTTGGCAGCTTCCATCGATAGGTGGGTGTTGGGTTGGAAATCCAACAGCTGAACAATTGGAAATATTGAGATACTAGTTGGAAATCTACAAAGCTAGGGGTGGCATTTATCGGACCTGGAATTTATCGTCTGAATCAAGAGGTGCAGTTCTAAGTTCCAAGGTGGAAACACACCAAACGCAGATTCACTGGGCACGCCCCTGTCCATAATCCAGCTACACGTAGGTAACACAAGTCGGGTTATTAGAGAGGTTCTGCATGCAGCCTGTGACATTTTCGGCAGATAAGACGCGACCTGATTTCCAGGTTGTCCTAAGTCCATTGTTCATGTTTTTGAGATAATCGATTTTTAAAGTTTGAATCTCCGATGCGGGTCAACTATTAACACTATGGATATACTTCTAACACTGTCTAACATAAGATACTATGGGTGTGCGGGATGGGGAGGTGGGTGGGTAACTATTAAGACTATGGCTATACTTCTAACACTGTCCGATTGGAAAATCATTCCTTTAATAGAATAAATAAGCATCACAATTCATAAATTAAATGTAATCCTGTTTGTGTGAGAATACTGCATGTAGGGTGCATATTTTGGTACTTAGGAATTACTGGAACTTAATTACACTACGACTAGTTCAAATGAAACAATTGAACTGAAATTTTATAGAATGCCCACCTTGTTCTATGTGGCAGAAATACTAGGATAATTATCACTTAGAACAAACACGATAATATCACAGGTCTGAATCTTAGCAGGACATCTTGGAATACAGAGAGCATATGACATATAATTGTTATATATAATGGAGTACATTCTCAACCGCGTCGGCTTTCAAACACACAGGCCTCTAAAACATACTGCTGGTCATTTGCAGAATTTGTGGGCTAGAATGAGGTCCCCAGAGGGTGAATTTAATGACGTTACCACGGGATAGCGTATCCAAATTCAACCTATGGGGACCTCATTCTGCATGGCCGCATCTTTTGTGGGACATGTATACACATATTAAGTTCCCGGGTGGTGAATATTGTGATGTGCACCCATTGGGCACCTGGGTTATGCATTGTATCGTCTGCTAATTTGGGGATATAGAGAAACTAATGAAAAACATGAAACTATCTAAGAAGTTTCTAAAGAATCTAAAAACAAATAGTTAATTCCAGTTAATTTGATCATAAAGATACTTTCCAGAGAAGATGAGGGCTAAGCAGAATGAGGTCCACAGAGGGTGATTTTGGTGACGTTATCCCGATGTGCGTGTAGCGTCACTAAATTCACTCTGTGGGGACCTCATTCTGCAATTAACCAGCACCATGTTATAAGGCCTGCAAACACACCTAATCATGTATAGCCTATTCAGTATTCCACACCAAGGCAGGCAGTATGTGGTTAACATTTGTGATCCGCCATATCAAATCCAGTCGGAAGTCGGGATTTTTTTACCCTGTGCCAATGCATTCTCTTATATATGCGAGTCGACCATAGGTCGCCTCGCATATATAAGAGAATGCATTGGCTTAACAATTTTTTATCATGTTTTTTAAATAAATGTTTCTTACAATTTTTAGGACATAAAATAAAAAAAACATCCATTACCCTGCAGGGAGCCCCACACATATATAGAAGCACATAGAAGAGTGTCGTCTGCTCATGTTTGTCTGGGGCTCTGTATGGGTGAAATTATAAAATTGTTAAAGAATACACGAACAAATTATTAAAATTGTAAAAAATTGTTAGGCCAATGCATTCTCTTATATATGCAAGGCGACCTATGGTCGACTCGCATATATAAGAGAATGCATTGGCACAGGGTAAAAAAATCCCGACTTCCGACTAGATTTGATATGGCGGGTCACATTTGTTTGTTATTCTCTCGTATTTATGATCGTATTCGTTGTCTCTATGCTATGTTGCCATTTACCTTACAAGCTACATGTCACTGGCTAAAAGCGGAACCTCTCTATTTATTCGACTACTGTGCCATTCAGGAATAAATGGCCGCCCACATTTTGGTCCAAGAGACCTAAAGCCAAAGTAGTTAGCGATTCCTAAATGTATCCTTTAATGCGACATAAAGTTGTACCGTGCTAGTTCTCTTAGGAATATTCAGGTAATAAGTTCAACAAACGACCATAGGTCGTATGTTTAACTTATTATCTGAACATTTCCCTCCAATAAATATGAATCCTTCAGCATTTATATCATGTTTTCGTGTGCTAATTTATCCTGAACACCCCATACAAATGAATAATATACCATTCCAAGGTGTATATTTATGACTTAATGGGATAATCTCTCTAATCGGGACAACCATTATTTTATTAAACATATTACTTTATCAAACTATTCCATAGAATGTAAATTTCCAGTTTTCAATCCTTCTTTTAATCTAGTAAATCTTTAAATGGCAATAAAACACAATCTAACTGGTTTTCTTCTTCTGCTATTGAATACTAATACTAGTGATAATTTCTGTTCATGTAGGGTTTCTTCTGTAAATATAGGCTTATATTAGGACCATCATGGGAATAAGAGAATTCCAACTTGGAACTCTCTTTCTGATGTGATCATAGGCAATTATTACAATGTACAGAACAAAATTATCGAATAGAAATTTAACATCATCTTTTTCAACCTTCCGCAAATTTGAAAACATCTCATAGCAGCTATCCACCACGATCCCAAATAATATTTCCATCAATGTAAAACTTGAAATTATTTGTGGTTGTTATGTAATACCTTTATTTACATATATATATTCACATATGTCATTTCCAATAACAAATCAATAAAAAAAATTATTATAGAAAGTGCTATCAAGTTTCGAATGACACGAGTGACAATCATTGGGATGCATATATCAGGATGCGTCATAGCGACATACACCTTCAGTTCAGTTCTAGACATACCTCCCTTCTGTGTAACGAAGCCTATCAACTGTCGGTGACTGAGAGCCTGTATAAGGGTGCTGCCGTAGTTATTTGCAATGAAATCCCTGGTAGGGGCTGTCAAACGCAATGTTGGTTCATCCTGTGAATAGAAGAGACAAGAAAGGCACATTTGATATACTATTGCGAGGAACGTGAAGTTACCCCCGTAAATCGTAAACCAACATGTAACGCTTCTTATATCGATATATTTATAAATACTAACGGTGTTGCCGGGATATCTGTTTTGTTAAAAAAAGAAAGAAAGAATAGCATATACAGTAGTTAACCGTCAACTCCATCATAGTCACTATCGCGCCACTGGATTTGAATTGGCCCCTTGTGATTCGTTACACTTAGCATACATACGAAATCCTCAAAATAACAAGTGCAACGCCAATCGTGGTATATTCCACCGACGCTCAGTTTAGAGAGTGGACAATACTAAATAGTTGTATGGATATGGATAATTTTGTTTATATAAAAAAACAAGGGACGTAACTCTGGTAAGACTAAATGGACGAAACCTGTAATACGTGGGTATCCTTTCCCACAGCCTGTGCTATCACCATGACAAAGGACAACGCAATCCGATAATTAACACCATAGTTACAAGGTGATATGTTCGGACGGACAGAGTTACAAACAAGTGCCATAACTCCGGTAAAACTGAACGGACAAAACCCGTAGTATGTGGGTATCCTTTCCCCCAACCTGTGCTAGCACCAACCAAAGACCACGACATCCGATAATCAACACCCGAGTTACAAGGTGATATGTTCGGACGATCGGACAGGACAGACTATATGCCCCGAAGGTCTGGGGCATAATACGATTCAGAATTGGATCCCCACCTTCGCTGTGTACATAGTCTAGTAGGTGGCAATGTCACTATCCTATACAGTTATCTTCACCCGCGGTTATTTTCAGGAGGTTTATCTTTTCTTCAATGTTTTCAGAGAGACGGTATTAGCCGAACACTGAATCGTGTGACAGTTATCGCAGAACAGCGGTCTAAAACGTCACGATTGACCTAAACTTGTAGTATAATTATAATGCACAAGTTAGCATACTAGCGCAGCGGCCAAATCGAAAAAGAGCTCTATTTTTTTCGAAATACCCATTAATGATGTTTGAAAAATAATATTTCTGTGGAAAAAAAGCGATTTTTCGCGGTCCCAAATGGCAGGAAAATCCAAATTAAACAACACCCTTTTCATACCAAGTATATATATGGTATTATGTAGTAATTTTAATATGACAATGTTGGCAAATAAGTCAGGACTTAGCCACATGACTCGCCTTACCAAAAATCGTTAATTTCTGAGAAAAATCATTGGTGGGTATTTTTCGATTTGACAATAACCATCACCGATTCCGTTATATTTCACTATCATTTACGTGAACAATATATATTTCTTCTTTTGGTGTTTGGTCGCTGCACTATAAACTGATAATTGATTCGCGTGTTCTTAAACGTCTGATTTCACAGCACAATTTAAGACACGTGACTAGCAGAACGTGGCGTTACCGCCAACCGGAGTGTGTGTTACAATCAGACGTAAGCACTAATGATGTGTCACACGTGTAAACATGGGGCGTAATTGGTTGGTCTAATTGTTATTGTTTGTATTTTCTTTCTGTTTATGTTAAATACATATTATGGACTTGTTGGGTTGTGTGAATCTGATAAGTTGGTATTCAGGCGCTATGCCAAAATGGAGGAATATAGTAGTCTACTAACATCGTCGAAAATCACAAGCAAATCGACAGTGTCACTCCATAGAAAACATTGTCCGAACTACGCTCAATTGTAAATATTTACTTCTCGATTCGTGATGCAACTATCGGAGATAAACTAACAAAAAAACGATTTCGACATCGAGAGTCGCTACATTTAATTAACATATAAGAATGACGGCGTGAGTTGTCAATTTGGATATAATATTTGTAAAAATAACTAATTTGAGCAAAATTATCCTCCATTTCTATTTGATAACCCTACCGGAGTGTTTCACGTCACTTTAAATCAGTGGGCAAGGTTGAACTTTTCTTCGGGTGTATGTATTATTTGATTGGTGAAATTGATACTAACGGAGGCTATGACGACCACGTATGTTCCAACGATGAGACTGTTCAAGTATGAGACGATCTGAAGATGCAGGTCATAACCGTATGTGTCGAAGTTACCACGTCCGAGATATTCACCCTGTAAATTGAAAGGTAACACACCTGGTCATGTGGTCGGATATGACGTTGATGGGTCCTGCTGAATTGCTGATACTGTTATGGCAAACTGATGCCGTTACGAAAAAGGTTGTCATTTTCGCGGAGTTTTGAGAAAAAACATGCCACATGAAACATTCGAGAACATACAGTAATGCTCTAAGTAATCGACTCCTTAACCACCGCAGATTTATGGGTAATTTTTCAGGATTTAGTCGGAAATATGGCTTGTTAACTAATACAATCAGTAGTAAAAAGGAAACTATTATTAGCTTGTGTCCCATCCCCTTTCTGATAATCTACCTGTATCTATGCGTATTGTGTTTTTGTTATATATGTTTTATTTCTATATATATTTTGTTTAAAAAACCACTATTAAAACATTTCGCTTCCTTCACTGATGTATGTTTATTCCAATAAAAACATTAAAAACAATATTTCGCAATATATACACGTAATGGCTTCTCTTAAATATATGTGACCCGCCATATCAAATCCAGTCGGAAGTCGGGATTTTTTTTACCCTGTGCCAATGCATTCTCTTATATATGCGAGTCGACCATAGGTCGCCTCGCATATATAAGAGAATGCATTGGCCTAACAATTTTTTATCATTTTTTTTTTAAATAAATGTTTCTTACAATTTTTAGGACATAAAATAAAAAACATCCATTACCCTGCTGGGAGCCCCGCACATATATAGAAGCATATAGAAGAGTGTCGTCTGCTCATGTTTCTCTGGGGCTCTGTATGGGTGAAATTATAAAATTGTTAAAGAATACAAGAAAAAATTATTAAAATTGTAAAAAATTGTTAGGCCAATGCATTCTCTTATATATGCGAGGCGACCTATGGTCGACTCGCATATATAAGAGAATGCATTGGCACAGGGTAAAAAAAATCCCGACTTCCGACTGGATTTGATATGGCGGGTCACATATTTAGATTAGCCGAACACCGCGAAAATGACAACGTTAGAAAAATATTGATACTTTTTGTTAACAGCATCAGTTTTCCCTAACAGCATCATGACATTTTAGCAGGCCCCATCAGCATTATAGCACATTAGTAGGATCACTGGACCAGGGTGGGTAAAATTAACATATATATGATCGAACTTGCATTACGAGTTTGTACGAGCACATTCACACAATACCTTATACGTGACTTAATGCTTTCAACTGTCCAAATACAAGTCTCGACCCAACTTACAATGAATAAATAACATGCAACATATAAAACACCAAAATAGCGTAGGTCACGCGCTCACACCTGGTTGGTCACTAACCGTTTAATATGAATTGTCGATAAGTAACAAAACGTAGTATATTAATTTTCAACATCACAATATTTTCATGTTGTATTTTCAATTGTGGGGGAACCTAGAATCCGAAGCCATAAAAGCGCTACCTCTAGGTTAAATGTCGGTCCTCATCGTGTATCGGAAATACATTAAAAACAATTAAACTCATCAGTTGTAAAAAGTACTTTTCCTTAAAAAGATTGAACAAAAAAGTATTTTTAATTTGGGTATGTACTGCTCGAAGAACTGGAGACGCAGACCATTGCAGACACCACGATACCTACTTTACATACCACAATCTTTACCCGTCTGAGACTGATGATAATTAATAATCACGACGCTCTAACCATATTAACCAGAGGCCAACCGAATTCATGTCGGGCGTGACAGTCGTGACAAATGATTGAACTATGATAAATCAGATATTTCGTTGGAATCTCTGAAGGCATTATGCTCATTTGAGATTCCATATGCATTTTAGCTTTCCAATACGAAGGCAATGATTTCAAGTGGCATCCCGTGGCTCTGCATTCATGTGGATCCCATTGTATGCAAAATTCAGAAGCAGCATGGTTGTCTTGCGAATATGAGTTAATGCATCCGTGAAATAATAAGACGGTGTGGCTGTTCTGTCAACATATCCTCGCGCAAATACGCACATAATCCACACATACTGTGAAATAGGTACATAATGTGATTATTTGATTCTGAAATAAAAGGTTGCTGACCAAAATGTGCCTTGAGATGGTGGCAGATTTGAAGGAGTTACGGGTTTCAGATCCCTAAACTACAAAATGTTGGAGGAAATTATTACACCAATATGAATCAAAGTGCATATTCACTAAATATCTTGCACATCTTCAATGTGTCCAGAAAAGGTCAATAACTCTAAAATTAAAAAACATAAAACAATTCTTTGTCGAACAATGGCAATAATTCCGCCACAATGACTCCGAGTTAACTCGTAATCGCAGATTCCCATGCTGGTTGACAGATTCCCATGCTGGTTGACAGATTCCCATGCTGGTTGACATCTCGCCAAGTTTAAACAAATTTTACCGGAAAATGTCGGAATACAGACTGGGACAAAAGATGCGTCTCGGGATGTACGAATCTGTCGAACAATGGCAATAACTCCGCCAAAATTAGTCCAACCGAAATCAAAATCGCACGTGTGTAGGTTCCCATGCTGGTTGACATATGTGCGAAATGTAAACAAAACTTACTAGAAAATGATGGAATACAGGCTCGGAAAAATATACGTCCCAGGATGTACGATTCTATGTCGAAAAAGGGCAATAACTCAGCCAAAATGAGTGCGACCGAAATCAAAAATGCAGGTGGGCAGGTTCCCATGCTGGTTGATATATGTGTTATGTTTTAAAACAAAATTGACCAGGCAAATTTCCGGGCGGATAGACGAACACACGCACGGACGGACGCACGGGCAAGGGTAATCACTGTAGTTCTCAGACGGAATGACGGAGGAAATACGCAGATAATGGACTTATACACGCTATATTGTTTCATGGCGCGGGCCACAATGATAACACATGTTAAAGAGCGTACACCTGATGTCGTGCGTTGGCTTATTTGGGTCATTATCCGCACATTATCTGCTTAGAATCGCATCATTATGAGTCGATAATGTGACTAAAATTTCATTTTCAGAACATTATCGACTCAAAATGAGGAGATTCTAAGCAGATTATCTAAATAAAACAAATTATATTATAAGCAGATAATATTGCCTTACCGTTGTGTGACTGATGGCGAACATGATCAACCCACGACTAATGCTTATCCCTGGAACCTGCAATTGAACGCGCCAATCAATCATCAATCAATCAGTGAGTGTGTGAGATTATTGGGCATTAAGGCCCGGGATGACACAACAAGGGTAATACTACATGTAGTTCCTTGTTTCCACTGTGGTCCAGTATCAATGAATTCACTGAGTCCTTGTTAACAAATTTGGAGCATTGCATAGTAACGTCATGTATAATGTCACCAAGTTTTTGGGCCGACCTCCCATGCATCGTGACTGCCACAAATTTACAATCGGTTAAATCTGCAGCTATGCAATATCACTCACGTATGCTCTATGTGCATATATGGATTTGTTTCATGAACGGATGGTCATTCGTTTCTTCTCAACTGAAAAGGCGTTAATACGATACTGGCTATGTGCCATGCATCACTTCCGATATAAGATACATAACTGCAGAATAAAAATGTATCAAACGGATGTCATTCATGTTGCTCCAGCGATATGCCGATACACGATATCGATATTAAAGTATCAATTAGCTCTGAACTAACCGGAAGTGGAATATTAGTATGACCGAAAGCAAATAATGTAAATATACTTCTCGGGTTGAACGATGATATTTTACAAACATTGTTACCGATGTAAAGCACGCGGAGCCGTTTCAATCAATTTAATTGTTTATTTAAAAACCATTACTAGAACTAGTAGGCAGTGGCGACTAGTGTAACTGCCGATCAAGTTTGAGTTTCTGGTTAACATAGTATCGTTCGCGTAAATTACATTCCGGCTTATTTTCATTCCGTTTTAACCTTAACATAACTTTCTGTTGGCGTCAATATCAACAAGAAATTATGGCATTGAAATCCATGTAAAAAAGACGACAATGTAGTCACGACCTGCACTACTCATAACTCAATGTGTTGACTTATATGAATGTCAAGATTTAATTAACTATACATATTTAT
Source organism: Siphonodentalium dalli (assembly GCA_032622095.1). Classification (NCBI taxonomy): domain Eukaryota; kingdom Metazoa; phylum Mollusca; class Scaphopoda; order Gadilida; family Siphonodentaliidae; genus Siphonodentalium; species Siphonodentalium dalli. The sequence goes on from CP136065.1 coordinate 24,601,864, forward strand.
TATAACCAATTGCGTACATGAAGTTGATTGACTGGCCATGCATTTATATGCCCATTCTCAATTTGGATGAAATTTTAGTTGTGCTCGCCTCCCGCGCGCCCCAACCCTTGGCCTTGCATGGTTGGAAATTGGGGTTCCGATGAGTTAAAACTTCGGTTTGCTCATAATTTGGGTTGTTTGTTACAAATCTCAACCCAAATCATTAGAATATAAGTAAGGAAGAATATTCAATTTCCAAGAACATGTTTTTGGTTGTTCCTACAAATCCTACAGTGATTTATGTTGGGATTTGATCAGTTCGATTACAATTGCATGGAGCTACATTTATACTAGCATTGAGTGATTTTCATTCAATCCACCGGAGCCATGAACTATGAAACAACAACGTTCATCCAACCAAACCTAATGCCTAATGCTGACAATTTGCCAACGTATCATTTGGCCCAACGTATAATATAGTCATGGTATTATATATGCATATTATTTGTTTAATTAAAATGGCAACCATATCTGCATTTCTCTAGCTTATATTGCCACGGCATAGTGGTTCTCGTGTTCTTAATTAAAATCAGATAGAATTTATTCAGAAAAATATTACACATTCTTCTGGAACGTCGGCAATGCGATTTGCTTTGTGCTATGTCGCTGTCAAAACGTCAATAACTTTCGCAGGGAAATGCGAGTGCCAATTTGACGTCGCTTTGGATACAACACATGACGTAACCTAACAGTTTACGTGAACGTGCTTTTACTAATTTAATAAACTAAAGAAAAGTTTATTTAGTGATATGACTAACATTTTAGATATTTACGAGATGAATCATGTTGTTTTCGCGATGTGGCTGACGAAAATGTGCAATATTCCATCATTTCCTGAATGTCATAGCAACCCGAGTCAGGTCGGCAATATTTATGATTTAAGTAATGATTATTGTTTAAATTATAAACCATGTAATGTCTTCACGCAATGAATACTGTTATGTTAGCTATATGAAAAGTAACATTTTGTAGTTTTAATTTAATTGCAATTTATTAATGACGTTTCCAAGATGGCGGCGCCTCAAATTCAAGATGGCGGCGCCCTAAATTCAAGATGGCGGCGCCCATGTTGAAAAGCGAACTTAGTATAAGGACGACAAGCTACGCAACACATGCGCGACTGGGCTGCGCCCAGCTGGTCGTCCTTAAAAAATTGAGAACAAAAAGCCGAGCGAAATATTCTCTCGTCGAAAAACGGAAGCTAGCTTTGTGTGGAAAGTATAAGATTGAGCACGATAATGCAATAAAATCTCCCAAAGTATGGAATAGGAGACGAAAGATAATTAACCACTCCGTCCCAAAAGAAGACTATTTTCAAAGGCAGTGAGGGAGATGTATAGGCAATACAAGTTTCCCCAGGGCGTTTGATGTTTCTCAGAAAGGGTAACTTTATGATGCTGAATCTAGCGGTAGGACAAGTGGCAGTAAGAAGACATTTCGTCAAAATGGTGCAGGGAGCAAGAGAACGGTTGTACATCTGAAACAAGCTCTTTTCGATTGGTATGCTGATGTCAGGGGAAATTTGAAAGGCAGATTTGGCTGGCAGACAAGCCTGCAAGTACTAGCCAAGTAGTGAGGAAATTTATGCTGATAAACTGACATTTTCGGCCAATGGATTAAAGGTTGGGTGGAAGAATACAAAATAGTCCCCGTGAACCAAACATACGTTTTGCTATCTCTAAAGAAAAAAAACGTAGACCTCGAATAATTTCCAGACAAAATTCGGGAAATAACCAGTTATCACAAACGGGGACCAAATGCCATTTCACCGCAACGAATCTTCAGACCAGAGGACAATGACATTACAGGGAGTGCCCACCTACGTGAAGGAAAATTATATGCTGTCGGGGAATATGTAACTGTCTTCACATGTTTCCTCGGACCAGAAAGATTCATTACCAACACCAGAGTTTGTGTTCAAGGAAAAAGGGACAAAATTAATTGATTGATTCAGGGTTTATCGTCGTTTTAGTAGCAAGGTCCTGTCACGACCAAGAACAGACTCAGGTATCAAAACTGTGTAGCTAAATAGGAAAATGGATTAGATTAAAACAATGCAATGAGCTATGCACAAATAAAAGCACCGAAGAGGAATGTTATTATAAATGCGTCAAGCTGACGGTCGGGTGGTGAGACAGAATGTCACCATTGACCCAACCGACAGCCTCGATCCAAAAATACTGTGTCTTGTCTTTGAGAGTTAACCGTTTCTCATTAATCATGTGGTCAATTTGTTAAAGGTCAAAGATGCACCTCTCTTTCCGAGTCGAAACGTTTGAGTGACTTTGGCGATCTTTTTTTCCAAGCAACAGGCGATTTTTCTTGATTTACATCAATATATACACATTAATTTAGCAGTTAAGTAGATTTTTGGCATGTCGTAAAACGATATTTCTCGGATTGGTGATGTCGTAAAATGATATTACTTGGTTAAAGGGAACATTGAAGCGATATTCACATAGTTCGATAACAGTATGTTTTGGACAAAAATGTTATATCTAATTAAAGGGGTACTGTACACTAAATCGGGCCATTTATTTATGGGACCATCTCTTTTTATACTCAACAGAATATATGCAGCAAATGAATGAATTTGAGTCACAGATTAGATTACTCATGATGCAAACAACATGGCTGGAGTCATAAATTCATTTTCGTTATAATTACCATGTTGTTTGTATCGTTCATACGGTGAATGAGTGTATTTTACAATCATCCATGATACAAATTCATTCATTTGTTGCATATATTCTGTTGAGTATAAAAGGAGATGGTCCCAGAAATCGCCGGATTTAGTGTACAGTACCCCTTTAAAATATGTGACCCGCCATATCAATCCAGTCGTAAGTCGGGATTTTTTTTACCCTGTGCCAATGCATTCTCTTATATCTGCGAGTCGACCATATGTCGCCTCGCATATATAAGAGAATGCATTGGCCTAACAATTTTTTACAATTTTAATATTATTTTCTTGTATTCTTTAACAATTTTATAATTTCACCCACACAGAGCCCCAGACAAACATGAGCAAACGACACTCTTCTATATGCTTCTATGTATGTGTGGGGTTCCCTGCAGGGTAATGGATGTTTATTATTTTATGTCCTAAAAATTGTTAGAAACATTTATTTTTAAAAAATGATAAACAATTGTTAGGCCAATGCATTCTCTTATATATGCGAGGCGACCTATGGTCGACTCGCATATATAAGAGAATGCATTGGCACAGGGTAAAAAAATCCCGACTTACGACTGGATTTGATATGGCGGGTCACATATGTGTTATTACTTGGTTGTTTCCATATTGGCCGAGTTGTGAGGCCGAGGTCTGTCACACTGGCCTGAGGCCGCAGTCTGTTTATTAATAATAGGCATATTACTAGCTGACTCACTTAATTCCATACTACCTCGACTATAGGCCTATACCATAGGGCGATTACATTACAATGCTTTTATTACTTATGGGAGGATCCATTTATTAGTAAATAAATGTGACCCGCCATAGCAAATCCAGTCGTAAGTCGGGATTTGTTTTACCCTGTGCCAATGCATTCTCTTATATATGCGAGTCGACCATAGGTCGCCTCGCATATATAAGAGAATGCATTGGCATAACAATTTTTTATCATTTTTTTTTAAATAAATGTTTCTTACAATTTTTAGGACATAAAATAAAAAAACATCCATTATCCTGCAGTGAGCCCCACACATATATAGAAGCATATAGAAGAGTGTCGTCTGCTCATGTTTGTCTGGGGCTCTGTATGGGTGAAATTATAAAATTGTTAAAGAATACAAGAAAAAATTATTAAAATTGTAAAATATTGTTAGGCCAATGCATTCTCTTATATATGCGAGGCGACATATGGTCGACTCGCATATATAAGAGAATGCATTGGCACAGGGTAAAAAAAATCCCGACTTACGACTGGATTTGATATGGCGGGTCACATATGGTTAAATACTCACGCCGACGCCATTTTTCCTGAAGTGTCCGTAGCTTTGACCTTGTGTTGACGCTGAGTATACCGGAGCTGTAATATGGTTATGACATGTCTTAGCTATAGGTCACAATGGTACAGTAATGCTCTAAGCAATCGACTCTTTAACCACAGCAGAATTAAGCAGTCGATTAATTAGGGCATTACTGTATATAATGAATGGTCCAGGGACCATTAACCAGCAAAGAGGGATACTTGTTAGCTATATTCACTACAAAATGTGCCACTTCTCCCTATGTTTGTCCCAAGTGTTCTCCCTCATGCATATACCAGTACGCATATATGTCTCTACATCATATTTGAAGTGTATTATTAACTTATTAGGCTAGAAAAGTTTAATTACTCATTTTGGTTTTCTTGTGTTGCATGATACTTATTGGATCATAGAAGAGTGATTTTGTAGTGAAATGAAACTTCAGCCATTATGAGTTCACCCTGATAACAGTCCACTTATCCATAATCTAACAGGGTGACTTCTGTCCAAGTTGAAACTTCAAAGCAGGCTCTTAGAGTGACCGCTGATGCAGCAGATATTTGACAAAAACAAATACATTTCCAACATATGCCAGTGGCACCTTACATCTAACCAATTTAGGAAGGTTGAATGTTGTGGTATGGTATGATAAATTGCATTGTAAAATTGTAAAAATAAAAAAAACGTTAGTCTCACTTCGATGCGTGAAATTGAAAACGGTTGATAAATTTCTATAATCACATACTCTCTGCATTCACACAATTAGCTTCCGTATATAGGAATAAGTACAAATCACGATATGGTTACACGATTGTTTCCGACGTCCATCAGGCAACAGCTGAAGTCAACACTTCATAAAAAAGCGATGAACACCTACGTCACTTCAAGGACATCATGTACACGCATTGACTTCGAGGTGTTATTGGGAGACTGTGTTGGAATTTGAACACCAAAATAGTTACTTACAATTGGGGTGGTAGTTTTGAAAAGTTGTGCAAATTATCAATGTCCTATTGAACTCCACTGATATATGATTATATGAAGTGACTTGCAAATCGATTGGGATCATTGATTTTGACCGGCAGAGTAATTAACAAAGTTCGTGTGGATCCCGATAACTGTAAATAAAATAAAAGGTCAGCCGACCACAGTGTCCCCCGAAAACGTGGCAAGTCGATACCGCTTTGTTAAAGAAATTCAAGGTCGAAAAGGGTTAATAACTCTGTCAAAACATAATTTTTCCTTCATCTATATACATGTGGCACATCTCCAATATATGGGCAACAATATTCTGAAGTTTCAAATCTCTGAGATGAAATCTGTAGGAGGAGATGATTACACCATGAAGGTACTCAAAAGTGTGACGGACGGACGGACGAACGTCCGAACGGACGGACGGAGCCCGTTTCTATAGTCCCCAAAAAATTATTTTTCGGGGGACAAAAATAGTATCGGTAGTCATAGTGGTTACGTTTAGACTGATGTAAGCGTTTATAATATATGTACATGCATCTATAGGCCGGATTCGTCCTCTCCGGTTTAAACCTGGTTTAAACTTACATTGGCGGTCCAGCCAAACCGGGTCTAAGGGGGCGTTTTTGACGTTCAGTTACCAACTAATTGACAACTCGATTTGGTGATATGATCATACAGTCAAACTACACTCTTACTATCGGACCAAAAGACAAGCCGATATAATGGTTATTGACAATGTCATAAATTATCGCGAACGCGTGCTCGATTTATTCATTGAGAAATAAGTATCACCCATGAACATTAAACCGATCTCTTTGTGGGTTTAAATCAACCCGACAAAGGGCATGTCTCTCAACATGAGTTTCTTGCGCTGTTTATCACTTTGTTTGTGATAGATTTTTGCGAGATGCTTTACCCGCAAAGACAAAATTTGGTGAATTTACATGTATATCTGTATATATTAAAGGGTATAGGAGCTGTATGTCCGTTTGTCTGTTCGCAACTGTTCTAAGACTGAAAAATAAGAAAAAATATTTGTTTGTTTTAAATTTAATTAATTTTGTTTAAATTATAATGTTCAAATGATCAAAATGCGCGCAAATGTGACGCAGGCTCCTGTCGCACGAAGGGGCCGCGGGCCCCTCTGACGCTGAATAAAGGTTCCATAATCGAGTCAGTCAAGTAAAAGCAATTTTCTGATGAGTGCACACCGGAAGTGGCATCCGAACTGTTTGAAGTGGGCAACCATACAGAGGCACAGCTTTTAAGAAAGAAATATATTACATGCGTTGCTTTTTTCAATGTAATAAATTTTCCGTCATGCAGACAATCACAAAAAAAGTTCCCAGGTTTTGAACTGGTGGAATATTATGGGAATTTACGGGCGGAGCATTAGTAGAGCTTTGTGGCATGATCTACATCAAAATAAGTTATCAAATTTGACTCATATCGCAATATAAGTTTAGGATTGCAAACTATGTGTATAGCATATATGGTCATGCAGTAGCATCGTTTTGGTGTCAAAATTAAAACGTTGAACCATTCAAATGAATTCGTAGAAAACACCAGTATTTGTAATTGCCACAAGCCAAAAACAAAACCACAAGATAGTTGTAAAATTCATATTGAGGGAACATGTCCATATCTGAGCAAAGCTCGCGTGCGAATGAATCAACTGTGACATGATAACACCAGTCTGCAGCCGCCACTGAGACACGCCCTCACTCGAGATAATGTACAGCTCCTTTGATTGATTGTTTGCAGTTCTAAACCGCGATTAAGTAAAGACGGATTCGTCATCTCAAGTTTAGCCTCGGTAAAGCTGGTTTAGCTGGACCGCCGAATTGGATGGTTTCGTTGCCGGTTTAAGCTTATAAAACGCAAACAAAATATCGAAATTGACAAAAACTTATCCCCACACGCTTTATAGGTGTGAGTGCTTCTCGCTTATAAATTTCCAATCAAAATATGGTAGCTGTCGTAATTATTGATTTTCGCAAGCAATAAAACGAGGCGGTCCGCATTAGGACAGTACGATTAATTATCTCGACGATACGGAGACACTACTGCTAAACCACTGGTCTGGCTGGACCAGATTTAAACCAGAGATGACGAATGCATCACTTAGACCTGCGGCCGCGGGTTTAAACCACGAATTTTGCTGACTCACGGCGGTTTAAACCTAGAGGTTTACGTAGAGCATGTTTAAACCTGAGCTGACGAATCGGGCCTACATGATAGGGTAGTACATGTAATGTTAATTTAATCGGCTGTGCTGTGGTTGTGTCGGGAATAAGTCTCTTTAAGTAGACGACCAGGATAGTCGCCACATATATGCACGATTGGGCGAAAAATACACCTACTGTATTGTAATTTCTGAGAGCTGGCATCGAGAGGGGGTGGGGGTAACTGGGTAGTACAACTTTGTTGATAATGGGTTCGATCTCCGCGTTTCAAGTGGGTTCATGCGAAATAACATCAATTGTATAAAAGGCTCTAAAACAACTATCGTGTACAATTACATATAAAAATATATCGGTTTTTTTTCTTCTTTTTTTTTAACTCTCAAGTAACGCGATGTCCCATACCGTAACCGTCGTCAGGTAAACAGTTCTGTTACAGTGGCATAATGATCAAAGTCCATTTAGTCCCAATAAGATACCGCATTTGATTAACAATTTGACGGTAAAACATGGGGGAAGTCAAATCATAGTGGAATGGGATCTCGTATCACGGAATCGTCATCGTTCAAAATGTACTTGTTATGAACAAAACGACGTGAACGTCGTGTGCCGTGTTCAAAGAAATTATACACGTGATGTCTGACTGTCGAGCTGAATTGTTGATTCATCTCAGGACTCAGTAATATATTATGGGAGAGAGTTGTTGATGTGTACGGCAGACATGGCTACGAATTCCTGGCTTCACTCTATATATGTGGACACATTAGCATCTCTCTTTCTTGGAATTTTTGCGAATGCGAAGAGACAAATCATATACATAATTCGATGCACCTTGTTATTGATGCTGCTGTCTTTCTTTTCCACCCTTGCAGCATTGTGAAGGGTGTTGGGAGCTACTAATTTCCACGAATATACACCAAAATGGTTAGTTATCCAACACGCACTATATCAAACTTGTGACTATGCATGTATCTGTCTCGTATATATGTGTATTCTTTATGTTTCTGAGACTATTTCTTCATATATACTGTGTGTATAATCTCCCCATACAGGAGGCAATAAAGCGATATACTACGCGATTGTCTGACAAAGCACTGTAATAACTTTGATTACACAAGAAAGGTTTAAACAGGCGAAATTTCGTTATTGAAGAGTTATCAAATAATTAGTAGAATAGCAAGGTTTATATACTGCTCCATGTTCTTTTTGGTGGTAATGTTTTACAGACTTCTGTTTTGCATATTTACCCACTGCAAATGTCTTGGGTCCCGTTAAAAGCACAGGCGGTGTTCGTTGCAGAAATATTCATAGTTGTTCAAATCGCCATCAACAGAAGGAATATTAAAATAGATATAGTTTTGTTCATATGCCAAACATAATCAGCGCGTAGATAGTATATTGTCGCCAAGACGTACGATGGTGTGCGTAAACAAGAGCCTGCTCGTGTTACAGAAGTTTGGTTCTGCTTACATAACACAGCACAATTATATTGGTTAATCACGTTTTTTTGCTTTTGTTTACATAACAAAGGAAAAACATTTGACAATAACCTACTGTTTATGCCATAGTTGTGATTGGTATAAGAACAAGGTCTGTCTATTTAACTATTATTTCTGTTTATGGCTGTTTTTGACAGCATACCCATCGCCAATGCCGCCCGTATCTTTAACGTAACGGGAAACTACCTAATTCCAGCCAGTGTATACGGCATCTCCTTCTTTTGAACAGAAACTATGCAACAAATGATTGAATTTGAGTCAGGGATGATTAAAATATACACTAATGCACTCTATAAGAACCATGAAAAAGAACAATAATTGTAATGAAATTGAGTAAATGGCTTAAGCCTTTAACTCTCATTCTTGGTTCAAATTGACTCTTTTATTGTTCTGTTGAGTATAGTAGATTTCCCATAAACGGAAAAGATGAGGTAGTCTCCCTTTAAGATCGTTATGGTTTTCTAGAGAGCTGGGTTTTTGTGGCTCTATATTGGGGAGTTACCAGGTGTCCACCATGTGGAACAGTTATCATTGACATCAGTCTGTGCGCACCAACTGTGTTGACACGGACCACATTACACTATTATCGGCCACCATTGTTATCGGATACACAACGCTGCACGGTTCGATCTTTTAAGCCTTAAACCATCAATATCCACAATGAACTTAGTTTCGAAGATTAAACTCCAACAAGGGTCAATTGATCCACGCGGTCGACTTGCTTTGAATTCTTCCCAGCCAAAGAGGGCATTGGATCAATTGTGATATTGAGCGTTCTATTCGTGTACCCTTCGATGTTAACAAGGAAATGTATTATCGATGAGGCCTTGTTAACAGGGGTGTCATCTCCGCTCAAAATAAATGAACACGAATAACAAACAAAACAAGGTGCGAGGACTTTACACTCAGGTCGATCACTACATCAAAGATACCCCATTCGACCAATTGTTCAGCATACCGGGAGAATAAAACATTAAAGTGATCCGTTTGGGTGATCGAAGTGGAATAGATAATAAAGTTGTTATTTTGATAAACTTTATATCCATATTATCAGCACGCAAACGCCATGCAGTGAATGTTATCTTACTATCAAGATATAATCCTACTCTCGCAGTTAATTTAACAGAAATGACTGGTGATGTAGCTTTAAGAACGTATTAGGTGTAACCATGGGTTTCATTGCGGTATGGTTCGTAACAAAATGGAATAGAAAATATAATAAACACAACAGCTCGGAGTAGCGTACGGGTTTTCTCCTCTAGTGAGATGCGAGGATTATTTTTCACTCGGCTAACCCCGCAGCTCACTCGAAGAGAAAACTGTACGCAACTCAGAACAGTTAACTATTGTCTATATTAACTTAGCACATGTAGCAATCAACGACATTCTTGTCACAAAGACCTACAAGATGTTGTATAGAGCCGATTTTTGGTGGAATAAATTCTGAGAATGAGAACTCCTGGGGAATTATATTTTATTATAATTTCAGCAACGTCAAAATATAAATCGCATCTTACTCCCAGAAGACCGAAGGTGTTATACATACACTCTCAATAAGTTATCCTACTTTCAGCACTACGTCATAACGTCATGTCTGCGTCATTCGGTATCATTGTGCGTTATTTTATGATGTTGTGGCTTCAAGAACATATTATGTCTAAACGTGGGTGTCATTGTGCATGGGTCGTAACAAACTGGTATAGAAAATACAAAAGTCAACTATTCTGAGTAGCGTATCGGTTTTCTCCTCTCGTGAGATGAGAGGATTATTTTTATAATAATAATATATAATGTTATAACGTTATAATGTTTTAAATCGTTCAGTCTACGTGGTTGGAATTGACATTTTGTTTGTTTTTGTTATTTATTTATTTTTTAATTTTAATATTTTTAATTGTGATCAAAACACATTAGTTCGCAAAAATAAAAGACCACAATTGGGTTTTATACAGAGATGTGTAAATCAATATAGTGGGTTATAGAATAAGATTTTGAGGACGCCTGGTTAACATATATCCATGAAGATACAGATGTTTTAAAGAAATGTACATGTGCTTCTCTGTTCGTGGTGGTATACTGGATAAATTATTCTCAGTTTAAAAGAAGTGTTGCTATATAATCATCTACAGGGCTAATAGGTACCACATACTGTTAATATCCTCGTTACCTGATGTTTCCGTTTAAATTAGTGGATATGCTGCTTCTGACAACAATGGTGCTATGGGACGGACACAGCACGTCTGGCAAACCATCGATATGAGAAGCGCGATCGTAGATCCCGAGCATGATTACTGAGATCGCTATTGTTTTAGCTCCCGTAATTAAGAGACCAACATAGGTCCTACCATAGATCGCGGCTGTTCTCGTTTATATTATGAGTTGGCTCGATATATAGCTTTCAAACGTTGGGTATTTTATATATATTTATAAATGAGCGTACAGCCGACATCATTTTTAAACCGTACATTCGACTTGGTTGGAATTGACTTTTTTTTAATATTAAATTTTTTTTTTATTGGAATCAAAACATGATCATTAGGTATAACATAGAGTACTTGAGACGTGATAACTTGTCGATGTGATTGGAATTGACGTTTGTTTTTTCTTAACAGTTTTTATTGTAACAAATGATCCATACTAAACTGCCATCATGACGGTTCAAGGTCCCTCATTTTGAAAGAACATAATATGTATTTCTTAAATAGAACGATACATATACTATTAATGCTTTCTTCAATGTATCTGGTTTTCTAGCTCACTATATGAATGCCCTGATTCGCGTCCCCATATAAATATGACAGCTGAGACGATATAATTGTTCAGGTGACCTAATTCGGTCACTATTTGTCGAGGTTGAATATTGAACGCCAAAAACTCCTTAGAACGAATTGTGGAGATGACTCTATATAACTTTGGTCGACATCGGCGACTAAAACTGATCATTTTGTGCTCCTCTTCTCGCCATCCCTGACCCAAACGGCTCCAAATGTGCCGTTTTTTAAACACATAATTTCATTTGCAAATCGGCGCTAAAAATATTTTTGATCAATTTTGGTGCCATGCAGTCTCCCCTCCCGTGCATCGCTGACTCGAACGGAGCCAGTTTTGACATCTTTAAGTCAGTTATATTCATTATATCATGGAGATGACTATGTATAAGTTCGGTGGAAATAGGCAACAACAAATTATGCTGACCCTCCCCTTTCTGCCCCTGACAACAGCGTCACTTTAGAAAATTCTAACCCGCACCATTATCTTCTTCGTAAAACGTTATCACTGTTAGACCCTTTTGGTGCAAACTAGATGGTCCTCCGTGAATTTCTATAGAACACAAGACATACATTCGCCAATATATATATGTAGATCTCCAATAACGATATTTTGCGTAAACAGAACTGTTACGTTGATGTGTAAAAAACATCGCTAATCATGTAATAAGTTCATATATTTTAGTCTGAACATAATTTCCAGAATATTTGTCAATGCTTTTACCTTTTCCAATGTTAACCGCAAAGTTGCGTATTGAACTAACTGGACTAGTGTCGGTATATATATATGCTTTATTCTCTGATCCAAGATTCTATTATATGGACATTGAGAAAATAGAAATGTAGTTTTTTCACAAACGATGGACAGCAGAAAATAAAGAAAGACATCACCACAAGGTGATTCCACTGTAACAGTACTGTTTGATATAATAATGGTTTTGACAAGCGAAACCTCCTTGTTGGAGAGCTACTATTATAATAGTGAAAACAGGAATAAAGTTTATATATGTTCCGTGTTCTTCTTAGTGATGCCCGCTGTATAATCGATTATGATTATTCACAATTACCCACTGAGCGGCTTGTAACCCTTTAAACCCGAGACGGCAAATCGGTATACCTTACTCGTCGTAATATATATATTACTGAAAGATGGACCGAATATTCGGCGTGTTGGACTATAATATAATATACATGCATTCAACAAACATAAAAACCGTTATGTACAGGGGGGTCGCGCCACAAAATTCCGACACAAGGCCGGGGGTAGCAGCTCCTGAAAACACGTTTTTTCTGGTGTTTGCAAATATTTTACTTTTGCCCTTTTTTGACCTAATTACAAGCTGTTTAGCCTATATAATGATTGTTTTTCTGTGTTATGATCTAAATAACACCTGTAGTGTACACACAATATACTAGGTACAGTTCCCTGTGGTCAGGTTGGCCTCAGATTTGTTTTATTATTTGGTCCCTTCTAATACTAAGTAAACCTTCGTGAAATTTTTAACTGCGCTGGCCCACCTGGGTTGGATAACCACTTGGTATGTAAATATATTATAATGAACTCTAAAGACAAATAAACCACATATAATTCAGTAAGTAAAATAAAATATCGCATTACCACTATATGTGGTATCAAACTGAAATTCAACTCTCCAAGTCTGATATGAAACTGAAATAATGTGTAAAATAAATGTAGAACATGCCTGTTCTCTAATCTATAAACATGTTTCTGGCACAAAGTTACTAATACTATAAAAGACAAAAGTGCTATTCTACAGTGTTACATATCAAATTATTAATGAACAGACATTCACATGGATCTCAATCAGTATCAATAGCATTGAAAAACGTTGAAGCTGATTGAAGAATTATATAAGTTAATTTAAACTCAGGTGAAGTTTCAATTATCGTTGTGCAAAGTGACTTACAAAATCTTTATCTAATCTGGATTAAGACATGAATGAGTTTAACAAGACACTTTGATTACATTTTCTGGCACAAAATTACCCAAGTATTTCAGACTAGACACTTATCAAACTGTTTCTTGTCTGTTTTACAATATGCAGTGTACGTGGTTAGATGGATCATTTTAATATTAACAATAACTAAATGGTTGTAAAATAGCGCATATAAATAAATAATATCTCATTATTTCACAAGTGAAAGACAGTCATGTTTTACTAACAAAATGCAATTGAGACTGGTTGAGACCCATGTGAATGTCTGTTCATTAATAATTGGATATGTAACACTGTAGATTAGCACTTTTGTCTTTTATAGGATTAGTAACTTTGTGCAAGGAACATGTTTATAGATTAGAGAACAGGCATGATCTACATTTATTTTACACATTATTTCAGTTTCATATCAGTAGCTTGTAATAGGTAAAAAAAAGTGCAAAAGGAAAAAAATTGCAAGCACCAGCAAACACCGGAAAATAAGTTTTTTAGGAGCTGCGACGCCCCCCCCCCCCACTCCGGCCTTGTGTCGGAATTTGTTTGCGCGACCCCCCCCCCCTGTTATGTATGACATAATATAACGCAAAATTGCAACATGTCCACGAGGAAATACGCACATAGTCGACCTATAACGTGAAATAGGTACATGTGATTATTTGATTCCGAAATAAGCAGATAATGGACTCTTGTCCGTTATTTAGGCTTGTTGGACTATAATATAATATACATGCATTCAACCATCATAAAAGCCGTTATGTATGACGTAATATAACACAAAATTGCAACATATGTCCTCGAGGAAATACGCACATAATCGACCTATAATGTGAAATAGGTACATAATGTGATTATTTGATTATTAAATAAGCAGATAATGGACTCTTGATCGTTAATTCGTTTTATGGCGTGGGCAACAGTGAAAATACTTGTTAAAGGGCGTACACATGAAAAGTCGTGAGTTGGCTTATTTGTGTCATTGTCCGCACATATGCTTAGAATGGCCTCTTTACGAGTCGATAATGTGACTAAAATGTTCTGATTATCAGCATATTATAGACTCAAAATAAGGCAATTGTAAACAGTTTATCTACTAAAACAATTTCTAATATAAGCAGATAATGTGCTAGTTGTCGGGAGACAGGCTGCAAAATCATGGTGACATAATTGATGTTGAAACACTGGTAAGAAATATACATATCGCAGAATGAAGATGCTCGAAAGTACGTCCACTTATTTACAACGATGGAGTGACACCATGACCAAATAGTATGAATTAAAACACAACCCACAGCCAAGTTTTAATTTTTCTGATTTAATTTTTCAATACGTGGGTGTGGTTTTACTTCTTTCGAGATTATTTCAATTCTGTTTATAACTATTTCATTATCGGATTAATTATTTTGAGCGAATAAACACCCGTCTTCACAACACATTGATGATGCAGCCAATTCCTTCCCTGGCAAATGACATGAACTATACATTCGCTCTTTTTGCATCATACTTATAATGATTCCATTTCATGTTTAAAAATGTTTTGTTATTATTGGGATACCCAATAATAATAAAATAATCATGCTGTATTTTTCTTGAAATACCATTGTATAATGGTGATGAGAAATAAAAGTATTTGTCTTTGTCTATGTTAAATTATACACGACGTAAAGCCATCGTAATGGTGTTTAATATCTTCGTTAAAGGGGTACTGTACGCCATTTTCATTAAATTTCCGGTGACAACAACGATCTAATATCGATAATATATAGAAACATAAGTAATTTGAGTCGAAGATGTATTCTGTAAACGCTCAGGTTAATAGGCTATCTTAAAATTTAATAATTTAAAAGTTAATAATTTGATATAAATTGAATTTATGACTGGAGCCATAAAATGGCGTCAATTAAATTACGAATTACCGTAATCAAAAATAGTAATTGAGGGATACTGGATTTTTAAACCGATCGCACACACGATTGCTTAAAATATTATGATGATACGGGGAGAACACTCAAGCCACTCACTGACTAGCGACGATACAATAACTTAAATGATTATATGGGACTAGTATGCATATAATATCACTTTTATTTGATTCATTTGGTTGAAAACTTTACAAAAATTACTCGACAACGACAATTTGTATTTTTGCATTCCGGTAAATTTGTCATCCGTAACATGACTTCGTACTCAACAGACTTTCAAATAATGGAAAAATTGTTACCTTATTCTCCGACTCGGAGACTATAGAAACCAACAACAACATTTGGCGTACAGCACCCCTTTAACTATTAAGATCTGAAACTGTCATCAAATCCAAGCAATTTACGAAAATATTTTTGTCAGTTTTTAATTCGCGCAACTAGGTGCGCGAATTCAAAACTGAGCGAAAAATACTACTGCGCGCATTTAGTTACGAGTAAAATGAAAGTCTTATAATAGAGAATGCATTGGCCTAACAATTTATCATTTGTTATCATTTTTCTTACATTCTTTAACAATTTAAAAAAAAAAAATTTAAGTTCTTTATTATTTTTTCATACCTTCTTTAAGAATGTTTTCATACATTCTTTAACAATTTTTATAATTTTTTCTTACATTCTTTATTAATTTTTTTTAATTTTTTTCTTACGTTTTTTAACAATTATAAATAACAATATAAAATGTGTTAGACCAATGCATTCTCTTATATATGCGAGGCGCCCTTTTTTCGCAAAAACAAATCAGGAAGCACCAGTCATGAAAGGGTTAAAGTCTTACCTGGCACACAGTGTCCCGTCGGTGCAGTCGATGGCTTGTAATATGGTAGACACACGCACACTCCACCTACACACTGCAGGCCGGGCATCTGACATGCTGGTTGGACCGGTTGGTAGCAATAGTCGTTGCGATATTTGCCTAAACAGAAAACGTACATATACAAGCACATGTATTATGTATGCATTGTGGGATGTGCAAGCGGAGAAGCGTTATTTGACGTCAGATTCGCGTTTTTTTAAAGATAATATATATGTCTGCATTGCCTCCAATTGTACAGTGCTGTACTTACTTACTGTAGCGTTTTTTCTTAGTCAAATGGTAGGTGCTCAGTTTAAATGCAACTTGTGAAATTTTATGACAATGCAGAGCCCTTGCACAAAATTGACTAGGTTGTGTTCCAGTAAAGTCAGTAAGTAACAGGTTTCAATCTGTGGTAAAGTTAATTGACGTTTGTCATATAGCACGCAGTATGGACTACATACATGTATAACAAGTGACCAAGTGTTAATTCTGTACTAATCCACCTTTGGAAATTCATTTATTCCCATGTACAGTTTGCCAAGTATATATTCCTATTTTTCGATTCTTGCCATTCTTACTTACTTACTATATATATTTAAAAGGTATTGATCAAGGTGGGATCTGCATATACACTTTGCGCATTACAATAATTATAACTAATGTTCATCACCTAACAAGGATAACTCAGTTCCAAGTAGATACGAGCTCTGATATTTTCAGCACTCAAAATGATAAGTTAAATTCGCATTCCTTTCGATTTAAACGGACATGGCTCATTCGAACCTCCAAATTGTTTTTCTACGTAATTTGGAGCGACGGATACGATATGTCGATCAATAAACGAGCTATTGGTATACCGGCTTCATATGCTCTGAAAAAGACTTGCCAAAGCCACGGCCATTTCCAGCAGTTTTAAATTTTTCGCCCGAAGACAGACAATTGACTACCACGGAACGCTCTTTTCTGTTCGATGTCGTGCAAATTGCTGTTTTGTGTTTGGGACCCAACCACCTAGTTCACATGTGTATTACTTCAATACGTCTTTTGAGGTTACATAATGTTCGTAGAAAGGTAATTCAGATATATATCGACGCAACTTCGATACTGAGAAAAATTCAAAAACGAATAATATTATGTGTATTTTGGAGCGCAAACCACCATGTGGCTTTAACACACTAGTTTTATCCAGTCTGTGTTAAAATATAATCAAATTCATACTGATTTTGATCACGTTTTATATGCGGGTCGGCAGTTAACTAATAGACTCGATGGCTCGTACTCATCAACTGGGTTATATATATTCCAGGTAGTCTATACCGGGCGAGGCTGAATGCGAAGCTTTTGGCATAGCGGCGGTATAGGAGTATCCAATCGCAGGGATTTGACGACTATCATACATTGGCAACGATTTGGCAACGCTATGATTTATTCTCATAACAAATGCCTATGGAAATTTACATAAGTTGTATAACAAAGATTGGTATATGTACAGTATGGCATCGGCGATCATGTACTTACGCTTGGAGTATTTATTCTATATATTCATTCAAGATCCCATACATAAATAAATAGTTCAGATGGTATTATATGTCACCATGGCGGATTATCTTCGAACCTCTTAAAAACGGTATGTACAAATTTGCATCGACGTCACATTTGATATGGGTTTTGTACATTCAAAAGTTCATCCATCATTGTAATGTTTGGTCTGTTCAGGTATTCAGATATAAAAAAAATTCTCTCCCGCTTCACACACAGAGGTAATCATGAAATCACAGTGGCCACAATTGGTTATCACCTTCGCATGTAGCATTATGTACATGCTCGGTTTATTTCAATGATGTACGTCCACAGTATTGGAACATAAAAGGGACGGGAAGTATTAACCAGCCCAATTCGTCAACACTAATTCGTCAACACTAATTCGTCAACACTAATTCCGCAAAAATATTTAGTCAAAGCTGCTTTCTCTATTTATCTGGTGAATGTTCTCGATTTACTCGTGAGGCAGTGTCGATTGATAAATAGCATTTGATAGCTTGTTAAAGGCACGGGCGGCGTTCGTTGCAGAAATATTCGTATTTGTTCAAATCGCCATCAACAGAAGGAACACCAAAATATTTACAGTTACGCTCATATGCCAAACATAATCAGCGCGTAAATAGTATATTGTCGTCAAGACGTACGATGATGTACGTAAACAAGAGACTGCTCGTGTTACAGAAGCTAACATAACACAGCGCAATTCTATTGCTTAATCACACAAAAATGATATAAACGCTCTTTATTATTTCCATATCAGGAAAACAATAGCAAATAACGCTCTTTATGTTTACCATATCCGGATCTAAACAAAAGCTAGGAAACGTAACTTTTTTTTGCTTTTGTTAAATAACAAAGGGGGGAATTGACAATAGCATAGTGTTTATGCCATATTTGTGATTGGCATAAGAACAAAGTATGTCTATATCTTACTATTCCTTCTGTTTGTGGCTGCCCGTATCTTTACTATAATACCGACTATAGTATTTCGAAGATATAGCGAAGATACCCCGAGCCTTCAGTCGCTACCAGATAAACTACCCGGTTTATTAAACTAAACCCAGTTGGTGAATACGAGCCGATGTGTTGTGTTCTGTATTCAGGCCTAAACTGTATAATTGTTCGTGTTTCTGTTAACTCTACCTACCCATAACTCAGCCCACTACACTGATAATTTAATTCCGACATGACTGAACACTGACATGTCACCATTTGTACCAAATGTAGTAGCATGAAAGCTTCTATATATATCTCTATCAGAAGTGTTTTTAATCCCGAAATATGAAATGAAGTAACTATGGTATTGTTAATTTCGAACTTCACGAGTGTAATGTCAGTGCTAATTTTTGGACTATTATTTCATTGTTTATCTACATTGGTTTGATTGTATCAGATGTGTGGTTCGTTTCTATAGTATTCGAGTTAGGTTGGTTCGTTTCTTTGTTTGATTAGGCTTTCTCGAAATTACAACATTTCTTTGTATGCTCAAGCGGGTGCTCATTAATTACCATTCATTGCACGTATTCTAAGCTTTACTTTTAATAATAACTTATTTGTCAAACTGTTATTGCCACTGTGGAGATCGGATATTTTATCATGCAAATCTGTTAATCTAATCTCGCGTCGTTAATTCACACATGTGCATGCTTTGTATATAAGAATGTGTAAAACTGTGTTAGGTTACTTTATGTTCCGGAACTCCGCCGTTCAGTAATTTCACTTATTACAACCGGAGTTCCGATTGTTGTGTGGACCGCTTCCAACTATACCGGAATGTCCGTATGTTTCTATTGTAAAAATAAACGCTAATTCCCCAGAACGACTCCACCTTCTTACAGTACCAAAATCAGCTCTACCAAATAATGTATGTGGCAAAATGCAGACATGATTTTCGCGACCGCTGTATAGTACATGCACTGGTTCGGCGAAAATTAAGTAGCTATTTCAGTGACACAGGGAATTATGTAGCTATTTCAGTGAAACAGGGGGAGATTTTGAAAATATTTCAACATTTCAATGAAATTTAGAATATTTAAAAACTAATACAAATAAACACAAAATATGTTCCTACCTACTCCCTAATAGCCTGACAAATTTTCGCTAGCAGAAATATATTTAGGTCTTACCTGGTGGTAGTCCACGGCAGCATGGGGTTGTGAATCCGAGGTCGCATGAGCACCTCCCGGCCACGACGGACTGTGAGTAGAAACACGGCGCTACCTGCAATATACAGTATTAAATCTTAATTTCCTCGAAACATTAAGACCTATATAAAATTAGTAACAAAATATATCTAGTCTACTAGATGGTTTATCACATTCAGTTATACATGTATCCGTTGGATGGTGTATTACTCATTTTGGAGGGGTGCTCCGGATAAATTAGCAGAATGCCAAGTATCCAGTATAACAAAAAGATAATATGTCGGACAGTACCAACATTATATTGGTGTCTGTTTCACTGGGTGTAGACATATTTATTTCTTTACAAAATAATTGTATAATATATAACATAAAGACAATTATATTAGAGAATAGGATTTGGCAGAAAGCATGACGCTTATATCAGCCAGACATTCACAGGTTGTGTCTTTATTGATTATTCATAATGTTCTTTGCCAGTTAGGTTTTGCTTTTATGTTCAATGTTTTTATCTTCATAGCTTTGTTAGCCACCTGGGGCATATGCCGTCAAACAGTAACATCTAATAAGTTACTGTTGGGCAGCCCATGCATCAGATGACCTGAAATGTTACCTGTATGTGAACTGACCCTCGACCCAACCTCGACTTTCTCCCTTGGAGTTGACCATGATTGTATTGCAGTGAGAGTTTATGGTGAAATATAATTTTCGATGGTTGAGGTACAAATTAATAGAAAATTGTTTTTATGCACGGGCGTTAATGTTATGTACATATTGGGGTAGTGCTGAAAAGTGTTATCCATGGGCGTTAATGTTATGTACATATTGGGGTAGTGTTGAATAGTGTTATCCACGGCTTGGTAAGTGCTGATTGGGTTATTAATCATGTGATTAATGCAGACCATGTTCTCGGCCACTTGTGTTCGTTAAACAGTGGCGAGCGGACGTTTTACGGTTTATCTCATGAATTTTGTATTGCTAGGTTTATCTTATGACTTTGTATTGCTAGGTTCGAAGTCTTGTTATTTCTTGCTGGAGCTAGAGTTCTGCTGAAAATTAGAAGATATATAGCTATCGGGTTGCTGGGGATAGGTCAGCTTGGCGAATCCAGACAACAGTCCAGCAAGAAACAGTCTATTCGGTACAAAACATTTAGTTATGTAGTTTGTCTCACAGTTTAGTGATGAATCGCTTTTAAAACGATGTTCTGATCTAATAAAGCAAATACAGGTGGAGTTCTGCATAAACTTTGAAATATAGATAGATACAAGATTGGTTGAAGAATAGCCACCGAAAGTTGCTATGTAGCTTTAGTTCAAATCGATGGAGTTACAATACCCCAGTTTCGCGAAGAGTTGTATATCAACCCAGTGATATATTCGAGTTATGGCGGTGTTCATTGGTATTAAAAGCTAAACATGAATGTTCAGTAAATGTGCATATTTCTGTCGCACGTTGTTCCTGTTTCTTTGAAAATCGTGTATGGTACTTGTTTATTACTATGGAAAGTGTAAGAAACATAAAGAGAAATGGTCTATTCCACCAGCCCAATTATGCAACATTCCTCGCACAAATACGCACATAATCGACCTATAATGTGAAATAGATACACAGCGATTGTTTTCGTTTAATGGCGCGGGCCACAGTGAAAACACGTGTTAAAGAGTGCACACCTGAAATGTCGTGATATTGCTAATTTGTATCATTGTCCGCACATAATCTGCTTAGAATCGTCTTGTATTTATTATCTTCTCACTGTTAGTTATTTATATTTTTCTCCAGTATAATATTTTCTCACATTATATTTATTTATCCACACAGCATTATATATATATCGCGATAGAGAGAGAGAGAGAGAGAGTGTGTGCGCGTCCATATGCTAGTGATGTTCATCTCTTGTTCCTCGCTGTTGACAGTACTTGTAAATAATGTTGCAATAATTTATACATATTCTCTCCCAAGATGAGGCAATACAGAATATCTTATTCGCGGACCATTGGCTTTGGGTGGGAATCAGCTCATATGATTTGACAACATAAAACAGCAATTAGTACTCTTTTATAACAGTAAATTACAATATTGTACCCACGAAGTTCATAAACATGTCAATAGAATGTTCCGATGGTCAAATATCACCTTAAAACACTCAAAATGAGCGTCTGTAATAACAAGAGTCCATACTTTCAAAGTTCGTTTCTCTATGTTACACTATTTTTAACTCGTTTAAAACATAAAACTGAGGTGTGTTTTGATTATGCTGGCGTTGGTTGTATTATGCAATACGAATGTTTATTGAAAGTATTATTCATTTGTATTTTCCTGGTAAGCTGAAAAGGGCTTAGCAGATTTTGACTAATTTGGAGTCAAATCTGAGCGGGCACCATAACATGTGTTACATAATTATTGACACACTCACCCCGTTAATGTTGATATATGTGACGGCAGCATACTCCGCGAGGCCACTGCATGGATTATCAGCGGGGTTCCTACAGGCGTTAATGACACATGATTGAGTATCCCTTTTGAAGTTTGCTGACTGGCAACTCCCATCATTCACGCACAGCAATGCACACTCTATTGCAGACCTGGCAGCAATGGTATAAATGGGGTCACAAAAGTCACACATCCATCCATTGCATATCCGAAATCCTTGATATGGAGACAAAGAGTTTACACAATTAAACAAGAAAAGGTACAAGAATAGTTTGTGTATCGTCACCATTGTAGCCATTCTCCTTCTATGCACTATAAGATTATGTATCGTATCTCTTCCTATACGTCTTAGGTGTGTCGTGGCGGACAAGGGAATGTGGTGCTGCGTCTCTTCGGATAGCAGCTGTCCACTGATTGGCCTGTCCACCCTGGCTACTGAGTGACGGGGATATTCGATCGTAGTTGACAGAATGTGATGTTAGATATTGTCAATGATAACGATATGTTAGCTGGTTAACAGTATTTCAGTAGTACTGGGGTACCTTGAATGCGTGAAGAAAATCTATTAAACGTGTACATGAATGGTTGCAGAGACACTCGATGGATTAAATTGTTTCAAACAGGACTTGGAAAAAAATGTAGGCGTGTTTACGGTACTACGTTGTACACATATTAAGTGCGGCATCGTGAACATGGTAACGTAGTTGGTATGCACTGAATATTATCCATGCAACGTGTGCGTGTTTGTGGGGGGGGGGGGGGGGTTGGTGCTAATGTACCTGCATTGGTTACTAGATGTTAAAGCCCAGTGGCGGTTTTATTTTAGATTAAACATATTTTTTTTAAATAATTATATCACAAAGGGATCGGAGCACAAGTGGTGGCACTTAGTCATTGCTCCTCTCCCACAGAAATACAAACATAATAAATATAAAATAAACTGAATAAATATATAAAGTAAATGTCTATTTAAATATATATATTTAGTGAGTTGTCATATTGGGAGATGTCATTGCGATAGTTTGATATATAGTTTCTTTTATAGTATTGTGTTGGTCAAATGAGTGGCACATATAAATCAAGTGAAATGATTGCTATCACGGATGAATTTCTGGGTTGCGTGGAATATTATGTATTTTGCTTGTGAGTGTATGATGGGTCGCCGAAGAGAACCGTTATTACTGATATACTATCAAACTGCAATAGATAGGAAAGAATTTCGCGTTGACTACTATATAGTTTACATTTAAACCATATCAAACCCAGTCGTAAGTCGGGATTTTTTCCCCCTGTGCCAATGCATTCTCTTATATATGCGAGTCGACCATAGGTCGCCTCGCATATATAAGAGAATGCATTGGCCTAACAATTTTTTTTAAATAAATGTTTCTTACAATTTTTAGGACGTAACATAAAAAACATCCATTACCCTGCAGGGAGCCCCACACATATAGAAGCATATAGAAGAGTGTCGTCTGCTCATGTTTGTCTGGGGCTCTGTATGGGTGAAATTATAAAATTGTTAAAGAATACAATAGATAGGAAAGAATTTCGCGTTGACTACTATATCGTTTACATTAAAAAAAGAAGTGTTTTGCATTTTCGACCGGGTACACATAGGCGATTGGGCAATATGCTTAATATTTATCACCGTTTAGATCACTACATCTGCATCACATTCTAAAGTGGATAACATTTACACTTCTAGTTCCGTGATTAAAATATTTGGCGGTTTTATGCATGACATTGAGCTCGGTGCAGTAAGACCCCGGTCCGATATAGAGGGTCAGAATAGGACGAAAAATACTGTTATACGGACTTCATATACCACACCATCATGTGACAATGAGGGGTAATCTTTTCTGGTCTATAACTGATATGGTGATCACAACTGGCGTTCGCCACATGTTATGCGAACATGGTGTTACACCACTGATGTTGGTATACCACCACGACGCCAACTTGAAACATGGGTAAACTCCGAAAAGTCCTTGTGGTGGTAAAACACGATACCAAATATTATTTAAATCATACAAACATGGGCCGAGATATCTGCGCCGACTGATAGAAAACAAACATTTCCAGATAAACAAAGACAAATGATAACTCCAATGCGAAAAACGTCAACAACGTCCATTGTGACCTCTTTTGAAAGCACTCCTTATGGCTTTTATTTATATCTGGAACCTGGATATTCTGTGGTGGCAATTTATTTTTAGATATTCTGAAGAATAATATCGAATGAATTTAGTTCAGACATTGCATTTATACCTTGGTCCATCATTATTCGAGTATGGTTACTTACAACCAGAAATAACATGTTCTACCGCGGTGGGCGCATCTAATGCAAATAACATATAACACCAGTCGTGCAGCTGTGCTTATAAGTTAGTCAGTGGCTTTCCTCAATTGGAATGGTGGTGTTTGTGTTGGGTGAAGAGATCTCCCAATGAATTATAGGTCGACTATGTGTGTATTTCCGCGAGGATATGTTGAAATAACGGCTATGACTCCATTATCTGCTTATTTCAGAATCAAATAATTACATTATGCACCTCTTTCGCATTATAGGTAGATTATGTGCGTATTTGTGCGCGGATATGTTGCAATACAACAAGTTCTGACACAAGCTTGGTTTACCTTCCGCTAGATCCCACGAGAATGTCAACGTGTGTTCTTATATTGAGTAAGCTTTAATCAACTCGATTTGTCAGTAGTTAGTCAAGAAACAGTATTAGAAACGTCACATGTGATTGTGATCACAGCAAATTGTATGGGTTTTCCTATTCCAAAAAATACACTAGCACGTGATTGCAGTGGACTGACCAGCGCAGTGAAGAGACAGAACTCTACCTCGCGAAATCATTCAAAAGATCGCATGATGTGAAACTATTTTGAAAGATCGAGAAAGAAAACAATAAAAACCGACAAAATCTTCAATAGCAAGAAACCAAATGATCCGGAACGCCATTCAGTATAAAACAATATATCCGGTGCAGCAAAAATCTATTATAATAAACTGTAGAGGAAGAATATCAGAAAAATAAACTATGACAAGAATTGAAATCAAAAGGAGGCAATTTCCGACCACAAAGTTTCGAGCGGAAGGTGAGTTGTAAAACTTTGGAGCCTATACATATTTTATCGTCGATTTTAATGCTTCATTTAAGTTTAAAGACTGCCTATATTCTCTGGAGAACTACACATCGTTACTTTCTGAAGATGCTCCCGTCATAATAATGGGTGATCTAAATGTACACCTTGGTGACTCAAGGGGACAAAACATGCCCGCTGGTCATGCTGAGCGTTCGGTGTGGATGCACCAATTCTTAGAGCGCGCATCTATGCAGTCTACTTTATGTCTTCCGACGTTAGCCGGACCAAAATTCACATTCTATCCACATATTGTAGTAGCACAACCGACAACGATAGACCATATTCTCGTTCACAAAAGTATGTTATATTGTATCACAGGATGTTCCGTATTGAATGACGACACACTAAACGTTTCAAATAATTTGCCTGTGACGTGCTCTCTCCTATTAGACATACATAATGTGACAAATCCCATCAAATACACACGGAGACTCTACAGCTGGGAAAAGGGAGATATAACTGCTTACCGTTCCCTGCTGGACAGCAGTTGCCTTGAACTTCTTACGCATCCGACCTCGGAAAAGCGTGATGTTCGTGCACTATATGAGGCAATAGTTGAATGTATCCACAGTGCATCTATTCAAGCTTTGGGCGCAAAGACGTCCAATTCACACGCGAAGCCCTACTGGAATACAGAGCTCTCACATTTGCACAGAGAGGTAAAGGCTGCCCGCACCTGTTGGATTCGTTCCGGGAGACCGCGAAGCGTAAATTCAAATGTATATGTTGCCTACAAGGATTCAAAACGCCGTTTCCGGAGAGCTATGAGATATGCTATAATTTCACAGGAGAGAAAATTTCTACTAGATGTCGAATTAGCAGCGACCAATGATCCCACCTTATTCTGGAAATTGGCGAAATCCCGTGCTCACACGCAAATGGTTACTCCCGTTATTAACTTCGGAAATGGACCAACCCGTGATCCCAATTCAGTGCTGTCTCACTGGAGACAATATTTTGAACATTTGTACACTCCCAGTGTTCACAGAGATCCCCGCTTCGAACGATCGGTAATAAATCACGTGAAAATGGTGACGAACGTATCGACACAGAGCTGGAGTAGTACGATATTCTGTGAGCCGCTAACTGAGCAAGAAATCATTGCATGTATAAAACTGTTGGAAGAAAAAAAATCTGGTGGCCCAGACGATGTAGTTAACGAACACGTTGGTCCGAATCGGCATCTCTGGTTTAGACTAGGTTTTATTCTAGTCCAGGTTTAACTCCAGTTTAAACTAGGTTTAAGTAGGGTTTAAAGTTGGTTTTACAGTAGTTAAACCAGGTTTATGGGAGTAAAACTGGGTTTTAGTGTACTTAAACCAAGTTTTGTGATAAACTCAGTTTAAGTTGAAACTAGGTTTTATTAACGTGATAAAGTTATGGTAATATTACTAATTGTTTGTGGTGAATTGGCTATATAATCATCAGTATAAGCTTAGGTATATATGATTTATACGTACCATACGTCTCGCCTCGAACATACACCTTTAAATATACTTTGAAAAAAAAACAAAGTTAAACCACCCTACCCCAGGTTTGACTAAAACCTAGTTTTTTGGGTTTAATTATTGGGCCGATATTTTTCGCCCAATATTGATGTTGTTCTTCGTGAATATGGGAGTGTTTCTGTTGAATTGGGGGAGGCGTTTATGCTCGGGTAGTTTTGCCACTCAATATTCCTGTGCAGTTTTCTGTACTTCTGACAGAACACTTCTGACAAATAGGCTAGTGTGATGGATGCTTTCTTGCAATATAGGTTTTACGATTCGCTCGTTCGGAGGTCGCTTTGGCGCCAAAGAGCATGGAGGGATCGGACTAATCCATTTGACACATTCGACGACGTTGATTTTAAACGACGTTATCGATTCACCAAGGAGTCAACTCGAGAAATTATTCGCTTGGTAGAAAATGACCTGCAGAGTAGCTATGGAAGACCGACTGATATGCCGCCATTTCTACAGGTGCTACTTGCGCTGCGTTTTTTTGCGACGGGGAGCTTCCAAATGGTTGTTGGAGATTTATGCAACGTCAGCCAGTCAACAACTTGTGAATCAGTTCACAAAGTTTCGAGGGCTCTAGCCAGTAGACGGGAAGAGTACATAAAAACGCCTCTACCAGAAGAATTCCCGGAAATTGTGAAAGGATTTTACGATATGTTCGGATTTCCACATGTCATCGGAGCTGTTGACTGCACTCACGTGCGAAGTTGCGGTCCCGGGGGCGATGACGCAGCACGGTTTATCAACAGAAAGGGCTATACATCTATCAACGTGCAGTGTATATGTGATTCTCAACTTAAAATATGGAACATTGTCGCTCGGTGGCCAGGCAGCACGCACGATGCAAGAATATTTGACAACAGCGTGGTATGTCGAGAAATGGAGGATTTAACTTGTCAGGCATTTTTGATTGGGGATCATGGGTACGCCTGCATGCCATTTCTAATGACACATCACCGTGACCCAACGACTCGAGCTGAGCGTGCTTTCAATCTTTCTTTATCCAGGACGAGGACAGTTATTGAACCGACATTTGGGTCAATGAAACGCAGGTTTCCGTGTCTCAAGTTCATGCAAACAAAGGTTGAAAATACGCTGCTGATTATAGTTGATGTTGCTGTCTTGCATAACCTGACGATACAGTTATCAGATACACTTCCCGACGAAGACGATGAACACGAATATGTGAACAAAGATACTGACGACGCCTCATTCGTTCGATTGGATCTACCGGACAACGCTGATGGAGGCAGTTGTAGAGAATTATTTCTCTAATTGAATTAACACACAAATACATGTACCATATGATGATTTATTTAATAAAATATGATTGTAATCATTATGACCTCAATGTTCCAATCTGTTCTGTCAAGAACCTTTCACGCAGCTTTTCGTTGGCTATTTCCAGTTTTAGCTTCTTGCATTCCAATGCGTGTTCTCCTTTGCCTTTGGTATCGCTGAGTGTCTTGAAACATCGTACCATCAGGTCATCGATGTGTAACTTAAACGTAAGCTTCTTATGATAGATAAACCCCAGGAGGAACTTACACTGTTCAACAACAGGTATCTCAAATATATCGAGGAATAAGACAGGGTCCGCATGTCGTTTCCGTTTCCCGCAGAAATGAATACATTGGGTTTTTGTAGGGGAAAATTTAAAACCTTTTTTATTTGACCACTCGTGTAATTTGTTCAGGCACAACTGCAGTTGTCTTTCAATAGTTGTCATGTGCTTGCCACGAAAACAGATTAAAAAATCATCTACATATAAAGAGCCTAAACAGTTAGGTGATAAAACATTCACAATGAAATTGATTTTCACACTAAAAAGCGTGACCGAAAGAATATTTCCTTGTGGAACTCCCATTTCCTGAGTATATTGCTCGGAAAGAGTAGAACCAACTCTAACTCTGAAAACTCTGTCTTTCAGAAAATTAGAAATAAAGGTAGGTAGTCTACTTCGTAGTCCATATCCGAATAGATCGTTCAGTATGCCATATTTCCATGTTGTATCATATGCCTTCTCGAGATCAAAGAATACACCAACAGCATGTTGTTGAGCTGCAAATGCTTCTCGAATATATGTCTCCAATCGTACTAAATGGTCATTTGTACTCCGATTTTTTCCGAAATCCGCATTGGAGATCTGAGATAAGTCTATTGGTTTCTAAAAACCAAACCAATCGCTTATTAATCATACGTTCAAATGTTTTGCAAAGGCAGCTAGTTAACGCGATTGGTTGATAATTAGATGGATTAGAATGATCTTTATTCGGCTTAGGAATTGGAATAATAGTAGCTTCTTTCCATGCATTGGGAAATTCACCAGTCTCCCATATTGAATTAAAAATAAGCAATAATGTAGTCAGCGATGTAACTGGAAGATGCTTTAGCATCTGGTAAGATATGTTGTCAGGACCAGTAGCCGTGTCATGTGCACTTGAGATGGCATTTTGTAATTCGTGTATAGAGAAAGATTGATTGTAGTCTTCCAGAATCAGAATAGAAATTGATTCTTTTTCTCTCTGCAACAGATCTGTGGCGATTGAAAGTTGTCACATAATTGTCAACAGAAGAGTTGGAAGCAATCGTGCTTGCGAGCTTATCTGCAATTTCTTTTTCATCAGTAATAAGTGATGTTCCATCTTTAAGATGTTGGAGTCCGGTGTGATTGCCTTTACCTCTAATTTTATTTACCATCTTCCATACTTTATTTGTGTTCGTTTGACCATCAATACTATTCACAAATGTGTACCAGGTAGCACGCTTTTTCTGTTTGATCAATCTTTTGGCTACAGCACGAGTGTTTCGACATGCTTTCAGATTAGCTAGTGACTGATATCGCCGATATTGACGTTCACATAGCTTTCGTTGTTTTATGGCATGTGCAACATCACGATCAAACCATGGCTTTTTCAGACGGTTCGGATTTACCTTTGACTTATGGATTTCCGCAGTAGCGATATCGATAAGATTTTGAGTGAAATCTTCAATTTTGTGCTCAGAAGCAGTCAAAGCGTCCTCTCGAAGTAACAGCTCACATCTATCTGTAAAGTACGGCAAATTAGCCTGATTGTACTTCCAGAACTGGCGAGCATTCAAACCTTGATCAATTGTTTTCCAAGAGTATTGGAAAATGATCACTTCCGTGCAGATCTGGACATACCTTCCAAGAAAAATCTGGAAATATATTTGCATGACCGATACTCAAGTCAATTGATGTATATGTTCCATTTCCAGGATGAAGATATGTTGCCGAAGTATCATTGAATAAGCATATATCTCTGTCGTCGAGGAATGATTCAACAAGCCGGCCGCGGGCGTCAGTGTTACGATTTCCCCAAAGCATATGGCGGGCGTTAAAATATCCCAGAATTATATAAGGCTGTGGCAGTTGTGATGTTAACTCGAGTAGTTCATTGATGGTAACTGGGACTGAGGGTGGCAGATAAAGTGAGCATATTGTTAATGTGTATGAGAGTGCTATTCTCACAGCACAAGCTTGTAGATTAGTATTGAGTGTTACAGTACTGTACACATCATTACGAATGAGCAAGGAGGAACCACCTGTGGGCCTGTCATTGATAACAGGGCCATATATTGAATGAACTTTAAAACCTTTCAATGTAATAACATCATTATCTTTCAGGTGCGTTTCTTGCAAACCCATGATAATTGGACGATGATCTTGGTCCAAAAGAGAAAGTTCTGCATGATTAGTTTTAAAGACGCGACAGTTCCACTGTATTATTCTATGAGCCATGTGTTAGAAGATGACCTACGTTCATTTATTTTAAATCGATGTTTCCGTCTGTCAGAAGAGCGTTGACGCTCGGGTATTTTGTGTTCCTGAGTAATTTGCATATCTTCAGTAATATTAGGATCACTTTCCAATGAGGGATTCTTTGGATATTGCTTTGTATGTACAGGTTTATCTATGGGTGATGCCACGGAAGTATAAATCCCGTTTCCAAAAGCAATTGTACTGGTTTGAGTTGACTGTGGTAATGGTGGGACCTGTTTATTATTATTTGTACTTGAACCTTGAGCAGTTGGGAAATCTTTTTCTGCAGTTTGAACACCGACATCTACCGTGGGGTGCTCGTGCAGCTTGTGCATATGACTTTGTTAAAACTGGATTTTCTTGTCGATAGATTGTTCGAGCTTCATTAAATGATATGCATCTTTCTGCTTTCAACTTTTGTATATTATATTCATCTATGTACATTGGGCATTTTCTATCAGAGGCAGTATGTGAACCGGAACAGTTTATACATTTGGCAGGTTTTTTGGCAATTGTCGTGCATTCCGCCCTCACCACATTGACGACATACAATACCACCATGTCTACAGTTTTCACGTTCATGACCAAATTTATGACAATTAAAGCATCTCATTGGGTTTGGAATAAACAAGGAAATTTGACTTTTGTATATCCTACTAAGATTTTCTCTGTTGATGTATTAAAGGTTAACAAATATGTGTCTATTGGTATCGTATTTACATTTGTATTTCCAATCTTTTTTATAGTAGGTAACAAATGTGCTTGTGTTTCACGGTCACATTCGATGATCAGACTGCCGTCTCTAAGTTTTTTAACTGATGATAATGTTCCAATCTTACTCTGTAGAGTCTTTCCAATGACAAATGGTGATTCAGTTATCGGTCCTCCGTCTTCCTTCTGTATCACGAAAAAATATTTCGGTTTTGGTTTAGCAAGAGACTCAATATCTAAAGGAGTTTGACATCTTCTTTTCCCAGGTTGTTTGTTTTGTTGTGTTAAGTTATTCATGGTGTTTGTATTATGTTCAGCAATCAAGTCCTACCAACCGCCACGGATTACAATATATGCTGCCTCCGACACGTGGTAGTTATTCATCAGGGCGGAGACAAGTAGGAACTGATCACGATAATCTCACAATTCGTCACTCTCTCACAGGTCAGAATCGCTCGATTAACTCGTTGAGCCGCCGCCTTCTCTTCGAACGAGCCTGGACACAAGTCTAATAGCAACAGACTATATAAATAACATACATACACGGGTTACTCGTCCAAGAGGGCGTGTCACGACCAAGCCGATTGGTTGAGCCGAGTCAACACAACCACCTGTCTGTAAGTGAAGGCCGGGCCAAAGTAGTGTGTTGTGGAGCATAACCCGCAATGACTGAGCACTGTCAGCGATATGACCCACTCAACTACCAGGATCCCATTCTCCACCCCACTCAGGACGCACCTCCCGGCAAACGAGGTGCCATAATATGGGATTAGGGACGGTATGCATATTCTACCCCGGGCCCATACGGGGGTCTTAGTTATAGCAGCTAGGCTATATCACGACCAAGAACAGAATCGGGGATCCAAAAGAATCGTAGCGAAGTACCTGTGTAGATAAACCAGACAGTGGATTAGATTAAAACAATGCAATGATGAGTACCAATAAAAGCACACAAGAGGAATGTTTACACTTGCAGTCAGGAATATAAATTAAAGAACGGACTAGTGTAGTACAAGAATAGATAATAAATAGCAACTAAAGAACACGAAAAATATGTAAAGTAGCTTTTAAAATCAGATTTTGCAATGATAAGATATTTATAATATTTGATGAATCGCGCATGAACTTTTATCAATGCGTCAAGCTGATGGTCGGGTGGGTGAGACAGAATGTCATCCTTCATCCAACCGACGGCATCGCACCGCAAATAATGTTTCATGTCCTTGAGAGTTATTCGTTTCTCTTCAATCATTTGGTCAAATTTTGAAAACTCAAAAGATGTACCCCTCTTTCTGAGAGTAGACATGTTTAAGTGACTTTGGTGATCTGTGTTTCAAAGCAACATGCGATTTTTCGTTTGGAACAATAGGATCAGCTTGCACACATTGTTTCGGAGGAAATGTCTTGACGACAGAAGCTGTATCAATTACCTGCGCTTCAGGTTCTGGAACAGGAATAATTATCAGTCTCGTCAACTTGTGCTGCTACATGTAGTAACACATGTTATCTATATATGGCAGATGCTTCTCAGCTTTACATCGTTGAATCTTGATTTCATAGTCCCAAACGAGACATGAAAGATCCATTGGAGCATGTGAACCTTGACAATTTGAACATTTATTAAGTTTCGTACAGCCATTATGATCATGACCAGAAATACAACATCGTGCACATGTGGATTTTACTATGTTCCTGGCCATTTAAAACATCACAATGGGTTTGGAACATATGTACTTAAATCCACCTTCTTATACACAACCTTCAATGTCGGTGGATGTTCGGACCGATTGAAGGTCATAAGATAACTGTTCAACTGAACGTTTTGATCACCAACTGTCTTCGTAAATCTACGGACTTCTGTAACGCCCTGTGGTGCTAACTCAGCCAATATGTGACTCAGAAGAATCAGCAAAATCGCGAGATCTCAACACAGCTCTGCTACTGTTTAACGTCTTGTGAGTATTAACCAACACTGGTGTATGTGCAATAGTTGTTAACTGCAGCAAAGCATCAGATTGAACTTTCTTTCAACGCTCAATCATTCAAGAGCCACTTATTGACCCAGCCCTGATTGGTTTAACAGATTACAATTGTCCACCAATGCTTTGTAGCGTTTTATCAATGACAAATATGGAAGGTCTTTTCACATTTGGGTAAAAGCCAAGAACCAAGTGCATGTATACCACATCATCATTGGAACTTGGTGAGTCATCATTCTTACGAGCAATACGTTGGGGTTTTAGGGAGTTACCATACAAAAAGTAAAAATATCGACAACTAGCCCAGCAGTCGCCATGCACTACCCTCCGCATTTTGTTCGGGCCCAAGACTGGTAGATAGCTGAAGGGATAACTCGTTTAGCCACTGTATATACCAGCCTCTCCACATTGAGACAGCCGTAAACAATACAGGATTCAGCAATCATCAGGACGAACGCAACAGACAGGAGAGAACAGAAACATCATACTTGAAAACCAGAAAACAATACTTCGAACATCAGACGAGCAACACAGCATATAACACAATTTGAATCTGAAACACTGGAGAGGCGCGACTAGCCGATTGATTGAGCCGGGTCAACTCAACCACCCGTCTTGAAGAGATGTGTGACCATGAGCTAAGCCGCATCCACAGGTCGATGCCTCTCGCAATACGACCGCCCAAGTCTTCTCAACTTGTGTTGCTACATGTAATGATATACTGACGAGTTTGGTTTGACGCTGTGTCTGAGTGGTACATAGCTGAAGCGGTGACCCATTTGACCACTGCATACAGCAGCCGCCCGGTACATTGCCACGTGTGACGAAATGCAAACAGACATGACACGAAAGAAACATAATGAAAAACAGAAGACACAACTAGACACCCGAAATATAATAGAACAGATGGCAGAAAAGTAATCTGAAACATTGTGGAGCAGCGTAACTAGCCGATTGAGCCGGGTCAACTCAACCACCCGTCTTGAAGAGATGTAGGACCGAAGAGGACAATGAGCGAAGCCGTATCCGCAGGTCGATGCCTCGCGTGATACGACCTCACGGGATGCACACAGGGTGCCACATTAGGGGATTCTTACCCCTCGCATTGGGGCGGTATGCCTATTCTATACCAGGGCCACACGGGGATTGAAGAGTGTGGAAGTTACCTTTATGGTGTCAGAGTTTCTATCAAACTCTTTATATTTTCCAATTTTTCCATTATGAATCCCTGAAATACTTACCAGTCAATGCTCGAGTCGTCCATCCATTATATGATCGCAAAATATCAATAATACAGCAAATACACGAGGCACGACTGAGGGGGAGAAACTCTAACATCATTATACTCACGCGTATAATAACTAAGGCATATGTGACCCGCCATATCAAATCAAGTCGTAAGTCGGGATTTGTTTACCCTGTGCCAATGCATACGACTGGATTTGATATGGCGGGTCACATATACCAAAAACAGTGGACACCCTAAGTATTGCTGGTGCATTAGGTCCATATGAGTGTTTCCGTGGTTGGTCATTGCCTGAGCTAATTTATGTTTAGTTTGCCATTTTCTTTATTCTTAGTTGATGCTAATTAGCATATAAGTATATTTGATTGTGTTTGATGTAACATATATGCGTTTTATAACTGATTTTGAAAGCCCCTTTGATTTATTATTGTTCTTTACATTGTGATTTAATATTTTGTGACATGTCTGATTGCCGTGTTCTGCAGTTGTCCCACTCTCGAGTAGCGACACAAACATTTCTTACTGAATTTGCTATGTTGCCACCATTGATGTTCCATGTGAGCGCCGTAGCATGGACTCTTTATGTTATTTCTGAATGTAGTGGCCGCTATTTAAAGAGGAAGCAGATACACATTTGAAAAGCGAATTATATTTAAATACCACTGGGGTGCGACAACACATTCTTTGACATACATTAAGAACTATCTCGATAAGTAGATCTGTCATAAAAACCGTACTGGAGTCAAAATTATATTTATGGCATGGAACACGAGACTTTACTTAGCGATTCTTCTTATATTTATTTGCTATGCGACGATGCTGCTCAGAAACAATTTAACAATATCAAGGAAGTTAGAAATGAAATCATATCGCTCACACAGGCCATTCCGAGCGTAACTATTACATTTCTCGAAACACCTGTTATTTCTCGGTCACTTTGGAACGATTATATGAAACACCGATCCCACCTTATTCCGAGAAGGCGATAAGAATTTAAAATTACATATATTTACACACACCAGAGAAATAAATGAAGGTTTAGGTACATCTCCACAATTAAATTTAGATGTTGGTAACTGCAAAAAAGAGAAAAACAAACAAATCAGAATTCATAGACACTTTTCCGAGTTTCAAAGATGGTATTGATCCAAATGAGCATCTTATCAAACTGGCTAAGGCGAGCAGGTCATAGGATAGACGCTTATTTGAATTCAACCTTTACTGTCATGTTGGCGATTATAGTTATAACTCATTAATCCCTTAACTTCTAGTTTGACCATACCTGATGCCTTATACCTTTTTATGCATGTTGATTCACCGGTATTTGCTCATTAACATATTGGGTAAAGTGAATATTGGCTTGCTGGCCTTATTTAAAATCGTATTTATTGCTACAAGTTGCTGACCGATGTTTTATTACCCACTTATCTGTTTTTCATATATCGAAGGGTGAAATGAAAACTGGCTCGCTGACCCTATTTGCAATCGTATTCATTGCTACTCCATGATTTATTATGACACATTTCTGGTTGCTTTTCATTTAGAAGGGTTAAGGGAGAACTAGATCGCTGACCCTTTACTAGTGCTTAATATTGTGGCACATATACGTACACTATTACATGCATTATTATTGCTCACTGAAGATAGGGGGTCAGGTGATAACCGACTCGATGACCCTTTACTAGTGCTTATTATTGTGGCATATACGTACACTATTACATGCATTATTATTGCTCACTGGATATATGGGGTCAGGTGATAACCGGCTCGATGACCCTTTACTAGTTCTTATTATTGTGGCATATATACGTACACTATTACATGCATTAGTATTGATCACTGAAGATAGGGGGTCAGGTGATAACCGGCTCGATGACATTTTACTAGTGCTTAATATTGTTGCATATACGTACACTATTACATGCATTATTATTGCTCACTGAAGATAGGGGGTTATGTGATAATCGGCTCGATGATCATGTACTACTGCTTATAATTGTGGCATATACGTACACTATTACATGCATTGTTATTGCTCTCTGAAGATATGGGGTCAGGTGATAACCGGCTCGATTACCATGTTCTACTGCGTATAATTGTGGCATATATGTACACTATTACATGCATTATTATTGCTCACTGAAGATAGGGGGTCAGGTGATAACCGCCTCGATGACCCTTTACTAGCGCTTATTATTGAGGCATATATGTACACTATTACATGCATTATTATTGCTCACTGAAGATAGGGGGTCAGGTGATAACCGCCTCGATGACCCTTTACTAGCGCTTATTATTGAGGCATATATGTACACTATTACATGCATTATTATTGCTCACTGAAGATAGGGGGTCAGGTGATAACCGCCTCGATGACCCTTTACTAGCGCTTATTATTGTGGCATATATGTACACTATTACATGCATTATTATTGCTCACTGAAGATAGGGGGTCAGGTGATAACCGCCTCGATGACCCTTTACTAGCGCTTATTATTGAGGCATATATGTACACTATTACATGCATTATTATTGCTCACTGAAGATAGGGGGTCAGGTGATAACCGCCTCGATGACCCTTTACTAGCGCTTATTATTGTGGCATATATGTACACTATTACATGCATTATTATTGCTCACTGAAGATAGGGGGTCAGGTGATAACCGCCTCGATGACCCTTTACTAGCGCTTATTATTGAGGCATATATGTACACTATTACATGCATTATTATTGCTCACTGAAGATAGGGGGTCAGGTGATAACCGCCTCGATGACCCTTTACTAGCGCTTATTATTGAGGCATATACGTACACTATTACATGCAGTGTTATTGCTCACTGAAGATAGGGGGTCAGGTGATAACCGCCTCGATGACCCTTTACTAGCGCTTATTATTGAGGCATATACGTACACTATTACATGCATTATTATTGCTCACTGAAGATAGGGGGTTAGGTGATAACCGGCTCGATGACTCTGCACTAGTGCTTATTATTGTGGCATATACGTACACTATTACATGCATTATTATTGCTCACTGAAGATATGGGGTAAGGTGATAACCGGTTCGATGACCCTGTACTAGCGTTTATTATTGAGGCATATACGTACACTATTACATGCATTGTTATTGCTCACTGAAGATATGGGGTCGGGTGATAACCGGTTCGATGACCCTGTACTAGCGTTTATTATTGAGGCATATACGTACACTATTACATGCATTGTTATTGCTCACTGAAGATATGGGGTCAGGTGATAACCGGTTCGATGACCCTGTACTAGCGTTTATTATTGAGGCATATACGTACACTATTACATGCATTGTTATTGCTCACTGAAGATATGGGGTAAGGTGATAACCGGTTCGATGACCCTGTACTAGCGTTTATTATTGAGGTATATACGTACACTATTACATGCATTATTATTGCTCACTGAAGATAGGGGGTCAGGTGATAACCGGCTCGATTACCATGTACTAGTTCTTATTATTGAGGCATATACGTACACTATTACATGCATTATTATTGCTCACTGAAGATAGGGAGTCACGTGATAACCGGCTCGATTACCATGTACTAGTTCTTATTATTGAGGCATATACGTACACTATTACATGCATTATTATTGCTCACTGAAGATAGGGGGTCAGGTGAAAACCGGCTCGATGGCCATGTACTAGATTTTATTATTATGCCACATATGTACACTATTACATGCATTGTTATTGCTCACTCGATATATGGGGTCAGGTGATAACCGGCTCGATGACCCTGTATTAGTGCTTATGATTGTGGCATATACGTACAGTATTACATGCATTGTTATTGCTCACTGAAGATAGGGAGTCAGGTGAAAACCGGCTCGATGACCATGTACTAGATATTATTATTGTGGCATATACATACACTATTACATGCATTATTATTGCTCACTGAAGATAGGGAGTCAGGTGATAACCGGCTCGACGACCCTGCACTAGTGCTTATTATTGTGCCACATATGTACACTATTACATGCATTATTATTGCTCACTGAAGATAGGGAGTCAGGTGAAAACCGGCTCGATGACCATGTACTAGTGCTTATTATTGTGCCACATATGTACACTATTACATGCATTATTATTGCTCACTGAAGATAGGGAGTCAGGTGATAACCGGCTCGACGACCCTGCACTAGTGCTTATTATTGTGCCACATATGTACACTATTACATGCATTATTATTGCTCACTGAAGATAGGGAGTCAGGTGAAAACCGGCTCGATGACCATGTACTAGTGCTTATTATTGTGCCACATATGTACACTATTACATGCATTATTATTGCTCACTGAAGATAGGGAGTCAGGTGAAAACCGGCTCGATGATCATGTACTAGTGCTTATTATTGTGCCACATATGTACACTATTACACGTATTCCATGTAATATTATTATTTAGTATGAGCAATTGTTCTGTTTGCTTTTCATAGAAGGAT
This sequence comes from Siphonodentalium dalli, assembly GCA_032622095.1. Taxonomy (NCBI): domain Eukaryota; kingdom Metazoa; phylum Mollusca; class Scaphopoda; order Gadilida; family Siphonodentaliidae; genus Siphonodentalium; species Siphonodentalium dalli. The sequence goes on from CP136065.1 coordinate 24,641,013, forward strand.
TAGGTTGGAACCGGCTCCCTGACCTTGTACTGGTGCTTAATATTTTGCCATATTCTGGTCGTTGAGAATCGATTTTGAGGTGAACCTAGAACAAATTGTTTACAAGCTGTTTTGGTGTCATTTTGTCGGGCAGAATCTGGGGAACAATATATCCAAAATTCGCTTTGGGGAAAATTTTCTACAGCTCGCTGAAATGGGGTCCTATTTATGGCTTTTTGTGTAAATTTTGCTGTCCAGTCAATCTGATGGAAAGAGAACCCCAACCGTGAACAAATTACTATGCAATGTTTTTGGTGTGTTTGAATGTGACTATATCCATATAACATAACCAAAATCCCCATGAATCCCAGGGTGGGAAAATCGTCATTTTTGGGTCAAAAGAGAGGAATATGTAAACAAAAATGGTGAAAACTGTAATTTTCTGGTTGAGACTCAGATTTTAAGGTGAACCTATATTAAATTGATAACAAGCTGTTGTTGGTGCTATTTTGTCGGACAGAATCTGGGGAACAATATATCCAAAATTCGCTTTGGGGAAAATTTTCTACATATCTTTGAAATAGGGTCCTATTTATGGCTTTTTGTGTCAAATTTGCAGTTCCTTATTAGTCCAGTAAACTCCCAACCGTGAACAAAATTGCTATGCAATGACTTTTGGTCTTTTGAGTGCGACTATACTCATATAATAACATGTCCAAAATCCCCATGAACCAGAATGGGAAAGTTGTAATTTTTGAGTCATAATACTGGAATATCTAAACATTTCGTGCATAATTTGACCCTAAAACTATAAAATGGCGAATCCTGATCCGTTACTGTAAGTCATATCCCGAGGATTTGACAATTCGGTGACTAAACAGTTTTCAAAATGACAGCGAAAATGGCAGTCGGAAGTGAACAATTGAAGTGTTTTTTTTTTTTTGTTGATTTTTGTTACTAAATCTTATGATATCGTATAGCCAATATGTAGTCATATATGCCACCATACGAGTTTCCAAAGCCACCAATAGTTTCATAATACATCAAATGAGTGTCCCAAACCACACGAGTCCATCAAACCATATACAGAGTTACAAGACCCATCTGGTATTTAAAACAACCAAAATGTGAGTATCCAAATCCACGCGACGGGCGCCCCAAATCCAAACATTGTTCCAAACCATCGACGGGGTGTCCCAATCAACCAAACGAGTTTCACAAACCACCCAGTCTGATGTAGACTGAGGTAGGTCGCTCCCCAAACGATAATCAACTGGTGTCATTACCCACACATATAGTCCCCCAATTCACACATCTGGTATTCCAACTCACCCAAAATGAGTGTCCCAAACCACTAAATGAGTGTCTCAATCGACCTGATTATGGACCCAATCCATTCAGCGAATGTCCCCAAACCACACCAGCAGTGCTACATACGTTGCAACCTATGTTCGAAACCACATAATAGGTGTGCCCAAGCCACCCAGTAGGTTCCAGAAATGTCCAATGAGTGTCCATAACCATCAGATGAGTAAAACATACAATGAGCATCAATTGAGTGTGTCAAACCACTCAATCAGTGCCCCAAACCACACAATGGGTGTACCATGGTTACCAAACCATCCATCGGGTGTTCGAAACCACACGAGAGGCAGGCATCCAATATGTAGCCCATGCCATGTCATAAAACATACAACTGTCGTCTCAATCCATTCAACTGTAGTGTCCCAAACGGCCTAACCAGTGACCCAATCGGCCACGCAGTGTCCCAATGTAAATAACCAGTATCTAAAAGCTATAGCGAGTGTCCCAAACCACTCAATGTGAACACTCCACCCAATTGGTGTCCCAAACGCATCCAACTGAAGTCACAAATCACCCAGCGGGTGACCCAAACCATAAAACTAGCATCATAAACCATCAAACAAGTGCCCCATCCATCCAACTGGACAGGATTTGGTGTTACGAACCAACAACCAACTGTCATATCAATACATCTACAATAATGTACAAAACCCTCCATCGAGTATTTCACACGATCAGGTGAGTTTGTCAAACCATCCAATGAGTTTACCAAAACATAGTTTGATATATTTGATGGATGGATTTGTACACTAGTTTGGGACACCTATTAAATGACTGGGACATTCAGTGGGTGGTTTGAGACACTAGTTGGACGTTTTAGACACTCCTGATGGTTTTGATAATCATCGTGTGGCTTGGGACACTCATTGGGTGATTATGGACACTCATCTGTTGGTTTGAGACACCCATTGGATGGCTTGTGGTACATACTTGATAATTTGAGACCCCCACTTGTGTGGTTTGGGACACCACGTACATGAATTGGGATACTCGATGGGTAACATATGGCAATCGTTGAATGGTATGGAACACACATTGGATTGGCTTGTGCACTAATTGGATGGTTTTTGACACTATTTGGGTCGACTGTGTTACATATTATGTGGTTTGGGACACTCGTTGGCTGATTTGGATTGCCCCTTCTATGGACTGGGACTCACCGATTGATTTAAACATATTTTATTATCTCTCAGTCAATAAACAAAATACAAATAAAGATAATAGAATTTATGATATGGATGAGATTAATTTGGTATATTATTAAGAAGTCGGTTGAGACACCTGTTTTGTGGTTTTACACTCCTTGGATGGTTTGGGACACGCGTTGTTTTTGACACCCAGTGGATGTATTTCGATACTAGTTTGGTGGCTGTGGACACTCATTAAATTATATTCGATACCGGATATGAGGTTTAGTTAAAAATCACTGACGAAATAGATCTTTTTGACTTTCGATTGCAATATTCGCCGCCATTTCAGACACTGTAGGGACAAATTCTCGACATATAGCCCATTATTATCGGATTAGGGTCCGACATCATTTACTGTTGTGCTAGCCATTACATGGGTTTTCGTCTAAATGGAAACAATCTGGTGAACTTTTAACGAAAATTCCCAATTATACTACTTTCTGTAGCCATAGTGTCCCTATTTTTGGAACTGATTGCCTCATTTCTGCTAAAATGGGCACCAGTGGTTCATATCTGACGTCTAATGAGTATTCAGTACACTGGTATGTTGTTTGATTTGCGGTTATTCTGGGCATTAAAATAATATTTGATTTTTCTTCGAAATTTATTAGTACTACCTATTTCGAAATTGAAGGGCCCAAATTCCCAATCCTCGTGATATGGCTCACAATTATCAGACATTGATTTAAAATGGCACAAATGGCCATTTAAACCAAATTTCTTATAAATGGAAACGATCTGGTGAAATTTTGTGAAATTCGGTCGCCATTTTTAATTTTGACAATCAAATTGTACACGAAATAACATACGTCTGTCATGACAACAATACTAATTTGTTTATGTTGCATATTCCTGCCATCTGTATAACTCTAATTTAAATGACATTCATGTGTATATTTCATAAGAAACGGAAAATCATACATAAAAAACACAAATAGGACCTTTTTTTTTAAATGCTCTAGAAAATTTTCCCCAAAGCGGATTTTGGATATGTTGTTCCCCAGGTTCTGTCCGACAAAATGACACCAAAAACAGCTTGTAAACAATTTGTTCTAGGTCCAATGCTTCAACGACCAGACAGTATATGTACACTATTACATGTATTATCACTATTCCAAATCGTATTCAATGCTACTCCCTACTCAGAGTCCATAGTGACTAAATTATAGCCATGCATCTTTATTATTCACTTCGATTCGCAGTATCTGTTCTTTAACATACGTGTAAAGTTGAAGAGAACTGTCCTGCATGCCCTATTTTAAATGGTATTCATTGTTACAACCGGCTGAATGATTTATTATGACATTCCGTTTTGCTTTTCATATACCGAAGGGTCGAGTGAGAACTGGCTCGTTGACCCTATTTGAATTATTATTCATTACTACTACCTGCTGACCGATTTATTTTGAAACCATTTTTCTGTTTGCTTTTCACAAAGAAAGGTTAAGTGAGAACTGGATTTCAGATCATGCTTACACTCTGTACAATATGCCATGTATTATTATTAAAGACATATTATTCGGGTGCGTGAAATTGTTAGTTAAGTTAGTAAGCAAGTTAGTACCCAGGCGCTATGCCAACCTGGTGTGTAGGATTTTACTAACATCCAGAATATTTCAATGGAATCAACCATACCACTCCATAGAAAACATCGTCTGAACTATGCCCAATTGTAAATATTTACATCTCGATTCGGGACGCAACTATCGGCGATAATCTAACACAAATGATTTCGCCATCGAGTCATTGCATGTAATTAATATATAAGAATGACTGTGTGTATCGTAAATTTGGATTAATATTTGTAACAAAAAACTACTTTGAGCAAGATTATACTCAATTTCTATTTGATCACCATACCGAAGTGTTTCACATTCACATCACTTTAATTCTCACTGGAATTATGGGTTTACCTGAGAACGTGGTCGCTTACCCTTTACATCTCTTTAGTATGCTATACATATACGGTACATTATGCTATAATTATACGGTAAAATAACGGAAAGAGGATAATACATTGGCCCACATAAAATAATAATAACAAAGTTGCAGTTGAAGATGTCGAAAATTATTGAATCTTATTCATTGTTACTCCCTGCTAACCGATTTATGGACAAATGTTAAGGGTTAAATATGAACTGAATGGCCGACCCAATTATTACGGTGGAATATATGTACACTATTACATCCATTATTGTTATTAATGCTCACTGGAATTAGGGGGTTATCTGAGAACTGGATCGCTGACCATTTCCATCTCATTAGTATGCTATACATATACGGTACATTTTACTTTGATATATTAATTTCAGTTATTAGAGCTAATGTTGTTGTCTATCACTAAATTGAGTTTGAACCTGGAGTAAGGCATACAGAAATGGGAGGTTCAAATTAGCCCGAGGCACACATTGCCAAGGTCGTAAGATCGATCTGAAACTAGATAATCTATAATTAGTACTGGATACAATCTTAAAATAGTTTTGAAAAAAAGGAACATCACAAAGATTTAACCACATTTAGACTTCTTCACACGCATAATTGGCAAAAGTTCATCTTGCAACTCACTAATCATGTTTATCAACTGCATCCTTGTCCAGGAAAGAAAACAATATAACTGTAATTCATTGACCCCTATAATTGAGTCTCCCAATGTTGGCTTAGCATGCACATTATAGAATGCACTGGTCGTTGTAAAGGGTTATCTTTATCCAAAGTAATGCACTTGAGACACCATCTATCAAATTTAAGGCTGTTATATTAATGAGAGCTGTGTGGGTTCCAATGTCCCGTGGTAGTGGTTTGTCATATCTCAATGAAACATCACGTACACTTGGTTTACAAATATTGAACCAAACATTCGCAAAATAATGTCTCCTTGGCTCTAGTCAGATACTGACAGGACAAGCGACTTTTCAGTTTCCAAACGTCACAAATACTTATAAGCGACGAATCACTTGTGATTCGTCGCCTATATAGCTCTTATGCGGAATTTATGTGTTTCATGGGTGTGATTTGTCGAATTTGTGTTCAATTGTTACGTGTGACTTTAGGATCGTTTGAGAAAATGACAAAGTGTTATAGGCAACAACCACATTCATAATTATAGGCAACAAAAATGATTCTCGTCCAAAATGTCTAAGTCATATAGGCAACAAATCGCTGCTCGATGGAGGAAAAAACGAATATATGCAACACTTTGCGATTCAATTAGAAGGCAGATATTCAAGGATGTGAACCTGTGCCCATATCCACAGGTCTCCAAGGTGAACACGACCCGGTAGGTATCACGAGGGCAACGAAGTTCAGACTCTTAAGTGGCATTACCATCTATCCTTTTTGCCAAATAGTCTTTTCGGTAAGTGGCACTGTCACTTGAGGCGCCATGGGAGGGTATCACCTTAACGGACGTTCACTAACTACAGCTGTTGGTGACGAAGCTTTGTTGATACTCTGCTAAATCTGGTGTGGCTGGCGTCCCATTCCGTTTTGAGTTGCCTTTCATAAAGGTGTACCTGGCCTATTTACAGGCGGCTGGAGTCAAATCCGAGTTACCTCTCAGGGAGGTTGTGGCATGGCGGCTGGCGTCCAATCCCAAGGTATGCGAGCTGTATCAGACAGCCTGATTATGTGTTCACTGTGAATGAAGACTCTCCAGTCTACCTGATCCAATGAGTTGTTTAGGTATCTATTCAATTCAGGCCTTTGATTGAGGCTCAGCAGGTGTTCTTGTCGCCCGCATTATACATATGCGGTTCAATTTACTTTGATATCATTTCTGTATGATTGGTGATAATGTTGCTGTCATGTTCAATTTAGCCGGAGATACACATGGCCAATGTTGTAAGAATAACTAAATTAAAAATTGCACCTCTTCGTGTTGGCAAGGTTAAGGAAAGGAAATATACTCGACCTGCAAGTGGACACTCTATAATCAGAACTGGAGACAATCAGTTTTGAAGAAAGAACATAACCAAGATTTAAACACATATATGTAATAAGCATAATTTGAAAAAGTGCATCTTGCAACTCACTAATCATGTTAGCCAACTGCACCCTTGGGCTTATTTCATATTGAAATAGTCCCATATAGGGCGGTTTTAATATATGTGTAACTGGTTGTCTTCGTTGTTTATATTTGTTAGGAGTGATGTTGATAATAATTATAATTTCCATTTTCATTTGCCTGATGACGGAAAGTTTGGTTGATAGCGCAGTGTCATATCGGACGCGGCACCCTAATACCAACACGGCGGTATGAAGCCTGAACTTATGAATTTCTTAAGATTGCGATCCGGGGGTCATCATATATAGATAAATACGTTAGATAAACTTCTAGAGTCTGTATATGCCACATAAAGACGCAGATGACATTAGAAGAATTGGGACTCGTCTTCAGCATGGACAAAAACAAAGAGCGTGATGTGTTAGTCTATTAATGATCTGATGAAAATAGTCAGGATACTAAAGCCAGAAAGGCCTCTAAAAATGCACATACTGCTGACATTTTTCTTTCAGAAAGTTTTGAATAAATGGAATATGACGTTATATCGCAATCTTAAACGCTATATTATTAAAGAGGTATCCAAAACTGATTACCGTGTTAACTATCTAGCATAGTTGTTTGATTCAGTGTTTCCAACAGTCATCAGTAGGCCTAATAAATTAAAAACGACAACATTAAATATAACAGTGAAATTTATGCATTGAATATTCAGAAACACACGAAAGTTGTAACACACACTCTCTCTCACTCCCAATGCATCTCGCTCTCTCTCTCTCTCTCTCTGACTTCAGCAATTTATTGTCTAAGATTATTAAATTCATCATTATCACGTTAGTCATATACTGTCCTCTTCAACATGGACTCTTGTCCTCTGCTCTTCTTATATACTCCATGCCTTTTTTCATTTCGGAGGAGTTAACTCAACATGAGCGAATACTCGCTTGTTGTTAGATCCTCTCACCCTCATCTATTCTAAATCATGTCACACAAATTAAAACAAATAATGTATGTTCTTTCAGGGTAGAAATAAATATTGTTTAAACTAAGGCATGTATTAATTTATATGTAAATTACGACTTCCAAAAGAATCCGTCTGTATCACGTGGCGATAAATTAGACTTAACTGTATTGGAAAGCTCTTACACAGTTGCTGTTCAGTGAGACCCGGTTTAATAATTCGAATTGACTGATTCAATCTTGCAGTTAGTACATGAATAATTTATGGAACTTGGTGTAATATTAGCTAAATAAATGAGCCTAATAATCGATAATGCCAACCGATATGTGTGTTTAATTCACTTTTGTTCTACGGTTGTTTAATGCTATATTTATTGACATTATCATTGTTTCATTCATTTGAAGTAGTCCTATATATAGCATCATCATTCTCTCCATATATTTCTCTTCATTTTGACCCCGCTTCTCAAATATTTATTTTTATCTAAGATTTTCCCCCTCCTTTTTAAAATGGTTTAATCTTCATTTTCTAATTTTCGGCATGCCAAATTTGTCTTTGTCATTCTGGCATTATACGTGTTAGGTCGCACTGTATGTGCGTTTTTGTATTATTCATATATATTTCAATCCTGTCAGTAATTTGTTTTGCTAATGGGTTTCCCGTATCATTTTTAAGTGGTCTATTTATTTCTGTCTAGCAATTTTCATTCTTCCTATATTTTTAATTAATAGTATATTACTTATTGTGTTGGTTAGTTCACATCTCAGTGGACCTTTTAATTTTGGAAGCTCACATCTGTGAGTGCGTTTATTGAATCCTGCACTATGATTTGCAGGTTAAAACATTAAAGCATACTGTTCAATAACATGTTGGTTTATGGGTCTTGGCCAACTCCGGATAGTAAAACACTGTCCAACAACCAGACACAGCACAAGCAGCAAAGAAGGTTAGAGCAGACGACCTATTCTCCTTTCCACAAGAAGGTTAGAGTAGACGACCTATTCTCCTTTCCACAAGAAGGTTAGAGCAGACGACCTATTCCCTTTCCACAAGATGATACAATTATCAATGAAGAAAACACGGCAAATTTCGATGAGTTCTCGAAAGAGCCCACGCCACACGTCGATTCGCACCCTCTCGAGTACTGGGATGTACACCAGACAAGAGTATCTAAAATTCTCCAGTCCAGCCCAGCGGTATTTGACAATTCTAGCATCTTCTTCCCCAGTTGAACGACTCTTCAGCGTAGCCGGAAATATGCACAGATCAGACCGATGCCGACAGTACATTCGAAGACGTCATGATGGTCACGTGCAAATGCAGAGTCTAAGACCGTTAATACTTAATGTCGAATGTGTTTATTGCTTGCTTGTTTTATTTGCTCAATCTTTCCTTATTCACATGTTATATAGTAATGCTTTTATTCAATAATATTTTAATTTGATTTATTTCAATTCATTATATATTCCTATGGGATCAAAATGGTCACGTGCAAATGCAGAGTCAAAGACCCGTAATACTTAATGTCGAATGTGTTTATTGCTTGCTTGTTTTATTTGCTCAATCTTTCCTTATTCACATGTTATATAGTAATGTTTTTATTCAATAATATTTTAATTTGATTTATTTCAATTCATTATATATTCCTATGGGATCAAAATGGTTGGAAACTAAACATTGTAATCAGATGTAATCGAAAAGCAATCGATTACATTTTACTAAAGTAATTGTAATCGTAATTCGTTATTATTGTTGTAACTCATTAAACCCTTGGCTTAACTTCTATCTAGTTTGACCATATTTATTACCTTGAATTTATTGTATGCCTGTTGATTCACCATAATTTGTTCCATCATATAAAGTTAAGTGAGAACTGGCTCGCTGGCCCTGTTTACAATATTATTCATTTGTATGCCCCGCTGACTTATTATGACCCATTTTTGTTTGTTGGTTTTTTATATATCGAAGAGTTAAGTGAGAACTGGCTTACTGACCATGTACTGGTGCTTATTATTTTGCCATTATATGTGTACACTATTCCATGGATTATTTATTATGACACCTTTTGTCGGATTTTAATATATCGGAGTGTGAAGTGAGAACTAGCGCGCTCACCCTATTTGAAATCTTATTCATTGCTACTCCCTGGTGACCGATTTATTATAACAATTGCTGTTGCTTATTATTGTACCAAATATATACACTATTCCATGTATTCGTATTGCCCACTGGAGTTACATGAGAACTGGCTCACTGTCACTTTCCATCTCATTAATATGCAATACGTATACGGTAGTTTTACTTTGATATCGTCATTTCTGTATGGTCGGTGATACTGCTGCTGCCATGTTCAATTTAGTCGGAGATACACATGGCCAATGTCGTAAGAATAAATAAATTTAAAAAGTACATCACACAGATTTAACCACATATAAACTTATTAATAAGTATAATTTGAAAAAAATCCATCTTGCAACTCACTAATCATATTTGCCAAATGTCTTGCTACTCACTAATCATACTTGCCAAATGCATCCTTGTCCAGAAAAGAAAACAATATAATTGTAATACATTGACCCCTATAATCGAGTCTCCCAATGTTGGCTTAGCATGCACATTATACAATGCACTGGTCGAATTAAAGAAACATCTTTATCAACAAATAATACCCTTGAGACACCATCTAGCAAATTGAGGGGCTGTTATATTAATTTGAGAGCTGACTGTGTTTCAATGATTGTCATCTCTCAATGAAACAGCAAGCACGTACACTTGGTGTACAAATGGTGAACCCCCAACATTCGCAAAATTAGTGCGTGATATTGTAAAGCAATGGAAATTGATCTCGGACATGGCTAATCTGGCCTCCCATACCAATACAAATAGAAGCATAAACAATGTAAATGGGTCAGTTTCTCATTTCCAGTACAACTTTCACAGACAGGATATCAAGGAAAGTTCTTGTTTCTCATCAAAATAATTAGTCAGATACTGATAGGACAAGTGACTTTTCGGTTTGTGCAAATGTTAATAATTGTAGCTGGAGAAACGCCGTTTGTGGATAAACAATTTTGTAGCTTTATGGCGAGTAAATAAGACTCATTCTGTTCTTGATAATTAAGTGTTGATAATTTGACGTCAGGTCGCGACGGTCATCTTTACTATCGCCTTTCTGTCTTAAATAGGACGTATTGAATATGACATATTTTCTCGATCTGAAACGAACAGTGACGTTTGTGAATGTACGCGGTGTATTCAGCGGAATGCGAACTAGTCCCCATGGGGAAGGTGCAACGCCGTGGTTTACAATGTTTTAGCATTTTGCCACTCGGTCATAAAGTTCACCAATAAGAAAGACCTTCGTTTCAAAACGAGGCCAGTATTAAAGAGCGTTATTAGCTATATGCTTATTCAGCATTATCCTCGTTTTAATATATTGATATCCCTTATTCCAAAAAGAGGGTACATCTGATGTCGTGAGTTGGTTTATTCATATTATTTTTTAGCCTGTTGTGAAAATAAGCACAAAACGGGCTTATTTCATATTGAAATAATCCCATATAATGCGGTTTTAATATATATGTAACTTGTTGTGTCTTCGTTTATATGTGTTCCGAATGACGTTGATAATAATTATAATTTCATTTGCCTTAGAGTCTTTGTGTGCCACATAAAGACTCAGAGGACATTAGAAGAATTGGGACTCGTCTTTGGCATGGAAAAAGCAAAGAGCGTGATGTGTTAGTCTATTAATGATCTGCTTAAAATAGTCAGGCTACTAAATCCATAACGGTCTCTAGAAATGCACATACTGCTGACATTTTTCTTTTAGAAGGTTTTGAATAAATGGAATAGGACGTTCTGTTTCAAATATCCCAATCTTAACCGCTATATTATTACAGAGGTAGCTAACTAGACATAGAAACCAAACGCAGCATTGCGAACTGGGTGTCTTAAATATTGGAAACAATTGTTGAGAATAAATTACATGAGGCCACAAGGACTCACTCTTGTGGCACTTTATAACATATCAACCTCCTCGTGCAAGTCCCGATGAATCCTGCAAATGTAAGCAACCAGGTTCGTGACAGCCCAGAGCTGCATCATCATTGCCGACTGAATCCAGTCATTTCCGTATAGTTATCCACCGTTCCAAAAATCAGAGCATGTGCGGAGAATCCTCCACTTTCGTCCATTCCAACTCGCACAGAGCACGAACCTAATGTTTCGCAATCCGCTCCCATCGAGACGCTTGATTTCTTCCATTAAACAATCCACTCACCAGATAACAATGTTATGCCACAGTCCGTCCACACGACGTTGCACCGCTAAGACGACGACCTTCACTGTTTCATCGCGTCGTATCGCCTCAACCAGCGTCTCGTCGTGGCCCACACCACCACCCAGGGCTTCTCCAGCACCTAGGCCTCACAGGATCCGGATAATATCCAGCTAATCGGACAGCAGCCCTCATAATTTTAGTTGGAAAAACGTTGTCGTAGTTATACATTTCTGAACTATTTTAAAAGTGGATATGTTTTCACTTAAGCTTTTTGTAGTTGCTCCTTTCAGCGCAGAATCGAGAGTAAAATTTCTAAATATTCCAGAGAAGCATTCGTTTCGTTGTTTCCGGTACATCGGACAATGGAATAGAAAATATGTGTTTCTTCTGTTCCACATGCACATAAAGGATTTGATCTTAGGTGATTTTCGCACAAATCTTGAATAACAAAATTACACCCAAGGTGAAGCATTCAGTGATGAACTTGCGTTGGGCGTGAGTAATGATAATAATGATAGATGTAAGGTTCCCTGGTCGAACTCAGGCAAGGTTTCGCAATTTCGTATGTTAGCTGAGTGAGTTCCACAACTCCACCGATGAAGGGAGCAAGGAAGGACTTTTCATATGACGCAGAATCGCAAGACAGATTGTCCAGGTGATGATGCTTCTTCGGTGGATATCGATGCATATTCTGTTGATCTTTGGACCAATGTATAGAGTGTCATTTTTTAAACATTTTATAAAACAGGCATAATTTAGACATTTTCGACGCTCTGACAATGTTTCCCAACCAGTTTCCATAAGGAGATTTGTTTTGTTACAACTTTTCGTGGTTCCAGTGACTATTATTGCTGCCTCGTATTGTACCTGTTCACGTATAGCTTTAAGATTTAGCCCAGTTGTTTCAGACAGAAGTATACTCTAAAATACGGCTTATGTACGCAACATAAATTCTTTTGAGGGTTCTCCTGCCCCTTAGGATAAATTTATACTTCCTTATTGGAGCTACTTCAGTTATATGGTCGCTCCAGCTACCTGTATTCTTAAAAAATACCAAGATGTTTCTAACTAGATAGTTTCTATATTTTCGCCATCCATCTTTTCGTGAAATAATCATGGATTTTGTTTTGGGGGCACTGAATTTCACTCCATTATCTTGAACATTTAGCAATTATTTCCGAATCTGAATTCATTAGGTCCACTGCTAAGTTAGGATATTCTACTGCTAATTATATAGGGGAATCTTCAGCGAACAATTTCATATTACATGTTACGTTACAGACGATGTCATTGATGTATACCAGGAATAAAATAGGTCATAATAATAACCATTGGGAGACTCCTGCCAAAACATGGTTCCATTTCCATTGTATTAATTTCAGAGCTGTCTGAGTTTCAATGTCCCGTGGTAGGTGTTTAACATGTCTCAATGAAACAGCATGTACACATGGTTTACGAATGATGACCCAAACATTCGCAATATTAGAGCATATTGGAAAGCAATGGAAATTAGTATCCGACATGGCTATTCTGGCCTCCAATACCAAGACAAATAGTTGCATAAACAATGCAATGGGGACATTTTCCCATATCCAGGATGACATTACTAGTTTCACAGTATCTCAACATGGTTCCAGCCAGATAATGATAGGACCGCAGTGACTTTTCGGTTTGTGCAAATGTTAACTATTGTAGCTGGAGAAACGCCGTTTGTGGATAATCAGTGTGGTCGCTTTAGGATGAGTAAATTATAAAAACTAACATTTCTCTGCTCATGGCAATATCCATTCTGCGGCTGATAATCAAGTGTCGACAATCTTAAGGTAGGGTGCAATTCGCGGCGGCCATCTTTACCAAACTATGTGTTCACTTTAATCTCACCTTATCTGTCTAAAATACGGCTAATTGTTTATGACCTATTTTTCGATCTGAAATGAAATGACATTTGCGAATATGCGCGGTTTCTTCGGCGGAATGCGAACCAGTCCTCGTGGTGAAGGTGCAACGCCGTGATTTACAACTTTTTGCCATTTTCTCTCGCACTCATAAAGTTCACCAATAATAATGACTGTTTACGCCTTCGTTGTCAAAACGCCGGAAGTATTAAAGAGCGTTCTTCGAAGTTTACCAATGATAATGACCGTTTACGCCTTCGTTGTCAAAACGCCGGAATTATTAAAGAGCGTTCTTAGATATACGTTTATTCAACTTGCTAATATATCATATTCGTTATTCCGTTGGGTGGCGCGGGCCACAGTGAAAATACACTATAATCAGCGTACATCTGGTAAGTCGTGAGTGGGTTTATTCTCCTGTCTGTTCTCGTGAAAATAAGCACAATACGGATTTGTTCTTATTTCAATAGTCCCATATAAAATCGGTTTTAATAACCCGAGTTTAGGCCCATGTTGGGCGTATTTAAGTTTTCAAACATGAGTTTATTTCGCGCAATTAAAAATAACCCCATATTGTGCCTATTTTCACCAGAAAAGTCTGGTTTAATGGCTATAGTCCAGGATATATTGGTCGACCTCTCCACCCCCCCCCCCCAGGACTTAACTTCACCCCACTAATTTTATTCCTTAATTTTTTTCACTTGTTAACAAGAAAACAAAGTGGCCGCAGAGACTCCAGACAAGATGGCGTCCATCATGGCGGCCTTTTTTTTAAATGCACCAGGTCTCTTTGTTCGCCGTTATAGTCAAGCTGATGTCGCATGCCGACTTGTTTTCCGCTCGATTCGTTATGATAATATACAACCCTTACAAAAAATCCGACACCAGAATCCAATATGGCGGCCAAGATGGCCGCCGAAAAGTGAAAATATGCTGTTTTCTGTCATGTTACCACCTTTCGTTTGTCTCTGTGGGAAAATGTTATAATTTTTGCGTCATGTTATACAGTTATCATATAGAGGAGTCATTGGCGAACACATGGGGACCATAATATGCATTCATTGCGGGATATTTGTGTCCGATATCACGTTTTCACAAATGCCGTTGTCATAGGTCAAAGCCGAATCTCCGTTAATAACGTGATGTTATTGCTATTATAACAACACCCATGCATACATATTTGCAGGAGATACTCGAGCTAGGATTCCTCTTATACCTGAGTTGAGGAATATTTACCCAAATCCAAGATGGCGGCCAAAATGGCCACCAGAAATAAAAAATCGCCGAAAATCGCTGATTTTAACATCAGTGAGCATTATTGTCATGACAACTCCACACCTGCTTACTTTTGTAAGTTGGGAACACTTAGGCGAAGAACTTTCCATATCCAAATAAAAGTCCCCCAAATCCAAAAGGCGCCCACAATGGCGGACAGATTTTGAAAAATCACCGAAATTCCCTCATATTCACACCATTGGGCATTATTGTCGAGACAACTCCACCCATGCGTACAGTTGAGTTGGAAATACTGAGGTGAAGTAATTACATTACATCTCATGCAAGAAATGGTTTTCCAAATCGAAGATGGCGGCCAAAATGGCGACCGAAATTTGAAAACACGCCTACATTCCTTTACTTCTTTTTTGGGCGTTATTGTTTCGCGATTTCTACCCACCATTACATGTTGATATGTATGAATTATTCATTAGGGTTTGGAAGTGATACTCAGTCAATATGGCGGCCAAACTGGCGGGCAGAAATTGAAAAGAAGCCGATATTATCACATAGTAATTTCAACTTTTTGTCATAATATTGATTTGTATAAACGAAACGGTACATAATATAAGCCATCTATTAGTTCCAATGTAAGTCGTAGCCTTTTAGAAGGATGAAAACCCACAATCGCGATGTGGCATTTCAAAATCCATTCTCCACTAAGGGCTCATACTGGCCGTAACCGTATATAGGTGCGCCGAATAGTCATATTATGACTTCCAAGAATCAAAACAACAGTACCTGAGCTTATTCTGAATTGCCACATTCAGCATTATCTAGACTCGTTTCTGTCTCTTCGTCAGATTAATCTATCTCACTCACAACAGCAGTTCACTACTCTTATGTGTCGAAGGGTGCCACTAATCGGAATGTTTCAAACAATACATATGCCGGTGTCCAGCTCACGTGTTTGTTTGGAAAGCTTGGAATTCTTAGCGAGCTTCATTCGTGGTATAGCTAATGGTATAATTCAGATGCTACATATGGGGTATATGCGTCATCTTGTGCGATACACTATAACGGTATTCGGTCGATGCGTATACTAGCTTTCAGAAGGACCTATCTATCTGTGTACTGTCAGCTTTGGTGACCTAATGAGGATAACAACGTGTACACCTGTATATGGTTCATAAATTCACATACTCATCTAATGCACTGACGTACCCGGACAACTTCTGTATATGGCTTCGAATGGTGAAAGCCCGACATTTGACGGATGCATTTCTGCTAAGGCGTAGAAGACCATAATGCATAATATACCCAAACTCCTTGAACATGATCATAAGAACAAGCTTGTTGGCGTCCAGCAATCGTCGCATCGAACAGATCCAAGCAGATGATAACAATACACACGGTGCTAGTTTGTGTGTATGTGTCATGATAGTGGAAATGAAATTGGACCATGACTGCACCGCCCCTTATTTTGTTAAGTTTTAGATTCAGACAGGATCTCATGTGTGGTTTTGCTTTCCTTGTATGCTAAGATTGCATGTTCCCATCCGTTTGGAAGCCGTTCTTAAACAACTGGACCAGGAGTATGCCATTGGCTACTGCTGTATAAGCCCCACCAAGACTGGATGTAGTCTTAAAGGCGATACCTTTGATAGTTGGCTGATATGTCATACTCACGCAGGGTGGTATGGTTCAAGAAAGTACAAGTGCCATCAACAAAAGGGTGAAATGTTCAACGCGAAGAACATCCAGAGGAATGTTACGTTGATGAGCTCTTGCATTCAGTTCAACAAACGTTGGTACACCAAGTGATTTCTTGGTAACATCACCATTGCGACCATTTTCCTACATGAGACATTAACTACTATATTCTAAAGAGATATATATATATATATATATATATATATATATATATATATAAAGCTATATGATCATAAAGGTCGCGTTCCCCAACGTCCACAGCCATTGCCATCGAGACTGTAAAGTGTTCTTTAAATACATAGTGAAATAAATGCACCACAGTTCCTGACAATTTCTTTAATAATACCGCCCACATACTGACACTAACCCCGAGAGAGGATAACAAAACACGCATACATTCATGCTATAAAGACATTATCCTTTAGTCCGTCCGACTGTTTTGAGGGAGGCTAGCATAGTATTATCCAGACAAAAGTGTATGTAGTTGAATCAGAAAGGCTTCGAAACGGATGTGGAAATACAATCTTACCACACCAAATAAAACCGACACGCATGACATTCGATATCTTAAACATGCACCAGGTGTAGGGGTGGTGTATACAGTGGCCCATTTCATTCCCACTATCATGGCGCATGTCCACAAACTAGCACCCCGAGCATTGTACTTCTTTGCTGGGAGATATTCGACGAGACAACTGCGGGGCGTCACAGTTTGCTTCTGATAATGGTCAAGAAGTGCGGATAGTCTGTACACTAGGGTCTTCTCCTTAGCAGATAGACATCTGTCCAAGGGAACGAGACAGCTAGCAACCTTCGAAACAATGTCGAAGTTGTCCACATATGCCAATGCGTTCGCTGAGTTTGTGAGTTGACGAACCATCTATTGAGAAGTGACTAGCTAACTGGTTCGCCAGGTGTACACGTCGTTATCCCATGGGATATGATACACATACATAGAGATGACCTTCTGTAAGCTTGTATACTCATCGGCCATATGCCTTCCTAGTTCAAGATGACGCACAAATATCATAGTTAGCAAATGTTTAAAATCGTAAGCTAGACACCGGAAAATGAATTGTTTGAAACGTTATGATTAGAGGGACCCTACTCCCAGGAAGTGGTGAATACTTTGTCGGTGTGAGCGACCTAGATTTATCAGACAAAGAAATGGAAGCTGGTCCAGATAATTATGGACGTGACGTGGCAAATCAGAATCTGTTATCAGGTAATTGTTCTGATATAACTATTCGGCGCACCTACGCTTACGGCCATTATCGGCGCTAAGTGGAGACTGGATTTCGAAATGCCACATCGCGATATCAATTGTGGTTTTTCATCTTTCCAGAAGGATACGAGCTATGTTATGCGTTTTGATACCTTTAAGTTGAACTAGTAGATGGTTTATGTACAGTTTCGTCCACACATACCGATATTATGAAATTAATATGTGAAAATATCGATTTCTTTTCAATTTCTAACCGCCAATTTAGCAGCGATCTTGGTTGTGAGTAACAATTGCCAAACCCTAACGAATACTTCATGTCACTATTCCATATCAAGATGTAATGGTGGATAGAAATCGCGAAACAATAACGCCCATCGTAAGAAAGTAAAGGAATCTAGACTTGTTTTCAAATTTCGGTCGCCATTTTGGCCACCATCTTCGATTTGGAAAACAATTTCTTGCATGAGATGTAATGTAACTCAGTATTTCCAACTCAATTGTAAGCATGGGTGGAGTTGTCTCGACAATAATGCCCAATGATGTGAATATGAGGGAATTTCGGTGATTTTTCAAAATCTGTCCGCCATTGTGGGCGCCATTTTGGATTTGGGGGATTTTTATTTGGATATGGTACACGGAAAGTTCTTCGCCTAAGTGTTCCCAAGTCACAATAGTAAGCAGGTGTGGGGTTGTCATGAAAATAATGTTCACTGATGTTAATATCGGCGATTTTCGGCGATTTTTTATTTCTGGTGGCCATTTTGGCCGCCATCTTGGATTTGGGTAAATATTCCTCAACTTAGGTATAAGAGGAATCCTAGCTTGAGTATCTCATGCACATATATATGCATGGGTGTTGTTATAATAGCAATAACATTCATTGATTCGAAACATTACATCGCTTTATTAACGTAGATTCGGCTTTGACCTATGATACCGGCATTTGGGAAAACGTGATATCGGACAAAAATATCCCGCAATGAATGTATTTTATGGACCCCATGTGGTCGCCAATGACCCCTCTGTATGATGGATGTATAACATGACGCAAAGATGCCAACATTTTCCCACGAAAGGTGGTAACATGTAAGAAAAATAGCATATTTTCACATTTCGGCGGCCATCTTGGATTCTGGTGTCGGATTTTTGGCTAATTTGTAAGGGTTGTATATTAGCATAACGAATCGAGCGGAAAACAAGTCGGTATGCGACATCAGCTTGACTATAACGGCGAACAGAGACCTGGTGCATTTAAAAAAATGGCCGCCATGATGGACGCCATCTTGTCTGGAGTCTCTGCGGCCACTTTGTTTTCTTGTTAACAAGCGAAACAAATTAGAGGAGACATTAAGGAAGAAAATTAGTGGGGTGAAGTTAAGTCCTGGGGTGGGGGTGCAGAGGTCGACCAATATCTCCTGGACTACTAGTCACGTTCCATTAATTTTTATCTTCCAATTAAACTTTTCGATATGTACACC
Organism: Siphonodentalium dalli; assembly: GCA_032622095.1. Taxonomy (NCBI): domain Eukaryota; kingdom Metazoa; phylum Mollusca; class Scaphopoda; order Gadilida; family Siphonodentaliidae; genus Siphonodentalium; species Siphonodentalium dalli. Next base: position 24,660,316 of record CP136065.1, read on the forward strand.
AGTGTTCGCCCTGGCCCGAAATTCTTTGTAGCCATTTTTTTTAGCCACTTGTGCAATTTTGTTAGCCACTTTTGAAAAAGTTTAGCCACATACTGTCCGCACTTAATCTGCTCATAATCGCCTCACTGTGAGTCGATCATGTGACTAAAACGATCTCATATTCAACACAGTATCGATTATTGCACTTGCATCGAATAATCATACATAATTGCAACAACTTTCCCAATTCCAAATTCAAATTCAAATTAATTTATACATACAAAATATAACAATACATATTGAATAAACAGATATCTGATGGGGAGGGATGTGGCCGTTCAGTCGTCTTCCTGTTTTTTGTTTTCAGTGAAAAGCGTAAGCATAAACTAATTATTGCAGTCGGGACAAAAGGTGTTACTGCATCGAACTGTCAGAGAATGCCTCTCTACAATAGTCTGAAGGACGGTTTTTTAAAGAATTTCTTGATGAGATAGAACCTATATTTGACTTTCATTGCATGTATGTGGTATGGTGTGAAATGGCAAAAGAGAACTAAATGCATTTCGGTGTTTTTTTCTTCTAAGTCTCTGGAATGTCGAGTTTTCCCTTTCTTTTTCCATAACAAATAAGGAAGGAGATATTGTGGAGATTCCATGCATCCAAGATGTCGTATCGCAGCCAAACAGTGCTTGTAGTACACGAATATCCTCTGCTATAATTGGTTCGAGTGCTTCCTTCACTTTCTTTGTGCCAAATTTTCTCTTCCTTATTTTGACTGTTGCTATTAAGAAGATGTCATACTTTAATGGCAAAGGTATATGTATGCATAGATTTTTTGTCCATAAGTGCTTTCTGTACTATCAGTAAATCAGCATCTCCAGTCGCATGGTGTACAATGCTCGCCAGGTAGATATATGAAGTTCTGTTTATTAGATACATTTGATAGAAAATGATCCTTTATGTTCAGCTGCAAATATTGGCTGTAAAATTGATAGTATTGCACTATTTGCCAGTGGGTCGCATGTTGTGTGCTCCATCCTTAGTTGTAGGGCATTCTTGATATCCATCAAATAGAATGGTGGAAGCTGTATATTTCCTTGAAATATAAACCCCGTACACGTGACAGATCTCTCCGTATGTTTGTCCTTTCCATCATGGTATTCTTTGCAACAAGGCACCTCGGTAGTCTGACTGCACGACATTCCATATGTTTTCCGCTAAAACAGGCGTATTGGCTACCCTCAAACAGCCGCTAGTGTCGAATAAGTCGGGAGTGTGTGTACACAATTCATGTTGAAAAACTGACCAAATGGTATCTGGGAATAATCCTTTGGTAACAATGACTAGACGTTGGAACAGACGCTGTCGGTCCACCTCCACAATTTCATTGTCGACTTTGATGGTTCAAGTTTTCATGGCAATAGCCTTGGACGATCTTTTAAAGACATAGTTGACTACATCTTTCCCCGACATACCGCTGACGATAGCATTACCAGTAGATTGTGCATCATCCACATTTACTGAGCATTTGACATTTCACCAGTTGCTACTGGAATGGATTCCTTTCTTCCAAGTTCGTAAAATAATAAGAGCCATTCGCATCATGTGTCGTCCTTGAAAATGTGCCTTCTTTGTGTTGCTGGCCTGATTCATGAAAAATGCAAGTTAATATTTGTATATTGTTTGCTGTTAATTTCTGGACATGCTGGCATTGAGAGAAGCCAAATATTTCTCCTCTCAGTTATTCCTCGTCCTCTTGAGAATCCTTATATTTCTTTGCCTCTCAGTTATTCCCCGTCCTTTCGATAGGCCACCGGCTGCTCTATGTTAAGGTCCACCGAGAGCCCTCCCCAAAATATGTCATCGAGTGCGAATGTTCTAACACTCGGTAATTATCACTAAACATAAGATTAGTATGTTATGTCATATTGCCCATATCGTCGCTCCGATGTCAGTCAGTATAGTTATTCATCATCGTTATTAGCTTGATTGTTACTAGAGGTATACCATTTGCCTGTGATGGCAGAGGTGTCGACTATACGGAAGTTTTTTGTCAACAGTATTCACAAGTTACACTTGTGAGTAAATGATTCACACACGTCCAGGTGTTGTCAACATGCTTTACATTCTCATATACGGGACAAACTAGCCGCCTAGATTGGACAAATTTCCAAATAATTAACTCAGAATATATTATCTCCTTCTGGTATGTTGGGAGAAACATTAACACACACATCGCTATATATCAGCAGCAGGTAGCACCCTTTTCGCATCTACTGGCGCAGCGGGTTTGCATCGTTTCAATACTTATTTTCTACGAGAAGTATGTTCTGCTCTATTGCTCAATTGTTTCAGGACTGATTGATACCATCAGCTACTATGTCCCCATTTATCTCGTCCCTGGGGGATTTTGGATATGCTGAAACCATTTGAATGGCAAATTGTAGAAGTTCTTTCTTTGTGAGATTTGGGCTTGCTTTTATTTGGCGAAGATCATCAATTATCGTTCGATTCATACCAAATCGTTGGTTATCAGTTAACAATATTCCAGCTTTGAGGCAAATCAGTGTTCCAGTTTTGATCTGCCCCCCCCCCCCACATGGCACTTCGTAGTTGTTAATGAATGTCATATAAAATAGTTGGACCACGACCTCTATATCATAGCACTCCATCATAGAATACGTGTTGTTAATTGTTTTTGATCAGTAGAATGCGTTGTCATTGTTATGTTAAACTCTAGGATGTCTCAGCTATCACAGCTACATTGCGTTTTTCTTAGAGATTGTGGAACGGGCAGTGGTAACCTTCGTGAGTAGCAACATTCCCTGCATCCCGTCTATATACTGAGTGAAACAGGGTTCAATATGGGTCATTATTTGTCTGGTTGCCCAAAACGTCCCCACACTGTTATAACTGGAAGTTATTTCGACATACGTTGTTTATGTTTCATGAGCTTGTGTATAGGCCGTGTATGTTTCCCGGGGATAGGGATGATTTCTAAGGTATACCAAAGAGTGTTTGTTAGAAACTATCAGTTTTAAAGGATTTGATAAGAACCAAGACGTGACTGATATAAAGGGCGCACTTGCCCTTATCTTGAAATCTGCAGAGATTGTACTACATAACACGCATATTTTTTGAAAGCCAGAACGTTGATGCATTGGAGTAGCTGCTGACACATTTCCCGGACCATCGACTATTCGAGGATATGACCACCTATTATACGAGTGATAATAATGTGGAATTACATGCTATTAGATCATATCGTTTGTTTGAGTCGAACTCTTAATGGCTAATGCTCGGGTAGTCACGCTCTTGTTGAACGGACGAAGCCAACATACAACATGTATATCAACGGGAATTAGTGAATACCCATCTGAGTGCCTTATCCATACAGATGGTCCCTAATAATTTACCCCCCACCCCGCCATGATAAGAATCACCACCCAATCCAGGCGTATATAGTCCTTCCTCATCTCCGATCGAAATGATAATACTAAAGTGTAACGTTCTAGACAACATTGGACCTCTCCATTTAGCGCCTGAATCCGTTGAGGCCACATACTAATTAGTTTCTAATATCGCTGGATTGTTCGGAGTTAACCTAAGTTGTGCACTGGTGCATCAAACTGAAACTTTAGAAAAGCTCACGTTTCTTATAGATTGAACACAAAGTTATATATCCAAACAGCATCCCATAATATGCATGAATAAGAATCAGATTTGACAATGGACGATTTGAGATAATCATGATATCGCTCTAGAACATTCTAAAATATAAATGAATTTAATTTTTAATTTTCGAGACAGTGCAAATTTTTGTTTTTGTTTTTGTTGTTTTTTGTTGACAAACATAATTCAACGGGAATTAGTGAATACTCATCTGAGTGCCGTTATTTACCCATGATAATTTAAATCCCGTTGGAGTAGCTGCTGAAACATTTCTCGGACAGAATGTGATATGGTCGTCTGTTGTAATGCCATGCTGGAACATTCGAGGATATGACCACCTATTATTGGAGTGATAATAATGTGGGGTCGCTTCGGTGGGCGTGTGGTGTTGACGTCGGACTTTGAGTCGCAAGGCGCGCTCGCCGTCACGGACCGGGGTTCGAATCCCACCCAATCCCAAAAAAAATAATTTGCACTGTCTCAAAAATTAAATTTGCTTCTAAAAATAGGCGCCTGTGTTGTATAGTCCCAGACATGTTGAAGAGCAACTCTCGGCATGTTTCGGAGACGAAAATATAACATTCTACTGTGCCATATCGCCTATGGTTAAAATATAAAAGCTTAACTGAGCTGACTGTCACACACACACATATCGGTAAAGAATTAAACTAAATGTGACAAAAGAACCCGGGGAAAAATGGGCAACTTAAGCATCTTACAGATCATTTTCATTATAAACGCACTTTATTGATGTTTTACTTATGACCATTGTTTTCTTTTCCAAAGCGAGCTTATTGTCCGAGAATCTACAGTCGGGTGTTTTATTATTGTTGTCAATATTTTAGATATGACTTGCTCACAATCATCATCATAAACTATAACCGATATCTATGTATGGAATTTTCCCCACTGCATGGAAGCAGTAAGCTCTCTTACAATATAATATGTGAGCTTTCGCAGATAATGAGCAAGCAAGGCAATTTCAACCAGACATGATAATGGTTAATTTTCTGTACATCGTATTATTTAATCCGATAGTTGGTATGTTCTTGGATTTAAATGGATTGAATGCGAATATTTTGTTACAGAAGATATATTGTACACACCTACATATGTTTTATCTATCATATTTGCGTATAGATTAATCCTGAATATTCCTTATGTCATCGTAACACTCGTGACATAATATGCATTTCTGTAGACGGGGCAACCTGGTCTTGAGTCGACTAGATTAGACAAACTCCCAAATAATAAACTCAGAATATATATTGAACCCCGAGTGGCAATCTTGACAACTATTATAAATAAACGGACATACTTTTGTTACACGATACGTCGCATATGTATTATTCATGGTTAGCTTTGTCGATTGTTATAAGCGGCAACATCAGTCATTTGCTTGTATGCGGCGACAGATTACACAGCGAGGACACTTGAATTCGTACTGTTGCATTCAGTAGTTAATATTCTGTGTTTCATGAGCGGCAATGTCGGATGTCATCTTTCTACAAGTAGTAAATAAATAATGCACATGTATGTAAGAGGTGTATATTTTATCTATTTACATCGAAAGGACAACCTACCTCTTGAATCAGGTAGAATATATGAACTTTACCAACAACTAATAATGAAATTCTCGTCGACCCGGTGGCCATCTTGACCGCCATTAATAAGAATCGGTCATATGCTGCGTAACTTTCGGCTTAATTCAAAGTCACTAAGACCCAGCTTTTACCACAAATTCACATTATATAACGATTTTACAGCAGCCATATTAGCCCGCCATTTTGAACTACAAATAATCATTTGCCAGCTTCCAACATTGTTTTTTTTTTATTCAGTGGAGATAATGCACACAGAAATAACTCTCAAAAACTTCTGAAAGATAAATGGCCGTAAAACTAACTTTTTCGAAGCAAATTTGATTTTTGAGACAATGCAAATTTTTTTTTTTTTAAATTTGCATTGTCTCAAAAATCAAATTTGCTTCTAAATATAGGCGCCTGGTGTGTTGTATATTCCCAAGCATGTTCTAAGAGCTATGCTAGCCATGTTTCGGAGGCATAAAATATATAACATTGCTGCTGTGCCGTACCTCCTATATACATAACTTTTTCGAGTTTGAATAACCTGACTAAAATAAAGTGGCCGTCATCGTTTGTCCCAGTATTGTGCGAAACATTTAAATTAGCTGAATAAATTGCTATAAGTTTTGGAAAGTTTATCAGAGTATTTAAAACATGTCGATTGCTATTTTCTGTACTTATTTACTTTATTGGCCATCCTTTATAAACACATAAAACAAAACAGTCCCCCCCCCTAATATAATATGTAATATTTTCGGAGATATTGGGTGGATTTTGATGATTTTTTTCACAAATGCTTATTGGAGATAGAGACACAATGCATGCGAAGAACAGCCATGTGCGTGGTGTTACGGCTGACTGAACATCGATTGAATGGGAGTGGGGTAGATTTAAAAAATGACAAAAGAGATAACAATGAGATTTTATTCAATGAATCAATATTGCGTGTAGCCACCTTGTCGCTAGATAACATGCTGGCATCGTGGTAGCATGCTGTGGATTAGAGGGGCGATTCTACGCTTTGGAGTGTTCCTCCATTCGTCCTGCAACAGACAGTGCATGTCACCGAGCATGATGTGGTCATTGGCACGACGCTAAACAACTCTCTTCAGTTGGTCTCATAACTGTTCTGGGCGCCTACATTCAGATTCCCATTAACAGTGAAGAGTTCAGTCTTATGTGTGGTGCTGATACATACCACTCATGGACGTCCTCCTACGCAATGTAACGTTTGTTAAAAAACGATCTTGTCTAGCGGTTGTAACACTCTGCGATATTGCCAACCTGCTGGTTTCACTGTTTTAAATTCCGTATGTTTTTGGCATTACCCCATGCGACGGGCAACATGTTTTATGGAGAAATTCACCCACAAAAGGCCAATAGCTATGCCTCTGTTTTGGGTTGGTATTCGACCTATCACTGGTTTATTTCAACCTTCCCAGCTAAACGGGTATGGAATGATTGAAGGGAATGAGTATGGACCGGGTACATACTGTTCCCATTCGGCAAAGTTAGGCTCTAAAGCATGCAGGGGGACTCACAACATCATTTTCTGACAAAAACTACAGGCATTACACAACGTGTAATCAAGGAAACAATACCGTGGCCGAGATCACTCTACCTGTGTGTTTGCCGTTTTTGAAAAGCACCCCTCCTCCAATCAACTCGTGCTTAGTCGTCCGTAACACAACTTACACGGCTGTCCTTCGTACGGATTGTTTCTCTAGCTCCAGTAATCAATTGTGGAAAGTGTCACCAAAATCCAACCAATATCCGAAAATATTACACATTATATTAGGGGGACTTTCATTTTTTGATGTGTTTATATGTCTTAATCTCTGATCCACGACGTACATGTATGTGGATATTGAGAAAGGAGGTTTTTGTTTTCTTCATATGATGGCAGAAGGAAATAAAGGAAGAAAACTCATACAATCATTTATCGTATGACTCAATCATTATTTACGTTGGAAAGTATGTCATAAATCAATTTCATATGAACTACTAGTTCATATCACCTTCCGATAATTTGATTGGTTTGTTGACAAAAAGTGTGTTCTGATTGGCTGAATGGCAGCCTGCGCCAAGCCGCATCTCTAACTAAATGCAGGTCAAATTCGTGCGTGTCAATCAACGCGATGAGCGAAATTCTCGCAATTATAATCTTGAAATATATAGTTTTGGACATTGTTATACGATAAATAGAATATGTCATTCGTATTTATCTAATAAAAATACGATATAATGTCACAAACTGAGAACAGAATAGCGCACTATATCTTCGCGTGCTTATTATTTCTGCTAGTTCACCAGGTGTAATTGGGCTTCCGGTGCAATGAAGTGACGTCACATTAACCTTTTGCTGCCGATGTCATATAGCTATTTAGTGATTTGTGTGCGTTTTGGACATCATAATCAATTTATAGGTGTAATATGATAAATAGAATATGTAATTCGTGTTCTCTCATATGATATTTATGAAACTCGTCACGAATTTTCAGTTTTTCTCTCGCCGGAGGCTTGATAAAACTGAAAATTCTTAGACTCATTTCATAAATATCATTGAGAGAAACACTCATTTCATATCCTCTATATACGACATATGCAGCGACCTCCAGGTTTTTCGTGCAGTCAGGTGACTTCCATACAGATCGCAAATAAGATCCTTATCGTCATAATCGTCATCGTCACTATCGCCATCATCATCATCATCATCATCATCATCATCGTAATCATCCAATAATCATCGTATAGTCGTCATCATCATTAAGTTAAGTGAACACAATTAGTAGGCTCAGGTGAGCAATGTCCAATTAATCACAACACCAGGAACCATGTCCCCATCTTATTAAAATCCGCATATAATATGAGAGGGTGTCACCCCACCCCCCCCCCCCCTCTGTTGGTACGCGGGATTGTGGCCATTGTCATGTGGTACGCGGGATTCATACTCCGTTGTTAACCGGTATTCATGATTCATACAGCTGTTTTAAGTGGTATTCGAGATTCAAGCAACAATGGGTGGTAAGCGACTTCGGCTGCGACACATTGTGTATTTGATGGCTAGAATGGGCCTGTTTGACATGATAACCCTTTTCCATGTCTTGTTCTGTTAATTGGACGCAATAGTTTTCCCGTCACGTGCCTTCACATATCAATCATGTCTGGTTATCACTGTGCGGGAAAATAGAGTAATACGTTGCTCAGATGATAATAATAAACTACAAGATGAACCCAATTAATTCGTTGTGTGGCTACAATGATCGAGTTTGCTACGATTTCGTGCCGTTGTATATGTGTCGCAATGATGCACCAATCAGGTACATATCTCATTAGACACAAACTTCAATAGCGTCATGTCCAATATACTGAGGGTCATTAATGGAAATTTAGATGAAAATTACGAGCTACCGTTTTCGGGAGTAAGTCGCCAACTTGATAACCATCTTTGAAACCACTATGGAGCATTGAACTCAATGATACATAATTTATTCTAACAATCATACTATTTGTGGACATGTTGTATGTTTCCCAGTTCCACGGGGCTGATACCCTTATCCGTGTGACATTAATTTCGGCCATTATGACAACCATCCTTGTTTAACCAGATTGTTTGGTAAACTATTCGGAGGAAATCCTTCACAATTTAGCTGAGAAGAAACATTTTTCGCTAAAATTAAGGTTGGCAGATTATTAATGAGAAAAGTTATGAAAATAGATGGTGTGAAAAATATGTGTCCCTCATCACCTATTTTCTTAACTGATATTCAGTATTCACCCCCTCTGTTAACTGGCATTCAGTGTTCACCCCCCCCAACAAATTAACTGGTATTCAGGATTCGGGGAAGGGGGTACACCCTCATATGCATGCCCGACCTACAAGTGTTCATGCATATAATATGGATGTATGCCCGATCTATAACAGGTGCTCTTGCATATAATATGAATGTCCGACCTACATGTGTTCATGATAGATGTGTATGATCGGCCGGACATATAATATGAATTTATGCCCGACGGGATGTGTTCACGAAAGATTCGTTTGATCGGCCGGTCAAAATTATGAATTGATGCCCGACCTACAGGTGTTCATGTGAGATTCGTATTTTTCGGTCGGACGTATAATATGAAAGTATGTCCGACGCGAGGAGTTCATGAGAATTCGTTTGATCGGCCGGTATGAATTGATGCCCGACCTATAGGTGTTCATGAGATATTCGTTTGATCGGCCGGTATGAATTGATGCCCGAACTACTGGTGTTCATGAGAGATTCGTTAGATCGGCCGGGATGAATTGATGCCTTACCTACAGGTGTTCATGGGAGATTCGTTAGATCGGCCGGTATGAATTGATGCCCGACCTATAGGTGTTCATGGGAGATTCGTTAGATCGGCGGTATGAATTGATGCCGTACCTATAGGTGTTCATGGGAGATTCGTTAGATCGGCCGGTATGAATTGATGACCGGCCTATAGGTGTTCATGGGAGATTCGTTGATCGGCCGGTATGAATTGATGCCCGACCTACAGGTGTTCATGAGATATTCGTTTGATCGGCCGGGATGAATTGATGCCCTACCTACAGGTGTTCATGAAGATTCGTTAGATCGGCCGGTATGAATTGATGCCCGACCTATAGGTGTTCATGGGAGATTCGTTGATCGGCCGGTATGAATTGATGCCCGACCTACAGGTGTTCATGAGAGATTCGTTAGATCGGCCGGGATGAATTGATGCCCTACCTACAGGTGTTCATGGGAGATTCGTTAGATCGGCCGGTATGAATTGATGCCCGACCTATAGGTGTTCATGGGAGATTCGTTAGATCGGCGGTATGAATTGATGCCGTACCTATAGGTGTTCATGGGAGATTCGTTAGATCGGCCGGTATGAATTGATGCCGTACCTACAGGTGTTCATGGGAGATTCGTTAGATCGGCCGGTATGAATTGATGACCGGCCTATAGGTGTTCATGGGAGATTCGTTGATCGGCCGGTATGAATTGATGCCCGACCTACAGGTGTTCACGAGATATTCGTTTGATCGGCCGGCTAGTGCGCATTAAGGTTAATCGTTGGGGTATCTGCAATCATCATGATTAGAATCACACCATGAACCGCTTATGACTATAATTCTCCGGGATATAAATGTCTTGATACAGTTTCATTAGTGGGTGCCTGCGTAAACCAGACTTATTTCACGATGTCTGCATAATCGATAACTCTAACGCATAATACACCTTTGGCGCCTGGTGGAATTAATGAAAACAACCCATGCAGGAATTCAGGCGGCCAGTTTATAAGCAATCCGTGACCCAGTGAGCATATAGATATAGTAATGACATTGAGCTATAGAATAATTCGCTGAGCTACATATCAGGTGATTTCCCGGGAGTCATCAGATGATAGATATGTGTAGTAATAAATCCCCTCAGTAATACTGAGGCTGTTCGCAGTCAACTGTATTTATGGTTTAAATAATGACAGGCATATAACCTTCTATATAGGTCAGATTCGTCATCTGGAGCATAAATCCCATTTTACAATATAATATATATCAGAGTGAGTGTTCATTGCTTCAACTGTGCTTGCTTCAGTGAGCGTGAACAAATTATCATTTCTTATCGATTGATTGATTGATTGATTGATCGGAATGGTACATTGAGATGTGGTGATATAAGAAAAACTTATTAAAATTGTAAAAAATAATAACAAATGATGAAAAATTGTTAGGCCAATGCATTCTCTTATATATGCGAGGCGACCTATGGTCGACTCGCATATATAAGAGAATGCATTGGCACAGGGTAAATGACCATGTATCGATCAGAATGGCATATGGATATGTCCCTCATATCATTTCAAGGTTTTCGCCCACGTCGGGGATCGAACCCGCACCAACCTTGTTATAGCCCATACTGCGATGATCTAATCCAAGACATAACTACCTCCGCTACGGGGACATCTGTATGAAATGAAGCCCTTTCAGTGAGGTGTTAGGAAGCGTAATAGTCTGAACATGCGTTCGAATAATGACACAGTACATATCAACCATTATATTGGAACAGCACAATGCACTTCCTCCGAAATTGTATCTGTAACAATACGGTTACTCATAATGGTTTACTAGACGCTCGTTATATGACGTTGTGTTATATATATCCTTTATTATCCTCCGTTACACGAAGAGCTTATCAGCAAACATCATACATCATAAATCAAATATTTACACAAGTGGGATGAACAAGTGAAGAAGACATATAAAAATGAATACATAGTCAGACAGAAATCAAAGTCAGAGCGACAGACATGCAATATACATATACGCAGACAGGCATGTCGGATACATTCAGGCGAAAAGATATACACACATACAGACGGACGGATGGACATACATGTACGCAGGCATTGACACACACACATACATATATCTAGACAGGCAAGCACACATAAGCAAGCATGCACGCGTATACGATTAAATATAGTAATTTACTGCATGTATAAGGACTTACACACGAGATAATCACGCTCGGATTCAAACTTTCATTGAATCACACATTGAATCTCTGGCTCATAAGTGAAACACCACGAATCTATCTATACAAAAGCCGAGTAGTTGTCTGTGTGTTTATTCTGTCATGAATTTGGCGCGCTTAAAAATATACCACCCCGTGTCCGATTGCGCCCAAATTTTGACCATGTTAGAATACGACACGTAACATTGCATGCCAAGACTACCTGAGATATAACGAGTTTCCCCAAAGGTTACCAAGGCAATATTTTTACTTATATAATGATTTATCTTCTCTAAAGTCGGATGTGGTTTCAGCGGTGTCCGTCATAAATTCCTGACAAACTTCGCGGCGTCCATGCACCGTTTGCCGACTTTCTTTGTGTCGTTATCAGCGATGCAGTGGTAACATTTTCCAGCAGTCCTTTTTAACTCAGACGACTTAAAAGGACATATATGAGATTGGAATATATGAAGTAAAATTGGTACATTGGTCACATGGCCAGGGGAATGTCATGGAATAGGCGCTTTCGACCACAGATGACTTACATATTGTATATTTTGACACTTCTGTCTGTCTGTCTGTGTCTTATAGACTCGAAAACTGCTCGACTGATCCGACTCAAATTCGGCATGTAGGCATACTTTGATCCGGGGAACAATATGGGCGTGTCCAATTTCACGTGCGACCGTGTCTTTGACCTCGCTCATGTGGGAATGTTTCTGGACCGATCGAACACTATTTTGTCCAGACGTTGTATATTCTTCCCAGAGGGAGGCGATTGCAAAGAAGTCCCTAAATACCCCGGACGAAGTCGGGCACATCAGCTAGTGATTAATAAAGTGCGTTTATTATCAGCTCTGAAAATATGTGGGACAATTGGTGCACAGAGGTAACAAGATACGGGACAGGTGCCGTTGTCCTCAATAACTTAAAGGCACTAATAATTAGCAATCAAGAGCGTTTATTATCAGCTTAAACGAATTCTTCACACGATGTTCCTGCATGTCATTTTTACGGGCCATCCCCTAGTACTATAATAATGACGACGTCCACATGCACTTATTCCACCAATAGGCTAACACGCCGATGTTAGTTATTCGCTATATAAAATATGTCTACCAATGATTTACTAGAATGAAAGAAATTATTCGCGAAGATTGCTCTCTTTTATCGCCTAAGTCAGTCACTACTATCCATAATGATGCATAATGGTGCACGTTCGTACACACAGGTCAGCAGGTCATGTACCTAACGGCGTATGTGAAAGCCACATGGCGGTTTGCGCTCCAAAATACACCTAATAATATTCGCTTTTGAATTTGTCCCGGGTATCGAAATAGGTCGATAAATATCTGAACTACCTTTCTACGAGCATTCGGTGACCCAAAAAGACGCATTGATGTAATGCAAACACGGTGTCCCCGTCCCCCCCCCCCCAGAATGTACGGCCCTGGTCAGAACCAAGCTCCCCCATCATAAGTATAGATACCAAGATGAAACTATTATCACACTCGACCAATATAGCCCAAACAATTTCTGGAAACGGACATAATCCGAAGAAGAAATTTAAGTAGTCATATATTTCGGTTGTTGATACGCCCCATCAAATCATATACTTATTTTTGTTACATGTATTGCACATAGCGTTGCCATGTCTATTATTAAACTATATTGACGTTCTTGACAATAAAAGATAATAAAAACGTATGGCGTTTTGAACCTGTGCACGTGTTACCGTAGTTCCTTCGAGGTCGCAATATGATTCCGTCATCGGGTTTCCATAGCTTCGACTTTGACTAACAGTGCAACTGCTAATCTCCCATGCTTACCACTTCCCACCAGGCAATGTTATGTTAGCACCCACAGTTGGTAGGCATGTTGATACAGTATACGTTTCAGAAGCGTTTGTTCAACTAACTATCTGAACATTTTCCACCAATGAATATGAATCGTTCGTATGTCTGTCGTCTGCTCATATTTCCTCAACATCTCCAAATAATTGGTAGACCATTCCGATGTATAGTTCTATAATTGGCCGGGTCGCCCGGAGAATCTATTTAGTAAATATAAGAGTTAAATAACGGGGTTCACAATATGGCTGAGATGGTTTCGTCAGGACGGCACTGTAGCAAACTCCTTAATGTTCATAACACGCGCTGTTATAGAAAATGGTATGCGATGTATTAGTTAAGTAGCTCTTATGTCATTGACACTGGGACTCAGCTGAAAAAGAAATCAAACGCGAGAGAAACAGTTATGTGTTCGGCCGAAATTAGTATCATGAAACTGGCTCCGGATAAAACAAGCCTTCGTTTTTCATAAACATTAGTCCAATATATACCAAGGTCAACACGCTATATAGATCGTATAACAGATACATTCACCTTATTACCTTGCCGTTGTACATTCGGCAAGACAACGAACAACATATTCAAGTCTTTGCCCAGGTTTCATAAATTGGCTAAAGATAACTTAACTTATTATCGTTAATCAGGCTAATGGAGATAGCATATGTTTCCAATATGAAGGGAATCGAATGGAGATATGTAAATGGTCGGTAGTTGGTACAGATAGCGTAAATTTCACCGCCAACTGTAAAGTCTGAGTGTCTGTATTATAATCAATTTCGGAATGTCACTAACACTGAATCAACGGATTATATTCATCGACTTGTACGAACGCTCTAGATAATAAATGACATTCCGATCATCTGTTAATTTATCTACCGAGTTATATATCTAGAAGTTATTGGGGATGTTAATGTAAATTGACGTGTTGTTACATCAACTCCTCACATAACCACATATATCTCAAAGTGCCTCCTCTTATTTGATCAAATATTGTTTGTGTCGGTCGTAAAGAATGAAATCAAGGTTACGTTGACACAGAAAACATCTAGTCGGAAAGCGGAGAGAAAACCATTTATAATTTGCAAAGACTTGTGCTCCAATACCCAATTGTTCAGAGTACATATATATATATATATATATATATATATATATATATATATATATATACCCATAGGTATATACACATTCCGATCTTAATATGGACATGTCGATAAGAAATAATGTTTTCATACAAATATGAAGCAATTAATCCTTCCATGGCTGAAGCTTCAAAATAACCCTGTGCCAATGCATTCTCTTATATACCCATATGGAGCCTCGCATATATAAGAGAATGCATTGGCTTAACAATATTTACCTTTACCTCATAAGCCAGTACATTCTCTTATATATGCGAGGCTCACAGTGGAAGACTCGCATATATAAGAAAATGCACTGGCATATAATCTTTAATGCTGCACCAGCGCGGCTCCCGTCATGGAAGGGTTAACACACACTGAGTAAGATTGATTGATTGATTGGGGTTTAATGTCGCTTTCAGCAACTAATGCCATATCACGACATTTGCCAGTTTTAGGGTCTATTCTCATTGCACACGCGCGTGCGATTAATCGCAGCGTTTTTTAAGGTCGAGCGGCTCTATATGTGTGTTCGATGGCAGTCCTTCCTCCCACTGCTAAGAGTTCCCCCAATAGGGGTGGGGTTTGACGAACACATTCATACACATGTCTAGGGTAGGTTGGAGGATGATAAAGTACTTTCGGTTGGGGGTGACCACATACAGGCCTATATATGCTGACATATTAACTTTAATTTTCCTCAGTTAGATTTACTCAGGTATAAGTTGAGTATAACGAGCCATGCCATCAAAATGACATAAGTTTTGAGGACACAATTATATCTAACTAATTATAATTAGAAATAGAGGGTTCAATTCCATGTAGTTGGGCATAAATATGCATATTTTATTCCAGCTTGAAACGTATATAACACTATATAGTACGAGCACAACCCAGATTACATGAGTTTTATGTATATAATTGTTATTATCACTCAAGATTATCAAAAGTGTACGATTCAAGTGGTTGAATTAGATCTTTCAACGTTTTACCTTATAGTTAGCTAGGTCTGACAAAAATCGTCTTTCTGAATAAAGCTCATTTAAAACATTTGTACTCAAACATATGATATCTAGTAAAAATGATGGGGAAAGAGGGGATGAGACCCCAATTTGTTGGGAGAAAAACAAATAGATTTGCATGTAGGGAGGATGGTAGACCCATGGTGGTGAGGGATTTTTATGTTCAACCCTGTGTATGAACGTTTTTTTCTTCAGACCCCCCTCCCCCATCATCGAGTGCTCATTTGTATAGCCGCTGGCAAAAGCGACAACGCGGTACTATAATTGACGAGCCACCATTCAAATAGAATAAGTGATGGGACTCAGAATTCGACCTTAAGAGTCACACACGCATCGTTTCAGGTCGAATTCTGTCGCCAGGACGCTGTTCGCATGCATGAGCGATTGATTTCAATTTGATCACCATTGGCGTCTTATCATCAGTGATCGCATATGCTAAACGGCACATTGCTATCAATCTATATATTCACAATCTTGGGTAAAGTGTTGCGCGAGACTGACAGGTAATATAATTCGACTGAATTCTACAAAAATCACCACTGATGCTAGCTATACGTTGGAAACTTCTTTCCAAGCCATTTCCTTTCCGTACTTCATTTATTATTTTATCGCCCATCAGTTATGAGAATGACTGTACCCGGATAGTATATGTGACCGAGTGAACCATGCCATTCTCTGTAACGGCTATCTCGATGACTAGGTTGATTGCATAAGATGATTGGTCACGAATAGGACGTGGTTGTTTGAGGAAGGTAATTGATCACGAATCGCTCTGTGTTATGTTGACACGCACCTTAAAAAACGCTGCGATTAATCGCACGCGCGTGTGCAATTAGAATAGACCCTTAGCGGTGGGTGAAATCCGCATACTCACGGCTAATCTAACATTGATTTCAATGGCTGATAAACTCGTCGACCATGTGCGGCAACCCACCGGCCATCGGCGTGTGACTGGTAACACCGAGCCAGTACCTCCACCCATTATGATATGTCATTACATGGATATGTATGGGATGTTCAATAAAGTATTTTCCAACAAACAATATATAATTCACACTACTCAGTGAGTGCAAATCGCGTTCTATATTATGAATTATTTTAATTGAAGAGTTCGCAGAGGATCATAATTATATAATTAATATTGACTATACGAAGCACGATCACACGTCAAATAAAAGTTTTGACCATTTTCCGGCAAGCGAACTGTCGTCCGGGCTATAATCTTTGAACTATTATGAATTGTGTTTGCTGACGTCACGAATTGACCGAGATATATAGTCTTCGAACTATTTATCCGCCTGCTAAAGTGATGGTTGGCGCGCTGCGAGAATTGTTTCATGTATAATAAAACAACCAGTGTCTGTCTTGTGGTGGAATATCGAGAGCTAATTTTAAATCGATGGTCTCGTCTGGTCAGCAAACATGAAGGACTACTGACCTTTACCCTAACATGTTCCAAACGGATTGCCAAGATTCGCTCATATAAGATATCCACCATATCAGGTCAAGCATGATGATTGGTGCTTGTGCACCAACATAAACGATGTCCCAATCACATATAATAGATACTACATATATTTTAATTGTGCGGATTGGATGCCCATGTCGGCCTGTTCTCCATATTCGACCGTCTACATCATATAATTCGTCACCACATTCAGCGGTGATAGGAAGACAGTCCAACAATATACCTGTATAGTCTAATAATATTATATTTATTTGTAATTGTACTTCCCATTTTTGTATATTGTAAATAAAATTATCCTATCCTATCCCGAAAGTGCTTCTAATAGAACTTGAAATAGAACAATTCAGGTGTATGCTCGTTAACATGTGTTTTCATTGCAGCCCGCGCCATAGAACGAAATAACGGATATGACTCCATTATCTGCTTATTTCAGAAACAATTAATCACATTATGTACATATTTCACTTTATATGTCGATTATGTGCGTATTTGCGCGAGGATATGTTGCGCGATACATGTGTCCGAGATTACGAAATAAGGGAGTTAATAATATATTAGTATTCTTTGTATATAATGTACACGGACCACCTGCATCTGGATGGAACAGCGAGAACTATTTCCCCGAGATGGTGTCATTTGTACAGCAAGCAGAATTATTTCAACCTGTATTCAATTTTGTGTACAAATTATTATTTCTATCATATCAGGAATAGACTAACACAGAACGCTCTTTTTTGTTCTATGCCATGCACATGGCTGTTTTTTTTTCTGGTTTTGTGTTTAAAGTTGTATTTATTTTTCTGCATTTTCTGTGACATAATGCTCACAGAAAGGTGGTTCAAGTATTTATACCTATTTAGATACCGGGAAAAATTCAAGATCTATTATTACGTTACGTGTATTTTGGGGCGCAACCCACCGTCTGTATTGTGTTTTTTCTCCACAAAATTGACGCAAAATATAGACCATAATATAGTTTGAAAATATGTTTGTTCGCAACTTTGGAGCAATATATAGACAATACTATAGTTTAAAATTTACATAGGAATTCTTTGATGTGCTATATCAGATCACGTAGATAGAGTACATACCATTTGTGCCAAGCTTTAAACGACAAGCATTACTTTAACTTTTTGCTAGTTCTATTAAAATTCCCTTGCGATTTTACATGTGGATCAATTATTCTAATTGTTTGGTCAGCCAGACACAATTCCCTCCCAGGAACAAATTTGAATCTGGGATATGCAGTGGTGAACATCTGGTAAATGCAAACCACGCGGTCAATACAATTCTAATTGGAATATGGAATACCCCGGGGTAGTGAATGGCTATGTGGAAGCTACACATATTTGTCCGAATGAATCACTGTTAATGATTTAACCATGAGTATTCGTAATTTACAAGTCAATGCATAACCCGATGTTACATGCATAGAATACATTAAACAGGCGCGGATGGGATAAAGAACGTGTTTTATACACACCAGCAGTACATACACGTTTGTTTCTTATGACTTTTCGGCGTTTAGTGATTGTATAACTAATAGTGACCATTATACTCTACGGTGACATGAGATAGAAAGAGTGAGGGACATAGTAAGTCGGGAAATAATTTGTAGTCATTAAACCTTTTCTCTGATAATACTGCAACAGACCACCTTGCAAATAGGTTCACATTGGACCTAAACGATCACATTGGTTCATATTGGACGTATTCTGAAATGGGATGGTGGAAAACAGTTCTAGACACGAAGACGCTTATTTCATATTACACCCACCACCCCAATTTTGTTTCAAAATGTGTTTCCGGTGTATTTTCAGACCGGTTTTTCCGGTGTATTTTCGGAGAATTGTGACAAATATCTACTCGATAACACAACCCTTCAATGTATCACATATGTTTTCGTTATCGGTAAGGTGCAATGCTTTGTTACACAGTTGGAGACACGCTCAGTGAAGTGTTTTTTTGTTTTGTTATTTTAAAATGCATGTTTTTAATGTTTTATGTGTTTTATTTTTATCAACTTGTTCGATATTTCGATAAATGCCCAAATTTCTTTTTCCTACTGGTCCATGACTGCGAATCTACAGTTGTAAACATTGAACATCCAGAAATGTACTGACGTCACAGTGATTGCACATTTTAAAATGTTCTTATTGTCCTTAATTGTCTTACCAAATCGTCAATCACGCAAAACATATCCTTTAAGAACAATCGAATGATTGTAACTGTTGACAAATATATGCATGTACACATGCATGGATACAAGCTTTGGTATGAATTTGAGTACCCGTGTACGGCCTTGTTATGTGCATGGTGAGGAGGGTTATAAATGAAAATGCGGTAGAACATCAAACAAGTAGATATCATTTAATACCCGAGTCTGTTATCCATATGCCACGCAGTGGCAGGCAATGTTTTAGTTTCCAGTTTTCATTTCGATCAGCATATTAATGTGATATGATGCAGCTAGTTTTAATTTATTTTCAAAGTTTCTATGCAAAATGTTTTTTTTTATGATTCGCAGCATGCAGATAGTGCCAAATATGTTTTTGGGTCACAATCTGGAACAGTGGTGAATTATATGCACCAGCAGAGGGTTCAGTATTGGTTATGAAGTGATAACCCACTTTTATATAACACAATATACTGTTATATGAAGTATATTCTTCAGTATACAATGTTTATTTCCATTTCTGGGTCAAAATAGATGATATATATTTTTTTAAAGGCATGAGGAACAAATATGTTCAGCTTGCAGAAAAAAACTTGTTTTTGAGTTGATGATGACCTACCCACCCACGCCTACGTGTTCGGAGCTTTTTTGACCACCCCCTGATTATTAATACCCGTTATTTTGTTGAATGTCACGGCATTGAACAGCATCATTTACATTGTATATATCCTCTATTTCCTCCTTTCATGAAGATTTATAAGGAATATAATTATACAAGCAATTACTTATAACGAACAGAAATAAATAGGGAACACAATTCAACGTATATTCAGAGATTATACATGTAGTTCCGTTTACATGACATTGAAATATCGGATAAAGAACACACACATATATATACAAGACATCCTGTGTGATATACATGCGCACGTACGAATATACATATGGTAGACATGCATACCATTATATTTATATACAATGGAACATAATTATGGCCATAAAGGCACCCTGTTGAATTTAGCGGACCAGAAACGTTCAACCTTGACCGTTCCAATGACAGGCAGCAAAACCGTCTCCCGCCTCGTCTAATCTATGGGACAGCCCCATTCGTCAGTACAATTTTAGCGGGCAACTCGCCACCTATATTCCGGCAGACCGTCTATATATATATGGCCTCTTTCTGCTAGATGAGGAGGGAGAGGTTCCTGGTGAAGGATCACCTAGAATTGGCTCAGGTCTTAGTAGATCCCTGGTCGTAAAAAGAAAGGCGATAATTTCAATGGCAGATATTCTGAATTAGGTGGTCCAACTAACTGTAATACTAACGTTGACCAATCAGATCCCATACAGATAAACATGTTCATTTATTGAGACACATATACTCGCAACCCAGAATTCTGAGGACGAGGACTTATTCTTTCGACAACGAACAGTAAACGTCTATACGTAAGAACCAAGCAACGCTTAGACACTTTGGTGATAAATTCACATGCGAGATACCAATGAAAAGTCGATGCTTATTATCAATATATAGCTCCATAGTAAGCACCCATGTCGACTATTCACTAATAACAAAACCAGTGCTTTGTAGTTTCACGTGTAAATGCTAGACTTGAAACGACCCGACAATTCAGTAAAACGATATTTATATCCCAGACCAGATGATTATGTTTCAATAACGATGGGTCTATCAAATTTGCAAATAAAACGATATATATATGAATCGGGTGAAGATCTATTCAAATTGAAACGTGGCAGCACCGTTATCAACGAGAAAGTGTGTCAGCTGCCAAAACAATATAATTCTGAAAAATCACTGACCCTTATCGTATCGCTTCGTCGTGAGAACGGTCAATATAGAAATTTCGCATGTGAAGAATAGAGTAAAGCTAGGTATACATACATGCGTATTATCGTAAAACTTGTGCGAATTTACGTACGTAAAACGGTACGATATTCACGCATATATGTGTCACTATTGTTCCGAAAACGTAGCAAATTGTGACTCACTTTGTTATTAAACATGTTACTTAATCAATTAAATGTTCCCAAGTGTGGGCCCTGGGTATAATATGCCTACCGCCCCACTGCGAGGGGTAAGAATCCCCAATGTGTCCACTGTTTACCGTGGGGTGCATCGCGTGAGTTGTGGTGTAGGAGTCCTGGAGGTACTAAGGCGGTCGTATCACGTGGGGCATCGACCTGCGGATACGGCTTAGCTCATGGTCCTCTTTGCTCCGACATCTCTTCAAGACGGGTGGTTGAGTTCAGCCAGCTCTCTCAATCGGCTAGTCACGCCTCTCGACAGTGTTTCAGATTCAATTTGTGTTATATGTTGTATTGCTCGTCTGATGTTTGAAGTATTATTTTCTGTTTTTGGCCCGACAAGAATTCGAAGGGTAGTCCACGGCGGCTGCTGGGCTAGTTGTCGATTTTTTGCTTTTTGTATGGCAACTCATATAAAAATAACGTATTGATCGTGCGAATGATGACTCACCAAGTTCCAATGATGCTGTGGTATTGCTTCAGTACTCTTGGCTTTGACTCAAATGTGACAAAACCTTCCATCTTTGTGTTTGATAAAACGCTACAAAGCATTGCTGGACAATTGAAATCTGTAAAACCAATCAGGACTGAGTGTTCAAAGAAAGTTCAATCTGATGGTCTGCTGCAGTTAACAACTATTTCAGACACCAGTGTTGTTTACTCATTACAAGACATTGAACAGTAGCAGAGCTGTGTTGAGATCTCACGAAATAGCTGATTCCTCTGAGTCAGAGATATTGGCCGAGTTAGCACCACAGGAAGTTACAGGAGGCCGTAGATTTACGAAGACAGTTGATGGTCAAAAAATGCAGTTGAACAGTTATCTTCTGACCTTCAATCGGATGCGAACATCCACCGATATTGAAGATGGATTTAGGCACATATATACGTTTCAAACCCATTGCGATAATTTACATGTTAGGGGTATGGCCAAGGCCAGGAACATTGTAAAAGTAAAGAAACCATATGTGCACGATGTTCTCTTTCTGGTCATGATCATAAGGATTGTACAAATCTTAAGAAATGTTCAAACTGTCAAGGTTCACATGCGGCAATGGATCGTTCATGTCCCTTTTGGGACTATGAATCCAAGATTCAACAATGTAAAGCTGAGAATGCTGTCGCATATGCTAATAAAATAGTTGGTCCTCGACCATCCATTCCACATGTCACATACTCCGCAATCGTGTCTACAAAAAAGTGTGTTGATGCCAGCACTCAGACACAGAGTCAAACTAAATTCGTCAGTACATATATATCACTCGATAAGATGAGGCGACTGATATTATTCATGTTTTAGAACCTGAAGTGCAGGTTATGGATACAGCTTCTGTCGTTGGGACATTTCCTCCGAAACAATCTATGCAAGTTGATCCTATTGTTCCAAAAGAAAAATCGCCTGTTGCTTCGAAACACAGATCGCCAAAGTCATTCACACGTTTCTGCTCTCATAATGAGGTACATATTTGAGCTTTCAATTTGACCAACTGATTGAAGAGAAACGTTTAACTTTCAAAGACAAGAAACAGTATATGTGGATCGAGGCTGTCGGTTCGGTGAAGGATGGTATTCTGTCTCACCCACCCGACCATCAGCTTGACACATTGATAAAGGTTCATTAGCGATTCATCAAATGTTATAAATACCTTATCACTGCAAAATCTGATTTACATGTTTCGATGTGGATCCGTGATAAATTTCGTGTTCTTTAGTTGCTATTTATTATCTATCCTTGTCCTACTTTTATACGTTTTATAGTATGATTGCACACTGGTCAGTTTTTGAATCTAAATTCCTGACTCCAAGTGGAAACATTCCTCTTGTGTGCTTTTATTTGTACATAGCTCATCATTGCATTGTGTTAATCTAATCCACTGTCTGATTTATCTACACAGTTGCTTCGCTACGATACTTTTTTATCCTGATTCTGTTCTTGGTCGTGATATGTCCTGGCGGCTAAAACGACATTAAACCCTCAATCAGTCAATCAATCAAATTAAAGGCACGTGCGGCCTTAATTTTCGAAAATATTCATATTTGTTCCAAACACCGTAAACAGAAAAACATTAAAAGACATACAGTTCCGTTCATATATACCATGACCATCGCGTAAACAGCATGTTATCATAAAGACCTACTATATTTTACCTAAGCAATAGCCTGATTGTGTTACAGAAGACAGCACAATGCTACTGCCTAATCACACACAAATGGCATAAACGCTCTTTATTAGTTCCATATCAGGTATTCACCAACAAAGAACGCTCGTTATGTTTACCATCATAATATAAACAAACACCAGAAAAGTAACTTTTTACGCTTTTGTTTACATAACAATGGTCAAACATATGACCATAACATACTGTTTATGCGATATTTCTTATTTGTATACGGACAAAGTCTATCTACATTTTGATGTTCTTTCTGTTTGTGGCGGTTTTTGACGGGTGGAGATATTTTCACAGGATACCCACCGTCAAGGCCAACCGTGTCTTTAAATGTTCTGTTCTGCTTGTCCCAATACCTTAATTAATTTTAAATGAAACAATATGGAATTTTACAGAAAAATTCTTTTGGGATTTTGGCCATGTTTTGTAAATGTTATGGGTAGAACTTTGAAACGGGACTTAGAGGGTCCATACTATGTGGCTAATCTGACCCATATGCATTAGAATTTATCGAGTGTCAGGGAAATCGTTTAACCTTTTCTCCGTTGTGCACAAACGTCAAGATGGGGCACCCTCTGACATGACATATGGATTAATATCCTTGAGTGATACATATACACCCCACTCATGACCATAAAGTCACTCCCGGCATATACCGATTCGCCACGCACATGATCATATAGCCACTCAAGATATACATATACACCCCACCCATGACCAAAGAGTCACTCCAGGTATGAAAATTCACATCACCAATGGTCATACAGCCTTTCCAGATATACCAATACACCACACACACGAACATGCTCACTCTCCAGACTTGCATATGCAACTCACATACGTCAATTCAGTCACTCGATGTATACGCATACACCCAATCCATGATCATACAGCTATCTATTCCAATACACCCACAAATGACAACACATCCACCAGTTATTCATATACATCCCAATCATTCCCAAGGGCACTTACTGTATATCCAAACGCCCAACTAAGATTATCCGGCTATATTCCAGGTACTGGTATGTATAAACACTTAAAACTTAATCGTACGGTCATTCCATGTACACCTATACACATGCCTATAACCACACAACTCCCTATTTATCCATACACCCACTCATGACCATTCCGGCAGCCAAAACATGTGCACATACAACTGTGTACGCCCACCTGTTATAAAGGGTGACTGTACAGTAAATTCAGCCAATGTTTGTGGCATCTCCTATTGTATATAATCAACAGATGGTATGCAACAAATGAATTAATTTGAGCTAGGGATGAGTGCAAAATACACTCATATGCTCCATGAACGATGTAGACAACATGAGTGTATTTTGCACTCACCCCTGGCTCAAATTCATTCATTTTATTGAGTATAATAGATGTCCCAAAATGTTCTGTGTTTAGTGTACAGTCCCCCTTTAATGGGAATTTCTTGATCATTCGAATACGAAGTTCGTGTCCGAATGACGGAAGTGTTTCTGATACCTACTCAGGAATACTTCCAAACTTTTATTGCGTCAAATGAGTTCAGTCCTTTTGTTCATGATGTGATTATCATTTCGACTCCTATCCTGGCACTTATATATGTTTATGTAATACATTATATGATCCCATGGGGATAACACTAGTTGATTATCGTGCTAGGATAGGAACATTTAATTGTTCGCTAGGAAAAACAAAGCAGTTCACTCAAAATTTGAATCAAAAGCGACAATTTCTATTCCATCGTTTACCTAATGTCAGTTTTCTTCTCGTTATTGGCTTATTGATTATTCTTTCGGGTGATGTTCAAGAACACCCTGGACCAAACGTGAATCAGCCTGTTATATCGGTATTCCACAACAATATAAGAAGCATTCGATATAAACTATCTCTAATTAATGACATTCTAAGCGAAAATTTTGACGTTATTTGTTTTTCTGAAACTCACTTATGTGAATCTTATCCTTCTAGCGAGCTACGAATCCCTGCATACTCAGAGCCTATTCGGAAAGATAGGGACCAATACGGAGGGGGGATATGTATGTACATTTCTTCCAGTCTGTCCTTCAGACGTCGCGTGGACTTGGAAACCGACGATAGTATATGGATCGAAATTTTGTCTAAAAAAACATGCTATTTAATTGGATTGTCATATAGATCTGAACAATTCGCCAGCCTAACCTACTGGGATGAACTTGAAAGCTCGATTGAAAAAGCTCTGGAAACCAGCAATCCAATGGTACTAGTGGGTGATTTTAATTCTAATATGCTACAAACAAACTCCAAGCTATCAGATATTAAGTCACGGAAACATCTCCGCCATTTGATTGTTAACCCAACCCGAGTAACCGCTACCACTCAGACTCTATTAGACCCAATACTAGTAAGCGATAATGTTGTTTGTCACGATGCTGATACCATTGACTTGTCTATTTCTGACCACTTCGGGGTGTATGCAGTTTTATCATTTGATTTTGAATTAAAAACTTTATTCAAGCGAACCGTTTGGAATTACAAAAAGGGCAATTTTGATCAGGCTCGTAGTTTGATCCAGGCCGTCGAGTGGCATGACTTATTGCACCCACTCTCAATTGATGATGCTGTTAACACTTTCACAGAAATGTTCTTGGATATAATTAAAAAAACTACTCGCACCAGTGAGGTGTCAATCAGACCTAATGATAAAATATGGTTTAACTCTGATATAAGAAGAGAGTTACGTCGTAGAGATCGAGCCAGGAGAACGTTTATTAAAAGTCAGAAATGTTCAGATCTTGATAACTTTAAGAGAATTAGAAACGAAGTTAACAACATGATAAAATATGCAAAGAGTTCATTTGAATCAAACCTACAAAACAATATCGAAAGATCCAACTCTCCGAAGTTTTTTTGGAAAGTAGCCAGCAACTTGATGGGGAAAAACAGACGTTCTACTATTCCTCCCCTATATGATAAAGATAACAACTCCAACACGAATCAAGCACCCGTTATAGTTAATGATACAGAAAAAGCCATCCTAATTAATGATACCTTCATAAACAATGGGAAAATCGACAACAAACCTTACTGTTTCCCTGATTTTGCTACACAATGTGACAGTACCATATCATCGGTGACTATTGATAAAAACAATATTCTCCGAGAAATCAGGTCTCTCAAGATTAATAAAGCCCACGGACATGATGGAATAAGCGCCAGTATGCTGAAGGAGACTGCTGATACCATTGTGGAACCTCTTTATATAATTTACAAAAAATCGATGGATACTTGTACATTCCCCATGACATGGAAACAAGCAAATGTAATTCCAATTTTCAAAAAAGGTGATCCTGCTGATGCAGGTAATTACCGCACAATATCCCTTTTATGCTGTGTTGGGAAAATACTTGAAAAATTAGTCTTGAAAACTTTAACTCAACATTTTGAAATCAATCAGCTGATATATAAACACCAATCAGGCTTCCTCCCTGGACATAGCACTACATTTTCGTTACTAGAGTTACACCATGACATATGCCGATCTCTCGAAGGACATTTACACACTTGTGCTGTATTTTGTGATGTTTCTAAAGCATTCGAGAGAGTGTGGCACAGGGGACTACTTCTCAAACTTAGGAAGTATGGGGTTACCGGTGATCTTTTAATTTGGCTCAAGAGTTATTTAATGGACAGAGAGCAAAGGGTAATTTTGAATAACACTGCATCCCCTTTCAGAACACTTTCAGCTGGAGTCCCCCAGGGCTCTGTGATCGGACCTTTCTTGTTCCTCATATATGTTAATGATATTCACCAAGATTTAGAATCCCTGACAGACTCTATGCTGATGATACATGCATCACCACAGCGGAAACTGATCCGATCCATCTTGTTACTAAAGTCAACAATGACTTGGACAAACTTACCGATTGGTCCAAAAAATGGCTTGTCAATTTCAACCCCACCAAAACTACCCTGATAAGATTTCAAATATCTCCCCAAAAGGAATCCCCAACATTCTCCCCAATCCTTTTTGGTGGCACCCAACTCGAGGAAACGGTCTCACAAAAACACTTAGGTTTAAACTTTCAATCCAACTTAGGGTGGGACATTCAAATAAATGATATAGTAACTCGTGTTTCTGGTCGATTAGCCATGCTTAGAAAAATTAAATATAAACTTAGTCGCAAATCCTTAAATCTAATGTACACATCTTACATTCTTCCTCTTATGGATTATGGAGATATTATCTGGGACTGTGCTCCCGACTCCCTTCTAAATACGCTAGACAAATTACACATAGATGCTGCTCGAATTGTATCGGGCTTAACTCGCTCGTGTGCTATACATAAATTATTTACAGAATTGGGTTGGCAATCACTGCAAGAACGAAGAAAATTTCATAAATTCAAAATGTTCAACCGAATCCAAGCTGGAGACGCTCCGAAATATTTGAATGATATATTACCTGCGCGTTACGGAGACAACACAAACTATCCTTCCAGATATCCCTACCGATTTAACTCTTTATCTAGAAAGGCTGAATATTATAATAAATCGTTCTTTCCTTCAATGATTATCCAGTGGAACAAATTCCTAGATGACCTCACCAAGAGTGACGATAAAGGCAATAAGAAGAAAATAAATAAAGATAATATAGAGAAAAAAATAGCTGCTATGTTTGTTGTATTGAAACCGCCTCCTTTCTACCTAGTTGGAAGCCGAGAAAGGAACATACTACACGCTAAATTGCGAAATAACTGTAGTAATCTTAATTTTGATAAGCATATCAATCATATTGCCGATTCGCCGAAATGCTGTTGCGGTGCACCAGAGGAAACAGCATATCACTTTTTCTTAGAATGTCCTTACTTTATTCATGAAAGATTAAAACTGTTTGATAGTATATCTAAACTGGGCGTACTACACTTGACCATTGGGAACATACTTTTCGGCTCCACACATGAGACTGAGCAAATAAATTGCCAGTTATTCATTTTTGCTCAAAAGTATATCATAGAAACACAACGATTTAATGATTAATAGTGTATTAAACCTAGCGAATGGAATTGGTATTATATAAATTAGGAAACAAAATATCACATCATCGATCGAAGGCCCACAATCATACCCTCATTCTGACGCAAACAGTACACTTTGACATCTTAACGTGTACCCCACTTTACTATCATATTTTAATCATACAAGTGTTGTTTGTATACCTTTGTATTATATGTATTGCAGGCAGGAAGCCTAACTCTTTTTGTTAATTGTCAATTGTTTGTTGGAAAGGGGCGTCAATAAGTTAGCAATAACTTGTGCCCCAATCCAATTAGCTATTCTTTGCTAATAAAATATGTTTAAACTAATGACGCATATTACCAAGTGTTGGTTGTATGCGTTATTCGCATCCGAGTGTCGTATCAACTAATCGTCGCAGGTATGTGTCCTGGTCAATTGAACATCATATGGCTATTCGTATCCGTAAAATTCACGTGGGTCAAAAAATTAGTTTCGCAAAACGTAACGACTACCATTACGATTATTGAACAGTTGTAATTAATATAGCGATCGAGATTGCACGGAAAACCAAATGAGTTAGCATTAATATCGTCCTGCAGACAGGGACGTGGCGATAGGGTTTTTTGTCGTGTCTCACCCCCCCCCCCCCCCCTCCACAACATTGGTTGTTTTTAGATCAACAGTTCCTACCTTCGGTAAAAATTTCAGACTGAAATGGTCATCAGTTGGAAATTGTCCATCCTTATAAGGGGGATATCATGTTGGAAATTTGCAACACTTAGAAAGCTTGTGGCCATGCAGTTCAGTTAATAGGATCTTGCAATGTTCATGTTCAGATTTCAAAATGTTCTCATACCGGACCGAAGCGTGCAATTTTCTATTTGTCATCTCAAAATGAATGGCTATACGACTACTGATCCAATCAGAATGGGCTACCACCAAGGTGTGTGAGGGAACAGTTCGGGAAAATCATGCAAAACCCACAGGGGTGGGGTGCAAATGGAATTCGCAAACGTTTGGTTTGGTTCATGGGGGGGGGGGCAGGTGGAAATTCCAAGGTGGACACTCCTCCCTCCCAACGGAAACCCTCTAGCCACGTCCCTGTCTGCAGACGGAGAACGTGATGCATGGGTGGTTTGAATATATCCCAATAAAATCGTGCCCACGTAAAGTCGACCAACGGAACTGATTTATCAGATATAATGTACAGCAATGAATGGTCGTTCAATTGTGCGCATGCTGTGGATTTCCGCTCCGCGCGATCTAGCCTGATACATAACATGTATAGCGCGAACGACAATATTCTGATAAATCGGTCAGTTGGGAATACTTGTCCAAAGCCTGATAATCGATCGATGCATGATACAACAAACACATTGACCGAGTATCTGTCCTTTAAATGGATTATTGGGTACACATCGAAGAATTGATACCATATCCATCGCACTGTTAGGAAATTACGGTTACGGTTAGAAAGTGCGCATAAATTGATTACGTAGTAGCATAACCGTGGCCCTAAGCGTATAGTGAGGGGGACCACCCCCTTTTCGTACGCCGGATTCCGGGGTTAATTATAGAGTATTCCGGATGCCGAATGTCAGTACGCCGGATGCCGAAACCTGTATATTTCGTATTCCGGATGCCGAAATTACAATGACAGATATTATTTAGTGGTGTTTTTTGCATTCATAATTAACTGATAATTAACATATTGAATTTTCCTACGCGTCAGTAGAAACAATGACAACAATAGTGTAGACGGTGAACGCAAAATGTATAGTACGAGAGATAAATCGATCGCTTCGACTTGCGATCTTGAAAATCTAACTTAGTAAACATGGCGCTCAAATTTGAGGCATCTAGTCGACCTCTGCAACCAAGGACTCAACTTCACCCCACGAATTTTCTTTCTTAATGTCTCCTCTAATTTTGTTTCGGTCGT
This sequence comes from Siphonodentalium dalli, assembly GCA_032622095.1. NCBI lineage: Eukaryota > Metazoa > Mollusca > Scaphopoda > Gadilida > Siphonodentaliidae > Siphonodentalium > Siphonodentalium dalli. Next base: position 24,690,847 of record CP136065.1, read on the forward strand.
TAACGAGAAAAAAAAGTGGCCGCAGAGACTCCAGACAAGATGGCGTCCACAGTGGCGGCCATTTATATGCACCAGGTAAATGATTTACAAAGTTTCTTGTATGATTGTGCAATAGACCCTCTGAAATTTCTAGACGAATCATATATGCAAAATGTTGGATGCTTTATTAAATTGTTATGTCTTTTATATGCTGACGATACAGTTCTATTTTCTGACGACGAAGATAATATGCATAGGGCTCTCCTCGCCTTTGCCGATTATGCAGAGGCCTGGAAACTTCAAGTCAATACAAAAAATACCAAATTAATGATTTTCACAAAGAAATGGTCAAAAAATCTTCCCACATTCATGTATAGAGGCTGTGTTCTAGAAACAGTTAAAGAATTCACTTATTTAGGGGTTAAATTATTTTATAATGGTCGCATAAAGAAAACAGTTAATTCTGCAACGAGAGCCATCTACGGCCTGCTTAATAAGGTTCGAAAACTTAACCTACCCATTGATATTATGCTTGATTTATTCAATAAGATGATTTTACCTATTTTACTGTATGGGAGTGAGATATGGTGTTTTGAACGTATTCAAAGTGTAGAGACACTACATCTAAAATTTTGTAAGATGGTTGCGTCCATCAAAATGAGTACCCCCAATTACATAGTTTATGCAGAATTCGCACGACACCCCGTCTCTATAGAAATAACATGCCGAGCTCTGACATATTGGTCAAAGCTCGTATCGAGTAACGGCTCTGAGCTAGCTAAGAATATATATACCTTAATTTATCAGACTCATGAGATGAACTCACAGACAGTAGACAAAAATCACTCCAAATGGTTATGTTTTGTCAAAAATGCTCTTTATGATTTGAAATTGCAATCAAAGTGGATCACCCAGACGGGCCTGACCGCTATTGAACTGAGAAATGCAAAAACTGTTCTCAAACAACGTCATTGGGACGCACTACTCGTTGACATAAACACATCTGCTTCATCGAGGGCCCAATTTTATAGTTCTATTAAAACTGACTACGGTTACCCAAATTACTTGAAGATTTTGCCGTCTAATATATCGATATACCTCTTGAAGCTCAGAACTGCAAATCATAAACTGCCTATAGAGTGCGCAAGATGGAAGAAATCTCAGAATGGTAATGACAATAGGATATGCACCATATGTGGAGAATATTTAGGAGACGAATACCATTTAGTTATTATATGCAGTCATTTGGATGAAATCAGAAAACAATATATCCCTGAGTACTTTTGGAAGAACCCTACGAGAGAGAAATTCCATGGTCTCCCATCTCTTCAAAATATAAGCCTCATAAAAAGACTATGCATATTCCTAAGGTGTGCCTTTAAGAAGGTGTCTTATAATATATAATCGAAATCATTTATTGTTATGGGTGAACACATGTAATTATCATACTTGTTAAGTGTATCGCCTATTATTGTGTAATCTAATTTAATTACTGCTGTGTATATGAAATGAACAATGATTAATGTGATATTCAAAGTTGTGTACATAGTGTATATATGTTTTGCTTGTTTCACTGTTATGTGACTAATGCAATAAAATCAATCAATCAATCTTTGATCGCCGTTATAGTAAAGATGATATCACACGCGGTCTTGTTTTCCGCTCGATTCGTTATTCTAATATACAACCCTTACAAATTAGCAAACAATCCGACACCAGAATCCAATATGGCGGCAAAGATGGCCGACGAAATGTGAAAATAAGCTATTGTTCTGACATTTCACCACATTTCGTTTGTCTCTGTGGGAAAATATTGGCATCTTGGCGTGAATTTATAAATTTATCGTATAGAAGAGTCATTATCAAACACAAGGCGACCATAATATACTTTCATTGTGGGATATTTTTGTCCGATATCACGTTTTCCCAAATGCCGGTATAATAGGTCAAAGCCGAATCTACGCTAATAACGCGATGTAATGTTTCGAATCAATGAATGTTATTGCTATTATAACAACACCCATGCATATATATGTGCAGTAGATACTCGAGCTAGGATTCTTCTTATACCTGAGTTGAGGAATATTCACCCAAATCCAAGATGGTGGCCAAAATGGCACCAGAATCGCCGATTGTAACATCAGTGAGCGTTATTGTCACGACAAATCCACACCTGTTTACTATTGTGAGTTGGGAACACTTAGGCGAAGAATTATCATTGCACCATATCCAAATAAAAGTCCCCCAAAATCTAAAATGGCGCCCACAATGGCCGAAATATTTTGAAAAATCAACGAAATTCCCTCATTTCCACATCATTGGGCATTATTTTCGAGACAACTGGACACATGCTGACAGTTGAGTTAGAAATACTGAGGTGAAGTAATTACCTTGCATCTCATGCAAGAATTTGTTTTCCAAATTGAAGATGGTGGCCAAAATGGCGACCGAAATTTGAAAACAAGCTCACATTCCTTTACTTTCTTACGATGGGCCTTATTGCTACGCGATTTATGCCCACAATTACATGCTCATATGGAAAATGTATATGAGGTACTCAATTGAGCTTGGCAAATTCTCACAGTCAAGATGGTGATCAAACTGGCGGCCAGAAATTGAAAAGAAGTCGATTTTATCACATACTACTAGTAATTTCAGCTTTTTGTCATTATTTCGATGGACAAAACGGTACATAATATAAGCCATCTATGAGTTCCAACATAAGTCGTAGCCTTCTGGAAGGATGAAAACCCACAATTAATAATCGCGATGTGGCATTTCGAAATCCATTCTCCACTCCCGAATAGTCATATTTTAACTTCCAAGAATCAAAACAACAGTACCTGAGTTTATTCTGATTTGCCATATTCAGCATTATCTGGACCTCACACCAACACAGTTTTCTAAACTTCTTTGTAGAAAGTCCCACTAATCGGAATGTGTCAAACAATGCATATGCCGGTGCCGGTCTCTATCTGCGTATATTCAGCTTTGGTAACCTGATGGGGATAATAACATGTACACCTGGTGATCTTCCCAAACAGCTACTTCTCAATATATGGTTCATCAATCCACATACTCATCTAATGCACTGACGTACCCGGAAAACTTCTGTATATGGCTTCGAATGTTGAAAGCCTGACATTTGACGGATGCCTTTCTGCTAAGGCGTAGAAGACCATAATGCATAATATACCCACACTTCTTGACCGCCTACTTGACTGTGAGTATCATTAGCCAAACTCAAATGGATACATAATTCATATCAATATTCCATATCAACATGTAATGGTGGGTAGAAATCGCGAAACAATAACGCCCATCGTAAGAAAGTAAATGAATGTAGGCGTGTTTTCAAATTTTGGTCGAAATTTTGGCCGTCATCTTCGATTTGGAAAACAATTTCTTGTATGAGATGTAAGGTAATTACTTGACCTCAGTATTTCCAACTCAACTGTAAGAATCGGTGAGTTGTCTCGACAATAAATGTATAAATTTACGCCAAGATGCCAATATTTTCCCACAGAGACAAACGAAAGACGGTAAAATGTCAGAAAAATAGCATATTTTCACATTTCGGTGGCCATCTTAAGATGACCGCCATATTGGATTCTGGTGTCGTATCTTTTGCTAATTTGTAAAGGTTGTATATTAGCATAACGAATCGAGCGGAAACAAGACCCCATGTGATATCATCTTTACTATAATGGTGCTTAAAGATACCTGGTGCATATACAAAAAATGGCCGCCATGATGGACGCCATCTTGTCTGGAGTCTCTGCGACCACTTTATTTTCTTGTTAACAACAGAAAAAAATTAGAGGAGACATTAAGAAAGAATTTAGTGGGACGAAGTTGAGTCCTGGGGGTGGGGGTGCAGAGGTCGACCAATATCTCCTGGACTAATCCATCCGGATGGAATTCAGTTATCACGCCGTCCGGAACAACGGAGTTTTTGTTTGTCTCTGTCAAATGGAACCAATATTTCATTATCGGAGCTAAAAACCCTCCTCATCATTGAGCACGGTGTTACTCAGTGGGCCGCATCGTTGGGTGTGGCAGAATTTCAAAACAAAAATAACATTGAAGAGGCTAAAACCCGACCCAGAATTCCCCCATGGAAGGTGTTTATGCTGTGACACGGAGACGGAATGGAGCAACGTAAAGGGATAGTTGCATAGTACTACCACGTCTCATTCTTTCTATGAGTATATATGGTCATATATAGAATGAATTGCACATTTGATACTACCAATGCGTTGTTTTAGCTATAAACGTTGGCAACAATGGGTTAAATTGGTATAAATAGTATTCCGGATGCCACCCTCTGTTATGGAGTATTCCAGATGCCACCCCCCATTTTAGGCCGGATGCCGGATGCCAGAGGGGGTGGGGTGGTCCCCTCTATAGTGCCCTAAGCGTATATGCCCTAAGAGTCTGGTGCCCTAAGCGTATAGTGCCCTAAGCGTATAGTGCACTAAGAGTCTGGTGCCCTAAGCGTATAGTGCCATAAGCGTATAGTGCCCTAAGCGTATAGTGCCCTAAGTGTATAGTGCCCTAAGCGTATAAGTGCCCTAAGCGTCTAGTGCCCTAAGTGTATAGTGCCCTAAGCGTATACGTTGCTCTATCCGTTCGTTGCGAAGCATTTTTAATAGAAAGCTAAACATAGGTAACGGCTATGGCGTTTCGTTATCTAATCGTGTGACACCGCATGCGTGTGATCTGGATTGGATACATACTCAAGCTAGGTATACATATACATGAGTGAAACGCATCCGATTTACGTATGCGTAAGTCGCATCCGTTTTCGTCGACTACCAACGCATACTGCATGTACCATCATTTTGGTAGTATATATGCGTCATTCGGATACGATATTATATTATACAAATAATATATCCAAATTGACCAAAAACACCGGCATTATTAAGCTAGCGGCACATATACTTGCCTGAATATCGTATCGTTTTCTTGCGTAAATTCTCATACGTTTTATGCATACGTATAAACGCATACGATAATACGCAGGTATGTGTATCTATAGCTTCACACCCGATGTATCAAAGTATGAGGACATATTCTTACTACACGATCTAACTCAGACAGTATTCATATTCTGCAGGATGTGAGAAGGCAGCGCATAGACCATTTTATTAGTGATAAATTCACAAGCGAGATACCGATGCAAAGACGATGCTTATTATCAATCTGGCTCCACCGCACGCTCAGTGTAGGTCGACTGCTCACTAATAACAGAACGAGTGCTTTGTAGTCCCGCGTGCACATGCTAGTCACATGGCAGTATAGATATCGCAGAGGATGTATGCGTTCGGTATCTCCTGCTAGTAGTTCGACAACCAACACATACCTGGTGTGGATATATAGCCAATGATTCATGGATTTATTCTTATATGTGTTGTTTTTATACCTTGTTTGACGGGCAGGTCGCATCTCCTGGATCAATCTCGCTTAAATTAGGTGCGCTTTGGAGATTTATTCGTGAAAGATCCAGTGTGAGAGCATTAGTATATCGGCTGACCTGCTGAACTTTCCGATACTACGCGGAGAGGCTATATAGTCATTCTGTTTAGGGTGGAGTCAGCGGAAACAGCATATTCATTGGCGTGAACATGGAATTTGTCGTTACATGTTATGAAAAAGCAAATACAACACAATGAAAATGCTGATCGGATTATAGGCTAATCCGATACTTATAACGTGGTCGTTTTCTAGGATTAACTCAGGACGAATAACCGAAGTCAGTTGTCTAAAATCGGGAGCATTATAATATAAGCATAATGTCAGGGTCACAGAAGAAGAAATCGTCTAAGAAATTTCCGCGGAAATCAACGAAAAAAGCTGGACCGTCGAGGCTTGATCGTGAGGCGATCATTAACAGGGATCTACTGTTCGATAGGAAAGTCATCGGTGGTGCAACATGTGCAACTCTTGTCGGGTTTCTGTTTCAAATAATCGCGACATGTACGGAGTATTGGTTGATTCTGGAAATTCCTGGAGGGATTTACAACAACAAGACAAATAGATCGTTAGTGAAACTACACACAGGATTATGGAAGCTGTGTCTTACGCATCGCCTTCCCGATGGATCTGAGGGTAAGCACACATTCAGACTTGTCGTAAAATGACCAACATGTTTGGTGTAGTCGCTCCCATAGAACGGGTGTGACTATCTGGGTGATAGCCATGCAGGGGTTGGTTAAGAGGGAGGTAAACTTGTAAAGTGGTAACGTTTTGATGGGGAATTAAGTGCTAATTTTCGGGGAAAGGTTACTAAAACGTTACAAACCGTAGGTATCAAAATCTTATCATCTTATTGGAAAGATTGAATGGTTATCTACTATCTAGTGACAACGCAGAGCAGAATTTTGATTTTCGACCCAGTTTGGATATTATAGGGAAGTAGGTCAACAGTACGTGATTGGTTACAAATATTTCCATCAAAATTCAAATGTCACAAAATAAAATATAAAATCCATTTCGCGTTGTCACTAAACATATGTTCACACTTACCAACAAGACACTAAGCAGTCTTCTGCGCTTTGTAAGTATTGAGTAATCTTTTCCCGAAATTTAACACCGAATTCTCCTCTCAAATGTTACCACTAATGTAAAGTAAATAACAATTATACCAGATTAACGAAATTCTCAATAAATGGGTTATGTCGATCAATATAAAAACTTTGGTCCATGCGCCAAATAAATAAATGGATTCTCCCATCCCGTTATTCATCTGGATGGTTCAAAAACATAATGATAATACAAGTGCAGAATGATTCATTATCAGTGGTGGGGAGGCAATATGCATCTGAATAGTATCTGAACTTGTATAAAAGAGAACTACTCGTCAATGAGTATTTAGTAAAGCAAGGGTTAAATGTGAAGTAGCGGACTGTTGAATGTATGTGTCGGTAAATGTTCTATATTGTAAACAACTTGGTGTACAGTCCATATATAACACGTCCTTAAAATTATTGGATGTTTATTTTCACTAACAAAAACCCCATTTTTAGATGGTTTGGTGTACTGAAAAATAAGTTATCGAACGAACAGTTTGTAGTTTTAAAATTATGCTGTGTCCCTCACGAGCTGGCCTCACATGACATAAAACTGGTCGTGTCGGCGATCGCTTCGAATTTTCCAATGTATATTCTTTTCCAAGAATTAGAATACGTGCACTCATTTCCTAACCCGTGGTGTGCAACCTAAATATACATGTATTCGCGCACCACAAAGGCCAGTTTACACGATCTGGTTTGCCACTATGTAATGACCAAGTGAAATGTCAAGATAAAATGAAGCACATGTTTACACCGATGGCCAAACTCTCGGCTGAGTTTGTCTCTTATCCTCACCATGTGATTTCTTAGTTTTTATTTGTTGCAATACTCACTGGAGGTAGACTGATAGAGTTATATAAATGTGTACGCCTGACCACTGGTCAGTTTAAGATCTTTGTGCCAAGTTGGTCAGGACAACTTACATGTTGACCTATACAATAAACAATACAAGGACAGCAGTAAATTTCCGCACCAGAGTAGAATATAAATTATTTGGTTGGAACTGTATAATATTATATGGCTTCAGAACACTCTCTGATTTTGTGATAATTTGCCTGCATGATATAATTGTATCTGGTACAGATTAAAATGCAGTCACGTGATTGCTAATGGCAGGTATCAGTGGGTTGCCTTGTTATAAGTGTTTGCTTGTCATTGAGCAAGTATGATGGAAATAGAACAGGTTCTAATTCCATCTGGTTGACGACTATGTCATTAAATTATCAGCACAGAGTTTAGAAGACAATATTAAGTCCAACATGCTAGGACCTAATGGCAACTCAGATTTACATTTACACTTGTTATGTGTATGCTACTGTACATACAGCCTTGTAATTAAGATACAGCCTTATGTTCATGAGTTCCATTGGTTGCATCTGTGTGAATATTGTTTTTTTCTGGTTTAGAAGATTACCGTCTTCTGACGGGAAGCAGCTAAATATAGATTAACCTGGCCATCTGGTACATTATAGCTACAGGGTGATATCACTAAGTCTATCCATGTTATAATATTCAGTTGCTACCATTATGTGACGTCCCCTCACTCTTATGTGGCACTCACTCCACCCATTTGCTGGTTCGCGTTGCGTGGTAATTAACATTGCACACCAAGTCATGATAAACGTACAGCAATGGCGAAGCTGGTACAGATCGCAATAAGCTTGGATTGGGGTGGTCGACAAAGGGAATTCTATGCTGATCCATTTATTGCAGGTTTAGTTGGTTGCTTACTGGAGTATGTGCATGCATTATATTAGCCATGCAGTGTACGTGTAGTTTAATTACTCCCGGCATGGTCTGCCCCGCCATACAATTACAGCGCCGTCATTGTGGCAATGTCTTTGGCGCGTCTGAGGTCAAATGATTAATGTGTAGCAGGCCAGAAAGAGCCAGATACTAATAACGACATGAACAGATGTATGTGAAACCTTTCATTATTTCACATACATGTATATAACCTGCATGATATATAGTCATACCATTGCAACACCAGTGTTAAATCATAATTATTTCAGTTGCTGAATTAAACTGATTTATGTTCATCAATAAAAACTCAACATAACATGCAATATGTTATCACAAAAATTCAGATACATTATCACAAAAAATCAGATACAATATACAGCTCATGTAGTACAAAATGTCGTCACTTAAAACAATTAAATTTTACGCGAGGAATATAATTATGAGAGAAAAACCTTGGCCAAAAACAGAGTTTCCATTTATTAATAAACTAGAATCACGTATCGATCTGGTGATTAAACAAATGTCACATTGTTAAGAAAAAAAACCTTGAATCAGATTCTATCGATATCAGGGTTCTGAAATTACCGTCGGTACCAAGAAATGCGGTATCGGTTCCGTACTGAGATCACTACCGGAGCCGCGGTGCTAGTGCCGTGTTACCAGTCGTGTATTATTTCAACCAATATGCGATGAGCTGAGAAGTACATCGAGCGCAATTCTAGGTTTTTTTATGAAGACGCTTTTTGATACCAAGGTTACGGCCTCGAGAACTGGCTAAATACGCGTTGCACTCGACAGTCACACACTTTGATTTTCCTTTGTCTCTTGGGTTGTCGAATAAATAATAAGTTATCACACAAATTCAGACACGATATACTCCTGATTACAAAAGATCGGCACTTAAAATAATTAAGTTTTACATGAGGAGTATATACGAGAAAACATTGACCGAACATACTGGCCATATATATATTCCACTTAATGATAAACTACAATCATGTATCGATTTGGTATTTAAACAGATTGTCACTTTGTTGGCAAAACTAAACCAAACTAAGGCTTGACAGATTTTGTAATTTACGGCTACCTGATGTACCCGTTGGTTAATAGTGTAATGCAAGCGTTCCGTCGTGTGCCTGGTGAAATTATTCCCAAAGCAATATCATAATAGCATAGCGTGGAGATTAAAAGACAAGCTATGTTTGAGCCAAGGATCGAATCAAATCCAGGAAAAGATATAAATAAAATACCAGACGTGTTAGAATAATAGCTCAGGATGAGGAATGAGAAAGCGTACGGGTGCCAACCTATATTTTCCGGTATCATCTACTTGTCATCGCAAACCACAATTCAATTTCTTCGTATTGACAAAACATGAATATGCACCACCGAGTGCATCGCAGCACGAAATCCCATTCTACGCAGCTGTGTGCAATTAACAAAGCACGCGAAGACAATAATGTGGATGAGTGCAATTGCGGGTAGGTGGTAAAATAATGGAGTGTGGGTGAACCCGATTTCCCTGTTCACTGAGCTATAGGGGTAGTTATGTCGACGATAACATATTTTCCATCATCGTCAATGACACCCCGAAATTATAAGCGCTGTATAATCACCAGCATGATGATATCAACATAAGATACAATTTTAACGGACACAACTCGTGATTCTGGTATCCATATACCTGGTATCCTTTTTTAGGAGGGGATAAGAAATCGGTGGAGCTTCGAATATTGCCAGATTATTGTATTGCCAGTGTTGCCGCCAACACAGACTCTGGCAAAAATACAAATATTTACAAAGAGTCAATCTTGTTGAAAGTGGCGCACAGTGAAACACTTTGCTGGTGTGTGCACTGAATGGACTGAAGCATTAGTTTGAAATGCTTTGCTTCGCTCATAATATACCCTTGATTGCATATTTGTTGTAACTATTTCCTCGGAGGCATGTTACTGAGAGTGATATATATAGGACACACCAGATGTCGAGTTAGATCATGCGGAATGGCAATCCGAAGTTCCTGAGTAATTTGCGAATACCACCAGTAAACATTTCAATATACCAGCACGTGAATTGGTTGCTAGGTCAGAGCAATTCAAAGATCTTGTCATTGTGGTTTCTGTGCCTTTGTCATAAGGTTCTGATCACAATTGTTTTCAGCTCTTCAGATCGGTCACAGGCGTTTTGTCACTGGCGAACACGTTCGTATATATCAGATTTGTGGGGGCACGGACTCAGTATGAGTGTTTATTGCTTCAAATGTACTTGTTTCAGTGAGCTTTCTAATTGTCTCTTATCGAAATGGCAATGTATCGATCGGAATGGCACGTTAAGATGTCCCTCAACTAAGATCAAGCTTAAAAATTGATCCCGAATATCGCCCATTTCGGGGTTAGAAGCCGTGCCAACTTTGTCTAACCCAGACTGAGATGATATTTTCCATGACACAACCATATATAGTCAGCTTTACAAATATTGTTGCATTACGTGACATGGAATGGATGGCCACTGAAAAGTTAACGTCTGAGTCGGAATGCACGTTTTAGTGTCAATAATTATGTGTGTTTACGCTTCCGACGAAATCGAGTGTTTTTTATGTTTATGGTATTTGTTTTGTGTTTATTTTAATTTGGATTGGCCCCAAATTGTGTTGAAGGGGTCACTCTCATAAAAATATGTTCTGAAGGGTACACAGGTTTTGAAAATGTACTGAAGGGTACACAGGTTTTGAAATCTCGTTCTAAATGACGTTTAGTTTTCTATTCTGCCATGATATCTGTAAGAGAAAGTTTGTTTACGTTCCAATGAAAATTAAAATAAACTGAAAACAAACTGCTTATTGGCACTAGACTTTCAGGAACATAGTTAAAGTAACTGCATTTGGTGCCGATTACAAACCCTGTGTACCCTTCAGCACATTTTCAAAACCTGTGTACCACTTTTTTTTTGGTGAGAGTGACCCCTTAAGCCCAAATTGTGGCCAGTTGTGAGGCACCCCGTTCATCCCCACCCCACTTGATCACATTCCATGTCCAGTATGGCAATAGTGCCCTTACGACCCAGTGAGATACAGTACAGTTCTGGAGTATAGGTTTCATCATGTTCGATACTCATATAATAACACATTTTCATATCAGTAATAATTAATTTACTATCAATGAACCGGTTCGGTGTTTACATGCAGTTTCTGTCCTGATAAAATAGCTAATAATTCTCGATAAAAGCTATACCGTCAAACAAAAATATAACTGCACCGTTTTCGTCCCTCTCTCTGGTCGAATGCGTGCATGTACACGTGTCTTTTCTATAAATCAAGGGTGAAGGTTTTATAGTTCCATTTCGTTTCATTCACTCATAAAACGTGTTGGTAAAGCCGACCTGAAAAATCCGCGTACTTTTATTGTAGTTTCCGACGACGTTTTGTCGTATTCTCCGTTTTGGCTTAGTGCTCGCGTACCCCGCACACCTGAGCAATCGGGAATAGCAATCTGTCTCGCGTACCCTGCACACCTGAGAAATCTGGCTCAGAGCAATCTGGCTCGCGTACCCCGCACACCTGAGCAATCGGGTTCAGAGCAATCTGTGGCTCGCGTACCCCGCACACCTGAGCAATCGGGCTTAGCAATCGACAAAATATCAAAGCTCGATTGTTCAAGTGTGCGGGGGGGGGGCCTTAACGATAACCCCATTGTTAAACGTATCATGTAATGAACCTCTACTCTGGCTAACGCCCGTAGATATCATATTCCACCAGTACAAACCCTGACAACTGTTTAAAGTTTTGACAGGGTACCTTATAAAGTCGATAAAATAACTCGGGGAATATATTTCTTAGTTATTATCTGTTCCTTAATAATATACTTCATTGTAGGTGAAAGTCCCAAATCGAAATTGAATGTTTTTCTGTGACTTTTGCGAGCCGATATCGCAATAAACATTGAATTAATTATCCAGGAGAAATTCCATAATTGTACACGACGCAAAGCAAAATCGCTCACAAAGTCACTTAAATCGTGAATTTCGCGTTGGGACCTTTATCTACAGTGAAGTACATTATTAAGGAAGAGTTCATAACAAAGAAATATATTCCCCGTGTTAATGTTTCGACTTTATAAGGTTCCTTGTCAAAACTTCAAAAAGTTCCAAGGTTTTGTACTGGTGGAATATGGTCTCTACCAGTCTGATAAATATCCAGACTCAGTCTCACCAACTTCATCGTAATTTGATTGAAATGAAACACAGTCTAATGTTACTAGACTGGGTCTCTACGTGCGTAGCTAAGAGTAGAGATTCATGCCATGATCTGCGTTAAACGCTGATCCGATAAATCGGCACAGGCTGACACAGACAGGTCCTTCTACGCTTTCCGTACATATAAACTGCTACCCTTCTTGTCAAAATATTGTGTGAATTCGCGCACCACATGCAGCTCTGTGGCAAAAGCATAATTAAAGACACCCAAGGTACTGTTATATGCACATGACCTATCTAACAACTGGTGAATACTACAGAAGCTGTGAACAAGGCACATCGTTTCCTTTATCTCACCACGCCATGTGTTTATAATCATGCATCGTCCCGATACGTTATATACCGTGCATACGAATGATTACTTTGGCCATGCACGTTGTATAGTTAGATGAAACTGATCTGGAGGAATGGACATGTGTATTATGCTTCTTGTAGGGTCTGATCTAACCAAATTTACCCACTCCACTGAAGGATTGTCCGTTTGTTCTTCAAGCAACTACCACACATATGTAGATATTTTTCTGACACACAAAACACTAGTTAGCACAATATCAAATGCCACTGCACCATAGCCGCACTATAGCCGCAGATCTCTATCATTAGGATTTACTAGAGATATCGATGGATTTACCCCGAGGAGAACACTCCATAATTCAATATGCCACTACACTTGAAAGCGTAAGTTGGACATCAGGCTTAAGACGGAATAACTCATGTTTTCGCAGATTGTTGTAATCATCCCGTGAAGTTCTGTGGTAGACAGAGGCCAATCGCCAAACTGCCAATGATCAGGGTCCCATATTGTGGCGCCATGTTTTCCGCGGGGTGATGTTAATAATAATAATAATAAATAGGTTTTATATAGCGCTTTATCCCATATGGCCCAGAGCGCTTAATTAATGACATAAGACTCCTGATGGTAATATTAGATCATGCCATGAATCTCTATTCTGGCTAACACATGCAGAGATCATATTCCACCAGTACAAAAACCTTGGAACTTTTTAAAGTTTTGACAGGGAACCTATAAAGTCGAAAAACTAACGCGGGGAATATACTTATTATATATTCCTTAATAATGTAATTCACTGTAGGTGAAGATCCTAACTATAAATTTCACGACTTAAGTGACTTTGTGAGCGATTTTGCTTTGCGTCGCTTACAATTGTGAAATTTATCCTGGGTAATTAATTCAGTGTCTATTGTGATATCGGCTCAGAAAAGTCACAGTAAAGCATGCAATTTCGAGTTGGAACCTCACCCACAGTGAAGTACATTATTAAGGAACAAATAATAACTAAGAAATATATTGCCGCGTTATTTTTTCGACTTTATAAGGTTCCCTGTCAAAACTTCAAAACGTTCCAAGCCTTTGTACTGGTGGAAATGATCTCTGACGTTAGCCAGAGGAGAGATTCGTGGCTTGATCTAATGGTAATATAAAACACGGCCGTATCGCGTGAGGCCTCAACTGAACGACATGCGGTGGATTTAGCCCATGGTCCACTTATGTCCTACTCGCTTCAGGACGGGTGCATAGTTGAGTTGACCAGACTCAGTCAATCTTCCAGGTACACCCATGTACAGTGTTTCAGGTGACGTTAGTTTTGTAGGTTGTACGTATTTTCTTCATGTTGTTTGCAGTCTAGTATCCTGTGTAGTCATATTTGCTGTTTAACCCTTTACCCAACAAAACGGCCAAAAACGCCCCAAATAAAGCTTCAACAGCTGTCAACAGCCTAAAATATCTTCGGTCTGTCTCAATAACACCATACAAATATGGATATCATTGGAACCGGTTCATTGACCACATTGTGATGGTTACAGTTATGCCCTGTGCCAATGCATTCTCTTATATATGCGAGTCGACCATAGGTCGCCTCGCATATATAAGAGAATGCATTGGCCTAAACACCTAATATGTGTTAAGCCAATGCATTCTCTTATATATGCGAGGCGACCTATGGTCGACTCGCATATATAAGAGAATGCATTGGCACAGGGCCGTTCTGTTGGGTAAAGGGTTAATGATTGTTTAATGTTTGCATCTAGTTTTGTTCGCGTCTGTCTCATAGCGGGGCGATACCAAAAGGCTGTTGGAAGAATTCTTCGAATGGTAATGACAATAGGATATGCAACATATGTGGAGAATATTTAAGAGACGAATAGCATTTAGTTATTATTTGAAGTCATTTGGATGAAATCAGAAAACAAAATATCCCCGAATACTATTGGAAGAACCCTACGAGAGATAAATTCCATGGTCCCAAATACCTTCCAAATATAAGCCTGGTGAAAAGAATATGTGTATTTCTAAGGTGTGCCTTTGAGAAGGTGGCCTATTCCATATGAGCTTAATCCGAAATTTATTTTTATTTTTATGGGTGAACACAATTAATTATCCTACTTGTTAAGTTTGTCGCCTATTATTGTGGGATATAATTTAATTACTGATTTATTTTATATATATAATCATGCGTAAGTGTACGCATATGGAATGAATAATGATGCCCGTGATATCAGAATGCTGTTACATAGTGTATATACGTTTTGCTTGTTTCGCTGTTGTATGTGGTTATGCAATAAATAAATCAATCGATGCAGCGTATGTCTCTTGAGACATTTACCTGTATTCGGCCCGATCAATATGTAAGGGCAGGTCGATGCTGCTCCGATCAATATGTAAGGGTGGGTCGATTCTGCTTAGTTAGTTGATGAACAGTTCTATGTCTCAATCAAACACATGGTGGGATGGTTCGATACGTGATGATGATGATGATGAGGTATATATTATAAGTTACACGGCTTGTTGATGGGGGATACGGTGTGGTATGCCCCGGTAGATGCTCGTATCCCCCGAGGCGATAGCCGAGGGGGGATACGAGAGTCGACCGGGGCATACCACACCGTATCCCCCATCAACAAGCCGTGTAATGTATTTATCCCCGGTCAAAATTAACAAGATATTCCCACAGACATAAAGCGCGGAAACGAGCAACGAACAGTAACTCTATTTGATTAGACTGCTCATACGATGAATATATTTATATAGCTGTTTCCACAATTTGTCCATAAATACTTGCTGGCCTCGCTTACTTTTGGAATCTATATGTTAGAAGATATAAAAGAGAGCAATACACTTCAAAAATAGTAATGGTAAATGAGTCAGACAACGTAAATAAATGAAGCAAGAGTAGCAAGATAACATCACACCAGGAATCAACGTGGCTTTTAAAGATGTACATTAGACCTTCAAACTTTTGCCAGGTCATAAAAATTCTACTAGGGGCATACGAGATTGTTATGACCTTGTAAAATCTGTCTTCTCTATATAGCGACGACAATTTTTGCGGGGTAATATCACTTTTACACGGGGCATACGAGATTGTTATGACCTTGTAAAATCTGTCTTCTCTATATAGCGACGACAATTTTTGCGGGGTAATATCACTTTTACACGGGGCATACGAGATTGTTATGACCCGTGTAAAATCTGTCTTCTCTATATAGCGACGACAATTTTTGCGGGGTAATATCACTTTTACACGGGGCATACGAGATTGTTATGACCTTGTAAAATCTGTCTTCTCTATATAGCGACGACAATTTTTGCGGGGTAATATAAGTTTTACACGGGGCATACGAGATTGTTATGATCTTGTAAAATCTGTCTTCTCTATATAGCGACGACAATTTTTGCGGGGTAATATAAGTTTTACACGGGGCATACGAGATTGTTATGACCTTGTAAAATCTGTCTTCTCTATATAGCGACGACAATTTTTGCGGGGTAATATCACTTTTACACGGGGCATACGAGATTGTTATGACCCGTGTAAAATCTGTCTTCTCTATATAGCGACGACAATTTTTGCGGGGTAATATCACTTTTACACGGGGCATACGAGATTGTCATGACCTTGTAAAATCTGTCTTCTCTATATAGCGACGACAATTTTTGCGGGGTAATATAAGTTTTACACGGGGCATACGAGATTGTTATGACCTTGTAAAATCTGTCTTCTCTATATAGCGACGACAATTTTTGCGGGGTAATATAAGTTTTACACGGGGCATACGAGATTGTTATGACCTTGTAAAATCTGTCTTCTCTATATAGCGACGACAATTTTTGCGGGGTAATATCACTTTTACACGGGGCATACGAGATTGTTATGACCCGTGTAAAATATGTCTTCTCTATATAGCGACGACAATTTTTGCGGGGTAATATAAGTTTTACACGGGGCATACGAGATTGTTATGACCTTGTAAAATCTGTCTTCTCTATATAGCGACGACAATTTTTGCGGGATAATATCACTTTTACACGGGGCATACGAGATTGTTATGACCTTGTAAAATCTGTCTTCTCTATATAGCGACGACAATTTTTGCGGGGTAATATAAGTTTTACACGGGGCATACGAGATTGTTATGACCCGTGTAAAATCTGCCTTCTCTATATAGCGACGACAGTTTTTGCGGGGTAATATAAGTTTTACACGGGGCATACGAGATTGTTATGACCTTGTAAAATCTGTCTTCTCTATATAGCGACGACAATTTTTGCGGGATAATATCACTTTTACACGGGGCATACGAGATTGTTATGACCTTGTAAAATCTGTCTTCTCTATATAGCGACGACAATTTTTGCGGGGTAATATAAGTTTTACACGGGGCATACGAGATTGTTATGACCTTGTAAAATCTGTCTTCTCTATATAGCGACGACAATTTTTGCGGGGTAATATCACTTTTACACGGGGCATACGAGATTGTTATGACCCGTGTAAAATCTGTCTTCTCTATATAGCGACGACAATTTTTGCGTGGTAATATAAGTTTTACACGGGGCATACGAGATTGTTATGACCTTGTAAAATCTGTCTTCTCTATATAGCGACGACAATTTTTGCGGGGTAATATAAGTTTTACACGGGGCATACGAGATTGTTATGACCTTGTGAAATCTGTCTTCTCTATATAGCGACGACAATTTTTGCGGGGTAATATATAAGTTTTACACGGGGCATACGAGATTGTTATGACCTTGTAAAATCTGTCTTCTCTATATAGCGACGACAATTTTTGCGGGGTAATATCACTTTTACACGGGGCATACGAGATTGTTATGACCTTGTAAAATCTGTCTTCTCTATATAGCGACGACAATTTTTGCGGGGTAATATAAGTTTTACACGGGGCATACGAGATTGTTATGACCTTGTAAAATCTGTCTTCTCTATATAGCGACGACAATTTTTGCGGGGTAATATAAGTTTTACACGGGGCATACGAGATTGTTATGACCCGTGTAAAATCTGCCTTCTCTATATAGCGACGACAGTTTTTGCGGGGTAATATAAGTTTTACACGGGGCATACGAGATTGTTATGACCTTGTAAAATCTGTCTTCTCTATATAGCGACGACAATTTTTGCGGGGTAATATCACTTTTACACGGGGCATACGAGATTGTTATGACCTTGTAAAATCTGTCTTCTCTATATAGCGACGACAATTTTTGCGGGGTAATATAAGTTTTACACGGGGCATACGAGATTGTTATGACCTTGTAAAATCTGTCTTCTCTATATAGCGACGACAATTTTTGCGGGGTAATATAAGTTTTACACGGGGCATACGAGATTGTTATGACCTTGTAAAATCTGTCTTCTCTATATAGCGACGACAATTTTTGCGGGGTAATATCACTTTTACACGGGGCATACGAGATTGTTATGAGCCGTGTAAAATCTGTCTTCTCTATATAGCGACGACAATTTTTGCGGGGTAATATCACTTTTACACGGGGCATACGAGATTGTTATGACCTTGTAAAATCTGTCTTCTCTATATAGCGACGACAATTTTTGCGGGGTAATATAAGTTTTACACGGGGCATACGAGATTGTTATGACCTTGTAAAATCTGTCTTCTCTATATAGCGACGACAATTTTTGCGGGGTAATATAAGTTTTACACGGGGCATACGAGATTGTTTTGACCTTGTAAAATCTGTCTTCTCTATATAGCGACGACAATTTTTGCGGGGTAATATAAGTTTTACACGGGGCATACGAGATTGTTATGACCTTGTAAAATCTGTCTTCTCTATATAGCGACGACAATTTTTGCGGGGTAATATAAGTTTTACACGGGGCATACGAGATTGTTATGACCTTGTAAAATCTGTCTTCTCTATATAGCGACGACAATTTTTGCGGGGTAATATAAGTTTTACACGGGGCATACGAGATTGTTAAGATCTTGTAAAATCTGTCTTCTCTATATAGCGACGACAATTTTTGCGGGGTAATATAAGTTTTACACGGGGCATACGAGATTGTTATGACCTTGTAAAATCTGTCTTCTCTATATAGCGACGACAATTTTTGCGGGGTAATATCACTTTACACTGGGCATACGAGATTGTTATGACCCGTGTAAAATATGTCTTCTCTATATAGCGACGACAATTTTTGCGGGGTAATACGAAATAAGTGTTTCCTGTTTAGTTAACATATATCGAACAAGAACACCGGGATACGGCGTGGTATGGCCCTAGAAGACCAATGGTGCCTAAGAAGGCTTACAATTCTACAGAGGGGATAAATCCCGGTACATGGTGGGATGGTTCGAAACGTGATGATGATGAGGTATATATATCCCGGTACTTGGTGGGATGGTTCGATACGTGATGATGATGAGGTATATATATCCCGGTACTTGGTGGGATGGTTCGATACGTGATGATGATGAGGTATATATATCCCGGTACTTGGTGGGATGGTTCGATACGTGATGATGATGATGATGTATATATATCCCGGTACATGGTGGGATGGTTCGATACGTGATGATGATGAGGTATATATATCCCGGTACATGGTGGGATGGTTCGATACCAATGATGATGATGATGAGGTATATATATCCCGATACATGGTGGGATGGTTCGATACGTGATGATGATGAGGTATATATATCCCGGTACATGGTGGGATGGTTCGATACCAATGATGATGATGAGGTATATATATCCCGGTACTTGGTGGGATGGTTCGATACCAATGATGATGATGCGGTATATATATCCCGGTACATGGTGTGATGGTTCGATACCAATGATGATGATGAGGTATATATATCCCGGTACATGGTGGGATGGTTCGATACCAATGATGATGATGAGGTATATATATCCCGGTACATGGTGGAATGGATCGATACCAATGATGATGATGAGGTATATATATCCCGGTACTTGGTGGGATGGTTCGATACCAATGATGATGATGAGGTATATATATCCCGGTACTTGGTGGGATGGTTCGATACCAATGATGATGATGAGGTATATATATCCCGGTACATGGTGTGATGGTTCGATACCAATGATGATGATGAGGTATATATATCCCGGTACATGGTGGGATGGTTCGATACCAATGATGATGATGAGGTATATATATCCCGGTACTTGGTGGGATGGTTCGATACCAATGATGATGATGAGGTATATATATCCCGGTACATGGTGTGATGGTTCGATACCAATGATGATGATGAGGTATATATATCCCGGTACATGGTGGGATGGTTCGATACCAATGATGATGATGAGGTATATATATCCCGGTACTTGGTGGGATGGTTCGATACCAATGGTGATGATGAGGTATATATATCCCGGTACATGGTGTGATGGTTCGATACCAATGATGACGATGAGGTATATATATCCCGGTACATGGTGGGATGGTTCGATACCAATGATGATGATGAGGTATATATATCCCGGTACTTGGTGGGATGGTTCGATACCAATGATGATGATGAGGTATATATATCCCGGTACATGGTGTGATGGTTCGATACCAATGATGATGATGAGGTATATATATCCCGGTACATGGTGGGATGGTTCGATACCAATGATGATGATGAGGTATATATATCCCGGTACATGGTGTGATGGTTCGATACCAATGATGATGATGAGGTATATATATCCCGGCACATGGTGGGATGGTTCGATACCAATGATGATGATGAGGTATATATATCCCGGTACATGGTGGGATGGTTCGATACCAATGATGATGATGAGGTATATATATCCCGGTACTTGGTGGGATGGTTCGATACCAATGATGATGATGAGGTATATATATCCCGGCACATGGTGGGATGGTTCGATACATACCAATGATGATGATGAGGTATATATATCCCGGTACTTGGTGGGATGGTTCGATACCAATGATGATGATGAGGTATATATATCCCGGTACATGGTGGGATGGTTCGATACCAATGATGATGATGAGGTATATATATCCCGGTACATGGTGGGATGGTTCGATACCAATGATGATGATGAGGTATATATATCCCGGTACATGGTGGGATGGTTCGATACCAATGATGATGATGAGGTATATATATCCCGGTACATGGTGGGATGGTTCGATACCAATGATGAGGTATATATATCCCGGTACATGGTGGGATGGTTCGATACCAATGATGATGATGAGGTATATATATCCCGGTACATGGTGGGATGGTTCGATACCAATGATGATGATGAGGTATATATATCCCGGTACATGGTGGGCTGGTTCGATACCAATGATGATGATGAGGTATATATATCCCGGTACATGGTGGGATGGTTCGATACCAATGATGATGATGAGGTATATATATCCCGGTACATGGTGGGCTGGTTCGATACCAATGATGATGATGAGGTATATATATCCCGGTACATGGTGGGATGGTTCGATACGTACCAATGATGATGATGAGGTATATATATCCCGGTACATGGTGGAATGGATCGATACCAATGATGATGATGAGGTATATATATCCCGGTACATGGTGGGATGGTTCGATACCAATGATGATGATGATGAGGTATATATATCCCGGTACATGGTGGGATGGTTCGATACGTACCAATGATGATGATGAGGTATATATATCCCGGTACATGGTGGGATGGTTCGATACCAATGATGATGATGAGGTATATATATCCCGGTACATGGTGGAATGGATCGATACCAATGATGATGATGAGGTATATATATCCCGGTACATGGTGGGATGGTTCGATACGTACCAATGATGATGATGAGGTATATATATCCCGGTACTTGGTGGGATGGTTCGATACGTGCCAATGATGATGATGAGGTATATATATCCCGGTACATGGTGGGATGGTTCGATACGTGATGATGACGCTGAGGTATATATATATACCCGTACTTGGTTCTTAGCTTCGATCCCATTATGAGAAGACCTTCTGAAATTGTTATCCATTAGATACGTTACAAAGTATTATTGGGCAGTTAGATATATGGGAGCAGGACCACCAGACTCAGATACAACATGACCCGGGATTGCTCGACTCAGAGACATGACCTGGGATTGCCCGACCCAGGGACAAACCGAACCAAAACCTATGAGAATCCTTCTTGTTTTGGTTAGATATCAACTCTCTAGAGCCATGCAGTTGTGTCGTTTTTTGTTTTTTTTACATTTGTCGAAACAAGTCAAAAGATCACTCGTTATAAAGAGCGTTTGTGGTTACCGTCGCCATTAACATTTTAATATTCTTCCTGTTGCCCCAGGGGGGTGGAAAAAAGTTTTTTCCGGGCACGTATGCCGGGGTGGGTGGGTGGTTGGTCGATAGGACCAACAAACAATTTTTTCCTCAATCAAAAATATTTTTCCTGCAAGTCCTTTTGACTGTTTTTGCAATGAGTTTGGCTTAAAACACATCTATATGTCAATATTAACATAACTGACAAATTTCACGATGATCAGACAAACTGTATAGCCTTTAGCCCATGCTAATGGATTGAATATTGAAACCCAAGATGGCTGCTGGCAGCCATGTTTTTTTAACCCAAAATGACTTGTTCCTATTTATATGTCAATGTTAACATCCATGACCAATAGTATGCACAGAAATTCATATACAGCTGTTTACAGTGTATTTTCCCCCGCAAATCTCTGTTTTAGTGTTAAAAGGGGGGTGGGTGTCCAAAAATGGTCGGAAAAAACTGCCGAAAACGGAAAACAAATTGGACGCGGGGGTGGGTGGGTCCCAACTAGGATCGAAAGTCAAAAATCAGCATACATGCCTGCAAATTCTTTTCGACTCCCCCCCCCCCCACCTGGTTGACCTGCAAATTCCTGTAGATATTTTACTGTTATACAACACCGTGTGTGACACAATGTCACTAGCAATGGTCATGTCTCCATGGCATGGTATACAACATCGTCAGTCGGGTTAACAAGAGTCTTGACTCAAGTCAGACATACGCCGGACAGCAAACTTAAATTGAATCAGGCCTTTGTCACATATAAAGCAACTTAATTTTTGAAAGCTTTCCATGACGACCAATGTTGAAATAATAATCTCTGCACCACCTTGACACTTGAAAGTTTTTTTGCAACTTATGAAGCCCGATGCAACATTATGAAATTTTCATGTTAACAAAACATCAAGATGACGGCATAAGCGTATTTACATGGTGATGGGTTTGGAATTGTCATTGCCTTCCAAGTGTTACGTATCCAAAGGTTTACACTAGGCTAATGTGGATTTGAGATCAAAGAGTGGCATATGCTCAAGGTTTTGTCTGAAACTTCTGTCGATATAATTGGTATTATTTTGTAATTGCATGAATGTTGGGGCAAAATATAATGATTGACATGTACCATGTTTCGGTCTGTAATTGTGCTCTGGAAGGCAATGCATAGGCAATAGTAAACTGCTCTGAGTAACTTACGGTTGTTCTCATGTGAGATGTGTATGATAATTTACGAGGCGCTAGATGAGTGAAAATAATCATCGCTTCTCACTAGAGGAGAACAACCGTACGAAACTCAGAACAGTTAACGGTTGTGTTTATTGTATTTTCTCTACCAGTTTGTTACGACCCAGACCACAATGAAACACATGGTTAGACCTAATACATACTTAAAGCTAAAACAACACCAGCCTTGTCTGTTAAAATACCGCACAAGAATACCGCACAAGAATACCGCACAAGAATACCATTGTCAGATAGGGTAATATAAACGCCCTCACGATCATATTAGGCATATGTGACCCGCCATATAAAATCCAGTCGTAAGTCGGGATTTTTTTACCCTGTGCCAATGCATTCTCTTATATATGCGAGTCGACCATATGTCGCCTCGCATATATAAGAGAATGCATTGGTCTAACAATTTTTTACAATTTTAATAATTTGTTCTTGTATTCTTTAACAATTTTATAATTTCACCCATACAGAGCCCCAGACAACCATGAACAGACGACACTCTTCTATATGCTTCTAATCTATATATGTGTGGGGCTCCCTGCAGTGTAATGGATGTTTTTTATTTTATGTCCTAAAAATTGTAAGAAACATTTATTTAAAAAACATGATAAAAAATTGTTAGGCCAATGCATTCTCTTATAAATGCGAGGCGACCTATGGTCGATTCGCATATATAAGAGAATACATTGGCACAGGGTAAAAAAAATCCCGACTTACGACTGGATTTGATATGGCGGGTCACATATATAAAATATAAAATATACTTATTTCATGAATAGACCACCTCGGAATTCCGTTAAAACAACTAATCCTTCAAATTATTACAAATATACGGCATATCACTGAAGGTTTCTCATTCACAACACCAGAAAGCCTCTAAATGCGGACCACACATCTAATAATCAGATTAAATACAAACCCGATGGTCCGCAAGACGATCTTTAGTCTACATTCCAACTGATACATACATCATCAGCAATGTTAGCTGTTATATTATGCATTGGGTTCCCGCAATAAAATCTACAAGAGTGGCCCAGCCATTGTTCACACCTAAATATCAAAAGCAATTAAGGCGATCATAAAATTTACATACTGCAACAATGAGACATCCTGCAAAAATTCTAACCGGTACGCAATATAGCGAGTACGTTATTAATCAAAATTAAACGATAGCTCCAATTTTTTTTTAATATAAATTTTATTCGTCAAAAATAACACAAGTAACGAATAAATAAACAAAAAACAGTTCAAATAAACATTTATTATATATGTTACTATTTGATTATTATATATTATACGGTATATTTGTTACATGCAACGTCAGACATTGTTGATTAATCCTTTCATATCGAAGTTGTTTCCGTTACTGGTTTACCGTCGCTTTTTTTATTAGTATTTGTAATATTTGGCGTATGTACCATAGTGGATAGCATGGTTAATACTTTGCCTGCAAGTCGTAGCAGAGTAGGTTATTGGGACCAGTTAAAAACCCAATCAATAAGTGTGTGGGAACAGATCCATGCTTGGTCACGTATGGTTGGGAAGTATAGCGTATCATAGAATTAGTCGGGGAAGTATAACGTATGATAGCGTTACGCCAGAGATTCTGTAATAATATCTCTGGTTACGCCATGTCATGTGCCATGGGAGCACGTTGTGGAATAAAAAGGTATGCCCGGCTGAAATCGTGGCTTTTTGGTTGAACGTTCTCGCAGGAACCAAA
The DNA here is from genome assembly GCA_032622095.1 of Siphonodentalium dalli. Classification (NCBI taxonomy): domain Eukaryota; kingdom Metazoa; phylum Mollusca; class Scaphopoda; order Gadilida; family Siphonodentaliidae; genus Siphonodentalium; species Siphonodentalium dalli. The sequence goes on from CP136065.1 coordinate 24,715,986, forward strand.
TAGCCCCACGACAGATTTTCACGCGAATTCTCTAACTGCTTGAATCTTAGAAAATTGTTGTGGTATTCATATATTCGTATATTATATGTGCTGGATCCAATAAATATTGTGAACATATAAACTGTGTCTGAACCAATCGTTATCCAACGGGAGTCAACGATCTACGGCCTACTATATGACACGTATGAGGATAAAAAACGTTTGTTGTATATTTACCGAAATTAATTTACATCTTCTGCAAATGATACCTGATGTCTTGGTTATATTACTAATGATACCTGATGTCTTGGTTATGTTACAAATGATACCTGATGTCTTGGTTATATTACTAATGATACCTGATGTCTTGGTTATGTTACAAATGATACCTGATGTCTTGGTTATATTACTGATGATACCTGATGTCTTGGTTATGTTACTAATGATACCTGCTGTCTTGGTTATATTACTAATGATACCTGATGTCTTGGTTATATTACTAATGATACCTGATGTCTTGGTTATATTACAAATGATACCTGATGTCTTGGTTATATTACAAATGATACCTGATGTCTTGGTTATATTACTAATGATACCTGATGTATTGGTTATATTACAAATGATACCTGATGTCTTGGTTATATTACAAATGATACCTGATGTCTTGGTTATATTACCAATGATACCTGATGTCTTGGTTATATTACTAATGATACCTGATGATATTACTAATGATACCTGATGTCTTGGTTATATTACTAATCTTGGAAACTATCCCCAGAAAAAACATTGGATGTCACCTTTTGTGGGAATAGGACATTACTTTTCGTTTTACTACAATTTCCTGAAATAGCTCGCATCGTGAGAAACCCGAAATGTGTTGTATTGCGAGATATCTACATAGCTCCTATGACATCGCCAGAACACTCTCGCAGTATACACCATAGAGGGCGCCATGACGCAACAATAAATATGACGTCATGACGTAGTTCTGAGAGTAGCATAGCATTAAACCCCATGCAGCGCCCTCTATGTTATCACTGCGACATAGCACTGCCACAAGGATGGTACTTTGCGGACCGATACATTTATATTTACACATCGTCGGAACTATATTTAGTCACCTATTATCTTATTTTGACCACCAAAAGTTTGCAGTAATGGTAATCCTTTCGGTGTTGATAAGAACAATATAGACTGAGCCAGACATACGACAATTTTAATCTTAAAACATAAGAACTAAGATCACGTAAGAAATCCTTACCAAATGTCCTTATGGCAGTTATATCTCAGCGAAGCGATGGGAGATAACTCTGCCTGGAGTTTGGCATAGCATATTGATAATACAATAACACGTTCGGATTCAGGGAGTGGGGATAAGATTATTCAGGGAGTGGGGTAAGATTCTTCAGGGAGTGGGGATAAGATTCTTCAGGGAGTGGGGATAAGATTTATAATTTGACTTAAAAGTTGATGAAAATATAATAAAGGTAGTGAGCCACCTTAAATGAACTGCGTAGATTATTCATTCAGGTTGTGCTGACATCACCATTCGCCCAGGACACGTAGATTCCACTGCTGTCACAAAACTCTTTGTTTTTTCTGAACAACAGCCAACCATAATTTTTTTTTTATATTCATCGGGTCATCTCACCTCAAGCATATCGCAAGTCTTTGTTGTGGGCTGATTGGCTTCCGCACCCTGTATTCTTTCTTTATATCATCTTCGATGAAGAAAAGTATCCGTGCGAACTGTTCCCTTGACGTTCTAAAGTATTGTATAAATTTGTCCTCATCTGAATAGAGTTCACGGTATAAATGATTAAATACACCATGTAAATATCTCTTCTTATTAATTGGGTGTACCAAAAACCTTCTATTTCTCTTCTTTTTTCGTTGTCGATACAGATATGCCAGTGCTATTATAACAAGTGTGTCATCAGACACTGCCTCCATTCTAGAAACTAATGTTATGAAACACAATACTTCGGGCGTTTATAATTATTCTGCCGCGGCCATGTGAAAGCGACACACTCTCGCGGCGATGACAAAAAGTTTATTCGCTAGATAACCGAGCCGGCCGCGCCGCTTCCATGTGTAAGCAGCTTAACGATACACGCAATGTCACCAGTGATCACCAAGTCTCCATGTCATACGATACAACAACGTGAGTCGGGTTAGCCTGACTCACGACTCAATTCAGACACACGCCAGACAGCTAACGTGTAAATTGAGTCATGATTTTGTCACATATAAAGCAACTGGGTGCAAACAGTACAAGTAGGTGGAATAACTACACTTTATACCGTTCTGATTGAAGCCATAGTAAAAAATATACGAACCCACATTACTTTGTGCCTCGCTTTCAGGCGAGCGAGTTCAATTTCACGAGATATTGCCACTCGATTTCCCAAATACCCCAAACGATAGGCTATTCAATAAAATAATTACGAGAACAGATTCAAAACACTTTACGGGCCCTGGCATGCTTCGTCAATTGTGGCCTGAAAAATAAAGGGCAACCAAGTGATGAACTGATCAATAGAGTACAACAAAAAATGAACAAAGTGACTGAGTATGTAATATCAATTGTGATAATTATATCGTAATTTACCATTACGTTGCTAGTTGTTTTGTCACTTATGTTAATTTATTTCATTGTGTAATTTGTCGTTTTATGTTGCTGTACATTTGATCGTAAGTATTAAAGTTCATTTAATAAGATACTAAACCTGTTGTGGGTTTCCGACCAGATGGTGTAAAATGTTCTATATGCAATATGACATATTATACAACATTACATGTGCATGGAATACAGTATTGTAACAGAAAATGGTTTAAACTATACTATTTCATGAAGATATACTAGTATTATTTCCCAGGGTAGGAGCATCCCATACATGCATGTAGAGTCGCGAGCGGCACCAATAATTAATTCGGCAAATCACAGTCGGTGGAGTCGATCAATTGAAGCCTTGTTTAATGACTTAGAGTTAGCAAATATACAGAGATCCACCTGCACGGGTAAACAATCAATTTCTTAGCTAGCACAAATATACACAGTACCTCATTCATACAAGCGCGTCCCAGAATTTGCATTATCCAAACGATCATGCAGAGCAGATCTCTTGCATTTTTGTTGGTCTTGCCAAGAAAAAGAATTCTGTATCGTTCCAATCAATTCTGGTGCAGTCTTTTGTGACTAAAAATTGACACCGTCGGCTGTTCCGCAGTGTTCGGAATGCTTACAATTATTGTTCCATGGCATATGCTATATCTATAAAACAACTCCATAAATCCACTCGACGAGTCGGCTCTGTGCATCTGTCAGAGATGGTGGGGGGGAATTTCACTCTACACAACACATGTATATACCCTACGCGTGTTTCTCCCACAATGTCACATGCATGTTTGTCTCGCACCTCTACCGTGTGTGCTGATCCTTCCCATCCCGAAGGCGCGTTCATGTATGCATCCCATCTTACATTCCATACTATAATTCCAATGTAGTCGCTACATGTGTGTATATGTATATATTTATGCCTTCACTCAGTGGAACTTGAATGATGTACGTTTTGTTGGTTGAACTTACGCCAGATGCAGGGCGCCAACATGTTATCATATTGTATGTAAGTAACTGTCAAGGCGCAACCATAACGTGTGCGCTTAACCCTTCCATGACTGTTTCCTAAAAGTGTGCGACAACCCTGTGCCAGTGCATTATCTTTTATATACGAGTCTCCCATGCGGAGCCTCACATATATAAGATAATACATTGGCCAATAGTTACCTTGACCGTGTAAGCTAGTGCATTCTCTTATATATGCTTGGCTCCCTATGGGAGACTTGCATATATAAGAGAATGGACAGGCACATGATCTTTAATGCTGCACCAACGCAGCTCCCGTCGTTAAAGATGTAATGCTCCTTTAATTTGCCAGTTAAGTGTACATATAAGGAATTGATGTTGATTTTGTTGCGTTCCATGGCATATGGCTGCAAATTGGTCTGACATTTTTATTCAGTTCCAAACAAACTTGCAGACCAACTTGCATAAACATTCATTTCTTGAGTGCATACATCCATCCGTCTAGACGTGTGTCCTGTCTATAGCATGTTTCCCGATCGCGATAACGTAATTACGGAAATGAGTGAATAATTCAAGCGTTTGAATTATTTATACTTCTGAACCAAGACGAATATTCTTTTGAAGTTTGGTAGAAAATGTATATTTATGACTGACATTTTATAAAATACTTGTTGTTAATGTTCTTCTGTCAAGAACCGGCTTAATTGTTGTGACTGACTGATGCTCGTTCCATTGATATATGCTAATGCTATATGCAACATGTGCAAATGAGAACAAATGAGAATGATTTTCAGTACTTTATGCATTGTCTCGTCGTCACAAGATGTTACTTAAGATATGTCTCCTCTAAATTGCAGTCGAGACCTGCGAGAAGCATCAGATGTTCCCAGAAGAATCAGAAATTAGAAAGAACGCAAGGATAGACAGAGATATGCTAGGTACGTATATCCACATTGATTGCAATTAAGATAACTGTTATAGTCAAATTCTAACATCGGTGGGAAAAACAACTGCCCAATTTCTCACATAGATTTTCATCGCACATAGGTACAGACGTTAGCTGGATCTAAGTGTATCTTAAGTCGGTAATATACATATGTTTTGTCTAACCCTTCCGACCGGGTGCCTTAACAAATCAAAACACCATCACGTTAGTGCCACGATTAATGGAATTCTGGTTGGTTTAAGATTTATCAAGCAATCGCGCGGTAGGTAACTGCCAATCAGGTTGTGTGTGTATATATGTGTAGGAGAAATAACAGCAGCAAAATCAAACCCATATAACATAATTATCCGTTGTTAATCGTAACTGGCAAACTAGTTTGCAACAGCCTTACTAGCGTCCAGTTGTTGGTATGAGCTACTGATTTGATACTGATGTTGGTGTGATAGACCGATGTTGTCGAGACGTATTTGCGGCACCAAGAGCTCCAGATGCAAGAGCGCCACATTTTGTCACAAACCCCAATTCAAGTCTGTTTGGTGTGAGATATGTTGCTAATTACCAGTTCCCGTTCAAAAGACTAATATCAAGGTGTAAAATGAGAGAAAACGTCGCTAATTTCGTGGTTCGATTTCACAGTCAGTGACTTGCAGTTCGCGACCGATAGATAGTTACATTTGGAACACATATACTGGTAACTGAGTTACATGAAACGGGTAGTACAGCAAGACATAAGCGATATAAATGTAAATGGCCCAGAGTGGCCCAGCCATTATTCACACCTAGATATCTAAAGCAATTAACGCAGTCATAAAAGTTCCTGCAACAATGAGACATCAATCGCGAATACATAAATACATCCTGCAAAAAGTCTAAAATGCGGATAAAAAAGTTTGTTGTATATTACCGAAATTAAATTACATCTTCTGCAAATGATACCTGATGTCTTGGTTATATTCCTATTCTTGGAAATATCCCCAGAAAAAAACAAAATTGGATGTCACCTTTTGTATTATATTGTGGGAATAGGAAATTACTCTTCGTTCTACTACAATTTCGTAAAAGAACTCGCATCGTGTGACACCCGAAATGTGTCGTTTTTTGAGATATCCATACTGCCCATAGCCCCAATGACACGACAAGAACACCCTGGCAGTATACACACTAGAGGGCGTAATTTTTGGGTTATTTAAGACCAATTTACTAGTTCTATACTTATTTGTTCTATAAACTGGAAATTTGGGCATAAATGTTACACGTGTGAAATCAATACGAACGGAAGATAAATCATATCCTCAGTCGATATCAAAACAAACGGGAAGTTGTTGCTCGCAACTTGCCTAGTATTAGATCAAGAACTTCTAACTTCAAACACCACTCTTAGTTACATGTAATCACCTGATTGACTCAACCACCAAACATTTTGATACATGTATAGGGATATGCAAGAACGTATGTGCGTCCAACATATCCCCTTGCAAATATGTTCATATTGGATCAAAATAATCACATAGGTTCATATTGGACTTATTTTATTCTGAAATTATAGCCCATAGTGGATTTATACCGCGGGCCACAGTGAAAACACATTATAAAGAGCGTACATGTGGTAAGTCATGAGTTCGTTTATTCGCGTTATTTTCGATCTGTTGTGAAATAAGCACAAGACATGGGCTTATTTCATGTTGAAATAGTCCCATATAGGGTTATTATAGTCCCATATAGGGTTATTATAGTCCCATATAGGGTTATTATAGTCCCATATTGGGTTATTATAGTCCAATATAGGGTTATTATAGTCCAATATAGGGTTATTTTAATAACCAGCGTTTACTCCCATATAAAGCGTATTTGAGTTTTCAAATAATGCCAAAATTAACTTATTTCGCGCAGTTATATAATAATCCCGTATTGATCTTATTTTCATGAGGACAGGCTGGGGCATCACATGCATTTTCTGACCGTTGATATCTGACAACGCCCGTTGTTTGAATTTAGAAACCTAGTTTGAAGTTTTAACCTAAACCTTACTACATGTATTATACATATTTACCGCTCATGATTAAACCATGGATTTTTTCAAAAATCAACCCACTGATTACTTTTCTATAATTATATAGATGGCTTTCTATAGAAGACATGAACATGCGTAATTGCGTAGGCGTTATGACGGGACTATTCCATAAAGTGTCCTGTTGTAGAGCTTTGGTGATCACATTACCGCGGGAGCAATTTATAATTTCGTCGCTAGTATGTCCCACATGGGACTCCTCGCTTCAGATATGTGGGCAAAACGTGCTCTGTCAACTGCCTGTCTGGATCAATATGAACATATGTGAATAGTTATGTCCAATATGAACATATTATCACGATGATATGTTGGTCTGGATGGACAGAATAAGAGCTGACATGGACAGATCATTCCTATGATAGTTTCTGTCATTTTGAGATCGAAACTACTTTCTTGTCAGATTGCGTGTACTGTAGATATATAGATTAGACGACATCGCGAGCAAACATACGACTTGACGACGTACACCTCCGTGACAGGCCAGATCGATAAACTAGGAATTAACTCGGATACTATAACGTCCGCAGATACGTTGCGACACGGAAGGAAGTTTATGTTCGCGGATCGTCTTATCTCGTGCGTTGAGCTGTGTTCTAAAGATTATAACGAGTGTGACATTTACCGAAGGTTTGCCCCAGTGGGTCGTATGTGAGTAGGTTATCTGCCGTGCATGTGATCGGACAATATTCAATAACGAAAGCTCACTATAGTCACATGCTCGGTACGCATTATTTCATTGACCTTTAGATAAAACAGAATTGTCAGACGCATAATGAATAAGGGATGTCATCTAGCATCTTCGATTTAAGGGCTCCGAATTAGCAGAGCCATCATTCCTAACACATGTATAAATGCACTTCTTAATGCCTGGACACATGGAAGAATTTCTCTAGATTTATCCAGCATAAACTCTTCAATGTCACACATCATCATCATAGAATCTTAGCGTATATTCAGACCAGTACATTGGATTTTTACTAAACTTGAGAACCAAGAACTTCTACAGTATATAGAAACACTTGATAAAAAACACGCAAACTATCAAATACTCTGTTGTCTTGGTTCTCTACAAGGGAGCTCTATGTATGTCCCATTGTGGAGTTAATTTAAAAAAAAACTGTTAAGTGCATATGTGACCCGCCATATCAAATCCAGTCGGAAGTCGGGATTTGTTTACCCTGTGCCAATGCATTATCTTATATATGCGAGTCGACCATAGGTCGCCTCGCATATATAAGAGAATGCATTGGCCTAACAATTTTTTATCATTTTCTTTAAATAAATGTTTCTTACAATTTTTAGGACATAAAATAAAAAAAACATCCATTACCCTACAGGGAGCCCCACACATATATAGAAGCATATAGAAGAGTGTCGTCTGCTCATGTTTGTCTGGGGCTCTGTATGGGTGAAATTATAAAATTGTTAAAGAATACTAGAAAAAATTGTAAAAAATTGTTATGGTCGACTCGCATATATAAGAGAATGCATTGGCACAGGGTAAAACAAATTCCGACTTACGACTGGATTTGATATGGCGGGTCACATATGATCAGAAAATATTCAATAACCAAACGGATCTCCGCCAGCTCACTATATAGTCACGTGATCAGCGCGCATTATTATGCTGGCCTGATCTAAAGTTTCTAGAAGCATTTTGAATGTATATGATGTCCACCAACCAGCGGTCTGGCGAGTTCAACGGTCTGTTTGTACCTAGTTTTTGCTTGGCTTTGCTATTTAGGAGGGCTCTGCTCTCCCTTGGGTCTTGAATATAACGAACATTCTCAATCCAGTAGTAGAAATAGCCCCTCTTAATTTCAGGGATGTTGGCTGACACAATCGTGCTGGCTAAGGATACTCTTCATTTCCATATATGCAGGAAACCGGTTTAGAATAGGCCTACCACCCCATAGCGCCCCACTGCGAGGGGCGAGAATCCCCCAATGTGGCACCCTGTTTGCCGTTCTTAGCCGCGAGGTGTGGCGTAGGAATCCTGGCGGTACAGGGCCACCGTACAACGTGAGGCATCGACTTGCGGGTACTGATTAGCTCACGGTCCACTGTCTGATCTGTTGTATTGTTAGGCTGATGTTTGAAGTACACTCATCTCCGAGGTCCAGTGGTTAGCGTGTCGGACTTGTATTCGCTGTAAACACATCGATATGGGTTCGCTGCGCGTCGCCGGTCATTGAGTCTCCACATAGCAGTGGCATGGCCGCTTTGGGCGACGTGCAGTTGTCGGATTGCTCGATGTTTCAAAACCCGCGCCAAGTTGTACTGTGTCGGCTTCGCATCAGTCGTTGACCTGACCATAATTCGAAGGGTAGTCCGCGGTGGCTGCTGAGCTAGTTTTCGATATTTTCCTTTTAATATGGCAATTCAAACCAAAACCTCACGACCCGATCGCCAGAATGATGACTCATTTAGTTCCAACGATGCTGGGGTATTCCCTCAGTACTTGGTTCATAGCTTCGACCCGACTAGTAAAAGACCTTCTGTATTTGTCATTGATACGACACTTCAAAGTATTGCTGACAATTGAAATATGGCAAACCGATCAGGATTGGACCAGTGACTGGCTGTCTCTTGATTGAATGTTCAAAGAAAGTTCAATCTGATGCTTTGTTGTAGTTAACAGCTATAGCACAAACATCAGTCACTGTTACTCCACACAAAACTTTGAATAGTAGCAGATCAGGTTTGAGAACCCGCGATATCTCGGACTCTTCTGAGTCGGAGATATTGGCCGATTTTTCACCACATGGAGTTACTGGTGTTCGCACATTTTCTAAGACTGTTGATGGACTCAACGTTCCTTTGCATAGTTATCTTTTTACTTTTCAATCGGTGCGAACATCCGCCGGTATTGAAGGTTGGATATGGGAAGATAAATTTGTCTACATATGTTCCAAATCCCTTACGGTGTTTAAATGTCAGGGGTATGGTATGGTATGGCTACTAAACCCAACAAGTGTTCAAACAGGGCTTGTAAACTTCTACTGACACCCGTTGATCACACACCATCCACTCAAGTTGAGCCAGTTCTGATATGATAACGTGATTGGTGCGAAACACCCACGTACATTATATAGTTCAAATAATGTCGTCGATTTGAAAATAACGTACTGTTCCGCGTTCAATTCAAAGGGATATGTTGGTTGCTAATGTCCGTTACTACTTTTGTTTCCGATCACCCCGAGATTAAACCATCAATGAGCGCAACATAAGCGGAATTATTGCCACGGGACCTTTGGTTATCATTAAAAACCTTTCAGTGTACGCAACTAATAAATCGGGGAATTCCTTAGTCTGAAACTGTTAATGGTATAGAGCGAGAGACACAATATAATTTATTACATGATCCTACCCTTATTCCACCCAATAAGCCAGTTCTATAAATTGATATATTAAACGTTCGTTGCAGGAAATAATGCCAGTTGACCTTTGTCTCAAAATACTATGGCTTTAATAAGTTATTTCATTAAACATACGCCATTATATACGTCAGAGAGTCTTTATTTATCTGGGACTATTTCTTTACGCGACCAAACAACGAATAGTTACGTGAAACGTCATAGTGCTCAGGTCTTTTTGAAGCCGATGTTAGTTTAACGTCCCATTTGTTGATTAAAGTATATTTTATCTAGATGTTGAATCATGTAATGAATAGAATCTACAACTCGTCCCCAGTTTATAGCTGAATTTACAAACTTGTCCATGCAGTAAATTAGGTCTGAACCTCGTCAAAGTCTCGGTCCAGGCCTAATTTACTGGACTCGTTTTGTAAATTCCGCTATAAACTGGGGACGAGTTGTAGATCCTCTATTTATTGCACAGCCATTGGTTTATTTCTGCAAAAGACAGACAATTTCAAAAATGTTCTTGTCATTGAACGATACAAACCGATTACGTCATTGACGACGTCAACTGTGACAGAAAATGTCTAAACTAAATTATGAGTTATATAGTCCACATAGGTCACAGTTTACTAAATTAAATAAACAACATCGACCTAAATTCCAGTATACTACAAGCCACAATGTTCAGCGTGTGCAATAAACATAGAATATCAGTTGTTTGCACATGGTTAACGTTATTCCACTCGTGTGTCGTGCCGGGAGGTAAAACTCCAACCAATAAGATCTAAATCAACAGTCTGAAGATTTGGAATGTACTGTATATAGACAGTTATTATTAACACTGCCGTTCGGTAGAAACTAGCCATAATCAGCCACACGTAACTTGTAACGTGTGTTGTCATCGCCAGTGAAGTCACGTGACTCACGGGACCATTCCGCCTACAAGTCAAACCGTTTAGAAGTTTTGTGTCAAACGTAGCGTTACGAAACGTGTAGCAAAGAGGACTGGCGAAACACTAAAGACAATGTGCCAATGCATTCTCTTATATATGTCGCCTCGCATATATAAGAGAATGCATTGGCCAAACAATTGTTTTTATTTTATTTTTTTATAAATTTTTCTTACATTCTTTAACAATTTTTCTCATTTTTCTTACATTCTTTAACAAGTTTTATTAGTTTTTATAAATTTTTCTTACACTTATAACAATTTTTATAATTTTTTCTTATACTCTTTAACAATTTTATCATTTTTATCAGTTTATCATTTTTTCTTACATTTTAAACAATTTTATCATTCTTACATTCATTATAAATTTTTATCATTTTTTTCTTACATTCTTTAATAATTTTTATCATTTTTTATCATTATTTCTTACATTCTTTTTAAAAAATTATCATATTTTATTTTCTTACATATTTTAACGATTATAAAAAATAATATAAAATGTGTTAAGCCAATGCATATGGTCGACTCGCATATATTAGAGAATACATTGGGACATGGTTTTCGTGTAGCATTACGAAACGTGTAGCATAGAGGAATAACCTAATCGTCTGATGAGATCTTCTATACTGAGAAGCCAACGCTATTTAGGCACCAGGACAATATAGAGAATGGAATGTGTCTGCACTGAAATATGTTTTCACTGCAGCCAATGAAGCATACTGGTGGCCACACTGCTGACATGTTTGCACATTCTGCTACAAGTTGGGCCGATATCTTAAAATGTATAGCTTTGGAGCCGTAAAATCGCATGATTTTTCCTTCCAAGTGCATATCCATAGCAATACAATAGTACCACACGTTACATGTCACAATACCATAGTACCATACGTTACATGTCACAGTACCATAGTACCACACGTTACATGTCACAGTACCATAGTACCACACGTTACATGTCACAGTACCATAGTACCACACGTTACATGTCACAATACCATAGTACCACACGTTACATGTCACAGTACCATAGTACCACACGTTACATGTCACAGTACCATAGTACCACACGTTACATGTCACAATACTATAGTACCACACGTTACATGTCACAGTACCATAGTACCACACGTTACATGTCACAATACCATAGTACCACACGTTACATGTCACAGTACCATAGTACCACACGTTACATGTCACAATACCATAGTACCACACGTTACATGTCACAGAACCAGAGTACCACACGTTACATGTCACAGTACCATAGTACCACACGTTACATGTCCAATACCACAGTACCACACGTTACATGTCACAGTACCATAGTACCACACGTTACATGTCACAGTACCATAGTACCACACGTTACATGTCACAATACCATAGTACCACACGTTACATGTCACAATACCATAGTACCACACGTTACATGTCACAATACCATAGTATCACACGTGACATGTCACAATACCGTAGTACCACACGTTACATATCACAATACCATAGCACCACACGTTACATGTCACAGTACCATAGTACCACACGTTACATGTCACAATACCATAGTACCACACGTTACATGTCACAGTACCATAGTACCACACGTTACATGTCACAGTACCATAGTACCACACGTTACATGTCACAATTACGTGTGGCTGATTAATAGCCAGCTGTTTTTATCATGATTTTAATTTCTGATAAATCTTCGTTAAAACTGAATTTGACCAAAACATGAACATCACAGATACAGTGCTTGAGCATAAAATATCTATTAAATATTTTCTGTGTCTCTAATGCTGGAAATAGGAATATCTCTCATTTCGCGCCACGATGTTGCTCGCCAATCTTGAGTACTCAGGAACCAATTCAGACTGTGCTTTTCGGACAAAGGAAAAATTGTTGAATTAAATTTGTAGTTAATGAGTAACTAACGTGGTGGTAGCAAATGCCATAAACGTGGGACTGAATTGCAGAAGCCATATATAGTCTTGGTGTTGATATTAAAGTCTTAGATATTGGGGGATTTGGGTCACTGCTAATGACCCTATTAGCGGTTTAAAAATAACAATATTGACAAACTGTGTCATACCCACAACTGTCTGATTATCAAGAAATAGCAAGTGAATGGCCGTATGTTCGATTATACGTCGAGAAATTGACGAATACTTAATTAACATGACATACTAACCAATGACCTGATATTCCCATATGGTATAAAATTACGCCGTCACAGTTTTATAATAAATTCTACCAGGTCTCCAATAATATGAACTGTTCGAGATTAACCTTTATATACCAATTTGATTATGTCATCATTTATACAAGTATACATTACAATGGTATACTATTCATTTGGATGGGTTTTCTGGGGGGGAAATTGACAGACGACAGTTAATACACTGCCAGAAGGAATCATATTTTTCGAAGGAAATGCTCAGATAATAAGATCAACAATGTTGAACTTATTGTCTGAACATTTCCTAAGGGAACTACCAGTCAGTGAGTTTTTAGTATAGATGCATGGTTAGTTGACGTCAAAGTATTTAGAGTAGTCGAAGCCACCAAGCATGTTGCATGTTAAAATATATATACTACCGGGGAAGATAATTTCTGCAAGTTCGAACATTGGAGTAATTTGTCAGTACAAGTAACTTTTACGGTCTCCCCGACATATTGTCGCTCAAATAGGTTCACATTGATCTGATTTGATTCTAATATAAGCCCATAGTGGACTTATATCCGTTATTCTGTTGAATGGCACGGGCCATAGTGAAAACACATTACCACGGTAATAGGCTTGTATTTTACCTATTGCTTAAATGGTGTCATATTTTACTTATTTAGTTTTTAAATACGTTCACATTTAACATATATCGGCTTAGAATGGAACTAGCTCTCTCGTAACCCAATATTGTTTTTTTTTTTCAAAATAACAGATAACTCAAAAAAATCCCCGTTTATTTCTTTAAATATCACTTTTACGAAATAACGGACATTCAACACAACAAAGAAACAATATAGAAACTATATTTGAAAGGGTGGGAGGGTTTGGGGTTAAATTTTATGAACCCAGTTCAACGTTTCACCCAAGAGGGATAATCCCATACATGACCTATATCGACCTCCCAATATGTTCATATTGAGTTTATAATCAAAGAGACCATGTTGTTCCGCACGAACGAACAACGTCGTGATGCGGCCTGGTGATTTAACCCTTCCATGACTGCAGCTTCCTGAAATGTTGTGAAAACCCTGCGCCAATGCATGCATTCTCTTATAAATGCGAGTCTCCCTATGGGATACTCGCATGCATAAGAGAATACATGGGCCCAACATTATTTACCTTGACCTTGTACGCAAGTGTATTCTCTTATTCAAGACTCCCTATGGGAGACTCACATATATAAGAGAATGCATGGCACAGGATCTTTAAAGACATATTATGGACTTGTTCGGATTCATGAAACTGATACGTTAGTAATCAGGCGCTATGCCAACTGGAGGAGCGTATAGCATTCTACTAACATAGCCGAAAATCTCAAGCAAATCGACCGTACCACTCCATAGAAAACATTGAACTACGCTCAAGTGTAAATATTTACTTCTCAAATCGGGACGCAACTATCGTCGATAAACTAACGAAAACAATTTCGCCATCGAGAGTCACTGCATTTAATTAATATGAAAGAATGAAGGTTTGTGTTGTCAATTGGATATAATATTTGGAAAACATAATAATTTGAGCAATAATATTCACCATAGCCACTGTATCACCATATAGGAGTGTTCCACATCACTTTAATGCAGCTCCCGTCAAGAAAGGGTTGAAGGAAGATACAATTCATAAAACCAAACCGCAATCTGTTGATTACACATGTATAACTTAGCACAAGAAATGAGGATGTCACTCTTTGTCTGTTGATTACATTTTATATATATATACAACCACGCTTACAAATATAGCTTTCAATCAAGATATCCCAATGATTAAGGAGATGTAAAGGTATAATACTGGTATTGTATAATGCTAGTATAATATTGCGCATTGATTTCTAGCTTAGAGAAATACCAATAAGGGACATTCTTATTAGCTATTAATTTCCTGCTAGATCGCACAATTTTCTCACGTATTTATGCAGACCGCCAATGGAAAACTTACCGTGACTAAACATATTTGCTCCCACATTAGCTGGCCACATTCTATTGTGAGACCACAGTCATTTAACGCACTCACCCTACCTGGTAGTCTACCAGTGGTAGATCATTCCATGAATCTCTACTCTTGTCTAACGCCCGCAGAGATCATATTCCACCAGAACAAAACCTTGGAACTTTTTGAAGTTTTGACAGGGAACGTTATAAAGTCGAAAAAATAATGCGGGGAATATATTTCTTAGTTACTATCTGTTTCTTAATAATGTACTTCACTGTAGGTTATGGTCCCAACTCGAAATTTCATGATTTATGTGACTTTGTGTGCGATTTTTCTTCACGTTCCTTACAATTTTGGAATTTCTCCTGGGTAAATAATTTCAATGTTTTTTGCGATATCGGCTCACATAATTTCACAACAAAGCATGCAATTTCGAGTTGGGACCTTCACCTACAGCAAAGTACATTATTTAGACACAGATACTAATAACTAAGAAATATATTCCCCGAGTTATTTTTCGACTTTATAAGGTTCCCTGTCAAAATTTCCCAGGTTTTGTACTGGTGGAATATGATCTCCACGGGCGTTAGCCAGAGTAGAAATTCATGGCATGATCTACCTACCTGGATATATTTATTGGAGTGTCGGCGTACTAAAAACCTGTATTGCACAAGTATATCTTTTAAATGAAGCAATGAACACCTCATAGTGAGCCTTCACCCATTCTGATATAACGAGAATTCCCCACAAAAATGAAAGAAAACAAATGCCAGTAATAGTAAGGTACATTGTGAACAACAAGTCGGTGACCAGATACACGCGTGCCGGAGCTTATCTGCGAAGTGTTGCTTTTGGCAATTTGAGCATCACTTTCCGTTTAATTGCGAAACACGTACGAGGCAAACTACGCCAGGGGTTTTCGTTTAAAGAAACCTACTTGGCAACTGCGTGGTACAAGAATGCAGTCGGACAAACTTGAAAGCAGTCGCTAAATAAGTCGTGTATTAAGATTAATATATAAAAAAATGGAAATAAAATAATTCGACTTGAACCAATGGCGACCATGACAGTCCCAGATATATATTTATGTTCAAGGTCAAGTTTGAGCTATTGCCATGGGTTGGCGTCCGCCTGTGCGTCCGTCCGTCAATAACTCCCGTTAGCATACCATACAGATCACATCTCTCATCCGATCGTCACCAAACTTCATACGGATCTTCGGGTGACATCTAGATGGGAGCTATCTATTTTTTACCATAAATTCGTTTAAAAATACCGATTTTCAAGCTTGATTTGGTTTGAGGGACATCTCAATGTACCATTCCGATCGACATGCACATGGCCATTTCGATAAGGGTATTTGTTCACGTTCACCGAAGCAAGCATATTTGAAGCAATGAACACTCATACTGATTCCGAGCTTCCATAAATCTGATATATATATTATATTTCTGAGAATTCTGGGAAACCTAAAATCATGATATGGCCATCTATACCTGCGATGTTTCGCGTTAGACTCCCAATAATATGCAGATGTTCGTCCTTACATGTATGTTGGATCTAATAAGTCAAACTCACAATCAGTTCAAGGTATTAAACATGGTACATGTTTGTTTCTGTTCGGGCAGGTTCTAGTACAAAAGAGATGTTTCGCAAACTCGTGGGTATAGCTACGACTACGTTTAGCTATTCGTCGAGGTAGAATTCGTATAGGACCAAAACAGATTTCGTTTCGCAAAAAAATTATGAATAGACACCTTTCGCACAATGAACGACAACAGCCCCAATTATTTCGAATAGGGTACTACGTCACTATAATTTGCGTTCGTTCTGTTCGTTTTCAGTTTTCTCCATTATAAACCTTTCGCATGATGAACTACGGTAGATACATATTTTCGCAGAATTGACGATTACGAGTCCGTTTGTGAGAACGGCCCTGTGCTAATGCATTCTCTTATATATGGGAGTCTCCCATAGGTCGCCTCGCATATATAAGAGAATGCATTGGCTTAACACATATTAAAAATGATAAAATTATCAAAGAACGTAGAAAAATATTATGAAAATTGTTTAAAAATGTAAGAAAAAATTATAAAATTGTCAAAGAATATAAGAAAAAATGGTAAAAAGTATTTAAAAAGAATTTGTTTAGGCCAATGCATTCTCTTATATATGCGAGGCGACCTATGGTCGACTCGCATATATAAGAGAATGCATTGGCACAGGGCATAACTGTAACCATCACAATAACTCGCAGTAATTATGTCTTTATAAGGTCATAGCTTAGCGCTTTGTGTTTGGCAAGAAAATCTCGCGATGAACGATTTGATTACCATGCACTAATATGTAACAATTAAGGCCACATGGCGATCACAATTTAAGGATATAATCTCAGAATCATCTCCAACATTGAGGAGCTGGGAAACGATCGCGTAACTTATTACTATATATATGAAGTATTTGCGAGTATTGTTGAAATTCTGAAACCTTAATCGTAACAACGAACGGGGTAAAACGACAACGAATAGAAAGAACACAAATTCTAGTGACGTAGTACCCAATTCGTAATAAGTATATGTGGTAGTTTATTATGCGAAAGGTGTTTATTGGTACGATAACCGTTTTCGGATTTCAACATAATTCACAACTAGAATATATTGTAATAAATTCGCGATCGTTTCTCAGCTCCTTAATGAGGGAGATGACATTGAGATTATATCCTTAAATTGTGATCACCATGTAGCCTTAATAATTTTGATCTATTTGTGGCAATTGTATCATTCGTCGCCGTGAAACACGAGAATCTTGCGAAACACAAAGCGGTAAGATATGATCTGATAACATCATATACTAAGTACAAAATAAAATACGGCACGCAGAACGATAATCCTCTTACTGCAAGTAACGTGTCTGTCATTTGCAGAATGAGGTCCCCAGATGGTGAATTTAGTGACGCTACCCCGCATAGCGGGCTAGCATCACTAAATTCACCCTATGTGGACCTCATTCTGCTTAGGCCCTCGACTGCTATGGCAGACCTAGGATCAGATTGAAGTTCTCCAGTAGAAGTTGGTGATGTTCACCCATTGGTCACCTCGATTATGGATTTTATCTTTTGCAAATTAGGGGATATCGAAACTTCCCAGATGAGAAAACTTAACTAAAAACAATGTTAATTTGATACCATAGATACTTCCCAGAAGATGAGGCCTAAGCAGAATGATGTCCCCAGAGGGTGAATTTAGTGACGCTAGCCCGCCATGCGGGATAGCGTCACTAAATTCACCCTCTGGGAACCTCATTCTGCAAATGACAGACACACTATACTCAGGCAAGTAACAAGCACGATTGTCTCACAAACGGACTCGTGACCATCAATTCAGCGAAAAAAAGGTTTCTGTACCGTGCGAATAAATTACGACTAGAAATAGGTATTAGTAATTATTATCTGCGTTCATTATGTGAAAGGTGTCCATTGGTGATTTTGACAACGCATGTCTAGTTGTGCGCAGTGAGCTTTCGGTTTCGCACGATCTACCAGATTATGCACAACACCTAAAATAATGTTTTTATTCAATTGGCCAATTGAGGATATTTGACCTCAAAATAGGTTTGATATGTTGTCGCTGTATTATATAACAACATTAACTGACTGAGTATTTGTATCTTTAAATAAAACCATTGCGCGCCTATAATAGTTGCGCTTTAAATAAAAACATTGCGCCCCTATCTATTGCGACGGTTTCGACATCACGGCTACAATTTGAACGTGCTCATAAGTTGATGACATATCGCAAACGTAATCGTAACTTTATCCGTCAGTTTTGCCGTAAAATATATGACAATGTCCGAGTACAAAGGACAGTTTTAGAGAGAGAGCGAATATGACCAGCTTAGTCTGTCGGAGAAAAATGCAGAATTATCAGCTGACAATAATCGTTTACATTTTACGCGGCCGTAGTGTTCAAATGAGAGTAAGGAGGGTAAACTAGTACTATAGCTTAATGTATGTTGTTTTCTTTCAGATTTTATGCGCACAGAGACGGCGTTTGCGGTTATCAGTATGCTGCTCATAGCACTCGGCCATTGCTTCGCGTTCTATACCTTTAGAAGACCAAGATACATTCTCAAGAGATTAACAGCATTGTTGCATCTAATGACAGGTTTGATTTAAACATAGTTATTTCTCAAAATGCCAAGTAAGGTAAAGTTGTACCGCTAAAATGGTATGGTGCTGGTGTGGTGCTGGTGTGGCAAGTTTAAAATGATATGGTGCTGGTGTGGTGCTGGTGTGGCCAGTTTAAAATGATATGGTGCTGGTGTTGTGCTGGTGTGGCCAGTTTAGTTGATTATGATGTTTCTGTAAAACACAGGATAACCTCTAAAAGAAACCGGAGGAAGCACAAGAACCCCTGACGTTGTCCACGAAAATCCCGATTTATATTAACATCTGACCCGCGTGTCCGCGGTATTGGCATCTTTATCGCAAACAAAATATTGAATTAATTACACTGGAGAAATTCCATGATTGAAAGTGGCGCAAAGCAAAATCGCCCACAAAATAATTTAAATAATGTAATCTCGGACTGGGACCTTTGCATACAGAATAACCTATTAAACAACATGTAGTAACAAAAAATATATCCCACGCATTATTGATTAAACTGTATAAGGTTCCCTGTCAAAACTTTAACAAGTACCCAGGTTTTGAACTGGTTGAATATGATATCTACGTGCGTTATAGGCAGAGTAGTGATTCATGGCATGATCTAAGGGTTATAAACCACGGACTTTAATGCTGCCGTCTTGCAGTTTACATGTATACACGTTTTATAGTTCTGACGCCAGGTCAACAGGTATATGTTCCGAGTCTGCCAACGCAATTATGTATGACAACGTTAATGGATTCGTAAGTTTGGCAGTTACTTAATGAAACATGATACACGTAGCAGGATGAACGGAATTTCTAAGGCATATGCGACGACGATGATTGAGTGCAATGCAGTTGTTATGTGATTGGCCAGCCTGTTCTCCCGTAACCCGCACATTATCTGCTTATAATATAACTTGTTTTGGTAGATCATCTGCTTAAAATCGCCTAATTTTGAGTCGATGAAAATGAGAGCGTTTTAGTCACAACATTGTCGACTCATACTCATACATTCTAAGCAGATTATATGCGAAAACTAACAAAAATAAGCCAACTCACGACTTTTCAGGTGTACGCTCTTTAACATTTGTTTTCACTGTGGTCCCCATAAAACGAAATAACATTATGTACCTATTTCATATTATAGGTCGATTATGTGCGTATTTTAGCGAGAATATGTTGGATTGGCGGCTCACCGCTAACTACTCTCTCCTTGTCTGTATGGAGAAATTGTGGCCACACATTTTTTCCACTCCAGCCGCAATTCGAAATAGCCATAAAACATGTTACAAAAGGAATAATTGTGGGTTTATGTGTTGTAGAATGAAGGCAATGTGCATGTTGTTAATGGTAATCTATAATGAAGACTATACCCGCGCCAGCTACTGCATGGTGTAATCTATATGGCTTTTCACTCGACGTGGATCACTGGGAAATAGATATATCACATGCATACAAGACATCACATGTTATTACCTACACGAATGTTGATTACGCCGATGCGTTGTGTTCATGGATGGTCGCCAAAAAGTCAAAGGTTGTTCATCTTGTAACCATTCCATCGGGTGTATATTACAAACGAATGAAGAAACCTCATTAATAGCAAAGGTTCTAGCACATTCGTTATTTATTTGTACATGTATCGGTGCAATCTGATTGTTCACCACCGTATTGTATACATTTGTCGTGCATTACCACGTATATACAGCCACGTAAGCTACTGAGCCACAGTATATTCATGGAATTTCAACATGCCCCTTCTGACTATATATCATCTGAAAAGTTATATGCACGCACGACGTATATCACGCGGGGAATTAAGCTTTCTACATTGAACAACGTGCATTAGCCCTGTGCCAATGCATTCTCTTATATATGCGAGTCGACCATAGGTCGCCTCGCATATATAAGAGAATGCATTGGCTTAACACATTAAAAATTATAAAATTGTTAAAGAATGTAAGAAAAAATGGTAAAAAGTGTTAAAAAAAGATTTTTTTTTAGGCCAACGCATTCTCTTATATATGCGAGGCGACCTATGGTCGACTCGCATATATAAGAGAATGCATTGGCACAGGGCATAACTGTAACTATCACAATGTGGTCAAGGAGCCGGTTCCAATGATATCCATATTTGTATGGTTCTATTGAGACAGACCGAAGATATTTTAGGCTGTTGAAGCTTTATTTGGCCGGTTTTGGCCGGTTTGTTGGGTAAAGGGTTAGAAGCAATTATGATTGGGATCGGAGCTTATATATTACAACAAGCAGTCGCACTTCTCGTTTCATTGCTACGTACTACAAGCCATATTTTATATCCCGGCAGTTGAGATGTGCCCGCTTGTAGCCTGTAAGGTGAATCCATGATATTATATCATAGCGACAATGAATACGAAAGAACGAACAAATATTAGAAATTGGAGAAAATCTCATTACACGGATCAACAAATCTTCGCGCAAATACGCACATAATCTACCTATACAGTGAAATAGGTTCATAATGTTATTATTTGATTCTGAAATATATAAGCAGATAATGATGTCATGTCCGTTATTTCGTTTTATGACGCGGGCCACAGTGAAAACACATGTTAGAGAGCGGTCACCGTCGTGAGTTGGCTTATATGAGTCATTGTGCCCACATAATCTGCTTAGAATCGCCTCATTGTGAGTCGATAATGTGACAAAAACGCTTTCATTATCAGCATATTATCGACTCAAAATAAGGCGACTCTCAACAGATTATCAACTTAAATCAAGTACTAATGTAAGCAGATAATATGCGGATTTTCTGGAGAACAGGCTGCACGGATACGCTGATCACTCGACCAGAACACGTGGTACTTGGATAAAACTTGTTATAAATGTGAAGAGCAAATCGTCATAGTTGATTCTATTTTAAATTACTCTGACATATCTCGCAATCCAGCCTGTTCTCCCGAAAATCAGCACGTTACCGGCTTATAATAGTGTTTATTTTAGGTTCATTTTCGGGGTAGAATCGACCCATTTTAGTGTCATTATCGACTCATAATAGCTTACTATATGATCATTATGGGCGGAAAATAATAAGAATAAACTCACGACTTACAGATGTATGCTCTTTAAAATATGAAAATGTTTTCACTGTGGTCCGCACCATGAAATGGAATAACGGATATAAATGCACTATCAGCTTATTTCAGAATCAAATAATCCAATATGAACCTATGAATATCATAGGTCGATTATGGACCTATTAATGCGAGGATATGTTGCGCAATCAAAATGGGCAATGCATCTGGTTAGGTTATGGACATCTTCTGAAAATGGAAGAGTAATGCCGAAATTTACAAGCGGAATATCTCACATTAGAGTGGGCAACAGTTTTTCTATGCATGACTACATAACACATAGCCAACTGTGGGACTGCTGTCTATCGTTGTATATGGTCTGCATGCTGGGTTCGATTCTTTTTGTGTGTTGCATCCATACTCCACTCACCATGAGTTCGGGCCAGACGTGTTAGATGCATTGGGAGATATATCTTTGGGTGTAACTGTTAAATGATATTGATAGGTAAATTATGTATACATCCCATAGATATTATATCTGGAAAACAACTTCAATTCATACACATACTCTCGGTGATAGAAAAAACAGATGCACCCTTATATGCTGGTGTGGTAATAGAACGATAGAGAAAACAGATGTATCATTATATTCTGGTGTGGTAATAGAACTCATTCGTGAACAGTCTAGCTGGGAGAAATCATTAGTTATATCCTATAACCTCTCTCTTTGAAGCCAGGTGAAATCAATTTTGCGATGAACAGCGATGCGTAGTGATTAATATATAATTATCTGGTTTTATTCCCTCAACCTCTATTCTTCTTTTAACCAAGGAATGTAAACAGGTAGGCGAAATGTGTGGTGGGAATCCCGGGGCGAGACGTATTCTCTCCTCCTACATGATTATATTGTTTTAGAAATTCTGCAATTTTAGTTCAAATATATTGTATTTGTCTATCAGTATACAAAAGGGATCCTTTTCTGGGTTGCAACCGCTTCGAACGGTCAAAGTCAAGAGATTTTTTTCCGTTAGATACATTACAGATCATTTTGCGTTAAAATTATACTGAGGCATCATCAGAATAATGTGTAATATGTGTGTACTTTGTTGTATAGAGTATGTATTATGGTTACCAACATCTAAATACCTTCCCATAGGTGAAAGTGTTGACTCTAAGACCCTCCGGCGAAGGATAATTATATTAATCAATGGTTCAATTGTCAATCTCCCCTTATATATCCCTTTCATGGCGCGAGCTTCCTGAAATTTTACGAAAACCCTGTGGCAATGAATTATCTTATATATGCGAGTCGACCATAGGTCGCATCGCATATATGAGAATGCATTGGCCTAACAAAATTTATATTATTTTTTATAATTGTTAAAGAATGTAAGACAAAATGAAAAAAAATGATACAAAATTGTTAATGTAAGAAATAATGATTAAAAAATGATAAAATTGTTATAGAATGTAAGAAAAAATGATAAAAAATGATAAAACTTGTTAAAGAATGAAAGAAAAATTTATAAAAATGATCTTAGGCCAATGCATTCTCTTATATATGCGAGGCGACCTATGGTAGACTCGCATATATAAGAGAACGCATTGGCACATAATCTTGAATGTTGCGCCAGCGCAGCTCCCGCCATCAAAGGGATATAGAACGTCGTTAACGCACCATTTTTGGCCGAAGTAAAAGTAAACCTCCCTGAGATTATTTCTTAACCAAAGTCTTCCATTTTGACAACTACCCCACGAAAAGTAAATGTGACGAATGTTATCGAAGTTAGCGAACGTTATCGCAGGCTCGGGTTGTAACTTGCGGCACAAAAACGAGTGCGATAAAGTTCAGCTCCTTTACACACCCATATGGTTCTGTGGCTAGTACACACCAGCAGTCAATATTCTTTATTATCAATCTACAATCCAATAATTGTTTCTGTTTGGTTTCAATGCTAGTTAGTCATCTACTCAACACAACAGTGTTGCATTATGTCGGATTCGCTCTAGTGCATTCGGGTGAAAGTATCACACATGCTGAAAAACCCAAGATAGCAATAGGTGTGTAATAAAATACCCAGACCCTTCCGGCAAATATGTGTCCCCGACAGACTCATATGCCCGATTCGTCATCTCCGGTTTAAACCTCCGAGTTTAAACCTGGTTTAAACCCCCATTGGCGGTCCAGCCAAACCGGGTCTAAGTGGGCGTTTTTGTCGTTTAGCGGCCAGCTGATTGACACTCCAGTCGGTGATATGGGCACAAAAGGCAGGCTGACTTAATGCTTATTGACACGTCCTCAATTATCGCGTGCGAATGAATCAACTGTGACATGATAACACCAGTCTGCAGTCGCCACTTAGATACGCCCTTACTCGATATTATTTACAGTTCCACCCTTTGACTGATTGCTTGACAATTCTAAACCGCGATGAAGAAAAGACGGATTCGTCATCTCAGGTTTAGCATCGGTAAAGATGGTTAAGCTGGACCGCCGAATTAGATGGTTTAGTTGCCAGTTTAAGCTTATAAAACACAAAAACAATAAGGAAATTGACAAAAACTTATCCCCACACATTTTATAAAGTGTAGGTGCTTCTCGCATATCAATTTCCAATCAAAATATGCTCGCTGTCGTTATTATTGATTTTCGCAATCAATAAAACGAGGCGGTCCGCATTAGGAAAGTACGATTAATTATCTCGACGATACAGATACACAACTATTAAACCGCTGGTCTGACTGGACCAGGGTTAAACCAGAGATGACGAATGCGTCACTTCGACCTGCGGTCTCGGGTTTAAACCACGGATTTAGCTGACTCACGGCGATTTAAACCTAGAGGTTTACGTAGACCAGGTTTAAACCTGAGATGACGAATCCGGCCTTCATGTCCGTTCATATAAAAATACGTCATATTTACGATGGTATATGATTTTCTTTTCCCGATAATGCACCAATCAGCAGCTAGTGTTTTTTAATGAGGATTTTAGTTACCAGTATTCAATGGGCGTAACCCTATGTTGAGTTAGTTGCTTCTGACACTATGCTGTGTGGGAGGACACCAGGGCGGTACCTCGCTTTGTGTTATATATTTGTAGGTCAAATGGCCAACAAGTGTCCGACGTGGCCACGGCCCTCACTCCCGCTGGAGGTTGAAATTAAATTGAATCGCATTTGGTGTATGCATCGAGACTGTTGGTAAACTGCTATATGCGTAGACAACTCCCTCCGGAGGTCACATTCAATAAATTAGTCTGCAAATAATATCCTCCGTCATTCACTGCGGATATTTAATTGTCCGAAAAGTCTAGACGAGCAACTGACCGCAAGAGATATGCACCATACATAAAAAACTATTATCAGGAATACTTCGTTCCTGCATTGGTATAACACTGGAATTCGCTTCCATGTGAACCTTCTGTTTGGATCCCATAAGCTGAGATTTAGCCTAGTTTATATATACATAGGTTGAACTAGACCATACACCACCCTAAGGAAATTCGAATTGCATACGTTACGATGCCACTTCGGTATCTGTATGTGCCAGTAAAGATTGTGGTTGCATATAGTAATTTCAAAAATCACATTTTACAATCGGTAAGTATATATGTTAATATGTTATGTCCTGCCCGTTTTTGTTTCAATTTCGTTAGACAATAACATGCAAGTCCAAACAGCATACATCAAATGGAATCTATCAGTGTGCTTTGCATCACCGTTCGCTGAATATATAGTCACGGCGAAGACTAATTGACATTGTATATAAGTAAGACTGGTCAATTATAAGTTTGCTTCTTGTATCTCACGAGAAATGTGGTGTTTCTGTTAAATATTCAGGAGTT